>JAIUCV010000274.1:0-600000 GCA_026724425.1 Erythrophleum ivorense
AAAAGGAGATAGGGAATCAAAAGACAACAAAATGGTAACGTTTGAGAAACAAAGAGAAGAAAAAAAAAGGTTAGTTATGCGGATGAACATCTTTAGCACCTAATAAAATTCATCTTTTTTTCTTGCTTGCTTCTTGCTTTCCTCTAATGCTTCTTGCTTGTGGAAGAAGAAGACTTAGAGTCATCATTAACAGAACCAGGACTCGAAGTCCCTGAGCTACTCATCATCTCTCCACTTCTCTCTTTACCTGACCAAAGCTTCGAGAACACTCTAGAAACTCCCAATCCTCCTCCTTTCATCAATCTCCCTTTATTGCTATTGTTGTTCTCTTGTTGCTTCTTTGCCAGTCTTAGATTTGCTAACTCACCTCTCAAAGCTTGAATATCCTCAGTGTCCCAACACTCTGTGTCGTCTTCAGTGTTTGTCGATCTTGACGCCGGCATGATCTCCGGCGTGCTGTTCCCCGTCGACGATGAACCGTTGTTGCTGTTGGCTCTTACCTGCTCAAAGAAGAGCACTTGCACCACCACACGCATCGGTAACCTCTCGTTCTGCACCGCGTGCGCGCATGCTTCCACGATAGTTTCCTACAGTCCATTAGCCTGCAGAGTCTCTTCTTCTCGCTCTTGCCTGATCTCCGGATGTTCCTAATGAGAGAAATGTTGAGAAAAATCATAATCTTGATTTGTAAACAGATCAAATCTTGAACCAAAAATCATAATCTTGATTAGTAAACTTGATCAAATCTTGAACCAAAAAGTCATAATCTTGATTAGTAAAACTTGAACCAAAAATCACAATCTAAGATTAGTCAAACTTGATCAAATCTTGAACCAAACCTTGAGAAACATGTCGATCGCGCGGTAAACTCCGTCGTGAGACTGCCTCGGAAAGCTCGAGACCGTTTCCGCGAGCGAGGAGGAACTTCTGAAGAGGAAGATTATCCGAATCCCTCGACTTGTCAGCTAATAACCATCAACGAGCTTCGCAACCGATGCTTTCGCGGTTTAAACCGTCTCTTCCGACCGGTTTTTGGGGGTCTCGGGATTTCAAGAAAAGCTCAACCAAGCTCTGCATCAACTCAACATCATACATCATAACATCACACAAGCTAGCCTCATCTAACCGCTCCCCGACTCTGTTCTTTAACCCGTTGTTCTCTTCATCGCACCCGAGAAAGATGGAAGCTCGCAACAACTTAGTCAAGAAACTCGAAGAAACGCTCTGTCTCTCGTCAGGAATCAGCTCAACGATCGAATCAACCAAAGCTCTGTATTTCGCAAAGTCAGTGATCTGCACAGAACTACTTTTGCTGAATCCAGGAATCCTCCTAATCGCGTAAGCGTTCAATGCCTCTCGATAACATCAGCTGAGACTTTCCCTCTGGCTTCGATCGTAGCGATGGCTCGTTTATACAAATCGATATGAAGATCGCAGAGATCCTCAACCACCAGTCTCTAGTGAACAGCCTGCGGTTTCCTCAATCCGTTGTCGAGATTCTTCTTCTTGCTGTAAGTATAAGACCATTCGACTTTCGAAGTATCGTCGATCGAAGCTCTAGAGGCGATGGAGTCGAGACAACGGCCCGTTAGCTTCAGCTCTTCGGCGTATGGAGAGAGAGCTCTGGAGGTTTGAAGCACGATGATGGAATCTTTCCAGCTTTGGAGTATGCTCGAGTTCAAGAACACTTCGATCTTGTAAACAAGATTTCCCTTTTCGACCGTTCGTACATTTCAAGAAACTCTGCATGCGCAGCGAGCAGCGACTACGTTGTAAGCGTTTAGAGTAACTGTCATTCCGTAACAGAATTTAGCACAGATCTCAAATGAAGCTGGACCGCCAGGAATCTCTGCTATTTCAATCTCGTCTTCTTCACTCTGAATCTGATTGTTATCTTCATTTGATGATGATGATGATGCGATTAGTTTCTGCAAGCGTGCGCTTTTCGACAGCAATGGAAACTACAGAACAGAGTCATAATCATTAGATTTGAATCTTTCTCTATAAGCTGACAAGATTACTAATCTTTAGTGTTTACCTTGTGGAGATAGAACTTGACATCGCCGATGATGACGATAACATCTGTTGCTAAATCAGTTGATACATACCTTTTAAAGCAACATAAATTTAACAGAGTTAATAGTGAGAAATGATCCATTTTTCTTGATTGGGTTTCAGACAAAACCAACATTGTTTATAAACATATGACCAAGTAAAAAGGTAAAGATGAAGACTTTTGAACACAAACCTAACATTGTCTCCTTCAGACTGAAACGAATCAGGTTTTGATCCAAGTTTCATGAACTTCATGATGAAAGAATCTGATAGAAGAGATCTCACAAAGAAGACTCTGAAATTTGTTTTCACTCTCCCCAAAATGCTTGTCGAGTGAAAAAAACAGAGAGAAGCAAAAAACTCTGGAAGAGAGAAAGGGTTCACATAGACACTTAAAGAAGAAAGATTGTTAATGGAGTCTCACATCTCAAAGAGAACATTGAAAAAAGGAAATGATATAAAAGAGAGAACTTAGAGATGCACAAAACACCCACTCAAATCTCGAATTTACTGACACACACACACACCACTTTTTTTATTAATCAAAATCCTTTCTTTCTCTCTTTTCTAAGTGCTTCACACATTCACAAACACAGAAACACGTGAAACTCTTTTTTTTTTTTATCTCTGTTTTTTTTTTTTTATTAAGTCGCCCACTTTGTTATTCTATAGACAACAAACGAATCCAAAGCTTGAATCTTTTGTGGGTTTGTGGGTTTATGGGCGATGGAGAAAGCGTCGTCGTATGATAGTTTAGCTGCAAGAATCAAGAAAAACAAAAGAGAGAAAGTTTAGAAGATTGCAACTTATTCAATAGACAAGATGAATCAAATCTTTTTTTGGATGTTTGCTGAAAAGAATCTAACAGAAACAATAACATTTAGTGGCAGAGATCGTTTATCTCAGTACAAGAGGACTTAAATCTAAAAAAATCAAGAACTGATTCGATTCTTTAAACCCTTGGGTCCTCAATTGCAAGACTTCAAACAATTGTAATTAAGATATAATTACAAGAAACTGAGGAATTTTTAGCAAGGATTCACCACAAATGTAAGGAATTCAATTTAAAAAAAAAAAAAAAACAAAAAAAAAACAGGTAAAGAAATAAAATCAGAATCAAAAGGTTATTAAAATACCTTTCTTTCTTTTCTTTCAATTCTTCCTGGGAAGCCAAAAACTTCAGTTTCTTGAAGCTCTCTTAATCATGAGCCAACACCACAAAATCTAAAAGCTATATAAGCGTAAGAATCGATCTTCTCTCTCTTCTGTCTCTTTCTCTCTCTACAGAGGCCCACAGGTTAGATAACATCAAAAGTATGAGCTGTGATCTTAATCTTTAAAGTATAAGCCCATGAACACAAAATGGCGCTACGAACCAAAACAAAACAGAAGCCTCTCTACGAATGAAGCACGAACCAGATCAGGTTAATGAGAAAAGATTCTACTTTTCTTTTTTCTTTTTTTTCTCTTAAGCGATCAAACAGTGACCTTTCGTTATAAAACTTTCTTCTTTCTTGTAGTATTTCGGAAATTAAAGAGGGAAAAAAAGAAAAGGAGAATAGAGCCAAGAAACAGAAAGAGAGAAGAAGAGATAGAGAGAGATGAGAGAGAAGGTGTTGTGGTGGTGTGGTGTGGTAAAGCAGTTCTGTAGAAATGCACGCGAAATCTGACAAAGCACTTACTTGTGTGCCCCCTTCTCTTCAGACAAACTTACCTTCTTTTCAGGATATGTTTTCTCCTTTCCTTTTCATTCTCTCTTTTTCTCTCCACTTTTTTTTCTTTTTTTTTTTTTCTAATTAAAATCTCTCCTTTTCTTTATTAATCACTAACATTATTTTTCCAAAAAAAAAAAATTTGTTTACAAAGTTTATGTCTATTTAGAATTCACCATGCAAAAAAAAAAAAAAAAAAAAAAAAAAAAAAATAGCAACACACATGACCATGATCTTTGAATATTTGAGTCGGTAATATCATTCTTAAGTTTGATTACAGCACAACGTGACCTTTGAAATTTTGAATTTGCAATGATTGTAGTTGTATATGCCTAAAGCGGTTTAAATTTGTAACAGGTGAACCTGTAAATATATACAAAGTGACTAAACCTGTAAACCAAACTATACATTCTCCAATCCTGTAAACCAAACCTGTAAACCTCTCATCCTCAGCCCGGTTAACCCGGATGAGTTTCAGTCGGGCTAGCTGTCCGTTTTAGGCGTAGGACCGAAACAGTGAAAGCCGAGGATTCCAATCCTTTCTAATGCTGCGCATTCGCGTTGATGCTATTAAGTCAAGAGCTACACTCGGATCATGAAGACTTCATAGCTGGTTTTTTAGATTGAAAATTAGGATAGGATTAGTTTTTCTCTGTGTTAGTAAGTGTTTTCGTGTCATTTGGTTTAATTTAGTGGTCTAAGAGTTGGTTCCATTCCGGGTCGTGGAGTGAAACTCAACTTGCTGTGGTGAAAAAATACAGTGAATCTCGCTCGGATAACGCTGAATCCATCTTAGTGATTCAGGGAGCTATTAGACGGATTCACTGTATTTGGTTAAAAATCTTTCGTGGTCTAATGATGTTGTAATGACTTTGTTTTTACCATTGGTTAATGAATGAAAGTTGTTGTTGAGCCAAAAAAAAAAAATATATACATTCTCCAATATATGACCTTAATCTGATCTTCCCTAGTGAGTCCTAGTTTGACCTGATACTATGAACGTTAAAATAAGTTTATCATTAAACAAATCTCTCCTACTTTGTGAATCCTAAATTCCTAATTATGATACTATGGGGAACATTGTAACATAGTCTATGCATATATATATATATATATATACGTGAAATCGTGACTCTATTAATAGCTAAAAAAAAAGTCAAAGAGTTTCAAAACCTATTTGACCTAAAGGTTTTCTTTTTCGGAAAATCTTCTTGATCGGATTCAGTTAACATTTAATTTTGTAGATCCTTAAAGATTAATAATATTAGATAATTAGATGATGATAAGTACTTGAGGGGGGCGAATGCATGTGGCAGCCAATAAGAATCCAATGGATGTCAGCTTAAGAAGTTAGAAGTCGATTCATTGCTGTTTCATCTTCACATGCTTTATACATCTAACGAATCTATTCACATTATCCAACAGATTTCCCTCTTCTGGTTTTTTTTTTTTTTTTTTTTTTTGTTGTCTTTGAGCAGATTAGCATCTATTTCTGATATTAGCAAGAGTGTAAATCAAGAACAAAACTAGATATTCGACCACATATTGGTTTTAGAAGACAGTTAAGTATTCGTGTTTTTCAGATCAGTTGCTATTGATTTTAGGCCTGTCCTCAAATCAGTTCTGTTTGTTTGGTTGACATTTCTTTCCCTCGATTACTTTGATCCAAAATATTAGATGGGTGAAAAATTGTATAAATTTAACATCTACAATCATATAGGAATGAGTTTCAATATGATTGAGATAGCATACAGGTTTTTCTTTTGTGCAAAGTAGCAAACCAATTGATCAAATCTTGTTATAAAATGCAAAATAGTTTAGATACTTGGTAATTAAACATTAAAGCGAGTTTTCTTTTTTAAAAAAAAATATTCGTGTGATTATAGCAAAGCACATGGCCTGAGATTGCGAAGGAAGTGGCATAAATTCGCGAACCTTGTTAATAAACTACCATTAGGAACAAGAGCTAATGATGATTCTCAATAAGTCTAACTGCGCTTTTGTGTAAATTAATATTTTGAATTTTTGAAAGCTTATATTTAAATCGATATGAAACTCACCTAATTTTACGGCAGGCATGCAACTTTTTTTTCTATATATTTTTTAATCGACGTGAAAGTATGTCAAACACCTTATAGTTCATGGCATGTATCTCTTTCAAAATATCATTTTCTCGTTATAGACTTATAGCTCGAAATTATTATTGAATTCAGCTATATGATTGTATATAAAAAAAAAGCATATGAGTCTACATAGTTAAACTTGTAAGTGTTGGATAGATTTCAAATGCGTTTGATGTAATTTTCTAGTAATGTTTAGCAGACGAAATGATTAGAAATTTAGAAGCATCAAAATATTTGTTTGGAACGTTGAATCGATAGGAAAGTCGAAAGCTACATGTTACCTAATTACAACATGGACGAGTTGAGTACTCGTGTGATTATGGGAACCACCAAAACGTGGTCCATGCATCTCCTTTTTTTAGCCAGCCTTTATCTCTTCTTTTCCCCAAATATCCCCCAGTTTATATATTATATTATTTCGTACTAAATTTTCATTCTTATATAACTAATATTGGCTGGGATCAAAGTGATCAAAACCACCGAATCTCTGTAAATCATTTTCGATAGTTGTTAAATTCAAACCGTTGAATGTTCATTCATTATTTCTCTAAAACCTACATAACATTTGTTGGAATAAGCTTGACAAAAAAAAAATTATAATCCTAATCGAGTTATGATTATAAAGAAAAAAAAATAAGTTTAGGAGTTATCTAAACATAAGTGTTTTCTATTAGGATTATGAATAATATTTTGTTATATATAGAGATGTCGAGTTGTGACATTTTTTATGAGTTTAGGAAGAGAGACTGATAGCTTAAGTTAATAAAGAGAGTCATTTTTATGTGCCTTTAAGTTCATATTTTCGTATACAAAACTAGATTTGGTATCAGAGTTATGTTAAGATCAAAGTGACATGTCGGGAGATCTTACCGTGGCCGCGATAAAACCGAAAGAAGGAGGAGGACCTTTGCCCTATGCTTAACACAATAAACTACATAGTATAGGCCATGAGGATGAAAGTGACACACTTTTGGAAGAATCAAGTTCAAAGTGATAAGAAATCTCAATGATGTAAAAGACTTAGCCATAAATGACTTCAAACTTAAAGGGGACAACATTTTCTTTGTATATATAGATCATTATGAGCAAAGAGTTTATTAGAGTAATGTGAATTTAATTAATATTGTTTTTCATGTAGGTTGTTTAGTATGTTGTCGAGTAAACATTGTTTAAACGTTTAGCTGTCAAACTCCACTTTAATTTTGCGTCAATCAGTTGAATTAATTCCACAGTATTGGACTTAATTGGTTGAGTAAGAGAAGAAGTATATAGCATAAACTTAAATTAGAAAGTATCTATTTTTGTGTGAAAATAACAGAAAACATGCCAAAGAAAAAAATGACATAAATTTTAAATTCTACGGTCCATGTTTTAAGATTTTCCTTTTGCCAATTTCATGAATATATATCGTGTTTCTTTAGCCCGAAAAAGAGAGAGGAATCTTCTGGCCCTGACAGAGGTTTCGCATGTTGGCGGCAACAAGTGTGTGGAGAGCGAGAGGTATAAAAAGGGCCAATCTCCTTTCCTCAAAATCGAGAAATTATAAAAAAGTGAAATCTCCGAATCGATCATCTTCGCGTAATTTCGCTCTCGTGAACAGGGATTAGTTCTACGATCCGTATCCAATTTTATATGCTTTTCATATTGCAGATTCGTCGTGTGTTATCCCTGGGGATAATTAGGGTTCTTAATTTGCGACATTGCTGCTGCTGATCGCTCGGGATCTTCTTCCGCTCTTTTATTACGTGGCGGGATTTTATTGGAAGCTTCGCAGTTTTTACATATTGACCAAGAGACCCCCTCATCTCTTACCACTTTCATGTTTTAACCCCTTAGCTACTTTTGTTTTCCTTTTTTCTACACTCTCTAATAGAAAAGGAGTCTCATCAACTTTTCTTTTTCTCCGAGAAGAAAATTAGAGACGAACCCTGACCCTGTGTGCTCTTCACTATTTCGATTTTCGAATTTGGGTAGGAGCTTCCAGCACCAAACCCTCTCTCGCGATCCAGGTTTGATTCGGATGCCTTTTCTCTCGTCCTCTTTTCTTCGTTGCGTCAATGGCTCGCAGCTTCCACTTGTTTTTGAATTCCGCTGTTTTAACTAGTATCCGTTGTCTGAGAATTCGAATTGATGAAAAATCTATAATTGCGATGAGATAATTAGTGGGTTTGTTCTTTATATATTGCAAAGTATCGTTGATGTTGATGGATTGTGATAGAAGAGAGTTAATAGGTTATGCGCACTAAGTGCTCGACGAATTGTCCAAGTCAGGTGTTCCTTTTCCTACAACCGCTTTTTTTTTTCTTTTTCGATACAACAAAAACTTTCTGTGTGTCTTGTCCTTCTTGTTCTCTACCTATTTGGATTTTTCTCTCTCTCTTAAATCTTTTCCTTCTGCATGTTTTTTTCGTCCTTTGAGATTCATCAAGAGATGCGTTTTTGTGGCAGTAAAGAGTCTCTCTTTTTGAAAGTTATTGTTATCTGATTCTAGTTTACACAGTTGCTTATACAGTTAAGCCGTGAATTTGAATGTCCAGGTTTTGAATCTATGATTATCTAGAAACCAGAGACTCTCAATGTCAAGTATGAATCTTGTTATTAGAATGAGAGTAACTGAGTTATACCGTTGCTGATCAGATTTACTTTCGATTTATTTCTGTAGAATTCATAATCGATCACGAGGTTAAAGATCAACAGAGTTCTCAGTTACAAGAAAGCTCAGTCATTTGTGAGGATGGATCCGCAACATACGGGTGATCTGTTAACGTAATTCTCATTATGCATCTTCTAGCTTCTTTGTTATCCAAAATCCTTAAACTTAATTACCTGTTGTTTAGCCTAATTCGGTTTTGGTTTTGTCAAAAAAAAAGGCACTTGGAGAAGCAGAATGAATTACTCAAAGAAACTCAGAAGACCATGACACAAGAACTTCAAAAACTCGAGGTGTTAGTGATTATAGAAACTCTTTTTGATGACCTTGTGATGTAATTAACTAGTGGAGATTGTTTTAACCGATGGGTTTTGCCATTTTTTTCAGGTAGAAGAACAGATGATGATGCATAAACTCTATGAGCTAATGACTAATCATCGTTTAAACAAGAAGGTATGCTCTGTTCTTGAAGATACTATTTGAATTATCGATCATGCTTACTAAGCGAGCTTGGTTTTGCAGAAAATGGAGGAAACTCAAAATGTGTTGGATGGAGAAGAGACTGGTGAAGCTAGTTCTGATAAGCATGAAACTCTACATCCTCCAGTAATCTATACCTATCACAGGAGGAAAAAGAAGAGTGGAGGAACAGATGACGATGATGCGTAGACTATTGAAGAGAAATCGTGTTTTTCGGACTCTAAATATTGAATTTCGGATCTCTCTGTTTACAGAGAATCTCCAACCTCCTATGTACATGTATAAAACTCTATATGTAAATTCTAGATCCTACAAGAAATGAAACAATAATGTCACAAAGTAACATCAATCGCCTGCAAAAAGAATGGAGACCCTCCGATTTTCTTGGTGCTCAAAACATTCTTCACCAAAAGCTTCCATCTTTTCTCATCTTTCCTGCTCTGTTTCTTCATCCTCTCCTTGAAGTTACCGCAGAGAGGGACTTTGCACTGCTCCGAGTCAACGCAGATACGCGAATGGAGCTCGAGAAGCTGCCACATTCTCTTGCAGTGAGTGCAACCACCAGGGATCGATCTCAGTTTACACACCGCCAAATGTTTCAACAGCTTCTCCAAACCGTTGCACGCTTGAAACCCGCACGACGACGCATTTCTCTTTGTTGGACCGATTTCTCTGCATCCGTCTCTACATATGTGAACAAAAGCCTCCATTGCTTCATATAGCTGCGTGTACGTCTGTATCTCTTTCTGTTTCCTACTTCTCTCCTTCAAGCTCTGCAAAGAAGACATAATTTAAAACAATCATCATCAGAAAACTGTGAAAGCACAAGACTTTATCTTGTGTGTGAATGAAAGTTGGGTTTTTTTTGTTTCCTTACATTAAGCTCGTAAGCGACGGAGCGCAAAAGCTCTTTGTGGAGACTAGGATGGCTTTGTTTCATTGCTTGCCATCCTTCAGAAGTAGAAACTTCTTCGAAGCTCTTTAGAATCATTCTGTGACAGATGAGACCGAGACGAGGAGCGTCGCAGAGAAGAGAGAGCTGAAACACATCGATCACGTTTTCTTCGTTGAGCAAAACGTTTTCGAATTGCGATTCGCACAATCGTTTCAAATGAGGAACAACGTAGACGTGTGACAGCACGAGAAGGTGGATTGCGAAATCTTCCATGTCTTGTTTCTCGTAGCTGCAGAAAAACAGAGCAAGGAACAAAAAGGTTTAAGTTAAGTATGTCAATTATTAAATAAATTTAATTAACCAAAAAAAAAAAAAAGGAAAGTTAAATTAATTACCAAGAAGAGTATAAGAATCTAATGAAAGCTCGAACAGCGTCGTGAGGAACACCGAGGATTGAGATTGATTTGCGGTGAGATTTTCTCTTATCTTGCTTCATTAGTCCTCTGATTACATCTGAAGCCATTCCCTAATAACAAGATATCAAAAACAGATACTTATTAAGTTTCGATATAAATGTTTTAGATTTATGAAAGGAGTTTTGAAATTAATCGTTTAGAGGGAACTTACGATGACATTAGAATGTGCGTAAATCAAACCATTGTCATCTGTGTGAATCAAAACATCAGCACCAAGAGCTTCGTCGAACATACGATCCCATGAATCTCTTGTTGCTGTAGAAACAAAGCTTTGTCTTCTTCGTTGCGGAAGTTTCGATTTAACCGCAGGAGGAGGAGGTGGAGGAGGAGGTGGTGATGGTAATGCTGAAACTTTTTCCGGTGAACATTCCGGTGAGAAATCGTCGATGTTCTCCATATCTTTATTGTTTTTTCTTCTGTTACAAGTTAAACAAGAAATAAGATTCAGAAATCGTCTTTTCATATAAAATTCGAAATAAACCTAAAATTCGATCTAAAAAAATAGTAGAAAATTCTTATAAAAACAATTCACGAATTTTTGATTGATATGAACTTTTGTCTGATTTTTTTTTAGATCTGTCCGAACAGAAGAGAGAAAACGAAGAAAATCTACGGAAAAGAAAAACAGTAACACGTAAATGTTTAGGACTTACAGATTTTGAATTGAATTTGGATATTGATGAGTTTAATTTGTTCAACTTCACTTGCAGATCAGATTAGGAAGAATATTAAAAGCTTAGAGAATGATTTTCTTTTGATTTCACCACTAAACTATGATTATTATGATTTTCCTTGGTGATGATCTTCGGATTACGTAGTCGCAGAGAAAACAAAAATGAGCTGTGTCTGTGTGTATTCTCAAGAGACGGAAATTAAAAGAATGAGAGAAGTCATGGCAAAGACTCGTTTATATTCTCCTTCGTCAGTCTGGTTAATTAATTAATTAAGGAATTTAATTGATAGTTTAATGGTGGAAACTCGGAAATGTGAACTGTGTTACACGTCGAAATTGGGTCCCACACGGCTGATTCGTTTCAAATTGAGAGAAATAGATAAGTACTTGCTGATTCATATCCACGTTGGACGAACTTTTCTAAATCACTCACTTTAATTCTATCCAAATTTACTTCTTTTTTCTTTTCTTTTTTTGGAAATGTTTTTTTTTTCATCACTGTCGATACATTTTTATCCAACTTTTTTTAATAAATAGAAAAGGGAAACAAATCCAAATCTTTGCCTCTATCCAGATCTGTTACATATATTTGGTTTTCCTTGTATAGTGGTTGGCGACGACGTAGTTGGAAAATGTATACACATGTGTTTTTTGTTTATTATAATAACAACTATTCACACGTATCTTTCTTAAATTAATTATTTTTGAAGTTGAACTTTTCATTTTTGTCAAAGAACGTGACTTTTTTTTTCCGGTCGACAAAATTTTATTGTACTCAATAGAAGTAGACTTATTTCTTTTGTTTTTTATAATAAAGGCAAACTTCATATCTAGTATATTATTTGATCATACGTAAACACAATATAAACCATTGATTGCGCGTATTATCCACAATATTGAAATTAAATGCTTTGGATAGGATAATATATATATCCATAATGTCAAAAATAGGATAATTAAAATAATTATATCATTCTGAAATGAACCGTTCAAATATATTTATGATAAAGAAAGTTAGATGTTACTTATGTTGGTAATGTGTTTTCATCTGTTGGATTATGTTGTGTAGTGTAGTACGTCGTATTACCCTTTTGCGACTACTTTAACAATTTAACATACGAAAAGTACCATTAAAGTAGATGAAAAAGCGAAAGTGACTGATTACTGATTAGTGATTGCTAATGAAAATTATTACTCGCTGACTCAGCCCAAAATGAAACTAAAGAGATAGAGATTGTTTAATATATATATACTTGGTCAGGAGTCTCTTAAGTTGGTTGGCAACTCGCACGGTGACCTCTTCGTATAGTTTATGGGGCACTTTCTCTGATATGAGTGCTAATATGACGTATCAGGTAAAATTATTAATATAAAATCGGTCTTTAGAAAGTTTCACTTAATTATAAAATGGATATCAATTAGTAGATTGGCTTACTAGTTAGCAATCGCTTACACATGGGTTCAAATAAATTAGATGTCCTGGGCTTACGGGCCTAAATTTATAGAGGAGCTTCGATAGAGGTGGGTCTAAATTTACGATTTGTTTAAAGCCCAATAGTATGTGTACGAGCTTTCTTATATAGATGTTTTCATTCTTGGTCATAGTTCAAAATAGTATGTGTGTTGTATTGAAATCTATTAAAAGAAAAAAAAAACAATCAGAGATATTGAGTTAAATAAAAAGGGCCAACAGAGTGTATGTGTAAGTAATAATGTGAGGAAATTAGACAAAATGTAATTAATAATATTTGGTGAAGCCTCTTGTTGTTGTTTGTAACGGAATGGGAATTGCTTTGTTGTCTTCTTCGTCTACATATTCTAATAAATTACACAGCAAATCAATAGGATTCTAGATTATTTACATCCTTTCTTGTCAGCGATTATAATTCGATGGCAGTGCTTGTATTGTATGGATATATACTGATTCAGTGATTCGTATGAATGAGTTAAATGAAATAAAAATAATGGTGTATGTAACAATTAAATAAGCAGTATCATACTATAGAATTTGAGGTAGGCTGGCTGGCTTGGTGACTCTAAAGCGTGAAAACACGAGTTCACACGAGTTCACACGAGTTTCAAGATTTCTTTTATTGGTTCGGATAAGCTGTGATGTAAACTTTTATTTTTATTTTTATTATTCATCTTATATGTAGTGGATCAAACATGACATTTTTTACTGATGACTTAATAGTTAATAGAATTGCTTTGGTGTAAATCTATATTTTTATAATTCATCTTATACGTAGTGGATCAAACATGACATTCTTTTACTGACATTAATACTTAATATAATTGCAAAATGCAAAACCGGATATAAATCATTAGGTGGCTGATAATTTGTTTTACTCATTTGTAAGTGAAAACATCACTATCGTATTTGCGATTTCCTTACAAATTAATTTAACTATCCTCTTTACTAGTAGCTGTAAAAAAGATGATGTAAATCCATATCCTGACATACGAAGTCTAAGCGGAGCAATAGTTGAGATACTTATCACGAATTTAAATTAAAATTTCTTACAAAAAAGTACTTAGAATGAAAACGAAATTTTCAAAAGAAAGGAAATATATATTCATCCAGACTTTATTTTCTCTCGCTAAAATATATATGCCAACCTAACACTTGTTATACTGTTGTTATACTTGTTACACTCAAAACAAACAAAAATCGAAAGAATTTTTTTTACTTCTTATCCAAGCTGTACCCAAGTTATAATCGGACACACGTAAATAGAAATATTTGGTCAAACTTTGACTGCCTTGGTATCGTAAAAAAACTTAGCAGTCAAAGGTTCCACTTAGATGGGCACTAAGCCCCAAAGGAATTCAACACATGGCACAGACTATATGGCACAGTAATTATTTATTTACTCTTTACGGAAACTTATCTACTTGATGATATCATGATATCATATGGTTTATTGATATCATATGGTTTATTTATGTATTTTGGATTGTTACTAGTTAGGCAGAGGTGGAGCGTCTTCTTCTTCTTCGTTTCTGAGGCAAATCCAGCCTTTCGCACGTGACCGACGCTCATCCACTGTAGTTATTGTCACGTGCACCATCATTCCACCATCAATTTTATATCGTATATGTATTATCATCATCATACGTTTGATATTTGGTAGTGTATATATGTCTTTCTAGTTTTAGTCCATATAGAGAGTTTCGCGACCTTCTTATGGAAATAGAGGGACCGAGTTTCTTTGTTTTTGTTATAATATAAAAAGACTATTCTACCTCGAAAGGGATAATAAGTATATATAAAAAAATAATGTGTGTAACGTGTTAGGTATCCTAGATTCGTCAGTTCATTAATAATGTGATCAAATGATATTTGGTTACGAACTCTGTTTTTTCTTTCTTTTGAAGTCTTCAGAATTTATCATGTTCAAACATAACCATTTCTCTTCTCGCATGATAGTTACTAATACTACATTTTACTTTCCACAAAATTACCGGATAAATTAATTTAGAGCCCGATCACCAATGTATATTAAAAACAAAAATCACCAAATAATTTAGCATAGCGACCCAAAGTAATCAATTGATAGAAAATATCTTCTAAATTCACCACTATTGATATTCTGGTGAGTTTTGGAAATTGCATATCACATCTTCTAAAGTCATAGATTAGGTTAGATTAATTGTTAAAATCCATTGTCAATTTAATATAATTATAATTAGTAAAGGAGTTTTAAATAGATAGATTAATTTTCTATTTTATTTGTTTGCCTGTTTTGTGAAATCTCTCCTTCCTCTTGACATACTAATGTCTCAATTCTTTTCTTTAACATTAAAGTATATAGATACACCTAGAAATTCACAATAATAGAAGTTATAAGGCTAAAAAGAAATGGAAAATAATCTACAAAAATACATTATGTGAGAATATTACTTGTATCTAGGGGGAGATCGAACAAATGCTGATACTTCTTCACTAACATACACATAAAAGTTGCAGATTTTGGATCTTGCGTTTTCTTGGTTTTATACCCTTTTGTTACAGATATATGAATATAATATGAGGAAGGGCTATTTATCCTACATATTGAAAGACTCGGCTCCAAAGAAATGCGAAAAATAACGAGGAAGATACACCAGGAAATATAAATATGGGAGCCTCGTTTGTGGATGGATAAACAAATATTTACTTTATTTAGAGTTTATTCACGATTACACCACATTACAAGTAATATTTCCCTTGGCTAATCAGTTATTAATTTTTCCATTAAATGCATAACCTCACTTCTACCAGATTAAAAAATTTCATGGATTAATGTATACTAATTTAGAGTAACTAACTAACATTTAAATGTTATTACCATTTGGTAAATTTATTTACTATAGGCGATGGCCTAACTCGTCTTATCTTTCCCAATTTTAGAAAATAAATCTGTGCGATGCGCAAAAAAAAAAAAAAAAAAAAAAAAAATTAATTTTTAGTATTTTTATTTAATTTAATATTTTATTCATTAAATAGTTAATATGTAAATTTAAAATTTACTTATAACAGTTTGATCTCTAGCTATTGTATATTTAAATAGGAGAACAAAAATATATACATAAACTTCATACTATATCTGTAACAAAATTTGTAAAGAAATTTTATTAAATTTTATTATTATCGTTCTTATTTCAAATTTTCAGTTTTCTAACACTTTTTTTCTTTACTTAGTATCCGCTATTTACAATAATTTGGTCTATATATTTTATTTTATTTTCATTCATCTTTATCTATTTATATTGTTATTTATTTCATTTTATCTGTGTACATATTTTACATATTCAACTTTTAAATTTATCTTATAAAAATTATATATACTTCAACTTTAAATGATGTAAATCACTTATAAATTATTTATTTATTTTGTTTTATAATACATCAATGCAAATACATTATATAATTTAAATATGACAGATATAAATACAATTTTTTGCTACAAAAAATTATATTATCCTTTCATAAAATATACTTTTCATCTGATTTGTATTAAATTTTAAATAAATATTTTTTTCTATGTATTTTGTTAGACTTTTTGTATGTCATTACAAAATCAATTTATATATTAAATAAAAGTAACAATTAATATAATTTGACATATATTAAATATTTATTTTAATTGCAATTTAATGTTAAAATTGCTGATGCGGACAGAGAGAAAACTTCTAATTATATATATGATATTTTTTTAAGGAAAAAAGTGGGATATCAAGTATCAACGGCTAGATCGCCACCGTTGGTTTACGATGATAAAAAAAAATTCAACGACATCGATCCTGCCTCTAATTTCTTGTACGCATCAAAACTCAAAAGGGTACCAAAATCTCCAAACTCATGGTAAGTTTTTTGTTCCCGCGAGTGGAACCTACCTTCTTAGTTATAAATATACTCATACGGTATATGTTTGTATTCTACCTACGATCTATACATATCTAAACACGTACATCTACTCATCTTATCTACGTTTAATTTTTTCATAAACATAGTTCGTGTGTCTCGTCACATCTATAAGAGGAGTGATACTAGCTCACCAAGACTGATGGAAGTCATTACTCATTAGTCATTACCATGAACAAAAGATGAGGAAACAAAAAGTTTCGCAAAGAAGAAAAATTGAAATGGCAATACAATAGAAATATAAGAAAATGACATAACAGAATATAATAATGAAATGACATGACAAAGATAATAATGTGGAGCTAGTTTGAATTTGAAATTTTGAAATATCGAAAGGATTTTTTGAGTGGGAATGGTAAGGGTGTTTTCCCCACCAATTCCGAAAAAACATTATATTGTTAATCACTTTCGGTTTCTGAAACAAATTTAAGATCTTTTGTACTTTATTTTCGTCCATGGGAGTCGGAAGACGACATTTTAGGTCGTCAATTTAATCGAAACCAAGTCAATTCAGTTGAAACCAATAAGTGGAAAATATAAGAACTAACTATTCCTCTATTTTCTGTTCACTATTCTATCAATATAAAGTACATATTAATTAAGTGACCAAAAAAAGAAGTACATAATAATTCGAACCTCTTAAAATAGATTCCACTCTATACTAGAAGAGTTACCACAAAAGCAACAAAGGGAGTACGTGGAATACACTAATGAAAAATGTTAATTACCATGTTTTAGTTGGAATGGGATGTCTAACTTTCTCCAAAAATGTCAATGGAATAACTATTCTTTGTTATTTTAATATTGATACAAATTCAATGGATCTTATAAATCTGAAAGACAGAATAAAATTATAAATTTGGTTGATAATACTGAGCGAGTCGAATTACTTTATAAGGTCTTAACTGGATCAAACTGAGACTAAAATTAATGATCTTATCTTTCGCGGAAGCCTAGCATACACTCATATTTCAGGAAATCTCCAACTATTTTACTTTTCAACATTGCTATATATGAAAAACAAAATCTATCCTAAGTCCTAACATTCGTATGTCGTATTAACATCTTTATACGTAATACATTAACCATTACTAATTTATATGCATGAGTACGGTTGTATTATATTTTGTTGTGAATTATTTTTAATAACAAATTTCTTTAATAAGTTTTTAAATATTATATAATCGTTCCATATATGGAAAACTCTAAATTTTTTGAAAACAGGTTTATGTACATATAAATGTTTAAGTAGTTAAAAGAATTAACCAAAAAATAGCACATTAAACAGAACCGTTAATTTCAATCAATCAACTTGCTTTAATTTAGATAGTAAATGTGATTTTCATCATATTTCCAAAACTTTTCAGTGGGATAACACATGCTTTTAAAAATAACATAGGTAGATTATTTTGATAACAAAAAAAAACTACTTACACTGTTAGATCACAAAAGTAATGACATTAAAAAAAAAATCATTGACTAGCATCGAAAAGTCTTCAAGCACAAGTAATCCTGCCGGAAATTAGAAAAAAAAACGAGTAATCATTCCTTTAAATACGTGATTATGTGACGACCCAAAAAACCTAATGTGAGTATACATTTACAAATGATAAAAAGACGTTAATGAGCAAATAAAACGCAATTTAGATGAAAAAATAATAATTTAATTTTAAAATGTAACCGCTAAATAACGCCCCTTCTCTCTCCCCCACTTATTTTTGGCGGCACCAGACGCGGGAGACTCTCTCTCTCCTCTCCCACTTCTCTCTCTTTCTTTGTTTTTTCGCTTATATTTCTTCTTCACTCTTAAAAAATCCAAATCCAACTATGGAAGAAAAATCAAATACCCAAAGATTTAGCTGCTAAATTCACTGCGATAAATAAATCCCAATATCTCTCTCTCTCTCTCTCTCCCCCAAATTTTCCATTTTTTTGATTTTCCCTTTTTGGATGTGTACGGACACGATTTCTATCTCCTCCGCCGCCGTCTCCGTCGTCATCGTCCTCCGCCGTTAAATGGGTGAGCCCAGTGGTGCTAGAGACAGTCTCGCTCTCTCGAATCTCCTCATCTGTCATGAATCCGAGTCTTCTCTTAACGAAGATGACGATGAGACCAATACTAAGAGATCTGATGAGCAGCAGCAACAACCTCACTCTTTCGCTGTTGCTCCTACAACGATCGGAGACGATGATGAAGATTATGTGGCGGAGCTTGTTCGCAAAGAGAATCGCCGATTCGAAGCCACCGAACCCACGAAAACGACTTCGTCTTTTGATAGATTGATTGCAATCGATTGGATTCTCACTGTCCGTAACACACTCTCACAAAAAAAAAGAAAAAAAAAAAACCTTTTTCCGATTCCGATTCCGATTCCGATTTCGATTTCCATAATCAATCTAAATCGCTTCTTTGATTTGGTTTTCAGACAAGAACGAGATTCGGATTCCAACATCAAACATCATACATTGCGATTTCATACTTCGATCTGTTTCTCGAGAGAAGATTCATCGGTGTAAGTTTGATTTCGATTTCCAATCACCAAAAAATCAAAATCCTTACTTGAGATTGAAAAAGTAATCATTTTTATTCCTTTTGTAGTTGCAGAGAGATGAAACATGGGCGATTCGATTGTTATCAGTGGCTTGTTTATCGTTAGCTGCGAAAATGGAGGAACGGATTGTTCCCGGATTATCACAATACCCGCAAGATCAAGACTTCGTCTTCAAACCCGATGTGATCCGTAAAACTGAATTGATGATCCTATCGACATTGGATTGGAAGATGAACTTGATCACTCCTTTTCACTACTTGAATTACTTCGTTGCTAAAATCTCTCAAGAACATAACCAATCTGTTTCTAAAGACTTGGTCTTGTTGAGATCCTCTGAATCTCTTCTCGCTCTTACAAAAGGTAATAAAAACTACATTGAGAGATCTTCTCTTAAATCTTACTACACATTTTTTGAAGAATGTAATCGCAATTTGTTTCTTTTTGTTTGATTAGAGATAAGCTTTACGGATTATCGACAGTTTGTTGTTGCTGCTGCTACTGCAATGTTAGCTTCTTCTACTTCATCGGATATTAGATTGACGAGAGAAGAAATGGCGAACAAGTTTGGATCAATCTCGTGGTGGACATCTAATGACAATGTATGAATCTTTTTCCATTTTTAAGGATTTGATTTCGATTGTTTGATCTCAAGAGATCAATGTTTTAGGAATGTTTGTTTTGTTTTGCAGGACAATGTGTATTCTTGTTATGAGAGAATGCAAGAGATTGAGGAGAGGAAACATATGACACCGCCGGAATCAGCCGGAGATATACAACCGGCGGTGGCTTCAGGGAGTGGTGTTAAACGCCGCTTGTCTTTTGATGATTCTGATCAGACTTCTCCGGTCAAGAGAATGCGTAGGCTCTGAAGAGAGTTTATTTTCTTCTTGGAGTTTTTGGCTATAAAATTATATTGATTTTGGTTTTTGGCAACATATTGATTTGGTTTTTATAATTCAATCATTTGATTATAGAGAAGATAAATGATCTTTAAAACAATGGTTATTTCATTTTTTTTTGAAGTAACTCATAATATATAGGTTCATATGATACTTGAACTTTTGGAGGTGAAATGTGACAATCAAAACAATTCGAGTTTTTTTCTGAGAGAATCAAGTAATTACGAGGGCTGGATGTAAATATAGTTTTTTTTTTTTTTTTTTTTTTTTTTTTTTGCATTTTTTGCATTTTTCTCATGTGCATTTTTTTGACATGGAAATTATTTATTTGTTTTTTTGCGTGAACGTCTGTCATTTTTTCATCCCTTATCTTTCAAAGAGGCACATTCATAGCAAATGATAAATGAAGCTCTTTTTTAGATAAAAGTAAATAAATTTATATTTGATATAGTTATTTTATTTCAAATTAACACTTAGGGTCATCTCCAAAGTGATTTTTTTTTCCATATTAGGAATAGCTTAGAATTAAAATTAAAAATTAAAAATTATCACTTAATATATGTATTTCAGTTAGTATCACAACAAATAAATCATCAAATCCAAATAATTTATATTTCTTTTGCTCATCTTACATAAAAATGCTTATAGTTAATTTAAAGATGAATAAATCCAACAATGCTAGCTTTATCAACAGACAATCAGTCGATCACAATACAATATATTAGAAAAAATGATTTATTTTTATTTCCCAAATAACTTTTTTTTAGCATTTTAGAAACCAACTACTTGTAGTGGAGTTCGCTTTGGATCAATTGTTGGATCTAAAGATGAAAAACCTAATTTCAAAGAATATTTCTTATACGGCAAATTGCATGTGATGTTTTCAAGTTTCTGTACTTCTATACTCTACGTTCAAGTCAAAAGGGCATCGTACATACAAACAAGATCATCTTTTTTGAAAAACAATTAATGATAATACTTTCAATTGATTGCCGTTGGAAAAAAAGAAAAACATATAAGTAATAGACCAAAGAAAGAATCCAACGACTTTGTCGAAGTGAGAAACAACTGTCTCATACAAGTAGGAGATCCAAAGTTTGGTTTCACTAATTAAAGCTCTGATTCCAACATGATTAGAAACAAATTAAAAACATTTTACTACCTATTTACACATATATAATTTACAAAATTAAGAAGCCACAAGTACTGACAGTATTTAGATGATGTGTGTTATTTAAGACCGGCCAATCTTGTTGCCCTGAGAGATCTGCAACAAATCAATAAGCATAAAGAGGCAAGCTTCCTTTTTTTTTTTCACCAAGAACGTTAATGCTTTTTTTGCTCTCCTTCATTGAATATTTGTAGGTCCCAATTGCTATTGTTCTTTCTTTCTAATTATCATTGGGTTAAACCATTTTGTTTCTGTTGGGGTATGTGTAGTCGTGTAGACATGTGAGATTCACGGGTAACACAATATACTTACATATCTCACATTGGTTAGGAGATGGACAAACCAATAGACTTGCAAACTTCAACATTTGAGTAAATTCTAATTCCAGTCTACATGATATTAGTCGTTTATTTTATTACCATTTTTAAAAAATTAAGTAGTCTATTCGACAATCACTGTGAAATTATTCACATGATCACAAACCTAAACAATTGAGTGTACTCATTTTTGTTGTTGTTCTAAGGAATCATTTTACTTCACACACCTCATAAATTTGATCACAATAATTTATTTTTTCTCTTATTTATTAGAAATTTGATATTGACAGGCTTTAAAATTGTAAAATGGAATCAGTTTTGAACGATGAGATAATGTCAGGAAAGAAGGCTCCACTAAAAGCCACATGATGAGTGATGACTTCATTGAGAGATTTTCTTAGTATCAAATTACAGTCTGTCCTAGCTAACTATTTTGCACCCAAAAAATCATTTTTTCTTCTTTTAACCTTTTGCTTCCTCTGTTTTTCTTCAATGTCCTTTTCTCTATTTTTGCATTTCCCATCCAACAGAGACCCCAAAATTAGATTCCAAAAGATAAACAGGAGAAAGA
The DNA here is from genome assembly GCA_026724425.1 of Erythrophleum ivorense. Lineage (NCBI taxonomy): Eukaryota > Viridiplantae > Streptophyta > Magnoliopsida > Fabales > Fabaceae > Erythrophleum > Erythrophleum ivorense. The sequence goes on from JAIUCV010000274.1 coordinate 21,982, forward strand.
GTCAATTCAAAGAAACAGCGAAAGTTTTACAAAAATGGAGGAAATCAGAAATCAGAAATCAGATTGGTTTGTCTTTAATAGCCCCTAATCAAACTTAAAAGTTATCAACGAGAAGAAGAAAAAAAACAGAGTAATTGCAAAAGGCAAAAACTTTGTCAGAAGACTTTGTTCTGTTCTAAAAATTTGAAGAAAACTGTTTCTAAGAGATAAACAAGAGCGGTTTTCTTCGCGCCAAATTTTGATGGATCGATCAAACGGGAACCATCTTCAATCCTGCAGCGATTGGCATCCCCAAGAAACCTATGACGATACTGAAGATCCATTGCACTATTGTGAGCGGTGTTGTGCTCGCAAATGTCCCCAAGAACTCGATGATTATGATCTGAAAGAAGACCGTTGCACCAATCACAACCACGAAGACGTAGTTGTCCAATATCCCCTTGAAAACATCGATCTCTTCCATCTCTCGCGAGCTTATCTCGTTAAACACCTGCAAATTCCAAACCAGACTCATGTCAAGATTCAATCAAGAATCTAACTTTCTACAGCTTGAGGATTGTTTTCTTGTTTTTTTTTTTTACCTGGCAGAAGACGAAGCAGTTGAAGATAAGAGTGTTTAGCATGAGAGTTGAGTCAGGACCTTCGAGACCAAACATAGACTTCCCTTTGGCTTGGAGAAACCAAATGACGATGAACTGATACACAGACTGTCCTAGAATGTTCCTCCACATGGCGTTAGTGATGAAGTTCCCTCTCCTTCCAACGGGCATGCGTTTCATCAGCTCGTTGTTCGGTGGCTCTGTAGCTAAAGCAAGAGCTCCAAGCGTGTCCATGATCATGTTCACCCACAGCAGTTGAACAGCAGTTAAAGGAGCACTTCCTGTAGATTGTTAATAAGAGAGTTAGAGATCCGAAACTGATTGGTTCAAGTGATTGAGTCGCTATTCTTCTAACTCAACTCACCGGTTAAGCAAGCTGAAGAGAAGTTAACAATCAGAGCAACAACGTTAACGGTAAGCTGAAACTGAACGAATTTCTGGATGTTGATGTAAACAGAACGTCCCCATTTAGCAACTGTGACGATTGTGCTGAAGTTATCGTCGAGAATGATGACATCTGCGCTCTCTTTCGCCACCTGAAAAGGTTATTCAAAAGGAAGAAGCTTTCTTAGATTCTTTAGCTCACAAGATTAAGATTCAATTGACTTTTTAAAATCTGATATATGCTTACTTCAGTTCCGGCGATTCCCATAGCTAATCCGATATCAGCTTCATGAAGTGCAGGTGCATCGTTTGTTCCATCTCCAGTCACAGCAACAACTTCATCAAACGTTGTTCTCAACTGTTTCACAAGTGTATGTTTATCCATGGGCGAAGAACGAGCCATCACCTGCACAAGAAGGTTTTGTAATATGTTTCCAAACACTCAAGACTTAAGCAAGAAACAGATTAAGCACCTGAATCTTTGGAATCAGTTCAAGCAACTCTTCTTGACTCTTCTCTCTGAACACCGGACCTTCAATTGCTATACCATCATCAGTCAAAATCCCACATTCTCTAGCTATAGCCTTTGCCGTGTTAATGTTATCTCCTGTAACCATCCTCACAGTGATTCCAGCTCGGCGACAAAGCTCAACAGATTCTTTAACTCCAGGACGAACAGGATCTTTGATTCCAACAATCCCTACGCAAGTGAATCCTGAAGCCGGGATTGCTTCGTCCGGAGAAAACCCGTTTTCAAGATCCATATAAGCGAGGCAAAGAGTACGGAGAGCTTCATTAGCAAACTCATTGATTGTAACATTCAGATACTTGATTGATTCTTCATCAAGCGGAACAACCTCTCCGCTCGAGTTAACTACTTTATCGCAAGCAGCTAAGACTATCTCTGACGCTCCTTTCGTGTGAGCACGTAGAGCTCCTCCTTCGGGAAGCTCGATCACAACTCCCATTCGCTTCTTTGTAGAGTTAAAAGGCTCAACTTTGATCACTTTGCAAGACTTCCTCTCTTCTTGGAACTTACCACCGAGAGATAATCCAAGCTCCAAGATAGCAGTCTCTGTCGGTGTCCCCAAGATCTCTGTTTTACCATGTTTGTTCACAACAACTTCTCCTCCAGTGTTGTTGAAGATCGACTGAATCAGCAGTTTCAGAGCAGATTCAGGGATCTCTGACTGCAAGCTTGAGCCTTTACTTGCTACATCCTGCACACTCATGCAAATGCAAGACTTGACGACAGTCATGTGGTTGGTTGTGAGTGTACCGGTCTTGTCACTGCAAATCGTCGTCGCGGATCCCATCGTCTCACAAGCTGCTAAATGCCTGACAAGAGCTTTGTCGTTCATCATTTTCTTCATCGCAAACGCGAGACTAAGAGTCACAGCTAATGGCAATCCTTCAGGAACAGCAACCACAACGATTGTCACAGCGATTGCAAAGTACTCCAAAAGCTCCAATGCTTCATCACCAGACCATCTCCAGTGAGTTCCAGACGCAAGCTTCCTCATGAACATGCCTTGCACCAAGACTGCGAAAGTAACCACGGCGAAGAAGAGACCGATTTTGCCAATGATGGTAGCAACTCCGTTGAGCTTCACTTGCAAGGGAGTTTCGTCGTCTCCTCCTTCCGTCAAAGTCGCCATTAGCTTTCCCCATTGAGTCCTCATCCCAACCGTTGTAATCAGCATCTTGCAAGAACCATCTTGCACTTTGGTTCCAGACAAAAGGAAAGGATTCTGAGCATTCACCATCACAGGCTCACTCTCACCAGTCAAACTCGACTCATCTATCACCACGGAGAATCCAGAGAGGAAAAGACCATCAGCAGGGACTTGATCTCCAATCGCAAGATGAACAACGTCACCAGGAACCAAGTCATAGATAGACAGTTTCTGTCTAAACCCGTTCCTTGTAACCTGAATAGTGATCTTCTTCTTCTCCTTATCCAAATCACGGAACTGCAAAGACTGGCGATAATCACTAGTCGCTGTGACAAACACAACCAAGAGAATACTAGCAACAATGCCAAGACCATCATGCGAGCCTTTAGGCCATCCTTCAGTAGCTATCCCAACGATCAAGGACACGAAAGCGCAAACACCAAGAATCATGAGAGTCATGTCCTGTAGAGCTTCCCAAACAAACACCCAGAAACTGCGGAGTTCGCTCTCTGCAAACTTGTTGATTCCGAAAAGGGCTTGCCTTTGAGATAACTGATCAGCATCTGTGGAGAGACCATCAGTGGGAGACGCCTTGAGCTTCCCTGCAAGCCCATCAACTCCACCATGGAACTTGAGCTTCTTAACGTCATGACTTTCGACGATTGATCCTAATTCGTCTGCGCAGATGTCGTAGCCTGCAGCTTTGACTTCTTCAGGGACAACGTAGTCACTCGGAGCCACACCTACAAACAAACACACCATGGATTGATATAAACAAACAAATAAAAATCCAAACTTTGACACAAATTAGCAAAAAGCTGTAAACTTTGACACAATTCATCAAAGATAAACTCACCAGAGATAAATTGGAAAGCGGCTTTTGACACAAGAACTGCGATCCTTAGTTTCTCCTGTAAATAGAAAGTTTTAAGATCTCTTAATCACTAAGCTAAAAGCTCAAAAAGTTTCCAAATCATTCCAATCTATCATTTACAACGAATCTGCAGCAAGAAGATGACAAAAAAAAAACCTAGTTCAACGATATATAAAGCTCAACTTAAAAAGGAGTTACGATCACGTAAGAGAAGAATAAGGAAGGAGACAAAACCTGGTTGGTTTTACGCATCGCAGCCGCTTCATAGCGTTTAGAGAGATTCGCGGTGAAGCGAAACCGGCGTTTAGGATTCTTAACAACGCCACAGAGATTCCGCCATTTCTCGAGCGCTTCCTCAGACGAATGCTTCGCCTTCACATCGAAGTTTTCATTCAGGTAACTCTCCATCTTCTTCCTCCCTCTTCTATCCTCTCCTTCTTTTTTCTTCCAGCTTCAAATGGCTTCAGATGTTTTTTTTTTTGTTTTTTTGTTTTTTGTTGGCTCTGTTCCAATCTCTCTGCTTGCTTATTTGGTGGGAAGAAACTTTTAATGGAGAAGAAGAAAAAAAAAAAGAAACTTTTATTTGTGGGTTGTGAAGAAGAGAGAAGCAGAAGAAAAAGCGGAAAGCTTTTAATGGAGAAAGGGAAAGTTTTTCTTAAGATCTGAGCTTTTTGTGCTTATTGATTGACCGAGTCATTGAATTTTATAACATTGGTGAAGCTGAGTTGACTCGTTTATATTCGTGTACCCAACAAAGTATCTTTATGAATTTAAATAAAAACATTCGATTGTTAAAAATAATAATAACAACATGCACTACTATGCATTAATGAAGAACGTTAAATCATATGCATAAAACATTCATGCAGCGCATGAAAGGTACACGACGCGTTATGTTTATTATTAATTTCACACATGTTGAGTTTATGATCAATTTTGTTTTTGTAAATGTTCACGGATTTTATTTATAAAAAATGACATTTTGAGATTATTTTTTAGATTATTATAATCTAAAGAGAAATATAGACATTTAATTGTCAGTTTGCTGTCCCAAAAAAAAAAAATTGTCAATTTTACCAAATCGGGTGACAATGTGAGACAAAATCTGGGTGATCTTTTACAATAAATAAGAAGTGCGAAGGCGATTATGTAATAAATGAGAAATAGGAGGACCGTTGACCGAGAAGATTGCAAAAACCCGCCACTCCGGAGACGCCACGTTGGACCAATCCAATTGTTCTTTTTGGACCAAAAATATTTGTATTTTTATTGTCTATTTGGCAAGTGGCAACCACTGATTGTTTATGTTCGTGAGTCGTCGTGATGAGTCTGATGACAGATGACTGTCTTTTTTTATTCTTCTCCAATTCAATAATTAGTTTACCCTGAATCCCTTAAAAAATTAATATTTTTTTAAAAAGTTGGTATAAGGATTTGGGCTTTTATGGGCCTAAAGATGCGTATTTCAAATTTGGGCTTTTTACGAAAAGTGGCTATCTGATTGTACATTTGCCGAATATTTTTCAAGATGATAGCCCTAATAACTTCATTATCTCAGTTTGTGAACTTCAAATTTACACATCTCTACTCAGTGTGACACAGTAACTTCGAAAATTTCACAATGAAAAAAATGTGGGAATATTAATATAGAACATGTCTCTTCATTACTCAGCCTATGACATTTCATGATCTTCTGATCATAAACTATTACACAATCGTGAACACTACAACAAAACAGGCAATTTCCATCGACATGTTGCGTCGACCCAAAAATTAGTCGTTAAAAACCTCTAATTTGCAACTAATTTACGACGAAAATTAATTTCGTCTTATAATCGTCGTAAACTGCGACGAAAAACAGTCGTCGTAAAATCGTCGTAAACTGCGAGGAGTTTACGACGAGTTGACCACTGTCGTCGTATAATCGTCGTAATTTAGGGACGAAATTAACTCGTTGTAAAATCGTCGTCTATTTACAACGGCTTTACGACGAATTAAACACTTAGACTTTAATCGACGTTAAATCGTGGTCAAGTTACGACGATTTCACAACGACTACAATATGTAGGTAATGAACAACGAATTTACAACGATTTAAAGTGTAAATATTTTTTCGAAGGAAAATCGTTGCAAACTTGCGACGTTTTTACATCAGCTGAATTAGGTGAGCACATGGTTTAAAACGATTCTTACCGGCTTTTTAACATCAGTTAAAGTCGATGGTAAGTGGTTGTAAAAGAAATTCCCTCGTTGGAAATTGGTTGGAAATTGGTTGGAAATGTCGTTGCAAATTCGTTGTTAATGTCTAAAAATTTTCTATATATACCGTGACCTCCAATACATCATTTCACTCTCAACTACTTAAACTTCTCTCTCTCTAAAAAAACAGAAAAAAACAATTACTTCAAAAAATATGTCAATTTATCAGATACGAGAATGGATGTACAATCGTCAAGATTCCGACGGGTTGCTGAGGAAAGAGTTCAGAGATGGGCTTGAGGGATTCATGTACCAGGCCATGACATTGCAAATTACGATCGAAAGCGGTAATAAGTACATGTATTGTCCTTGTCCAAAATGCAAGAATAGAAAATTTGTGCTTATCTCAAAAGTGTGGTCGCATCTGTTGAATAGAGGATTTATGCAGAATTATTATATTTGGTATTGTCATGGGGAAGGTCATGGGGGAAATGCAGCTAGTAGTAGCAGTAGTAATTATATTAATGAAGGAATGCGTTTTGAAGAAAATGTGGATCCCGTACTTGAACATCGTGCTGTTAATTACGGTAGAAGTGAAGTTCATAGAATGCATGAAATGGTAACAGATGCATTTCCGGAAACCGCAAGTACATATGGAGATCCTCATAATGTAGCGTATGAGGAACCCAATCCAGATGCAAGAAAGTTTTTTGATATTTTAGCAGCAGCAGATCAGCCTTTGTACGATGGATGTACAAAAGGGCACACAAAATTGTCAGTTGCAGCAAGGATGATGACTCTTAAAACTGATGGTAATATAAGTCAGTTTATCATGGATGGTTGGGCTGATCTAATTAAGGATATCTTACCAGATGACAATGCAGCTGCTGATTCGTATTACGAGATACAAAAGTTGGTGTTTAGCCTTGGGTTGCCTTCTCAGATGATAGATGTTTGTGTTGATAATTGCATGATATACTGGAAAGATGATGATAAGTTGCAGGAGTGTCGATTTTGTCAGAAGCCACGATACAAGCCACAAGGTAGTGGTCGAAACAAGGTACCGTACCAACGGATGTGGTACCTACCAATAAAAGATAGATTGCAAAGACTGTATCAGTCTGAGAGGACGGCAGGATTGATGAGATGGCATGCCGATCATTTGCAAACAGAAGGAGAGATTAGGCATCCATCTGACGCTAAAGCGTGGAAACACTTTCAGGCGGTTCATCCATATTTCGCTAGTGAGAAAAGAAATGTCTACTTGGGTCTTTGCACGGACGGATTTAGTCCTTTCGGCATGTCTGGTAGGCAATACTCTCTATGGCCGATAATACTAACGCCGTACAATCTTCCTCCTGATATGTGCATGCAGAGAGAATTTCTATTTATGAGTATCTTGATCCCTGGCCCGAAGCATCCCCGGCGTTCCCTTGACGTTTTTTTGCAGCCTTTGATAGAGGAATTGAAAGAGTTGTGGTATACCGGAGCTCGGACGTATGATATTTCGTGCAAGAGGAACTTTACGATGCGGGCAGTGCTTATGTGGACAATAAGCGACTTTCCTGCATACGGAATGCTTTCTGGGTGGACTACGCATGGGCGGTTATCTTGTCCGTACTGCCTCGATCGAGCAGATGCATTTCAGCTTAAACACGGGAGAAAGACAAGCTGGTTTGACTGTCACCGCCGATTCTTACCGTTGAATCATAGATACCGGAGAAACAAGAAACTGTTTAGGAAGAACAAAGCGGTTCGTGCTCCTCCACCGGTGATTTTATCTGGAGAGTCTATAGAAGCGCAAATTGATCATTATGGCGCAGAGAGTACAGTTAAACGTGGTGGGAACTGGCACACCCCGGGGAATATGCCTGACGGATACGGGGAACAGCACAATTGGCATAAGAAGAGTATTTTTTGGGACCTTCCATACTGGAGCTCTCATCTTCTCAGACACAACCTCGATGTTATGCACATTGAAAAGAATTTCTTCGATAATATCATGCATACGGTGTTGAACGTAAAAGGCAGAACGAAGGACAGTGTAAAGTCAAGATTGGACTTGCCTGAAATTTGTTCACGGAGTGAATTGCATATTTCTAACCAGGGGGAAGTACCAGTTGCTATATTTCAGTTAGGGGCTGCGGAAAAGTTGTCCTTGTTCAAATGGGCAACGTCCGACGTGAAGTTCCCCGACGGGTATGTTTCTAATCTATCTAAATGTGTTGAAGGACGAAAGTTTTCTGGGATGAAAAGCCACGACTGTCATGTGTTTATGGAACGGTTATTTCCGTTTGTATTTGCGGAACTTCTACACCCAGAAGTACATGCGGCAATTGCAGGTATATTTTAGAAACAATATTTTATATATATGCATGCATTTATTAAATAATCTATATGGAGTTTACAAAATATCTTATGTTATATACAGCGATTGGAGCGTTCTTCCGAGATCTTTGTACCCGTACTCTTACCGTAGATGTTATTGGTAAACTCCAGCAAAATATTCCTATGTATTTGTGTAATTTGGAGCAGATATTTCCACCAGCCTTTTTTGATGTTATGGAACATCTAGCTGTACATCTTCCTTACGAAGCAGAGCTTGGTGGGCCAGTTCATTATCGGTGGATGTACCCGTTTGAGCGATTTATGGGGTACTTAAAAGGAAAAGCCAAAAATCTTGCAAGGGTTGAAGGATCGATCGTTTCTGGAAGTTTGTCTCAAGAAACTTCTCATTTCACTGACTTCTATTTTCCATCAAAAGTGCGCACACGTAAAAGGGCTACAAAACGATATGACGATGGTGGTGTTGGTCGGTCATATCCAGTGGAAGGTGTACCAGATATATTCACGTCAGTCGGCCGATTAGGTGGATGTATGAAAGAAGTATGGTGGGCAAACGAGAACGATCGTCATAGTGCACATACGTATGTCTTACTCAATTGCGAGGAAGTTACTACGTTTGAGACGTAAGTCATTTATGTTATATATATATATGATTATGCAGGTTGAATTTGATTAATTAAGTAACAAATATATTCTATACATTAATTCCTTGAATTTTGCAGGGAATTTTGTAGACAGGTCCGGGAGTGTATCGACGGGGTTACAGATACAGAACTCAACAAACGGAAAGATCAGCACTTTGCGGAGTGGATTAAATCATCGGTTAGTTTGAATTACTTACCTCAATTACGACCCTATTACATATAGTAATTAATTGAGTTTGTCAATGATTTGTTTATTAATATATAGGTTAATCCTGGTGACGAAGCATATCCGCAGTGGTTTCACGAGTTAATCAAAGGGCCAATATGGAGGATCACTTCTGCTCCTATGTATTGTACACGCGGATACGTGTTCCATACGTTCAACTATGGACACGAAAGGGCTACTGCGAATTACGGTGTTTGCGTTAGGGGTGAGGTTGATTTCTATGGCGTGTTGCAAGATATTATTGAAGTGCAATACCCCGGATTGCTTGGTTTAAGATGTGTTCTCTTCAAATGTGATTGGTTTGACCCAACACTCGGCAGAGGCGTTCGAGAGCACACATATGGAGTTGACGTAAACCAATCTCGGCGTTACAACAAATTCGAGCCGTTTATCTTGGCGTCGCAAGCTGAACAAGTAACATTCGTACCATATCCGCGTGTTCGAACATCAGGAATTACTTGGTTATCTGTTGTTAAAGTATCTCCTAGGGGCACAATCGTTGGAGATCAGGATGAAATTCCGCCAATGCAGCAAGATCATTGTTCGGTTATACCAGATCCGGCGGAGAACACAACAGGGTCTATCTTCTTAATAGATCCTCAAAACCCACAAAGTGTAAATGTGGCTGACGATACCAGTGATGATGATGAAGACGAGAGTGTTCCCGATGAATTCTCCGAAAGCGATGAACCGGATGATGATGAGTTCAGCGACCGAAATGACTCGGACGAGTATTGACAGAAGATATATTGTATTCTGAGATTTTGTATCATATTAATTGTATCATATTTGATATTTCTGTTAATTTGCACCTTATGTTATGAACTTCCCGTTTCGTTACTAATGATGAATAATTAAGTAGTAAATATCATCTCCCGTTTAAGACATATATAACTCTACTACATATATAATTAAGTACTAAGTATTAATTCTGTTCCAAATTACGACCCTATTACTATTTCCGTATGAAACAGACTTAGAAAATCAAATTTCCGTAACTTTTTCTTAGCACCATCGACGTAAAATCGATGGAAATGGCGTCGACATTACGACGATTCGATGTTAAACAGATGCATTGTGCATCGATATACCTTCGAGAATAAAATTCTGTTCCAAATTCGTGGTTATTTCGTTCCAATTGTCAAAAAAAAATATAAAAAAAATTCTTCATCACTTGTCGAGATCAGATGATCCCATATAACAATGTTTAGGAAAGCCTAAACATTTTGCATGGGATACTCTGACCTCAACAAGAGATGAGGAAGATTTATGATGTGTGTGAAAGAATAGAGGGTGAAGGTCATTTTATAGGAAAATATGGTCATTTTCCAACATACGTGGATAGTAGCAATCTTGTTGCACATAACGACGATCAAGAGACTGGTCGTCCTAAATTGGATGTAAGATACGACGATTTTCCAACCATGCCAACAAAATTAGTCGTAAATTCGACGTAATTTGCAACGATTTCCCGACTAATCACAAATACATACCAAATTCGATGGTAAAACGTTTGTAATTTTGTTATAAAAAATTTTCCAACATCTAGGCCAGAGATCGCCCTTCCGGAAAATGTTCCCGACAAGGATTTCCATTTTCCGAAGCACGATCTCCGGATCTAGATGAAAGAAAAAGTCTTTTTTTTTTTCAAATGTTGAGTGTGGTTGTGAACCAGGGGGTGTTAGTCCTAATATAGAAATAATTTTACACTTAACGACGATTTTCCAACGAATAGTATACTTTAGATGGAAAATCGTCGTAAATACCGACGATTTGCAATCGACTACTGTACGTGCGACGGAAAATCGTCGTAAATTGCGACGATTTTAGGACGACTAAACCCTAAAATGAAAACCTAAACCCTAAAATGACTTCGAAGACACATCATATCGATTAGAAGGCTAACCAAGCAACAAAAATTGACTACATGACATTGAAACTAAGTTTGTAGATGAAAAATCATTGAAAATGTGTTTTCATAAACATTTTACATAGTATAAGGTTTACTTACATGTATTATGACAAGATATTGTCAAAATGAGGTTTTGAAATTTTTTTAGTTGTTTTCATTTCAATTTATAACTTCTTATTCACAGTTTTTAAGCTTTTCATACTTCCATTCAAGCAAATAAGAGTTTGGGGCGAGTTTGGGGTTTAGGGTAAAAATTAGCGACGATTTTGCGACGATTCGTTGGCAAGTCGTTGTTAAACGGAAATTAAAAAAATTATTTCATCGTACCAAATCGAAAAGTGATAGTAGGAGCCTTCTAGTTTACCATCGAATTTACGACGATTATAGTTTTCCATCGATTTTACGTCGGTCCCACAAGAGTCGACGTAAAATCGATGGAAATTTGCAACCATCTAGCGACGACCACGAAATATTTCCGCTTCCCGCGTGCGGGAATATAAAACGAATTGAAAATATGTACCATCGATTTTACGTCGACTCTTGTGGGACCGACGTAAAATCGATGGTAAGTTGCGACGAATTAGCAACGACCCCACTTTCTCCGTTTCCCGTGCGGATTCATTAATGTTATGGAAACTGTATATTTCTCTTTGGTTGGAAAATCGTCGTAATTAGCGACGATTTACCAACGACACTATCCATGTCGTTGGTAAATCGTCGTAAATTGCGACGATGTACCGACGACAACAAACTCTATATATATCAGCCTCGCCTCAGAATTGCATCGCCACAACTTCTTTCTAACATTTTCTCACCAAAAAAAACACTTTCGGCTTTCCGTTATCATTACAAACAACGGTTAGTTTTTTATTTATTTGATTTTTCATTTATATTTGTTTAATTTACTGTATTTTTCATTACAAACGGTTTAGAAATAGGTATTTAGAAACGGTTTAGAAATAGGTATTTAGAAACGGTTTATAAATAGGTATTTAGAAACGGTTTAGAAATGGGTATTTAGAAACGGTTTCGAAATGGTTATTTTTCATTAGAAACGGTTTAGATTTGTTAGATTTCTTATATATGTTTGTTTTTATTAATTTGCAGATGATTCCTCCATCCGGCCAAAACCAGTATCATCACTTCATGGGTGCTTCAGGTGGTTCTAATTCTACCTCGGGGGATACGAGGGTTCCGCCGACTCAGTCGCAGACATCGCAATCTCAGGGATTTTATCCCCCCCCGCCACCACCGCACCACGATCAACCCCCGCAATTCCATCAACCCCCACCACAACACCAACAACCGCCACCGCCGCCGCTCCCGCAGCAACATGTGCAACTGCCTCGGCCCTATGCACATATGACTATTGAAGAGCTGCTAGCATTACCCGGACGGGTAAATCTAACTAGACTCCATCCAGAGAAGGAAGATGGAGCATTGTGGTAAGTTAAAACGTTTAAAATTTTTAAAATTTAATGTAATAATTTAATATTTATATAATCTCTTAAAAATATTAATTAACAATTAACATTTTTATAGGTTTGGTGTCGAAAATTCGGTCTCGCGCACCATCAGCGACATCATCAAGTCCTATTTTTCCGAGGCTCATCCAAATTGGTCGGCAGTCAGCCAAGAGATCAGAGATACTTGGTTTAAGATGTTTGCGGTAATAATTTTTGAACTTTTTTAATTTCTAATATTTTATATTTACTTAATTACTTATATTTGATATATATAAATAATTTAATTATAAATTCGTTTTTTTCAGCAACGGTACACCTGGGATCAAGCTCATAATGAGGAGGTGAAGGCACAATGGAAGGAGAAAGTCAAGTTGCGTACAAACAACACCGTCGCCGACTGGAAAAAGAAATGGCGGACAAAGGGTAACGACGCAAAGCCGATATGCGTCAGCCAAACGGTGTGGGACGGATTGGTTCAATTCTGGATGAAGCCAGATTCCATAGAGACCTCTATGAAGTGCTCTGCTTCCCGTTTATCGGTTGGTCCTGACGGCCAACCGAAGGTCGTCCCTCACTGCTCCGGTCAGACGTCTTTCGCCGGAAGACGTTTAGAGATGGTAATGTCGCACTTTCATTTTCTTTTTAATTACTTATATATACAAATAATATAAATTATAACATAATAAAATTAGTATAAATTAATTAAATTCATTTTTAGGCTGCGGAGAGAGGAGGTGCGCTCCCTCCATTGACGGATGTTTGGGAGAAGACCCACAAGAAGAAAGACGGCACTTTTGTATCTCCGAGAGCAGAGGAGATATGGAACGACGTGAACGCAAGGGTCGTTGACGAACAAACGCAACGCTCCCAGCAGCTATCTCCCGGGGGATCCACTCAGGTGCAGTTGAGCACCCCCGAGATTGATCGCATCTTCGTACAGGTAAATATTAATTTATTGTTAATTAATTAAATTTTTTTATATATATTACTCTATTATTTAATATCAATTAATTCAATGTTTAAAATGGCAGGTCGCCCCTCAGAATAGGGGTAAAACTATTGGGATGGGATCAATTGCCAAGGTTCCTGTTGCTTCGGCACTTGCTCCGCCCCGCCGACGATCCGACGATGAAGAGCAGACCCAACTGCGGGCCAAGATTGCACGTCTTGAGCGGGAAATCCAAGATGAGCGTTCAGAACGTTCAGATAACGACGCCATTTTCGAGCTCATGGCTAGGGAGAACCCGCAGATTGCCGCAATCTTGCAAGAAAAAAGGCGTAAACGAGAAGCGCTAGCTGCAGCAAGAGCGCAAGAGGCCGACGAGCAACGGGCAACGACGAGCGGGACGGCTGGTGTTATGTCCCCGTCGGATATTGAATTTGTTTAAATATTTTTTTTTAAATTTTGTAAAATATATTTTATTTTATTTTATTTTATTTTATTTTATTTCGTTTTATAATTTTTATTTTATTTCTTTTTATATTTTTTTTTATTATTTTTATATTAAATCGTCGTAAATACGACGTATAACAATGTCGTTACATCGTTGCAAGTGGCGACTCATTAACAACGTTATCGTTGTTAAATCGTCGTAAACTTGCATCGGTTTTACAACGTTGTCGTTGTAAACGCGTCGTAGAATGGCATCGGTTTAACAACGTTTATATGCCTCGAATTAACGACGATTTCAATAACATCGACTTGACAACGGTTTTTCTTCATTTTGGTTTTTCGATTTTGTAATTGACCTGGTATATTTAACCGGTGTTTTACGACGACTTTGTTTCGTCGTTAAGAGAAATGGCAAATACGTCGTTAATCGATCGTAAAGTTTACATCGATCTAACGACCAAATTAGTATTTCGTTGTAATTCAGTTGTTAATGTTACATCGAATTTACGTCGATTATAAACAACGAGTTTACGACGCTTATTGTTTCGTCACAATTTACGACGATTTTACGACGATTTCGATTTTACGTCGATCGATTACCGTCGATTTGGAAATCGATGGAAATTCGATGTAATGGATGATTCCCGTCGATTTTACAACGATTCATGCCGATGGAAAAGGCCTGTTTTGTTGTAGTGGAAGGTTAATTTCACCCATTCAAAACCTTAATGAAACTATCATATTATTGACTCAAATCCATATTCTAAGAATTTTAAATTCTCATATTCCACCTACTCATCAGTCATCACCAACAATTAAGATAATTCTTAATAAAAAAAATTTAAAAATGAATTTTATCAGCTCAAGAACAAAATAGTTCAATTCAGATATTAAACCAAATAAAAAATGACAAACTCACTGATGAATCAAATTCTCTGCTATTAATTAATCAACATTCTGCATAACATCTTCAGACGTAAACTTCGTTCCTTTCTCCTTATCAGCAACATCACGTCCCTTCGCTTTTCTCTCAAGCAACGACTTACGATCCTTATCAAGCTTCAGTTTCGTGATCACAACCTTCGACGCATTCACACCAACGTTCACCGTCGTTCCGTTAACTTTCTCTCTCGTGATTCTCTCGACGTGAATCACCCATTTCCGACGGTAGACTTGCACGATCTTTCCTTCTCTCCCTTTGAAAGATCCACGAACCACCTTTACCTCGTCGTCTTTCCTCACCGGGATCGAACGGACGTTGTACTTTTGACGGAGATCGGCGGAGAGCGGTGCGCTCATAATCACTCTTCTCTCACTCGACGGCGCTGTGAAATGTGCCTTACGGTTCTTCCGTCGCGACGAAGTCACTCTTGGATTAAACTTCATCTTCTTCCTTCTGCCGGCTGCTTCTTCTCTCTCTCTTTGTTTAGGGTTTCTGCGAGAAGTATCTTGTTTTATATACGTGAGCGGAATTTGAATGAGACGGTATCGTTTTTTCGGTTATCGAGATCTTCCTTATAGCTATTGGGCTTTAAGGCCTAACTCATAATCGGGCTTATATCTTCGTTACAAAATCGTGTAATTTTGGAAAAATTTTACCCGGTGTCAATTTTATATATTTTTAGTGGGAATAGTCAAATTTATTTAAAAAAAAAAAAAATTAAAGGTCATGTCAAAATTATTATTTTTAGTTGGGTTGATTGAGATGGTCTTACTAATGTGTAACATAATTTGTTCTATAATGTTCCGATATAGATATTGGTACGAAATTTGTTAGTCCTTTTTTTACTTTTATGTGATTGATGGGAGACCTACAGGCTTTTTTTGTGTACGGCTAATTGAACAATAATCACAAAATATTCGTCTCGTTGTAACCAAAAAAAAAAAAACATGAATTCCAACCTATAATGTCCCAACCGAAAGAGAAAAAATAAATAACGGATCCATGAGTCTGGTGGACTCTGGAGCTGTACCTCTAAAAATCAGAGATATATGCATGCATTAACCATGGAAAAATGTTTTGTCCCAATATATCTTAGCTTATTAAATTTTTTTTTTGTTAGTGCATATATATGGACAAAGAAAAAAATGAGGGTATACATAACCATGTATTCTTGCCATGCCGGATATGACCTGCAGGATATAATTCACAGGATGGTGCGTAGTATAACCGAAATGATTGTAGACTATACATTAAAGAAATAAAATATTCTTCAAAAAATGAAGATGGGACTTTTCCTAGAATGTAAGAACAAATTTCGAGAAATCATGTAGGAAGCTGATCAATTGCAAAACTCGAAAGGTTTCGTACAAAGGGACAAAGATGCAGAGCGTGGGGTTCCTTCTAATAATTGTAGAAGAAACTCAAGAGAACTTGATCTATGAGAGATGGTGATGACTCATGAGAGGTATATCTATCTACTACATAGTGTGTAGACTAGGCAATACTCAATCTATTCTTGTGCATTTATACTATATTTTGATCGCTTTATTCATGAATTGGTCTGTGATATTAACATGACGACATATTATGATTATGATTCTTTCAAATTGTTGTAGTACGTGTCAATATCAAATGATTCAAATCCAAATGTTCAGAGTCTTTGAGAGTTGAGACTTGATTTTAAAAGAAATCTAACACAAAGGGTTCTTGAGCTCGGGGTAGGCAAGAATGCTTTGTATCGAGACAAACGAGAAAATCATGATGAGCCTATGCATTAAGTGCCGTTCGTTAATTAGGGGTTCGCATATACATAACTCAATAGACATGGATAAAATGAACAACAAAAAAAAGAAGCTAATAAGGGTAGAGAATAATTAGTGTCTCCAGGTGGGAAATTCAAAGAGGACTATGAAATTAGGTAAATATAGACTCTATACAAAAATGGTATGCCTTAGTGGAGAGAGATTTAATTAAAACAATCGTATATAGAAGGATTGAAGATGAATAAAACAAACAAGCATGCCCTAGATTTCTAAGATAATAATTACACCTTGTTGTTTATTTAAGGGAATAGAATATGACACATGGGTCGGTTTCTTACGGGTTAATGTGAAAAAACAAAATAAAATTATGAATGAATGAATGAGAAAATCTAAAATAGTAAAGAGGGTATAAATGAAGAAGAAGAGAGAAAAGGGAAAAATGGTGGCAGAGAATGGAGAGAGGTTAGGAGGCAAAGCAAATATGGAGCTTTGATGATGTTGATGCACGCCGTCAGCTTTTCTTCACGCCTGCTCCCACTCACTCACACCTATAAACATTCTATCTCTCTCTCTCTCTCCCTCTCTCTATATTTTACACATATATTCACAATTTCACATGTCTCTATGTAAAGTTGTAAACGGTGCCACGGTGGCCAATGTATGTGTATATGTCATGTATAACAACGAACAAGATATCGTATAGGTATTATACGAAATGTACGTGAAACCCCGAAAAAAAAACTATTTCATTGATGGTTACTACTAATAGATAATATATGGTGTGTATAAAAAATTATCTTTATAAAAACAGAGAGTTCTTGTTTGGTTGTACTCAAGAAGAGATACTTGATGAAAAATTAACATCGTTTTGTTGATCAAAGCCAAGAATTTAAATCGTTCTTAGAAAAAATATGGTCTACGCAACAATAGCACTCCTACGGTATGAAACTAGTACGCATATCGAAATCGATTAAATTTTGATGGATAAAATAGTGATGTTATGAGTCACACTCTCGACATCGATCGGTAACGTAGGACACTTTCTCTCCAATGAAATAGTAAAGAGGGTAAGTCGCGGATTGTCTTTTATTTTTATTTTTGTGTAATGATTTTGGTGTTTGAAGTTGTTAAAATTGGTATTAGTAGGACACTTTCTAACTTTTTTTGGGTGTGATTGGTAACATGAGTTACCATGTGGTATGGTTGATTTATGAGTTTAACTCAAAAATGTTACCAATCATAATTTATTTTTAACTTTTTGCATTAGAGTTTGAGTTAGAATGTGGTATGGTTGAATTAGAATTTTGATGTATGTCCTTTGTAAAATAGTTAACTCAAATCAAATTCCTACCACATGGAAAATGGGATGTATTAGGATGTAGTAGAGTTTGATTTAGCAATTTTTTTTTGTTTTTCTTTCTTCCCACGTTTTTAAATTATTATTTTTTTAAATTTTTTTTTTTTTTTTTTTTGTTAATTCTGTTCTAATTTTATACTTTAAATAAATTATATATTATATTAATGTTTTTGACTAATATCATTGCTAAAAATATGTATTCTTAAAATTTTATGCCATAGTTTTTTTCTAATTATAATAAATATATATAAAGTTATAAATTGGTATATATTTAGTTATAACTTGATATATATATAGGTACAATTATATAAATAGTTATAAATTAATACAAATATATGACCTAAATCAATTATTAATGTTATATTATATATATATATATAAAAATATATTTTTTTAAAAAGCAAACATATATAAATATATATTTGCTATGCTAATGTTATGTTAGTGTTGAAATATGTTATTTATTTTTTATAGTTAAATTTATGATAAATGTCTAAGTATTTTTAATAATACATACTGCAATGTATACCGAATAAAAGTTACCAGTCAGTCATTTTGAAAAGAATAGTAACTTATATTTCTACAGCAAATCTACCACAAAAATATACCGTTTCTACCACATGATTTCTACTGCAACTTACATCGAATTATACTATTTTTTCTAACTCAACTGTAATACCACATGTCACCAATCGGAGCCTTTGTCTATTGATTTAGGATGTATAAAGAGTCTTTTTTATTTATTTTACACCACTTAGGAGTTAGGATCGTACTTGAGAAACTTTGGTTTCATGTAGTTGGCCTATATATAAACAAACAGCGTATTTTATACGTCTTTTTTGGAAATTTTACACCATGTAACATAAGTAGAGAACATGTATGTCGTTTTCAATTTCTAGGTGTCCCAACAAACACAGATTCATATACACAAAAATTAGAAGAAGAAATAAAAGGAAGGTTACTCGGGTGGATCGACGCGAAAAAAGAAGGAAAAGCGAAACCCACTAAGCCATTACATGATATCGACCTTCTTATCTTTTTCTTCTCGTTTTCTTTTGTCAGGACCTTTTCACTAATCAATGGAACCTCCAAACTATCTTAACTAATCCATTGTAAGTAAATTATTTATATAAGCTAGACTTTATAATTCGTGATCACATTTGGAAAGTGGTTAATCGTAGAAAAGTATATATTCACGTTTTAAAATACATTTCTATTCAATGATTTTTTATTTTTTTTTCATGGAAATTACTTTTTTTTCTGCTGATTGCAACTTACGGAAAGTAACATTTTCCTAACAAAAAAAAATGCAAAATATTTCGATCATTATGTGTCCAAAATTTTATTAAGAATCAGTTAGAGTTTATAGTAAAAACAAAAAACATTCTTGATTAGCCAAAAAGAGAAAAAGAGTGTTGTTTTAAAAACCGGTTTCTTCTCTCTCTAATTATGTTTTCACTAAACCCAATTAGATTCAAATAATCTGTTAAACATGGGACAACAATTCGATGCAAAAAACCCTCTTTTCATGCCACATTCTTGCTTTAGATTACTAATATAAAAACTCAAGATCCACTAAACCCATTCTCTACAACTCATCTTCACCAAGATTCACCCACTCCCACCGAGACACAAAAGCAAAAAAATATATATACAACAACACATGATGCTGATGCAATATACACAACAAAGTATTAAATCTTAGATATTGTGGGTCTCCCATCTCTCCCCTCTGTCCTCTATTCATTTTCTTATTCATATTAAAGAAGGCCAAAAAAAAAAGATGGATACTCTCTTTAGACTAGTCAGTCTCCAACAACAACAACAATCCGATAGTATCATTACAAATCAATCTTCGTTAAGCAGAACCTCCACCACCACTACTGGCTCTCCACAAACTGCTTATCACTACAATCACAACAACTTCCCACAAAACGACGTCGCCGAAGAATGCTTCAACTTTTTCATGGATGAAGAAGACCTTTCCTCTTCTTCTTCTCACCACAACCATCACCACAGCAACTACTACTCTCCTTTCACTACTCCCACCCAATACCATCCCACCACGTCATCAACACCTTCCTCCGCCGCTGCTGCATCCACGGCCGCATTAGCCTCTCCTTACTCCTCCTCCGGCCACCACCATGATCCATCCGCTTTCTCCGTCCCTCAAACTCCTCCGCCCTTCGACTTCTCTGCCAATGCCAAGTGGGCTGACTCGATCCTCCTCGAAGCCGCACGTGCCTTCTCCGACAAAGACACCTCACGTGCGCAACAAATCCTATGGACGCTCAACGAGCTCTCTTCTCCTTACGGAGACACCGAGCAAAAACTCGCTTCTTACTTCCTCCAAGCTCTCTTCAACCGCATGACCGGTTCGGGCGAACGATGCTACCGAACCATGGTGACCGCTGCAGCAACCGAGAAGACTTGCTCCTTCGAGTCAACGCGCAAGACCGTTCTCAAGTTCCAAGAAGTTAGCCCCTGGGCCACGTTTGGACACGTGGCGGCAAACGGAGCGATCTTGGAAGCAGTAGACGGAGAGGCAAAGATCCATATCGTTGACATAAGCTCCACGTTTTGCACTCAATGGCCGACTCTTCTAGAAGCTTTAGCCACGAGATCAGATGACACGCCACATCTAAGGCTTACCACAGTAGTGGTCGCTAATAAATTCGTCAACGATCAAACGGCGTCGCATCGGATGATGAAAGAGATTGGAAACCGCATGGAGAAATTCGCTAGGCTCATGGGAGTGCCTTTTAAATTCAACATTATCCATCACGTCGGAGATTTGTCCCAGTTTGATCTCAACGAGCTTGATGTTAAATCGGACGAGGTCTTGGCCATCAACTGTGTAGGTGCGATGCATGGGATCGCGTCTCGCGGAAACCCTAGAGACGCTGTGATATCGAATTTCCGACGGTTAAGACCGAGGATTGTGACCGTCGTCGAAGAAGAAGCTGACCTTGTTGGCGAAGAAGAAGGCTTTGATGATGAGTTCTTGAGATCGTTTGGAGAGTGTTTGCGTTGGTTTAGGGTTTGCTTCGAGTCTTTGGAAGAGAGTTTTCCGAGGACAAGCAACGAGAGATTGATGCTAGAGCGTACGGCGGGACGTGCGATCGTTGATTTGGTGGCTTGTGAGCCGTCGGATTCGACGGAGAGGAGAGAGACGGCGAGGAAATGGTCGAGGAGGATGAGGAACGGTGGGTTTGGGGGGGTGGGTTATAGTGACGAGGTGGTGGATGACGTCAGAGCATTGTTGAGGAGATATAAAGAAGGTGTTTGGTCGATGGTACAGTGTTCTGACGCCGCCGGAATATTCCTTTGTTGGAGAGATCAGCCGGTGGTGTGGGCTAGTGCGTGGCGGCCAACGTAAAAGGGTTTCGTTTTTTTTTTCAATATATTGGCACGCGCGCTCTTTGCTGAGATGATTTCACACGTGTGGTGATGCTTGATGATGGGTTTTGAGAGATAACGATATGATGATGATGCGTTCTTAATTTGAAATTTGCTTTGGAATAGGATTAATTAAATTATGATCATTGAGATTTTTTTTTTGTTTTGATATTTTTTTCTTATATGTTTTGGAATTAAATTTGTGATTACTTTGGTTTATGCAAAAGAATAGGGTTTTATTTACCTTTATAACGAAGTTGTTATTTTCTCATACACGAGAAGCTCTAAAACAAAACTTGGTTTGCTTTATATATGTGAGCATATAAATTAGTTACTGTTACATTGGATGATCGATTAACTGGAATAGACAGTGAGAGTAGGAAATCATATATATAAATGAATAAGACTGCGATTAACTCTTCTAATTCAACATTTTAGGGGAAAAAACTCGTCAAATTCGACTGAGTTATATGATTACTCTATGTTTCTCATAACAGCATATTGATTGTGGTTCGCTACTTCACTTAATCTTGGATCTTGTATATACATATAGAGAATCTTAGGACATCTACTTTGGTTAAAGAATCTCTTCGTTGGAATCTCTTGAATGCTGATGCTCTAGTCGCCTGCACGCTTCTGAAAATGAATAAACATACTTTGCTCATTCATAAACACAAACAAAATTAGAACACTGGAATTTCAACATTTAGGCATAACTTACACCACATTTTAAAGCGTTAGTAATTTTTATTTTTTTACGATTTCACATTCTCAACTTTTTTAATACACGACTATAAATTACATTTAGCCATGGTATCTATTCTAACAAAAAAAAATATCAACTTTTTATACACGACTATAAATTACTTACAGCATGATACTTATTCATTTGTCGTTCTTGTGAAGTGTATACACCATTGATTTATTTTGCCTTTTTAATAATGCAACTTTCAACTTTTGCTTTTTATAAAAGCGATAAAGGGACCAGTCTTTTATTTGATTCACTCACACTTATATATGTTTATGTATACCTATAATATGTCTTCAATGGAATACACATGCATATACCTAAGAATGTTCATGGCCCCTCTTACCCATCATGTTTTTTATTTAGAAAACAGCCTATAAAAAGTAAATAATTTAAATAAATAGTTAAGCCATTGATACTAACGTTTACATATATAGCTTTTTGAATACTAACTAAAAATAAAAATATGAAAAAGTAGTGGGAACTTCTTTTGAGATATGTGGCTGGTTTCACTACAACTCTCTCCCTCCCTGCATCTTTTGACGAAGGCTTTTGCCTCCCCCATGTTATTATCGGTACGATCTTTAGCTTCGCTTTTTAAGCTAATCTTTTTAAAAATATAGCTTCTTTTGGTCTGTTTTCTTGTTTATAAAGTCATACAAAAAGCAAATTAATACAATTAAAATCTACTGGTTGGCCCATTTTTGCTTTAACTAGAATCAAAACCTTGTTGGGTCCCTTTGTACCACGACTTGACCACTACACACATCTAACTAGAAGATGCCTATATTCATAGGGAATATATCAATTAATCCTATGTAGTAAAGTTTAGTTACTTAATTTAATGGTCGTTTGGTTGTTTTAAAGTATTTCAGTTTGTTGATATTGTGAGTCAGCAATAACTTGAATGTGTTATGAAACAGAAACCTAAACTATATATACACAGTGAAAATCAAATGAAATGTCTCATTTTTCATCATCTAGTTAAGAGAAATGAACTTTGTACAGTTTTTTTTTTGTTAAAGAACTTTGTACAGTTATAGAAAGACGTAGCTTTTAGTTTATTTTTTGTGACCAGAAGATAATTTTACTGAAAATTGAATTATCAACATCAATGGATATATAGACAATAGTGTTAATCTCTATTAAGAAAACGTGGAATATTTTATGTCACTGATTATTAAAAAAATATCAAAGTAAAATATTTATTTGTCAGTTTAACGTCAAGTTCAAACAGCAAAATACGACTTGCAATAGTTTTCAGCTTTTTTCAAGTGGTTCGGTGTGGTCTGTTGTGTGGTCCCTTTTTATTCACTTGATCATGTTGTTTTCTCTATGGGCCTCACTAAATGGGCCTTAATCAGCCCACCCCATTTTAGGAGCCAAAATTGTAACGGCAAACGAAATGAAATCGAACGGACGGCGAAAACCCTAGCAAAAACCTCCTCTCCGGCGAAAATGCGTGCTCCGATCTCTAGATTCCTCTCGAGATCCATCGGTTTCCTCCACCGTACAACGCCTCTATCTTCCGGTACTCGCCACCTATGCGCCACCGCTTCTCCTGAAGCTCGGACGAAGAAGCTCGAGCGGATCGCCGACGATTTGCTCAAACTGAACAGCATCGAGCTTTACGATTACTCAATCCTCTTCAGCCACAAACTCGGTCTCAACCGCTACGGTTCCGCCGTCTCCGTCGCCGCGGGATCCGGCGGCGATGCAGCGGCATCTGGCTCTGCAGAGACCAAAACGGCGGAAAAGACGGCGTTCGATGTGAAGCTGGAGAAATTCGAAGCGGCTTCGAAGATCAAAGTCATAAAAGAGATTAGAGCGTTCACGGAGCTGGGATTGAAAGAAGCCAAGGATCTGGTTGAGAAAGCTCCGTGTGTTGTGAAGAAAGGTCTCACCAAAGAAGAAGCTGAGAAGATCATGGAGAAACTCAAAGCGGTAGGTGCTACTGTAGCTTTGGAATGATTAAAAAAAAAAAAAAAAAATTTCTGAGATTATGATCAGATAATAATATGTTTTCCATATTCTTCGAAATTAAACATTCTCTGTGCTCAAAAGAGATCAATTTGAAAGTTTTAACAATGTGGCTGCTCTGTGTTTTGCTTGTTGTGTCATCTTCTTCTTCATTTTACATCCTCGAAACTGAAATGCCACTCCTATCAGGTAGTAACTTCTTTATATAATACTTGGATCTTCTAGAAAGATTGATTCTTTGTCTTCTGCTCTCTGGTATCATCTCGATTGAACATTCTTGAAACCCTCGTCTCACAAACCAATCTGCAGTCCTCGTTGTTAGCAGAAACAGCCTCTCTAATCCCAGAGACGAAGCTTTCTTCTCTATGTAATCTGCAACAGATTGTGTTGGCAATGGCATTCATGATGTTCTATAGTTATGCAAACTTAACACAAATGTCTTGAGAGTGTATTTAGTGTTTACCGAGCAATTTATCGCCTTGGCCTTGACCGCGACAATCTGATGCAACCGCGATTGCAGCAACTTCTCCGCATTTCTCTTCAAAGAACGGAAACAGAGCCGCACAAGCTATGATCTGACCTTCTCTTTCCACAACCACAAAAGAGTCCAAGGCTCGCAGTAACTGCACTCAAAGATCAAACCTTTAACGGAAGTCTTAAAACCGATGGAAACAATGGAATGTGGAGAGATAGTGTAAGGCCTTAACCTCCTCATCAGTTCTGCGAACCAAAATGCCAGATTCTTCCAAGGGCTTGATTATATGTCTAATTCCTGCAAGATCTTCCACTTTGGAATCTCTAGTTCCTTCGTAAACATCACTACACAATAACAGTCAATGCAGAATTGTAAGAACGATAAACCGAGATGATAAGCGAGCCAAGATCAAAAGAATACACATACCTAGCAACCATAGTTCCCATTCCATCTCTTTTGAAAAGCTCTAACAATAGAACTCCACTTATAGTACCATCCAACAAGTGAACTCTTTTGACTCCACCCTTCAAGGGAAAACAAAACAAACGGTTTTCAGTTAAATCCGTAACGAATAGAGTCAAGACTAAGGTTAAAAACACTCACTCTGCACACAAACGCGGCAGCAGCCAATTCCGAAAGGTAACCGTTTAAGCGGCTTAGTCTTTCCTCACCACCAATAGCAAAACCTTGCTCGCCAGACCACAATCCATTCCCGTTGTCGAATCCAACACCGTTCTGAAATATTGGAGTGTGGTTTCCGTTTCCCCAAAATGCTGCTGCTCTCCCGTTGTGAGGAGAAGTAATCTTACCGTTGGTGTTGTTAGGAGGCTCCGGATAAGAAACACTTCCATCTCCAACAGCCTTCACGTAATTAGCAGCTATGTCGCTTTGTTGTGCCCGTTTTCTCACTAACATATCTGCTTCTGGAAGTGTCAAGAAACGAATAAGATGTCCACTCTCATCAAGAATTGGACCGTCCATTATGCAGATAACCTTATCGGCTCCTATTGCTAATGCACAAGCTGTGGCAACCTCATAGGTACTGCAGAAGTAAAGTTAAGTGAGTAAAATTCATGTCTTTTAAAGAGTTAATGGAAGCATTCCTCTCAGAAGATGTGTGAGCATACTTGCAATTTAAGACTTCTCCGGAGCTTGAGTGGCCTAAGTTTCTCAACAACACTACAGAACCACCGTCAAGTCTCTCACAGATCCGATCTACATCTATCTTCTTAACCTCGCCTGTGGCTCCAAAATCAACACCATCGACAACACCTCTCCTCTGCACCATCAACAACAAGACACAAGATAATCAGTCACAGAGAACAAAATATGATGAGACTCAATGTCGTATGGACAGATCAAGAAAGTGGAAGCCTCACTTTTGCTGCAAAGAAGTTACCGGTATCAACCCTGACACCTATATCATGTAAACGACTACTATCACCATGCCTACGGATATTGCAAATTGAAGGTCCAGGAGATAATTTGGCCTCAAGCATCACTGATATAGCTCCTGCAGCTTCCTTGGCAGCCTGCAAAGATGCTGCATCTGTTACTCTGTAACGTCCCACATATGTAGCTTCACGTCCTGCAACTTATACATCTTAGGCTCCTATTTTAGAATCGAACATAGATGACAAAACTAGACGCAAAGTTTATTTTTCTCTGACCTCTCTCAGACAGAAGCTGGTCGATTTGCTCTTGAGTTCCAGGGACTAGAACAAATCTTATTCCCAGATGATGAAGAAACGCTATGTCCTGCACAAATCACATTGATTTAATCTTCTATCCAAAATGAGAAGTGAAAACTGAAGCACATTGCAATGAAAAGATCTTAAGATAGAAAATGATGACCTCATAAGGTTCTAAATTTGATCCTACACAACTACGTAGAATCAAACAAGGACACCATTAGAGGAACAATTTTTTAAAAACTAATACCCAACTTTAACTGAGGCAAACAATCGAACATGTTGCGTGCTTCTTTTTCAAAGCTCAAACACAGAAAGCTACACATAAAGAGGGTGGAAAAGACGTTGCCTTCAAAATGGCATCACAATAAGGGCCAGAGATGATCTCGCCGGAGATAATAACGACGAATGTGCAGCCACGGTGGGCCCACAGATAAGGCCAAGCTTCACGGAACCAACGAACAAACTCATTGTCGTCCACCGGATGCTCAGTCTCCACTTCGCTACCAGAACTCGCGGCGTAATCAAACATATTGCATTTAGCTGCCGCCGTCTCCGCCCGAGAAGACACAGAACCAACCGGCGTAAGCCATGGACAGCTAAACCGGAATTGAGTAGGGATTAGCTTTGTTTTCGGCCTGAATGACGAAAAATCTTTCCTTGTTTGGCGAAATTGGAAAGGAACATAGGAGTTTGAAGAAGAAGCAGAACCCACCAAAGCTCCTCGCTCCATCATCTTCGAACTTCGGTGAGAGAATTTTCAAACTCGATTCCAAAATTTTTACTTTAACCGGCAGGGAGACGGCGGCAATAATCAACGACGGCGGCGGCAGTTATCGTAGTGGGACCCACTGTCAGTAGGGTTATTTTCAACTTTCTTTCCTCTTCTTCTTTAACTCTTTGAATGTCTGGTCGTCAGAGTTTGATGGTCCACGTGGAGTTAAAGTTATTCGGTTCGGTCAATATATGGGAAGTTGGTTCAACCGGTCTTGTCATTCTCCCCGTAGATAATACCAATCTCTCGGTCTGATCGGAGTCACAAAATTCGAAGATGGGCTTTTTAATTGATGTTTTGGAATACCCTACCGGCCCAAACACATTTAAGCATCACCATGGGCCATCTTAATACGTAACTTTTAATTTTGAATTAGTGGATAATCGATTAAACCCACTCAGAGGAGTCAGAGGACTTATTTTATGCACGATCAACTTCGATATACATAGAAATTATAAACAACCTTCAATTTTAATGACTAATCTGATGTCAAACTCCAGGCTAGCATTTCCACATCAGATTTCTAGTATCTTCTAGTTTTTATTTTATTTTATTTGTAATAAAATAATATCCAATAGTTTTTGTTGGTAAGTAGATTAGCATACTGACAATGTTGATAAAGCGTGTTAAATTACAATCACCACAGTCATTTTTATTATTAAAAAAGTTGAAATTGCGTACGGACATAAAACTCAATAGGTTGAAAAAAAACAAGCCAAAGAAAAAACGAATATCTCGCGGTTATCCGAATCAAGTCAAAATAATATTCCCATAAGGCACCCAAAGATACTCTTCACGGTGTATATTTCATCATGGTGATTGTGACGTCTTTCATTTACGCCATCATTCATAGATAATTCACTTTACTATTCATGTTCATTTTTATTGTTTGATAAAAAGTTCATTTTACTATTTATGATTATTGGTTTATTTTTTTATTTTTATTTTTTTTTTAAAAACATCTTGTGAATTTAGAAATTTTGTTTTTAGAACATTCTTATTTATAGTTACACTTTGTTTGAAAACTAAATCCAGACATAAACTAGAACTGAAATACTACGATGTCATAATCTTGAAGTACGTACACCAAAAGACTAAAATCAATCAAAACAAAAAACCCATCCATAATAGACATCTCTACCTTATGTACTATAAAAAATGATTTTATATTCTCCAAATGGAATGCAACAAATGTGCAATCAGCAATAGTAAGTAAGTTTTTTTTTTTACCAATCATTTAATGAGAAGAATCCATGGAGCCCAGCTTCCGACTTCTTGAATATTTTCTTCATTTTGCGTTAATTATTATTTTATGTTGTACTCTTTTATATTTCGCGGGGATCATTTTACTTACTTCTAATAGTTCTTCGTTAATTTTTTTACATCAATACATTTTTGATCTATTTTAGTAATTTTACATTTCAAATAATAACACGGTGAAAATATTGTATTGTTGCATGTTCATAGTCGAATTTGATGTTTTCCATATTCCTCGTACGACAAAAACGCTATAAATTCTTCGGCCAAAAATAAAATAAAGAAGAAATAAAGGGGTCCCACCGTAATATGTAAACAAGAGTTTGTGGTCCCAAATTTGAAATATATAAAAATCACAAAGCTTGTGGCTTCAAAGCCTCCTCCATCGTCGGCTTCTTTTTTCTTCCTTCTTTCTCCATAGTCATACCAAAAAAAAAGGAACGCTCTGTTTTTGACAAACGAAACCTTAAGATCTATATTGATTTGACTTTCATATCCTCTCTCTCTCTCTCTCTCTCTCTCTTCCTCGAGTTGATTTTAAAGATTTTAAAAGATCTTGAGATTTTTCTCGTCGGCATTGAAGATCGAGGTAGAATTTTCTCACCCTTTCTCGCCAAATTTCCTTTATTTTCACGAAATCGAACAAAATATCTAAAATTTATTCATCTCTCATTGTTAAACTCACAGAGGTCAGATCCGAATAACACCCCATCTGAGTTCGTATCATTTTTTTCTGATTTTTCATCGAAATTCAGGTAATTTTTTTCTTCCAATCAAAACTTTCTCAAAGCCCTTTATAGATTTAAGCTTAATCTGAAGAAAAAAAGCTTAGATTTTTTCTGTATTATTGACGTAAGCTGATTTGATCCATCTGCTCCAAGATTTAGCATAAATCTTCAGACTTTTGATTCCTTTTCGTAGCTTCCGGACATATTTAGTTAGCTTGAATGAGATCTGTTTGATTGACCCTGATATGATCTATGATGGTTTGGTTTGGTTGTTTGAGTATAGAAAATGGGTGGTGAGGCAGAGATGAAGGAACATTTACAACCAAAATCTCCTTCATCTGAAACAACAATGGAGAAGAAGCAAAACGTGAAAGGGAAGAGACTGTGGCAGAAAGTTAAATACCAATTGGTGGAGTATCATTCATTGCCTGCTTACTTGAGAGACAACGAATACATCATTGGCCATTACCGATCCGAATGGCCAATCAAACAAATCCTTCTCAGCATCTTCACCATCCACAACGAGACCTTGAATGTTTGGACGTAAGGTTTCTTGACTTGTTGATTCCTCCCTTGTCAAAATCAAGAAACCTTGAAAATTGTTTTGTGCTTATGAATCTTGCAGGCACTTGATTGGGTTTTTCCTGTTTCTTGCACTTACCATATACACAGCCACGAAAGTACCAGGCGTCGTTGATCTTCACTCTCTTCAACACCGTTTACCTGACGTCTTGAGGAAAACGGATCTCCACAAACTTCACTCTGAGCTCATGTCTCGTCTTCCTTCTAGTCCCTCTAGCTGGCATGTCATGGACCTTCTTTACAACTGTTTGCCTGAAAGATTCTCTCACGGCAACTACACTGACATGTGTGTTCTGGTATAAACAAGAAAAGTCTCAATCTTTCTGCTTATTTCCACACATTTCTGTTTCAAAATGTCGTCAAAGTTTATACCTTTTTTGGCAGCATTCGGTGAGGGAAGATCTTGCAAACCTGATAGCTCCTTTGATCTTCAGGCCAATCACTCGATGGCCCTTCTACGCGTTTCTCGGCGGAGCAATGTTCTGTTTGCTAGCGAGCAGCACTTGCCACCTCCTCTCATGTCACTCGGAGAGAGTCTCTTACATAATGCTCAGGCTCGACTACGCCGGAATCGCGGCTCTGATCGCTACTTCCTTCTACCCTCCGGTGTACTACTCATTCATGTGTGATCCTTTCTTCTGCAACCTCTACTTAGGATTCATAACGATCCTAGGAATCGCCACCGTGCTCGTCTCGCTCCTCCCGGTGTTCCAAAGCCCCGAGTTTCGAGTCGTGAGGGCCTCTCTGTTTTTTGGGATGGGATTCTCTGGCTTGGCTCCGATTCTTCACAAGCTGATCATCTTTTGGGATCAGCCTGAAGCGCTTCACACGACCGGTTATGAGATCTTGATGGGTTTGCTTTACGGTTTAGGAGCTTTGGTTTATGCAACTAGGATTCCAGAGAGATGGATGCCTGGGAAGTTTGATATAGCTGGACATAGTCATCAGCTGTTTCATGTTCTTGTGGTTGCTGGTGCGTTTACGCATTATAGAGCAGGGCTTGTGTATCTGAAGTGGAGAGACATTGAAGGATGCTAATGAAAGATTGAAGATTGAAGATTGAAGACGATGGAGGATTTGATGTTTTTGAATCTTGTTTGTAGCTTCGTATAAAACTTGGATTATGTAAAGGTCTTTATGTGTAATCAAGATTATTAATGAAAAATCAAAATCTAAAATTTCCATTCTAATTAAACTTAATAAAAATAAAATAAAATGGATGTCACTACGAACACATTAGATTTGGAAAATATTCATATATTGTTTGTATATATAAAAGGAAAGTAATTAAAGTCTCAAGATTTTTGTTGATTAATTAAGAAGGGGCTCTTCGCCGCTTTTGGTAATGTTGGTTTTGGTTTGCACAGCTATGAACGGAGAAAAGCCACCATGAATATTCTTATGCTTCATGATGACTTGCTTTTAACTTGTTTAGCACGAGTCTCTAGATTCTATTACCCGACTCTCTCTTTGGTTTCTCTTTGAAACTGAAACACGTGAAATTCTGAAATCTTCTTATTCTTTGATTAATGGCGCATTGCTGGTTTACGTTATTTTGGTTTTTCCCACCTAAACCTCTAATCAAGACAGAAGGTTAGTTAAAATGGGCCTACGCCCACAAGGCCCGTTAAGGTTATATCTTACGGATACTTTAGCCCATAGTCCCTGTCACCAATTTCTTCTCCTCTCACTTGCTCCCAATATAAAATCTTGTGTGGAAATATTACGAGTATGTCGTATGTACATAACATAGATTGGGTCACAATTTGAATATCGTAAAACCAATATGGTTTACAAAGGCCTGGAACGCTGGTTGACTGAAAACATGTGGGAAATTAAATTATTTTCAGTTCCCAAAGCGTGGTGGGAAGTGGAAGACTCCGATTCCATCGGTTAATCATACACTGACACGTACGTCCAAATAACTATTTTCTGAAATTGATATATTAAATTAAGTTTCTTGATAAAGTATTTGACCATTAATGCTCAGATTTTTAAAATAGAAATAATAAGCTAGATTTTTTTTTATCTCTTCTACAGAGAAAGAACTTCTTATTAGTGGAAATTGCCAAACAATGGAGTATATTGTATAGAAGTAAATATATGAATAAAAAGTTCATTATTCTAAAATTGGCATATATGTGAAAAAACAGATTCAGAATCTAGCTTTTAGTTACTAGCCTAAAATTATGAAATGATATAATATCATAGCAATGAAAATAATTTTTTAATAACCTTAAATTATGGAAGGATATAATATCATAACTATGAAATCACAGATTCAGATCTAGATTATGGATTTTATACTACACAAAGAAATGATCCAATCCGCACATTCACATAACCTTAGTCAATTAACATAACGAGAAAAGAAGAAAAACTAATTTAGTAACCAATTGCCAATATTTGTCTTAAATAATCTTATTCATCCTTTTCTTACCACATATTTAGCTGACTAAATCACCTCACATTTATTAAGTCAATAAACCCTAAATCGGAAAAGGTAATTTCTTTACTTAACACCCAACTAATTCCAGAGTTTTGCTGCATTGTAGATTTTAATTATAACGTAAGGTTTTCGCATTTTCAGTCATCATCCTCGATGGGAAAACACGGCGGCGCAAACACCAAAACCACCGTCTATTTGGCAGATGGAGTTATCTTCCTCGCCGGGGCTTTCATGTCTCTAATGCTAGTCTGGTCTTACTTCTCAGTTTATTCATCTTCCTCCAATTTCACCCTCACCGGTTCACGAAGAAATGGCGAACCAAGTAAATGCTCCAGTTTCGACATGCGATTCGACCCACCCGATACCGGTTTTTACGATGATCCGGATCTTAGCTACTCCATCGAGAAACCAATCACAGGCTGGGACGAGAAACGGAAACAATGGATGGAATCGCACCCGTCGTTCAAAGCCGGTTCTGAAAACCGGATCGTGATGGTAACCGGTTCGCAATCGACGCCGTGTAAAAGTCCAATCGGAGATCATTTATTGCTCCGATGCTTCAAAAACAAAGTCGATTACTGTCGAATCCACGGCCACGACATTTTCTACAGCAACTCGCTGCTTCATCCGAAGATGAATTCGTATTGGGCGAAACTTCCGGTGGTGAAAGCGGCTATGCTTGCTCACCCTGAGGCGGAGTGGATTTGGTGGGTTGATTCCGACGCGATTTTCACCGATATGGAATTCACGCCGCCGCTTCACCGTTACCGTGATCACAATCTCGTTGTTCACGGTTGGGCTAATATCATTTACGATAAACAGAGTTGGACGGCGTTAAACGCCGGCGTTTTCCTGATTAGGAACTGTCAATGGTCAATGGATTTAATTGACACGTGGAAGAGCATGGGACCGGTGAGTCCGGATTACGCCAAGTGGGGTCCGATCCAACGGTCTATATTCAAAGATAAGCTGTTTCCGGAGTCAGATGATCAGACGGCTCTGATTTATTTGCTGTATAAACATAAAGAGTTGTATTACCCTAAGATATACCTCGAAGCAGAATATTATTTCCAAGGGTATTGGATCGGCGTCGTTGATGGTTTCGCTAACGTGACGGAGCGGTATCTTGAGATGGAGCGTGAGGACGCCACGTTGCGTAGACGACACGCGGAGAAAGTCAGCGAGCGATACGGTGCGTTCAGGGAGGAGAGGTTTTTGAAAGGCGAGTTTGGAGGGAGAGGAAGTCGCCGACGAGCGTTCGTGACGCATTTCACGGGATGCCAGCCTTGCAGTGGGAACCACAATCCCATCTACGAAGGTGACACGTGCTCGAATGAGATGATTAGAGCCCTTAATTTCGCTGATAATCAGGTGATGCGCGTGTACGGTTACGTGCACTCGGATTTGACCAAGACTTCTCCTCTTCAACCTGTGCCGTTCGATTATCCAGATGAGCCTTGGTGATTTTGCTTATTCGGTTTTTAACTTTTTCGGTATTTCCTTTAAAGACTTTCCATATATAATGGTGTGGAAATCTTTTCTAGTTAATTACATTTTACATTACTCTTGATTAGAAAAAAATTCAAATGATAAAACAAGAAAGAAGTAAAATGAAGATCGTCATTCGTTTTGTTCTTGAATATGTGGACATGGAAAAGAAGAAAATAAAAAACTAAAAGGAATTGGTCGTAGATTTTTGTCCATGTCTCAATGCATGATTAGTGGGATTTTCCATTTTAGTTTTGACTATGTGTGTGTCTGAATATATATATCAGATTAACATACATATAAAAATTAAAAATTTACAAATTGGGAACGGATAATAAAGTATTCTACGTTTTATATACTATCCTAAATAATCCACATGAATAACAAACTATCAACATCGACAGTCCATTCTTAATTATTGAGTTGGTGATGTGCATATCTTTTTTTTTTACTTTGTCAATGCATCTTCTTCTTCTCTTCTTATTCCTTGGCAAAATGGAATCTCTTGTTTTTGATTCTCTATTCCAACTAAAACTTGTAATCTGACTTTTATTTTATTCGTAATTCATTGACTAAACACAACCAAAGCTTAATTGTAGCAAACAAGACCAATTTATCAATAAACCAATAATTATAATCAGCATATAACAAATAAGTTCAGGGCACATTGACCATTTATCAAACAGAGATGCTGTTAAACTTTCTTATGTGCGACCATAATGCTCAGTGCACTTGTCTTGCTGAGCCCTTATCAGCTTCTGGCCACTTAAAGCAGAGAGGAACCTTGTCTTTGTATGTTCGTTCCATAATCCGAACAGAACATATGCTTTTTCTGTATGTCTGTTTCTTCTTTATGTCTTTGCTACTTCTCGGAAAGATAAGCACTGAATCAGGTGGCCGCATGTTGTCCTACTAGCTTCTCTGACTCAAAGAACATGTGATTGATGAGTCCCCGAGCAGTGAGTCCCCGAGCAGCACTGCCAATTACCAACATCAACATTTTTTGAGTTATTCCCAACTTTACAATTGTATAAATCCCAAGAGTGATGTTTTGTAATATATGCATCAGTGGTATCGTACTAATAAATATATGCATAAATGGCATCAATCATACACCATCAGCAGGTCATATCATTAAAAAATCATGAAATTGCCTTGTGAAAGCGAACAAAAATATCCAATTGACACAAAACTAATAGATAAGGGTTAAGATAATTATAAGTGTTGAGTTAATATCCAATCGACACAGAACGATCAAACAAGAAAAATCAATAGAACAGAAGAAAACTTACCATGCAAAGGGTTGAGAGAAGAGAGATTCGAATTCTCTATTTTATTTATTTTATTCGGTTACTTTTTGTAAGCAGCGCCTTAAAGCGACCACGGTGCACATGCTCTAAGTCTATTAATGAAAACAACTTCAAAATTTGTTTTATAGGTATATATTACAAACAATCACATTTACATTTCTTTTCTTCGCTTTTACAACAATAGACAACAATTGTTAACCGAAATCAAGATGAACCGGTAACAAAAGAAAGATTTATTGGAGAGGATAGGTATATTTGGCAACACCATAACTCTTACTCTTTTGAAGCATCTTCTGATTACTCCCAAAACTAATCAAAGGACAAGCCTCATCAATTCTCTCAAACCCATGATGATCACGACCATCGCAACTTCTCACAGTTATAGCCTTCCGCGATTTCGACGGTCTAAACCCCGTATCAACGGTCCTATTCCTAGCAGATGCGGCTCTTACAAGCTCAGCCATACGATGCTCTTTGTCTCTCGCGGAACTTTGTGAGTGGCTCGCGCTGAAACTTCGTGGAAGAGCGCTTACGTGGCAGGCCGTTGGCAGCCCAAAAGACATGCCGCCAAGGTCATGGGAAGACAACTGATTCATGCTTCGTATGTACAAGTCTCGAGCTTTGACCACCATCTTTATGGGAGCCTTCATGTACTTGCTTGCTAGCTTCGTCTCCTTTTTCTTGCTCATGTTATCTTTTTTTTTTCGGGAAAAAGGTGAAGAGAATTGGCTGAGAATTTAACAAGGTTATGCACACTTGAACTATATAGTAATTACTATACTGGGAAATATAACAATATATTTTTTTAACAAAAAAATATAACAATATATTAAGCTAAAAATATGGATTTATGGCATTTGCGTACGGATATGCATCATAGTATTCAATTAGATTTATACAACACGAGAGGTTGAGGGTTTGATGGAATCCATACTCAACAAAAGCTAAATATTTGACTACGATGACAAAATAAAGGTTATGTTACTCTCAGATGTGGAGCCTATTTCGTGACCCCTAAATTATTAGAGTCGTTGTATTATATTTATATATATATATATATATATATAACGTATGCTTTAAAAATGTATAGTCAACAGTTGACTTCAAAATAATTTTTCTCAAAAATATATCACAGCTAATTAATAATTAAAATCTTAACATATTTAACATTCTCATTTTATCATAACTTAAATAGTTCGTACATTTACTGTATATTTAATTGTCAAATATAAAATAACAATCTCACAATAGTCAGCCGATCTTAATTATCTTCGATATACAGGCTGTGGGCATATTAAAGACCATGGTATGTATTTGTGGGCTTTGGGCTGTGGTTCATGAATTACCAAAATAGTTGTAACATTTTCTTTCATCTTCAAAAGCATTCCCTTCTTTATTTATTTTTAACCATAGTACTTCTAGAAATCAAATACTAATAGGCTACTTGTTAGTTGTTTATATAAATTGAATCAAATAGTAGATCACAGATTCCGATTTAGATTCAAGTCGCTATTGATAAGTAATAATCTTCTCATCATAACTAATATCTCACGTGGGCGGCCTATTTTATTCTGTTGGATATAATTATTTAGTTCGATTATAGAACTGAATATTCCTTTAAATAGTTTTCCACCTCGAATAAAAACAATATAAAGAAAAATATAAAACCAATAAAATATTTAGAACACACACGTTGAAAATTTTCCTTTTTCTTCCCTTATGATTCACATAATCGAGCCTAATTAACATTGACGACAAGAAAAAAGAAAGACTAACATGAAAAAACAATGTTCACAAAAGTCAAACCCATAATAAGAGTCAGAAACCAATGGCTTGACCCGCTTTGAAAATGTTGAACATCATTATATATATCCATCAATATCAAAACACTCAACTTCACATCCAAAGAATTTTGTGCAATCCTGAAAATTCTTCTAAAGCTATATTCTCAGAGTCTCAATGGAACATACACCACAAGCGTTTATGTCTCAGAGTTACCTTAACGCTCAAGAAAACGAGACAAGTGCAACGAAAAATTACCTAATTTCGCTCCATTCGACCCGAAAGCAACCTTCAAAACCTTTGAAGAGGCCTGAAACATCATCAATCTTATCCCCTTTGAAGCCAATGCATCCCCAAGTTTACCAAGTCGAGCCAGTCAACTTCAAAGAGTTGGTTCAGAGGCTAACCGGTGCACCTGAGCACGAGGCTGTGGCTAAACCGTTCAAGAGTCTGAATGATGCAGCACAAGAGAGTTCTTCTTCGCTTGAGTTTGATATGTCATCTTCATCATGGGGAGATTTATCACTTCAAAATCCTGCAAATTTCTCCAGATGGTAGCTTGGGAAATGCATAACATTTTGAGCTTCATTTGATTGCAATGCTTGACATTCTTGTACTCCTTTAGCATGTTTAATAAACCAGAAAGATGTAATCAACAATATGGAAAGTTATATATGTTCTGTGATTTTGCAGATTTCCACTAATTATATTTATGTTTATAATCGTGTCTTAGATTTATTCAATTTCTTATGTCACTGTTTTGTGTGACAAAAGTCACAATTTGAGCTAATTAATGAATTTAAATACACATTCCGTTATCTAATTGATAACACAAACCAGTCTTTTTCAAAGAAAAGAGAAAGTGGAATAACCACTGAATCCAACGGAAATTATTTGACACTTCTGTTATAAAATCAATTGAATTAACTATATACACATATATAACATGTGGGAATCATTTGAAATTCACAACAAGTAGAATATAATTAATCTAAGGACTATTATTCTTCTGTGTGTAGATATAATCAAGATGAGCCGTCAATGATCTTCTTATCAGGCAATCTTCGTCGTCTTCTTTTTCGCAGCTCTCTCCCGCCACATCATGTAGTTTTGATTCTATCATTTCCTGAAACATAATAAAAATGTAAGTTACAAACGAAAATACATAATTACGTACGTATAAAATGTAATCTACATCTATGTTTGTGTACTATTATTATGACTAACCAGACTAAGTATGTCAGCCGGAGAGATTGTGAAGGAGGCGAACTCAGCCGGTTCAGGTCGGGCAGCGCCCGTTAGCGTGGCGGCGCAAATGAGGAGAGCTATCGTGAGCACAGTAGAGAGATTTTCCATTTTGTGATTAATTGTGGATATTGACACCAATGACCAAACCATCTTTATATAGAGTCAATTTTGGTCAACTCTTTTCTTAATCTAGTTCTTATTTTAACACAAAAATTAGAGTGTTTGGTTATTATCTTTTTTTGTCAATGTTCTTATCTTTTCAACAACAACAAAATAGTACCCAAAACAATTATATCTCTTCACTCGTTTTCGAAAGAGAAATTAGAAGAATGTGTATATTTTTAGTTTTTTTATTGTATATATACAGAAAATCGGATAAGGTTTTAAATTCAGATTATGCCAACACGTTTTAATCCTCAGACCAAAACTAAACACAATTGAAAAAGAACATCAAAAACCTTACGTGTGATAAAAGGCAACCTTTGATTTTTTATTTTGGGCCAAATATGACTATATAAAGGCCCCTATGCAATTCAGGCCGCTCAATTAAGAACCTGAGCTTCACGGGTGCGTGGTTCATTTCAATTTCTTTTCTTGGCCGAAAAAATCACACATGTTATTCAGATAGCTTAAAATGATCCTTGCAAAATTATATCTTTGTATAAATCTCTGGACTGAAATCCAATTCAGAAAAAAATATGTTTATTTAGGTGAATAATATTAATTTCCAAGAAAGTCAATACATCCAGATTTTACTATTTTAAAAATAAAAAATACAATAGTTATGACAATTTATTCATGTCATTCGTACAATTATTGCAATATATATTTGCAACCCACCACTATTTAATGTTAATATCACGAAAACCCGATCGACCTTTAAAGTTGTAAAGCACAAAATTTAAAAAACTATTAAACTAAAGCTACCCTCACGTCACTTCGCGATATCAAAAATAAATTTTGACCATATGCATGGAGAACTTACTAGGGAGAACTTTAATTATTGACGCAGCAAATGACGCCACGCAATAAATCTCAACGAACATTCCACCACAAACATATAGAAAACAAAAAGATATAGCTAAAAAGCCTTAATTAGTGGACTGCTAACGTTACTTTGCGTCCATTTACTCGTATGCATACACGCACACACATAAAAATGTGCTACGGAGATGGAACTTTGGAAGGCGACAAAACTTAAAATATGGAGTTTTATCATCTTTAATTTTTGGGATAAATATATCGTTAAATCATAAACGACAATAAAACCAAGTCCGTTATAAACGTCGTAACATTTTCTAACTGAATATAACAACAGATTTAGTAGCCCTTAGAAATTTCCATAGATATATAGAAACAATCTGTTACAAAAAGCGACGAACTTTGTGATGACATTGGAGACTAATTAAACAGCGCAGCATACATTTATTTCCTTGACATTAGAGAACCGACGGATGTTGTTAATGTTAAAGGCGATTTTAAAGGGAAGATTGCTGCATGTTAACATCCATTGCCAAAAGTGATTTAGCGTCACGCTTAGGTTTTTACCAATTCACAAAATTTGTCGTTATATGGCATATTATTTTGTAGTGGTTGATAACTTTGCATGCTTAATTTAGATTATGATTAATTTTAATTAACTGATGTGAATGATAAGGATTTTGTGTAAAACTTTTTGTTAAAGTTTTCCCCACGACTTTAATTAAAGATTGAAAAGTTCTTTATCTAAAATATGACGTAAACCGTAGCCGGACGTCGGCTAATAGCATTTACAAGCGGTAAGGTATGTAAGGGCATTTTATATTTTTTTCTTTTTTCATACGCGGAGCTTATTATTTCTGTTTGAAATAGATGAAATTATATTCAGTTATAATTATAATTTAAACAACAGATTTGCAAAAAGAAAATGATTCCATTTGTCTGGTTCTGGTAATTAGAGCCAGTTTGTGAAATAATTCTGAGGATTATTTGAAATTTCGTTACATTCCAATGATTATCGTGGATTCTGTTAACTTCTTTAAGAAATCATGGCATCAAAATTGATACGTATGTCTTTTCCTCAAGCAAAAGGAAGTTCGTTGATTAACATAAGGGTAAAGAATAATGTTTTCTTAATGGTTCGCAAGGACATTTGAGTTATATCCAAGAAACTATATATAACGACTCAACATATGGAATATGTCTACAAATATGTAATAGAATTATTATTGTAAAACGATTAAACCATAAAAAGTCATAATTTGGTTAAAATCCGAGACTTCCAATACAATTCTGTTTTTATTTTATTTTTAAACATGAAACACATCGAATGATCTACGTTTTTTAAGCGGTTCACTAAAAAATTAGTATAATTTACAAATTAATTATTATAAGAAAGCGTGTATGACTAAACATGTGCAGGTTCGCAGAGTACCATATATATGTATATGTGCAAATGGAATGTTGTTTTGTATTATAATAAAATGAAATTGGGATTAATGGAAAAGCTAAAATGTGAGACATTAAAGTTTGATTTCACATGAGACCGAACCAAAGACTTTAATGTCTAATAAAAAGCTTCACAGAAGACTTAAGATATACGCAGATTCACATAATATATCTATGTATGTATTGGGGGATAAAATGAAATTGGGATTATTGAAAAAGCTTTGTGAAGCTTTTTTATTGGTCACTAAAGTTTGATTTCACATGACTCTGCTAGTTAGAAAGGTTCGTGTGTATATATGTATTTGGTCTCTCTGCTTTATATTATATGAAATGCATGTGGCCGTTGCTCCACATGTTTTTTTCTATTCCTAAATGAGCTAACTAAAGGTTTTTTTTTTGTCATAAGCTAACTATTGGTGTTCAATTTTCTGATATAAGTATAACAAATAGTTAGACCAACAATAAAAATAAGTTTTGATCATAAACTTGGCCCTGTGTGATTTAAAGTCCAAGCACATTTTCTCATCATCCTTAATTATTTTCATTCCAATCTTAAAAAAAACTATAAATATGCTATACTCTTGGAATCGGCATATTACTAGTTTATATTTCAATGTTTCCGTGTAGCAAGCAAGTATATATACTTTTTGGTCGTAGGTTATAGGGTTCTTTACATAAAGCATTGGTCTCAGCTCTCATGCAAAGCACCAGTTTGGTTCAGTTAATTGGAAACTGTCCCTTAGATTCTTTATTTCATTTCGGTTTGATTAATTTACTCCCATGTCTTTCTCTACTTTTTTTTTTAGATTGAAATGATGATTCTAGTCTCTCTCCGATGTACACTGTAAAAAGAGCTTACGAAAACAATAAAGTAAGATTTTCTTTTTCTTTAAGAAAGATGATTGTACAGTGAACTAAAAACTAAATTGCTATATTGCGGCTGTCAATATCAACAACAAAAGCAAAAAATTACTAACTAAAATAATAATAAAATCTTACTGAATTTTAAGAAAATATAAACTGATAATTGCGGTAAATTTCTTATAAAACCGTCATTTGTATTTTGAAGTAGTGGTACGCCAAGTACTCATTTTTTAAAGAAAAAGTTGATACGGGAGAAATAAGAAATTAGATGATCAGTGAGATTCAAATGTTAGTGGAATATTTTCTTGAATGTATATGATGTCGCGAACTAAAGTTTTGCGTTGAATCTTCTTCTAACAAGAAAAAAAAAAAAAGAGAACAATTACAAAGAAAATTACAAGAAGTATTCAATTTCAATTTGAAAAGCAAACTTTTCAGTTTTTCTTAGAGTATGAAGAAATATCTCACTCTTGAATCTCTGTTCCTCTATAAAAATGTTAAAACGTGTGAAATGTGGACTGTTTTCTTCATCACTAAGCTATTACAGACATTTGGTTACTCAAATTTCAAGAAATTTAATTTTAGTTTTTGTTATATGGACCCAAAACGAGCTATGCTGCCCCACAATATATTTCTTGCTTTTACAAAAGTTGGCTCTACAAATAAAATTTTCTAAGTTTTTAACCCCACCATAGTGCAACATGACTCAAAAGCTGTTTATATACGGTCGTTGTATATCGTATTTACGAATATGACCAAAATACCCTTTTAGTTGTCCATAAATATCAAGCTCCAACAATGCAATTCTTCCCTTTTCCCCCTCTAATCTCTCTCATCTCTCTATTAGAAAGAAATAAGCAATTATGTTGTCCACTATACCGGCCTTTGCCTTCTGCGAACCGGGTTTGGTTAATCAATTCTCGGGTTTCCAAACCGGGTTCACGCCTTGGGAGTGGGACTGCTCTGATCTCTTCT
Source organism: Erythrophleum ivorense (assembly GCA_026724425.1). Lineage (NCBI taxonomy): Eukaryota > Viridiplantae > Streptophyta > Magnoliopsida > Fabales > Fabaceae > Erythrophleum > Erythrophleum ivorense. The sequence continues at coordinate 63,942 of JAIUCV010000274.1, forward strand.
CCGTGAACCAATTGTCGCTTGAACCGGGCGTTCCTAGCCCTTGTTATGGTGAGTCCGACACTGGTCACGTCATAATTAATTCCGGTTTTGATGACATTAAAACCGGTTCTGACGAATCTTGTGCCGGTTTCATCAAAACTAAACCCGATTGTGACGACGTCGACAGGCCAGACAATCTACCATGCTCTGAGGCAGACGAACCGGACTCGGACGACCAAAAACACTTGACAAACATAAAGAATTTCGATTCGGGAGAGCAGAACCATAACCGAAATAAATTAAGCCAGCCGGAGATGACCGACGAGCGGAAGAGGAAGAGGATGGAATCGAACCGGGAATCAGCGAGACGGTCGAGAATGCGTAAACAGAGTCACATTGATAACTTACGGGACCAAGTAAACCGGCTCGATCTGGAAAACCGTGAGCTCGGGAACCGGCTCCGGTTAGTTTTACACCAGCTTCAACGAGTGAATACGGACAACAACCGGCTCGTGACGGAACAAGAGATTCTCCGATTAAGATTGTCGGAGATGCGGCGGATTCTGATTCTCAGACAACTTCAGCAACAGCAACAGTGGGAACTCAATAACCGGAGAATGATCATGACTGAACAAAACCCATCTTCGATCATCGATCATATGCTATAAGAGTTATATAAGAAAAAAAAAAGAACCCGAAAATTTAGAGTCACCCAACAGAGCAAAGAAAAAAAAACTCTTTCTGTGTCTCTCTATCTCTCTATATATGTAAATGAAATGAAAGGTTGGGAAGAGAAAATGATAGTTTTCGAATTTTCCACTTTCTCTTTCTTTTTGCAAGAGAAGAAGAAGAAGAAAAAAAGATTTTTTTTTTGTTTAGTCTTTTTTTTCCCACTCTTTGTAGGAATGATCTTTGTCGTGTTACTTATGATAAATAAATAACCAAAAGAGTTATTAAATTAATACAATGATTTATATTATTGTTATTACTTAGTGGAAATGCTTTGTGCGCAGTGACATCATGCCAATGAAGGCCCATGATGTTAAACTAACTTAAGTAATCATTTTGAGATTATTCAATTAATTCAAGCGCTAAACTAAGCCGAATAAATCCGTTACCTCTATCATTAACCATTACTAATTCATAAACTAATCTCGGCCCAAAACAATTTTGGATCAGTAAGCCCAATAATAGTTAAGATCCTGAAGTCCATATACGACGTTTGAAGAACATCTAAACTCCCAAACCTTCTCTTTGATAAAGAGAGTCTCTTGGACTCCACTAACATTAGAACAAGAAAACCGTAATTTCGTTCAGACCAGAGAGAATCAAAGGTTCTGACCTAAAAGATGTAGAGACAATTAGAATCAAGATTGTGATTATACATATATATTAGATTAAGAAATCGGACACGAAGAAAGAATCGAGTTTTGGAAGAAAAACGATTCCCCCTTTTATTCTCCTCTAATTTACTTTTTAAGCGTAGAAAGAAACAGAACAGAACAAAAAGAAGAGCAATGCGTCAAAGAAAGACATAAAGAAGCTTTTTTTGTTTCCAACCCAATATTCCCGTCTCAGGACTAGTTTCAGTTTCATGTTGTGTAATAGAAGTAGTCGCCATTGTTTCTGTTGTTCTCTGCGACGGGGCTGGTTACAGAGCTGCTGTTAGAGAGTGAGCAAAACGTGGACTTTTGCAAAACACCTGTAGGAGAAGATCCCAAAGTGGGGCTATTCGTTGTGCTGTTGTTTAGTGCTTCACCTAGAGGACCTCCCAACGAGTTTCCCCACGAGATCGGTATCCAAGTATTCAACTTTTTAACAGGCTCGATTGTTTCCTCTGTTTGGATCGAACAAGGATCAAACTCGCGAGATAGCCTGAGAGGCGAGAGTGTGGTTTTGTCTCGACCAGTGTTGTTGTTGTTGTTGTTGTTGTTGTCTGTCGTGGTGGAAGGAGAGGAGGATGGTGCTATTGGAATCGACATTGAAAGCTGTGTCCAATCTGATTTCAGCTCTTCAGGCCATGAGCTGTGGTTGTGATGATTCACCGAATGCGAATGCTTATCTTGGCTGCTGCTAAAATCCAAGTATGATGATGATGATGATGATCCGTAGCTCTTTGCGCAATTCGGGTTGAGTGTTGAGTCAGATGATATGTTTCCAAACTCAAAAGGATTGTTGTTGTTGCTGTTTCTCTGTTTCTGATGAACAATGAGAGATTCTTTGGGTTGTGAACTGAACGTGGAAGGATAAAGAGCTCTGTTTTGGAGAGAATCAGTAAGTGAGATATGAACAAGAATATGCAAACGTATCAAAAGATATATGTTTTTCACCTGTTGTTAGGTAGAGGATCTGTACAAGGACTGATGAGGCTGCGGTTACGTGATGCACGAGCATTGCTCTTGTTACTACCACTAGCGACCACACTCTGTTGCACCGCTTTGGAGGAAGCGGCGACGGCGATGGCGGTCTGGCTAGATTGAACTTCCACAGGCTTTCTTGAACGGTGACGGCCTCTGTTGATGTGTCTTTCACAGTATTTCTGATCAGGGACAGCGTCTCTCGAGCACCGCCATTTCTTCCCATCTGTTCTTCGGCATCTCCCTGGCTCTGGATCCATGTTATTGCCTGCGAAACCTAGATGGAATGTTCCCCATCCGACTGCACACAAACAAACACTCACTAATTAACCATTGTTAAACAAAATCCCTAAAAGAGCAATCAATGTTTTGAAGGAACTTGCACCAACGATGACATCAAAGCAAGAAAGACTTTGACAACATTCTTAAAAAGTTTGATCATTAATGGAGCTTAACTGCAACTAGAAAAGGAAATGAAGCTTACAAGAACTAGGAGGGAGAGATGGATAAGGGAAAAAGGACTTCTTGATAGAGATGAGCAAACTAGAAGGAACAGGGACATTGGCTGTGATATACTTATAGATCAACGCCTGTTGCTCTAGCTCTGCCCATTGACTCAATGTGAATGGCCCTTGCATGTTCATCATCATTCCACCAGACCCATGTCCTCCTGCGTTCCACACAAGCAAAAAAAAAAAAAAGATTTTTACAAAACCCATGTTGTTGTGGTTTTTCAAGAAATGGGTAAAACTTTTCACTTTTTCAGACCTCCTGAGGTTTTGCAGTAAGGAGGTGGAATCTGTTGAAGAAACGGCGAGAGAGAGCTCTTGTTGTTGTTACTATTCTCCAAACCGACATATTTACTGAAATCGAGAGCTTCTGGTTTATCTGAGAAGCTAAGCATGTGTTCTTGCCGGCGAGAGTCGGAGGAGAGAAGAGAAGCAGAAGATCTCAGGAGAGGAATGCCTTGGTGAAACGACATCGGTTTGCAATAAGCAGCTGCGAAAGAGGAAGATAAGTTTCCTTCTTCTGCTATTGTTGTTGCTGTTGTTCTAGCTAGCTTCGAGCTTCTTTGGAAACAATCCTCACCGTCGAATCCGGATCTGTCTTGTTTGGATCCTCCGAGCTGTTTTTGACCAAATGACCCGTTTTCATTGCTAGTAACCGACCCGAGAATGTGAGTCCCGATATCCATTAAAAAAGTGTAAAAAGTAGTAATAAAAAAATGGGAATCTAAAAGCTAGATAATGACTTGAGAGGGAGTTGCCATGGGAGGAAGAAAGCTTGAGAGCAAGCTCAAAGAAGAGAGAGAGAGAGAAAGAGAGGGACAGAGGGAGAAGAACGAGGCGGAAGTTTTATTTTTGTTTATACTGTTACAGATTTCTTTTCTTGTTTTTGTGAAAGAGATATTCTTTTTAAAATAAAATGAAAAAAAAATTCAGAGAGAGATGGATGAAGCTTTGGGAGGAGACAAGAATGGTACCTAAAAACACAATCCGGATCTCGGACATGTTAGAACATATTTATCCTTACTTTTTAATCATTAATTTTGCTTTTATTTCGTCTTCTTTTTGTTTATGTACTTTTTTTTGCTTTTAAGGTACAACACTTAGCTTAAATTATTAGTAAAAGTGATTATACGTTATAACTATCCGAGTTATAGAATCTTAGTTTTGTAAATTATTGTCCCAAATCTCATCATTTAAGAAGTATGGTTGTCGTTTTCTCTATTTGAACACGAGATATGTTTTAAATGTAGGGTATTTGCAGTATTATTTGTATTGGGACTTTCCTTTTTACCATTTTGTATGTGATTTCTTTATTTGGGTTTTTATTTAAGTTTTTACTTATTTTCTTTTCTTGTGATATGTATGCATCTAGGGGAAACTAGCTGTACCGTTGTTAAAAGAAAAGGAAAAACTAGCTGTAACCTGTGGAGCTATTAGACAATTTTGGTAAATATTCGTAAACGAAATAATATTGACTATATCAAATAAAGCAACACATTTCATTTAGAGAAATACACATTTTCATTTATCGAGGCGGTGGATGTATATATACTGATATATGAATCGTTGTAATTTTAAATGCCTTTTTACCAGAATTTGCAGAAGGAAACAAAGAGTATACTTTAAGTGAGATTTGCAATATATATTGTACATGTATATATCTAGAAGTGAGATTTTTAATCTAGGAAAACAAATAATAGAATTGTCCTATTCAGATAATAAATAATAGTATTGAGTGGAGTACCAAATATTTATCAAGATTCACGTGGTTCCAATGATATATTTGGACCATCTTGGTCTTCTCCCCGTTGATTTTGGTTAATATGGGATGGGCCATTTTATTCTTGATCCATTGTCTTGAGTGATATAACATCAACGGGTACTGATTACTACATGTTCGGATGCGTATTAAATAAGTGTAAGCACAGAATAGTTTGGTTAGAACCTTGTTGATTGATCTTGAGGATATTCAAAAGCCCCTGTTTCCTAGTCTTGCTTTATAAATGATAAACATTATATTACGGAAACATTAGATCAGTTTATTTTTTTAGATGGATAGTGTGAACTTATGTGAATGATATGTAATACTAGTATAATATTTATTTGAAAACCATTCAGTATCATTTGCAATTGAATTGTGAATTGTCCATCACAGTTTCTTGGGAGTTAGAGATAGTTTTGTATTGTTATTTTGAGACTGAAAAAAAAGCTGAAAATATAGAATATTGACGTAGCTCATGGAGGAAAGTGAATTTAATAACTCTATAAATAGATAGAGTGTTACGACCAATACCGTCCAACAAGAAACGTATATGTTAGTTAAAGCTTTGCTTAAATGTCCTAAAAAGAAACTAACTCACAAAAAGTCACAAGTGGTGCGCATGCATCGATGATGTAAATAACTATTAGTCCAATTAAAATTAGGCAGTTAAATTAAGACATTTAGCTACCCAATAGTATTTGCGTTTTATATCAATACACATACAATAGCAAAATAACGATTTATCGGGTTTTCAATAACCATAGAGTTCTGTTAATTCATTATTTATGTTGGACTAATGTCATCCTCCTCCCCTTTATACGTTTAAAAAAATCCACAATTATAATGTTAGAAAAAGAAGTTCGCTACATTGTTTTACATTAATATTTGCGGGCTACCTTTTCTAGTCTCCTCTTTCGCATAGGTTCGACCTATATCCCAAGCTTACAAAACCAAAGCTAACTAACCCAATTATTTAGGCAACCCACGCATATTGGGAAATGGATACAGAATATTTTATCATAGAAATATCAGAATTTTACATGTCATTGTTTCTTTTGCTGCACATGCCAACATATTACACCTTTTTGTTTTACACTTCTTGATAACTCTACAAAACTACATATATTTCAGATTATGTCTCGAAACGGTATATGGCTATAATGTTTATACGGTATCAATCAAATTTTGATGAAGAAATCAAACCACTTGATTGTTTACCTGCCTCTAAATAAACGTTCAATAGTTGGAATATATTAGCATAGGAAATCAATGCCTGTTATTCAATTTGAAAGCGTAAATGGTTGATATGTTCAGTGTATACACGAGTTACAAAATGTGGGCATTGTAATCTTGATCCATTATTCAATATTTTAATCACAATTAATTTTCGTTTCGTACCAATCATACTTGTATTGTAATTTATTACTCTAATCACACCAATCATTCGAATGAACGGCCACAACATTTGAACCTTATAATAAATATCCTTAGGAGTCCGTTATTAATTAGTTATTGATGTAATAATACCATCATATTAGAACTCGCCGTCCCAAAGATATTTATTTTTCTTCTCGGTTCGCATATTGATATAACTATAAGTAACTAAAGTAAGTACATGACGATATGGATATGTTTCGTTTTCAGTGACAATAATAGTATTTTATCCTATTAACTAATTAATTAATATCAGAAAGTAATAGTAATAAGTAGAAGAGCGTGGTGTTGTTCAGAATTTTTTAAGTATTTGTGGAATAACATCCCTTAGCAAATATAAATGCATATGCAAATAATAAATCTTAAACAAAAAAAGTGCACGCAAATATTATGTTTACTGTTAAAAACATACACAAAAATACGAAATAACTGCGGTAAAACTATAAATCAAATTGCTATTTTAGGTTTCGTATGGTATGACTATTTTCTACGAAAACTGAATTTGGTTTTACATCTCAATTATAGGGTACAGTCGATAATAAACAAAAAATATTTCCTCCAAAAGGCAACGAGAGATAATAATTAGCCAAAAAAGAAACAAAAACATCGGGAACAAGGAAACAATTTGTGGGTAAAAAGGTAAATTTGGGTAAGATGTGGTGAATAAATGAAGTAGCACATTGGGTGCCGTGTGAGGGAAAGTAGGACCCACAGAGAGTGTCGACGTGACTGGTGAGAGATATGATAGGCTCTTTAGGGGTTTAGACTTTTAGATTAGTAGAGACCTAAGTGGTTTCTGTTGTCAAATCCGATTTTAGTTAGGACTTTGGTTTTTGGTTTTATTTTTAGTCAAAGCCTAATGCTCAATGCTCATGCGCTACTCTACTACTATACATGTGGACTAATCTTATTTAATTTCATCTCTTTTTAGTTTGGTGTGCATTTACGCCTAGAGAAGCTAAATCAGACAGACAAAAATTACTCTGATTATCACCACAATGAATATCGACTATGTAATTTAATAGAAAGATGCTACTACATTTGCGCTTAAAATGAACATAACATGATTGTGGTCTTTAGCTATGAATATGATTTAGATTCTTTACGTTATAGAATGAACTGCAGATTCGGTGACTTGGCCAGTCATCATATTCTAAGAGCATCTCCAGTGGTGAGATTGAGAGAGAGAATTTGTAACACTTAATATATTAATATAATATCAGAGTCTTCTAAATTTGTTTGATACGTCTCGCAAATAAGACTAAATTTGTTTGATACGTCCCGCAACCAAGAGATAAAAGCGATATTTTTCTTTACTCTCTCTTCATTTATCATTTTATTTATTTATTCTTAATGTTATGAGACCCTCTAAATCTCACCGCTGGAGATGCTCTAACGAGCTTATGTTGAAGTTCTCCTCAAATCCAAGAATCGTTTTGGGATTCATAATCTCTTTTTTACTATTGATCTTGCGGATTATACCGAGTATGTGCAAGAACAAAATATAACCACGAACATGGAGTAATAAAGAGAAACGAGAAAGAGGGAAATGTGCGTTGAATGTGTGTAATCTAAGACAAAATAGATAAAAATTGAAATGGAGACCCATATGAATACTATTTCTTTCATATCATGATTAATAATAACAGTGTAAATAGACCGGGAATATGAAAATACTATGGAATGGAGCCCATGCTTTGATGTCTTATTGTGTCCCATGTCTCCCTTCGTGATCTTCTCTACGAGCCTTCCATTTTGATGTAAAAGTTGTGTTCAATTTGGTCTCTCTTTATTATAATTTGCTTATTTTAGTAAAAAAACTTGTATATTGGAGATATGATTTGGGCCCATGCATGTTTATGCGACTATGCTTCCTACCAACAAACACAAACCAAATTGATTCACTTTTACCACGCCAAGAATTAGAGTACATCCACGATAATCTCGATTCGTTAGTATATTTTTTTACCTTTTATTATAAAGATCTGTAATCTGTGAATTATATTTTGTGAAAAAGACATTACATGACCTAGATCATTTTCATATGGAAGATTGTATTGAGTTTGATGAAGATTTTGAATATAGCTAAACTCGCTTAGAGCTAGCTATACTATGATCTTTGAATATTTTTATACTCGAATTAGCGTAATTTATATTTTCTTAAATTGTGATAGTTACAAAGTTTATGAGTTTGTAACTATATAAAAGAAATAGTTATAAAGTATAAACCAACACTAACTATATAAGAAAAAACATCAGCTCCACGAAAAATAGAGATCCACTAAAGGCCTTTGAGACAAGGCCCAGTAAATAAAATGGGTACCGAACCTTTCATAACCAGTTCCCACAGTGGGCCTAGTAAGCGTCTAAACAGCCTTTATCATCAGCGATTTACTTTTTATGTACGTACAATATAATTTTTTTTCTCTCTTAACGTTATTAGTTATAACAATAATAAGTAGATATTATTATCAAACAAACTTACGTCAAAATAAGAATCGTATTTACGTTCTCTTCGTAGAAGATGCAACCAGCAAAATTGATATGAAAGCTATTTTTCCTCGGTGTCGTACTGTAATTTTAATTCTGTTTCAAGGAAATTCATCCGTTGTAATTAATTTATTTAACCCCACACGCAAAAAACTTTCTATATATATGAACCATAAATATGGATGCAGAATTTGAAAGACCAGGTCTGTTTGTGGATAGAATTTAACAAATGATCCAACCTGTCCACCATAAATTAAAACTTTGATTGACAAAATTAAAAACTTTAACAACGCAGAATGAAAAAAAAAAAAAAAAAATGGATGGCTGTCGTATTCAGTACATTCCGATTCAAACTATTGGCTATTTTTATTTTGTTTTATTATAAGTTAAATAAACATAAAGGGTAAAACCAGACACAAAGCCCTCTCTTTGGTCTCATTCTTCTTGCTTTTTTCATGAAAAGCCAAAGCCAATAAACAGTGTAAAGAAAAACTTAAGAAAATTTAAGAATATAAATTTTCTGGAAGACAATTCAAAGGGGATCTTGCAGAAGTCATGAGAGGCATGTATCAGTAAAAGAGGCCGCACCTTCCTAATTTATTAGGTTTTTGGAGTTTTCTTCAATTGATGGATTTTATATAGGATTAATAATCAGAATACCAGGAGATATGAACACTAGAAAACATACGAAAATCCAAAATCCACATACTGCTATGATTTGTGATAATCAAAGCTTGTTCTTAAATTTTGGAGTTATATTCATAACAACTTGAGGATACTCCCGTTCCACGTGACTATATGTTATATAACTCATAACTTGGTTTCCAAAAGATGTAGTAGACAATTATAATTGTACATAGTTTTTTTTTTTTTTTTTTTTTTTTGAAGTCTATTGGCTTGGATAGAATCTAAAATAGCACTTGAAAAAAAAAGGTTGCTACTAACGCTATAGAAAACAAAGGATCAAATGTTATTCTCTTACTACTGAATTGAAGTCTATGAATTAGTAGTTCGGGATAGATTGTTGACTAATATTACTAATCCGATTATGACAACTTGGATTTGCTAAAGGCGATTGTTTTTGTCGTAGAAGTTTCAAGCCGGATACAAACGTTGTTTTTGAGGAAAAAATTATTTCTATTTAAATTTGTTTTATCATGTATCATTGACATCTAGTTTTTAAAAATACAAGGATAGAAGACCTACAAAAAAAAGGAGAGAAGACCTACAAATACATGTGTTGTAAGAAGTCAAATTTTCTGAATCTTGGATCTAAGTGCATATGCGACTTATATAAAATTGGCGATCATAGATAGGTGCTAATTCAAGTTTTTTATTTTCTTCTTCCATTAGTTGGAATTTTTGTAAGAAAAATAAATCATATTTTTGTTACCCTTTAGATAAAGGAGAGCGACTTCGTTAGCTTTACACACCCCCAGTTCCTTTTTGTCAATTTTGCGTAAGAATATATAACTAATAAACAAAACTAGTACGAAATTATTTTAAGAAAACAAGAATATCTCTGATTACAGAGTTTCTTTTCAACGACGAAAAAAATAAAAAAGAGTTTCCTTTCAACGGAAGAGCTATGCTCTTTTTGCATGTATAGTATACGTAGGTGGCTTTATAGAGAAAATACTCTCACTTTTTTATTCATTGATAATAAATGTGAATGAAATGAAATCTAATAACTAATAGGAATAAATTTTGTGTACGAGTAGAGATGACGCCAAAGGATGGATCCAATCCATGGTTAATGGATATGCAGAATAAAGAGAGAATGACATAAGGATTCAGATGTGACGTGACATATTGGCCTCGATTACTTGGACTATGACATTTCAGACCTACAATTTGTTCTTACAAATTTTATAATCACAATAAAATAGTCATCTACGAACCTACGATTACATATATAAAGAAATCGATTAGGCATTCAGATAAACTATAAGCAAATCACTGTTTTTATCGATAAAAACGTTCCTTGTTTTCTGTTTATTTTATGGTAATATGTTTTGCTGCAGTAATACAGTTAGATTTGTATAATTCTTTATAGTGGTTTCGCTAGTAGTAGCACTTACAGGTTTTGAGATTAGTGTGTTGTACAAAAAGCTAAAAATTTGATTTAGTTATATTAAGTAAAAGTGTCGCTAGTGGTTAAAGCCATAATTTAATATAACAGTCCAGATTAGACTGGGTGTAACAGAAGAAAAGAAAGAGCTAAGTTAATAGTATCAGTCCTTTCGGAAACATCTGATCACAAATCAATACTGTTGTTAAGTATAATTAAATAGACATGAAAAAGGCCCAATGGGCTATTTATTTTCTTTAATTTTTAAGCATGCGAATCGTAATAAAACTCAGAAAAGGAAAAAGAAAAAAAGAAAAGTAGAAGACATGCTCTGTTAAGTGGTCGCTGTCTTCACTCTCTAATCTTCTCTGTGTATTTGGCAGTTGAATTTCTCTGCATGCAAAATCTAATTTTAGATTTCGTGTTGGATTCTCAATACCTTATTAAATTCCCAATGTGCCCCTGTCATCAAACGTCAACGTTAATATCTCTCTTTCTCTCTCTCTCTCTCTCTCTCTCTCTCTCACAAATTTCGTACATATATTTATTTAATTATTATTATCGTGATTTTAATGATTTGTCTATTATTGTGTTTCTCCTTTCTCTTTCACCATACATGCAAAATCTCCTGCATTCCTGTCTCGTTCGGGTAATTATGTAAATAATTGTGGTCCTAATTCCTAACATTTTTTTTTAATTTGATCCTTCAGAACATTTTTTCTCTTTTGGGTACGTGTTTTTTTTTTAATAACTACGCACATGCGAGATACGATATATTTTAAAAATTGGAGTTATTCATTTAAATGAGTTAGCATTAATTTATATACGCTGACATTACCAACCAGATGTTTCTGCTTTTATGGATAGTTCTCTATGTTGCACTTAATTATATATACCAGATCAAACTAGTTTATTCAAATCCGTACCCCAAAAAAACTGGACCAGAATGAGATCCGTGGGTTTGTTTTGCTTTCGATTAATCAACTAATGTGATTATGGGATATCAAATCTTATGATGGTAAGTTTGTTCAGTCTTTGGGAAAAATCTAGTCTCGACTTACATAAACACGTGTATTGACCTATTTGGCATGTTTTAGTTTATTTTAACCATATTGATATAATGTTGTTTTTCATATAACAACTAATCCAAACATAAAATGTAAACCGTGACGAATGCCGAAATACAAATTATGTCAACCAAATGCAATTAAAGCATCACATCTTGCAATTTTCCACAAAAGATTAATGCCCACGAATTCCTACTTTAAAATAAGTACGGTTAAGAGCAAAATCATGTACCTTGCAGGGGTATAATGGTCATGGCTGAATCAGCATGAAGCCAAAGGAGTCGTCTCTATCCTAAAGATATCTACAGCTGCTTCACTTGTGATCAATAGAGAAGAAACTGAATGATGATATATCTTAACTAGCGTTTACCGTTTGCGTTTTCTGTCGCGACTGTTGACTTTTTGTTAATAAAGAATACTAATATTTGAAAGAAATACATAAACTTATCGGATAGGAAGGACATCAAATAAAAGAACTTATTGGATACAGAATGGTACTATTAAATTTTGATGTTTGGTGGAATTGTTAATCATCACCAAAATCAAAGGAACGTAAGAGGGACCTCTTCGTGCATATGATTTCCCTCCAAAACAACTGCTCCCACTATCCTTTTTTTTTGTTTTCCTTCCAACAAAATCATTCACACGAGAAAATCTGTCTCTTGATCACACTTTCATGCAAAAATAAATTATCTTGGTAATTTTTTTGGTAACCTAAAATTATTGTTGTTTCCAGTCCATTATTTGATGATACTATATTTGGGTAAACATCCAATCTTATTTATAAACAAATCTCCAGTAATTTTACGCCATATTTCCTAATCAGAAGTTCTAGAATGTAATGGTTACACTAGCAATAATAGCCAACTTTTCCTCTTTGTTAAAGGATACAAGATATGAAACTAATCAACGTTTCGCGGAATTTTTACAGGATTATTGTTTTATGTGGGATCAATTGTAATATTAGCGGTTATACTGTAACTTGCACCAAATTAATGAAATCTTCGGAGTTATTAAAATGTCGTGTTTCGTTAATCTTGTAACCAAACTAATATACTTAGAACAGCCGAAAAAAATAATAGAGCTGTTCTTGCCTTCTAGTGGAAGGAAAAATTGATATGATATCCCTCGTGGGAAAAATCAAGCCTATTATGCTTATTTAATGGATAATTCATTTGAATGCTTTAATCATTAAAATAAAAGTTTTTGCTTTTACAGGTTACTACTTACCACCGCTTGATTCATCATTAGGAGAATATTAACTTTGATCAAAATTCTTTATCCAAAGTAGCTCTTTTAACCCAGAAGAAAATTTGAGCATTTTGTGTTTTTTAATAATTAACTTGATCGAAATTCTCAATAATTATATGTTTAAACGTAAAATTCGATCGGTTGACCAATACACGTCTTCAAACAATTTTCTTTTGAGCCTTAAACAATGCCTAATCACACACTACCGTCGTCAAGAAAAATTCAAAAATGTTACTTATAAAGTTATATAAGTCGAGTAACAAAATAAACACATATTTTCTGGATTCTTATTTAAATCCTCTCTGCTGCATGCTGCAGGTATTTGACCAATGACTATACATTTAAAGCAAACAACATATCCAGCAGAAAAAACGTTTCTCGTTCCAATGGTTAGACAGTCGCAAAATTATTATTGTTTTCTTGCATTCAGTTTTTAGATTATTTATTCCGTTGCTAGAAGACTATGGAGAAGAACTATTCGAAAGTTGAATTTAAACACTGATATAAGAGGTATCAGTGTTTAAAAATATTAGAGGTATAAGAAATTAGAAGGTTTAAACACTGATAAACAAAAAAAAGTAAGTTTTATTTATTTAAACTTTAAAGCTAAAATATATTAATGAAAAATCGAAACCAAAAATAAAAATCAACGTCTCTGACAATTCTATAAAAAATTATGTTTGATTTGCCTGCTAATCTTTTTATCAAACTGAAAAAATGCAAAGGTGAGAGATATTTAGGTCAAAGTGATTAAAGATGGATGGGTGGTTCTTCAGCAAAACGGCGCCGTAGAGGTGTCTTATCCTACATTACAGCTGGTTGTGGCAGAGATCATAGGGCCTACGTATATTTTTGAGCTTTACTGTACGTAAAGACAGTAAAGCTAAAGCTTTAACATATCTAGTTAGTTCGAAATCTGATTCGTAACATATATAAATTAGTTTTTAGCAAAATGATAAACTAATCTATGAAATATGGAAGAAAATTGTCAAACAAAAATGTACTCCCATAATTTTTTTTTTTTTTTTGGCAGTGCATCAAATCTGGCCCGTCTTTCCCATAAATCTTCTTAAATCAACCGGTTAAACTCTTAGCACTAAATAACTCGAACTTTGTTGCTGAAGGTACAAACATGTCACATAAATAGAGACAGCATCGTCTACACATAATATTGTTTGATGTATTGCAAATCAAAAAGAAAATACGAGTACGTAGCGACCCACTTGGTTTTGAAATTTTGGAAGATAACGAAATAAAAAGATGAATTCAAAGGATACAGAGTTGTATATGTCGGGTCATTTAGAGCCGTGACCAAAAGTTTCGTCGTAATTTCTACGGTCGGTCATAAGAAATTTTGGACTTTTCTTCACCCTTTTGTGGACTTCTGTATAGTTTTGTCTGCTTATATATATATGTATTCGGAGTTTTCTTTTTCCTGATAATGAAAACGTATGTTTTTTTTTTTTCCATACGTATGTTCACCGATAAGAAAAAAATTATTTTTTGAAAATGAGTCACACACAATGTTAAAAGTTTAATGGTATCCAATTTATAAAATGGTTTCAGAGTGCGTTCGAGTGTCCTACCACCACCGTTGTACCAACTCGTATGGGTTTATTTAGTAGATTATTTTTTCCAATGTCTTTATAATTAAAACTTCTTGATTTCTACATAAAATATGAAATATAAAAAAATGTGATTGGTTCTAATTATCAATTAAAGAAACTGATAGAAACAAAAAAAATAAACGCGTTATGCGTTTCGAATCGCAACGAAAGAGTGTTTTTTGCTGCTAGTTGTATTGTAACTCATCTCTCATAGCCATATATAGAGTATTAACTTTGAAATGTTTCCCAAGACTTTACAAAAAATAAAAAAATAATAATAAGGTGGAAGATGGGGAATTTGTAGGGCTAAAAGCGAAAAATAAAATAAAATAAACAAAAATAAAAGTAAAGAAACGTCTTTCTCAATAAGAACACAGATCCCAACGGATTCAAACAGCAAATTTGTGCTTTGCTCTTCTCTCTTTTAATATCCTCTCAAAAACCCTCTCTATATCCTAAAGCCCCTTTCTTTTCACTTCTCTTCTCAACCGAAACAAAGGAAAACCAAAACTTTGATTTCGCAATGGTGTGTTCGTTGTGTAACCAATGATTGGGTTTTAGCTTACCACTTCGAGAGATTATAGAAAAAGAGAGTGATTGATACATTATTGAAAGAAGAGAAGAACAAAAATCGAAGGAAAGAAATAAAAAAATGAAGTCCTTTTGTGATAATGATGATAATAATCATAGCAATACGACTAATCTTTTAGGGTTTTCGCTCTCTTCAAACATGTTGAAAATGGGAGGAAGAGGAGGAGAAGCTCTTTACTCATCGTCGTCTTCTTCAGCTGCAACTTCTTCTTCTTCTGTTCCACCGCAGCTTGTTGGAGATAGCAGGAGCAACTATGGAGTCTGCTATGGATCTAACTCAGTAGCAGCGACAGCTGGGGAAATCTATTCTCACATGTCTGTGATGCCACTCAGATCTGATGGTTCTCTTTGCTTAATGGAAGCTCTCAACAGATCCTCTCACTCAAACCATCATCACCATACTCAAGGTTAGTAGTAATGTGAATTAATTTTAGATCTTTAAGCTGTTATATTTCAGGTGTTGTAGTGTCTTGTTTCTTGGGAACATGTTTGGTTTTAAGGATTTTTATGTTTTATTTCTACAATTTTAAGAATATTTTCTGTTTTTTTTTTTTTTTTGGGTTGTTTTTAGATTCATCTCCAAAGATGGAGGATTTCTTTGGGACCCATCACAACAACACGAGTAACAAAGAAGCCATGGATCTTAGCTTAGATAGTTTATTCTACAATACCACTCATGAGCCTAACAACAACACAAACTTTCAAGAGTTCTTTAGCTTCCCTCAAACCAGAAACCACCATGAGGGAGAAACAAGAAATTACGAGAATGACCCTGGTTTGACAAATGGAGGAGGGTCTTTTAATGTAGGGGTATATGGGGAATTTCAGCAGTCACTGAGCTTATCCATGAGCCCTGGCTCACAATCTAGCTGCATCACTGGCTCTCACCACCACCAGACCCAAAACCAAAACCAGAACCACCATCAGATCTCTGAAGCTTTGGTTGAAACAAGTGTTGGATTCGAGACAACAACAATGGCGGCGGCGAAGAAGAAGAGAGGACAAGATGAAGTTGTGGTTGTTGGACAGAAACATATTGTTCACAGAAAATCCATTGATACCTTTGGACAACGAACTTCTCAATACCGAGGCGTGACAAGGTTTTTTTTTCTTTTTTTTAAATATTATTTGACTTTTTTTTAGTTTTATTTGACTTTTAGTAATCTTACTTGTACTTATTTTATGGATTAATCATGTGAAACAGACATAGATGGACTGGTAGATACGAAGCTCATCTATGGGACAATAGTTTCAAGAAGGAAGGTCACAGCAGAAAAGGAAGACAAGGTCTAGTGCTTTTATTTATTTTTTAAGCTAAAGGTTAAAAGTTTATCTTATAATTTTTTTATTTAACATGTTGCTGACATTGGTTTTTGTTTTCTGTATGTGTGATTATGATTTGGTGATCCTCTCCTCAGTTTATCTGGGTAAGTACACACTTCAATCTTCATGGATTCATGATTTCCCCCTATATTTTCTCGGGAAAATAATGATGGATTTTGACTGCTTTTTGTTTTGATTAAATCTTTTTAGGAGGCTATGATATGGAGGAGAAAGCTGCTCGAGCGTATGATCTTGCTGCACTCAAGTACTGGGGTCCCTCTACTCACACCAATTTCTCTGTAATGCATTTTCTCTTTTCTTTTTAATTCATTATTATTATTTTCCAACTTTATATCTCTTTGACCTTACTGTTTTACATTATGCTTAATGGGATATTGAAGGTGGAGAATTATCAGAAAGAGATTGATGACATGAAGAACATGACTAGACAAGAATACGTTGCTCATTTGAGAAGGAAAAGCAGTGGTTTCTCTAGGGGTGCTTCCATCTACAGAGGAGTCACAAGGTCCTTTTAGTTACATTCATATAATTCTCTTTATAATATATAGTTTTGTTTTTAAAAATTTCATATTGACTTTGTGCTTCACTTATATAATATATAATAGGCACCACCAGCATGGAAGGTGGCAAGCTCGGATCGGTAGAGTCGCCGGAAACAAAGATCTCTACCTCGGAACTTTCGGTAATTATCACTAGTGATTTTTTGAATCATCAATTGAAAAACCCTTTTAGATTGCTTGTGTCTCACGGAATCTTTTTTAACCTTCGTAGGAACTCAAGAAGAAGCTGCAGAAGCCTACGATGTAGCAGCAATCAAGTTTCGTGGTACAAACGCTGTGACTAACTTTGATATAACGAGGTACGACGTTGATCGTATAATGGCTAGCAACACACTCTTGTCTGGAGAGTTAGCTCGGAGGAACAACAATAGCATCGTCGTCAGGAACAATAGCGACGACCAAACCGGTTTAACTTCCGTCGTGGACGCTGGTTCGAATAAGGAAGTGAATACTCCCGAGAGAGTGTTGAATTTTCCGGCCATCTTCCCGTTGCCTCAAGTTGGGCACAAGATGTTCGGAGCAAACGTGGTCGGAAATATGAGCCCGTGGACTACGAACCCTAATGCTGAGCTGAAGACCGTCGCTCTTACCATGCCTCAGATGCCGGTTTTCGCTGCTTGGGCTGACTCTTGATCGAATCTAATGGCTGACTCTTGTTTTTCTTGGTTTAGTTGCCAAGTGTTTCTGTTTATCTCCGGTTTTAACCGGTTTGGACTACAATTCGGCTTAGTTTATCGGTATAAATAGTATTTGCGTAGGAGCGGTATATGTTTCTTTTGAGTAGTATTCATGTGAAACAGAATGAATCTCTCTATAACATATGATTTCAATGAATCTCATTTTCGTGTCCTTCTCTCTTAGTCACTTATATTATTCATGTGATTTTAAAAAAGGAAGAAGACAAGAAATATTTAGAAACTCTGCGAACGTGTATGGTTTTATTAACGAAACATGATAATTTTAGTGACTGGTTTGACGACTTTGATGGTTTTGGAAAATGATTAGAATGTTAATTTCTTGTAAAGATATGGTAAGAAAATATGAAAAGAGAATGTGCATGGAGCTGAAATGACCCATATCTAATAATTAGGTTTCATGTCACTTTTTTTTTAATGATACATTTTTCTTTTGAGTACACAGAAATAATAATAAGATGATATGTAAAAAATATGTAATGTCTCTCCAATAATGCGATTTGCTTTATTGACCATATCGTCACACAACAATCCAACATACCTCACCACCTCATTTCTAAATTCCCTCCTTTTGTCTCTTTTTCACACCCCACCGTATCAGCTTTTCCCTAAAGTTTCACAAATTTTTTAAAATATTCCCTCCTCCATGATATTTAGGGAGATTTTCGATTTTTTAAAAAATATTATAATCGTAAATATATTAGAAATTGGAGAATTTATTGCTTGGAAACTTTATAGAACCACTTACTATGAAATAATTACGTTGGCAGCGAAATTACTGTAACCCATACGTGGGGTGTAAATGAAGTGAGTGGTTCAACGTTGAATGAAACCTTTTTCTATTTTGAACATACATACGTAAATGTCCTTCGCACGTGTTTTCCCAGTTTCCCACACGTGTGGATAACCTAGCCCAAACTCAGATGCAAAAGTCATATATTGGGCCGTGGACCAGTATCTTATTCGGGAAACACGTTGAATTGAATTTGACTTATGTGACATGTCTCTCATACCAGGAGAAAAACATAGTCCACTGGGCCTTGGCACAACCGTGAACTTCACATTCTCGTCCCCTAAATGGGCTAAATCTAATTAATGTTTGGGCCTTGGTACATTTGTATATTTTCAATCGGTCGAATTAAATGTCCACATGGACTCACATTAAATGCGTCGAACATGTGACATTTATTTGTTATACAAAATATGATGCCAATACTTCCACGTCTTCCGATTACTTACGAGTGAGTCATCAATAAATACAACAAAAATTATAACGTTTGAAATGTGAATTTTATATGGTTGATCATATTCAATATCTTCCTCCTAACGCGTAAACGTTAAATGAAAAGTTTGCGTTGTAGAGAAACAAGCCACGAGTTCGAATCACAGCCACAATCCTCTCTCTGTATACCTTCCTAACAAACTTTGATACAACAAATCATCATCTTCCTCTTCTCTCCTCCTTACAATATCCACGCGTCGTTTCGTGAAGCCACCGGCATTGGCCGCTGGATAGGCGGCGGAGAATAATCGCAAAGTAGAACCTTTGAATCTCTGATGGCTCCGACGATTTTCGTCGATCACTTAATCCTGACAACAACTTTCTTCGCTTCCTTATTCGCGTTTCTGATCCTCTACGTCTTGCGCCGCCGGAGCAAGACGATTCCTGCGTCCGACAATGATCGTAACGGAACCCTAACGGTGAAATCTGGAGATGGCGTCGATATCATCATCGTCGGTGCTGGTGTCGCCGGCGCCGCCCTCGCTCATACCCTTGGCAAGGTTAGCTCTTTTCAAATCTAACTTTTACCCAATTTTGATATTTTTGGTTTCGTCGTTTTTCAATTTCACTTGGAATCTTCTGGAAAATGCATTTTTCGATTGAATTGTTTATTATTTCTTTGCAATTTTTGGGTTTGAAATCTTCTCGAATTTTATATCATAAAAATTTCATCGTCTAGCTCTATCAAATCTTGCACGACAAGCTATTCTGTTTCTCTATGGACACCCATTTCTCGAGGATAAAGTTGTAAACTTTTGATTCATAATTCACGGGGAAATGGGTTTTGCTTGTTGGGATCATTGCCGTGACGGAATCAAATTTAAGCTCTCTTTGGCTATTATTGTGTGGTGGTGGTGGTGGTTTGTAGGAAGGAAGAAGAGTTCATGTGATAGAAAGAGACTTAACCGAACAAGACCGAATCGTCGGTGAATTGCTTCAACCTGGTGGTTACTTGAAGCTAATCGAGCTCGGACTCCAAGGTAAAAACCAAATCAACCAATAAAGACCAAACCTTTTCGTTACACTAAAAGTTTCACTTATGTGGATTGTACTTGATTGATTTGTAGACTGTGTGAAGGAGATAGATGCACAGAGAGTTCTCGGTTATGCTCTCTTCAAAGATGGTAAACACACCAAACTCTCTTACCCTTTGGATCAATTTGACTCTGATGTCGCCGGTCGTAGCTTCCACAATGGAAGATTCGTTCAAAGGATGCGAGACAAAGCCTCTACACTTCCCAAGTACAAACTCTTTGAAAGCACAAGTGTTTAAGTTGCTGTAGAATCATCTAATCTTAGTTTATGTATACTTGATCTCAGTGTTCGTATGGAGCAAGGCACAGTGACATCGCTCGTAGAAGAAAACGGAGTAATCAAAGGTGTTCAATACAAAACGAAACAAGGCCAAGAGCTTAAAGCATTTGCTCCTCTCACCATTGTTTGCGATGGTTGCTTCTCCAACTTGCGTCGCTCTCTCTGCAAACCTAAGGTGTGTGTCACATGCTTCTTGTGCACGTTAGCTACTTCCACAGATGTTCTTGTTTAGGTTTTTTAATGATATCTCTCTCTCTCTCTCTCTCTCTCTCTCTCTCTCTATTCAGGTGGAGGTGCCATCGAACTTCGTTGGCCTCGTGTTGGAGAATTGCGAGCTCCCATTTCCGAATCACGGCCACGTCGTTCTCGGAGATCCGTCGCCGATCTTATTCTATCCAATCAGCAGCTCGGAAGTCCGTTGCTTGGTCGACGTACCTGGCTCAAAGCTCCCTTCAGTCTCCACCGGAGAAATGGCTAAGCATCTGATAACAAACGTCGCGCCTCAGGTTCCGATTCAAATCCGCGAATCGTTCGTTTCCGCGGTCGAGAAAGGTAACATAAGAACAATGCCGAACAGAAGCATGCCTGCCGATCCGATTCCTACTCCCGGAGCTCTGCTTTTAGGAGACGCATTCAACATGCGGCATCCGTTAACCGGAGGGGGTATGACCGTGGCGTTGTCCGATATAGTGATCCTCCGTGATCTGCTAAACCCGCTCGTCGACTTAACCGATAAAGAATCCTTGTCCAAGTACATCGAGTCGTTCTACACGCTGCGTAAACCGGTCGCGTCGACGATCAATACGCTCGCCGGAGCTCTTTATAAAGTGTTTTTGGCGTCTCCTGACGATGCGAGAAGCGAAATGCGGCGAGCTTGCTTTGATTATCTTAGCCTCGGAGGTGTGTGTTCGTCGGGACCTGTGGCTTTGCTCTCGGGGTTGAATCCGAGACCTATGAGTCTTGTGCTTCATTTCTTCGCGGTTGCGATCTTCGGAGTCGGTCGTTTGCTTGTGCCTCTTCCTTCTGTTAAACGGTTGTGGCTCGGAGCTAGGCTAATCTCGGTACGTCGTCGTTTTTGTTGTTATACTCTTTTAATTTTAAAATCTTGAATCTATTTTTTATTTATTTTTGTTTATTGTTGTGAAAACAGAGTGCTTCAGGGATTATATTTCCGATAATAAAAGCAGAAGGAGTGAGGCAAATGTTCTTCCCTCGAACGATTCCTGCCATTTACAGAGCTCCTCCTACTCCTACTCCTACTCCTTCTCCTTCTCCTTCTCAGTGATGAAATCAGAAATGTGTCCTCCTCTTCCATGATAAAAGAAAAATAAAAAACATTCATCTAGTAAAATTGTATCTTTGTTAATTGTTGTTAAGCATTGTATCTTTGCGTACCGTTGGACGTACAAATTATTTTAAAATCCTTAATTTTTCCAATGTGTTTAGTTTTAAGGGATAATTTTGTTGTTGTTTTTCTGTTTGCATTTTATGGCTCTTATAACATAAATAAGTCAGAAGCTGCGCCTAGCTGTCAAGCGAGTCTCGTATACGTTGAAACTCAGTCAACTTTTATGAATGTTGATTATACAAGTTAACTGTCAAAGATAAAGAATGTAGTAACTACGTCTAAAATGGTGACATTGTATGATAATTCATACATTGGGCATGTAGGCTGAAAATCGACACTGATGGGCTGTAGATGCGTATTATGGGCCATTCTGTCCGGCGAATGTTTCGGACGGGTTTGGAATTGGAGTTGCTTTTCTATCTGACCGTAGTATCAATTTTCTTTTTTTTATTACTCGGAGGATCTTAGGCCAATTCTAGATTAGTGACTTTGAATTATGTTCTATGTCCACCGGGGTATATTTGAATCTCTCCTTTTCTTACCATTGGAGAATAAATTTGTGAAAAACTGTTTACCAAAATTTTCTGCTGATCCAAATGATTAAATAGATTGTCAATCACCTTCAGGTTTAGAAACAAGAGGGAATGGGTGATGAATTGTATGAATACAATTGAAAGGGATCAAAAATGGATAATGGAGTCATATACATCAAGGAGTGGAACCCATTATTAGCCTATATCTAAATGCCACATCTTAGAACCTAACATTCATTGCGATGTTGAGTCTGCTTTATTACTTACCATCATCATCGTTATTTATTTATTTTTGATAGAGAGTTAAGGTATTATCATCATAATTCAACCTTCCTAGGGGCGGAATTATATTGTTTTCTTCTCCGTTTGAGTTAATTTTATAAAATTTCAACTATTATATTTAATTAAATATCTACTATATTACTGTTTAAAAATATTATAATCGCAAATAGAGAAAATTTTGTGTATTGTTTCATTTTTAAATATTTTTTGGTAAGAAATACTAAATTTGAAAATGATACTAATTATTTTGACATCGGCTTCTATCACTCCCATACACAAACAAGCCCACACGCACGCACCTACATAACGTTTCCCATAAATCAAACTCTCTTTTTCCAACTAAATATTTCCTCACACATTGCTGTAAACCATTAATATCTTTGTTGACATTTTGAAATTTTATTGGTCGCACAATTAAACTCTTGTCTGTCCCAATTTGATATATATAAGCGACAAAGTTTCCATTAATATATCATCGTAGAGAAGTTAAAACCATATAAATCTATATTTTTATATGTAATATGTAAACATAAAACAGAAAGTTGACAGGTAACTAAATTTTAACAGTGCGACAAGATTTTTTCTTTTGGGTAAATGTGGTATAAGAGTTGTAGAGACTATAGACACGCATTGCTTTTAGAAACGGTAATAACAAAAAATGTTGTGATATGAGTTAAAGGAAATTCAATTACAATTTTTATTACATTTTAAGGGTTTGAAACATAGATATGTTTAAGATCTTATGGATAATTTAAGGATATAGTTGACCGAATATATGTAATTTTCGTTGACTTCGACAATGTAGGTATATATATCGACCAAGACTGCCACTTGTTAACAAGTAAACAACACACAAGGACACATCAAAACCTAAACACTACACAAATATGTAAGCTTCCAGGAAATCGCCTTTAGTTATTGCCTATTGGATATCATTCCGTGTTTACATTTCCTACGGACATTAATTAGTCATTAACTAACTCAACCTAAAATCTCAAATGTTTTATTTTGGATCATCAAATCGTACATTCATCTCGAGGCCTAACGTCTGTTAGATGAATAGCGCAGTAAGAAAAAAAAAAAGGGGTCAACCCAACCAGAATGATGAATTTCATTGACACTAATCAAACACTAACTACTTATATATATAACTGGATAAAGTACACATATAATTGGATAAAGTTTACAATAAAATAACTCGAGCTAGTTGTATTCGTTTTTATATAGAAAGGAAGAAGAGACAAAATAAGTAATGTAAAATTTGAGGATGGAGGGGGTTGAAGAAGGGTCCTACGTTATGGAAGAGGTAAAGCAAATTGGTCCATAGAGTGTCTCCTAGGAAATTCTTGAGGATCGGAGCAACGTGAACGTCACGTTAGTTGTCACGATTGGACCCTAAAATTGTTTATCAAAAATATAAAAATAAAATAATAACAATACCAAAACATTTATACATTGGTGATACTAGAAAACCCACTCCATGGAAATTCACATCGTGTCTATTAATTTATATAAATATATGTTGCATACAGGACGTTGTCAGTGTAGGACATATATGCGATTGGGCTGTCACGTGCTTGTTCTTCTCTAACATCCCTGCTCATTTATTTCTTAAAATTTGTATCTTTCGGCACACTAGATTAATTTCTAAAACAATCCCTCTAACAGTTAAACGTTAGTTTGAATAGTATGAAATGTAGCATATGCACAAAACTATCTCCATAAATTTAATTTTTTGAAAAGACACCAATGCTTTTAAATGTTTAGACCCCTTTCAATTGTATATTTACTTGTTTGTTTTACCCTCCCATCATTATACATTAACATAATCTAACACAATCTTTAAATTGTGGAAGTCATGTCTCCATGCTATTTTATCTCAGTATCAACATTTCAATTAACTAGACGTACCAAAGGAAACATTTTGTTAAAGTTCCAATTAATTAACGATAAGTATATTCTTTGGGTTTTGCACTTCTTTTGGAATTATACAGCATCTTGTCTTCACTTGGTGTTGTTAAGCTCAGAGGTCACAAAGCGCATCAAGGAATCAGATCAAAGCAAAGCCTTGTCGGAAGATATACACATGGACCCATTTGGCTGCACTTCAAGACCCTATTTTGGTCGAGTTATTCTTTAATAGTGATTTGATAAGTTTTTTTCTTTCAGCATGCATTCTATCGGATTTAAGCACGGACGATAACATATCAATGATACTAGTGCAAACCACTAAACTGTTTTATTATTATGATTATAGAAAAAAAAACTTTTATATTTCATATTTCGTTAAATATGTACGCTGAAATTTCTTTCAAATATTATACTCCAAGACTATAACTTTTGCTTGAGGTAAAACGGTTGTAATTTTGAAGTCGATATTAAATGTAGTTTGACAAATGATATGTGTTTTCCAGCTGAAGAAGATTTATGGCAAGCTAATAAATGTTTTGATTCTGACCACAGTTTGACAAATCGACCCACAATCAATGAGTATCAAACTAAACATACATATATTTGGCAATTCCAGTTTTTCTATGGTATTGTAGTATCTTTTTCTGCAGGATTAGTAGAATAAGCGCCATAAATCAAAAACTAACAAAATTAAAGTGCTTATTCTCTTGAATCTGTCCATAAGGTGTGTCATCACAGTGACATGCTTACAATGGGAGGTTACAAACTAAGGGCGCGTTACAGGACCGGTTTAGTAAGTTGTTGAACAATAATAGTTGTTTTTTTTTTAAACATAACAATAATATATATATATATATATTTTTTTTTAACAATAATAGTTGTTCTCTCTTTATATTTACTTTCGTTGTTGATTTTGGCATTTAACCAGCTGGAAAGATACACACAAACAAAATATTAAAGTACCAAATATTACGTAAAATTAAAGTACCAAAAAATTTGAGAAAAAAAATGCAAAGGAAATCGTTAAACCGACATGTGTTTAAACTTTAAACTGAAAAACACGTTGTTAGTTAATGTGATTCGGCATCACAAGATGGATCATTTTTTTTTCAATTTGGGGAAATATAAATTGAGAATGAAAAACGAAATACGAGAATGACTTTCACACCTCAAAAAGTTAATTAATCACTGGTTCGCTATCCAACTATTTTTATTTTGCCTAAAATAGGTACTTAGGCATTTATTGTTAGTATAATTCAGAATTTTTATTAAAATAATCAGAAATTTGAGTAAGTGGTCATCATTATGCAAAAAGAAAGAAGAAAAAAACGCGAATTGGACTTAGTATGTTCCGACACGTTTCCGGCGAGAGAGCCAACAATATCATTCGTTCAAAGATTTCATCCTCTTGTTCCCATTGGTTTTTAAACTTGTTTGATATCGTTTATCCACGTCACCAGTTTAAGTTAACTAGAGAAAATATTATTTCGGTTTTATCTGTGTGTCGAAAACCCATAACTTTGGTTTTTCAAAACTTTCCATTTATATATTTCAAATTTAGTATATGATTTAGAAACTAAAGGACAGTATGGTTTTCAAGTTTATCCCTCGAGAAACCAATATATTTGGAGACAATTTGGCAAACAGTTTCTACATTTTTTGCGATCTACACTCTATTTGAGGATGATAAATTTCGAAGGTTACACAAAAGGAAAAATATTATTGATTTAACTAGTGTTCTAATATTTAGTTATATTATAATTTAAAATAAAAATAAAAAATAGAGGTCAATAATGTGTAAGGGATTTTACTTTCTTAACAACGCTTAATGATTTTAAGAACCTGAGACATGATGTTAGACCAACATTAACGGGGGTATGTTACCCACATTTCTTAGCAAATAAAGGATGAAAATAAATCAGAAATGCCAAAAAAACAAAAAACGTTTCTTATATTAGAAAAGGTAAGAAACGTATGTTAATCGGATTTTTGCTGACACGTGTAATTGTTTTCGAGAAAAAACGTTTTCTCTTCTCTTTCTCTCCCATTTTTTTTTCTTTCTTTGCTCTCGCTCTCTGAGTGCGATTGGGGTGATTTGATTCGATTCTCTCCGATTGGATTCGATTTGATCCGATTCTCGGAAATGGAGAGGTAAATCTCTTAAAAACCAATACTCATTTGCTTTGTAAATTGATAGAATTGGTAGCCTAATTGATAGAATTGTAAATTGCAATCTTGGAGTCTCTTGCTACAAGATCGTAACCTGATATTGGGTTAGATTAGGTTGTGTTAATGGCTGCAATTTTCTGGTCTTGCTTAACGCACACAAGGTGCTCGGTAAAATGCCAAAGAGAAAACGAGTTTGTGAACTTGCAGATTGTTGTTGGCTATTGGATACGAAGATGATAGTGAGTTGGATTATAGTCGAAAGGTGCGAGTGTTGGAAATGTTTCTGAGGAGAGAGCTAGGCTAGAGTAAGCATTATAGTCTTAGAATTTAATCCTTTTCAAAAGCAGAGAGAGATCGCTCGTAAGTCCAATTTATTCTCCATCTCCTAGCTCCTTTGATACCAGATCGTTGATTGTTTTCCATGCTTTACTTGTAGCTAGAAGATTCAATCTGTTGATTTCAGAGATTCATAATTCGTTGTAGTTGAATGGTCTAGGGATTCAAATTCTCGCTATGGATTTATACTATTCCAGGGTCTTAGAGATGCTTGTTCTTTTTTTGTTGACTGTTCTGGCTTCATTGTTCTGATGGCTGGAACTATTAAATTGTGCACTTTGGTGGAGTGTAGAATTTAACTTCTGTAGACAATTTCGAATCAGCATAATGCCTCTTCCCAGAAATGAAATCAACTCCACTAATTTCATTGCAAAATTCTTCTTCTTCTGGTGTAACCATGGGTTTTAAGAAGCTGTCGAAGATGGGAGCAGCTGATGAGCTCACGGAACAACAGTGAAGGCAGCTTCACTTTGATCTTGAATCATCATATAACTCTTTCATGGCAGCTTTGTATAAAGCTGGTAATTGAATACCAATGTAGGTTTGGTTTCTTTGTTTTTGTGTACAAGTCTTTGTTTTACTACCAAAACAACAAATTTAGACGTTTAAGGAGTTGAATGTGTAAAATCATACATACCATATTTTGGTTATTATATGAAAAGTTTATGACAAGTACTTATGTTTACTTATGAAGATGACATTTAAATCTGTTTTTCGTATTTATCGTTTCAAAAGTTATGTTTTAAATGTTTTATGTGAAATTATGATTTAATTTTCAATCAATGTTAAAATATGTATTGTATTATATTTAAATAAACTTAATTCACAAAAAAAAAATTAAAAACGCTTAAGAAACTTTTCCAATAATCTATGCGAAAGCAGATGTATCTTAACTATATATCCTAACTTAAATTTATTACTTTAATAATGGTAAGATACAAATTATGTATCTACCAATAATCTTGCTCTTACATTCTAATTCCAATATTTCTTCAGTCTTTCATTTGTACTATTGTGAAAAATCTTATAGATATATATTTCAAACACGTAATTTAATTTTAGCGAGAAATAAAAACACAGCCGACACAGTTCACAACATGCATAGATTACGGAGCAGCGTGGACCAACATTACATTAACACGGTCCAAAGAGTCCCCAAATGTAACAATGACAATTTCACATATTCATTTTTTAGTCTAGTTACTATTTTTATCCTGTTGCCTATATGTTTTTTTTAGAATTGAATTTCTTTCTCTGTGGGTCGCATTATATCCCATTTT
The DNA here is from genome assembly GCA_026724425.1 of Erythrophleum ivorense. Classification (NCBI taxonomy): domain Eukaryota; kingdom Viridiplantae; phylum Streptophyta; class Magnoliopsida; order Fabales; family Fabaceae; genus Erythrophleum; species Erythrophleum ivorense. Next base: position 92,114 of record JAIUCV010000274.1, read on the forward strand.
ACATGAGGATTCCATGTCGGTATGGGCATCTCATTACTGTTTCTCTCTTTATTCTACATAATATTTTCTTTTTATTAATTAACCAAACCAGTAGGATCTACAGACTACAGTAATAATAATACTAAGTAAAATAACTTAAAACTCACACAATCTAAAACACCTTTTAGAAGAGAGGCATAAACCGTTGTGGTAAGCGTAATAATAACTCTTTAAGTGAGTGAATAGGGAGGGACGGTGGATGGAAACGCGTGAATTGAATAACATTCTTTTTAATTCTCTTAATTAATTAATAAAAAGAATTGAATTAAAAAATTCGAATATCTGACCGGTCAAATTTCTGTCGTGGCCTTAGCGTGAAGATTGAAAACTATATATAAACATCCACACATGCCTAGTGACTTCTCGATCGTAGCTCACTCACAACGCAATCAAAACACCAGCTTTTTATTCTGTCTCTCTCAAATCTTCAAATCTTGATTTTGGATATCTACTCTCTCTCTAATTTATTATCCTACTCCCTTCATATCTCTCTCTCTCTCTCTCTCTCTCTCTCTCTCTAGAGCTAAAGAAAATGGGTCTATTGTCGAAAAAAGCTACTTGCAACAGCCATGGCCAAGATTCTTCGTATTTTTTGGGTTGGGAAGAGTACGAGAAGAACCCTTACGACGAGATCAAGAACCCAGACGGCATTATCCAAATGGGTCTCGCAGAAAATCAGGTAATTAATTTCCCTAATTATGACCAAAACGCAGCGTATCATAGATAAAATCGATAATGTACGTGTGTACATTTATCTTACGGCCTTACTTGTTTTCTTGCAGTTATCTTTCGATCTTATTGAGTCATGGCTTGCCAAGAACCCGGACGCAGCCAATTTCAAAAGAGAAGGTCAATCTATTTTCCGGGAACTAGCTCTTTTCCAAGATTATCATGGGCTTTCTTCCTTCAAGAATGTAAGATTATCCTATAGGACCGAATTATTGAATCATGATCAGACAATTTTTGTCCTTTTAAACCATATTTTACTAAGTTTTGTTTTGTTTTGTTTAAAATATTTTCAGGCTATGGCAGATTTCATGTCGGAAAATAGAGGAAACCGAGTTTCTTTCGATCCGAGCAAGCTTGTCCTCACTGCGGGTGCTACTTCGGCTAACGAGACTCTTATGTTCTGTCTCGCTAATCCCGGAGACGCTTTCTTGCTCCCTACGCCATATTATCCAGGGTTAGTTAACTTTTTGTCAAGCCATTTCTTCATTAACAAGTAACATCAAAACTTACGCTAACTATAACACTTTTCATTTCACTTTTACCAATTGCAGATTTGATAGGGATTTGAAATGGCGAACCGGAGCTGAGATTGTACCGATCCAATGCACGAGTGCAAATGGATTCCGCATCACGAAATCCGCACTCGAAGAAGCCTACGAGCAAGCTCAAAAGCTTCACCTAAAAGTTAAAGGTGTCCTTATAACGAATCCATCTAACCCGTTGGGTACTACGATGACCCGAATCGAACTTAACCATCTCTTGGACTTCATCTCACGTAAGAATATACATTTGATAAGCGACGAGATCTATTCGGGTACCGTTTTCACCTCTCCCGGATTCATCAGCATAATGGAAGTCCTCAAAGAAAAAAAGCTTGAAAACACCGATGTTTTTAAGCGTGTCCACGTCGTTTACAGTTTGTCTAAAGATCTAGGCCTCCCTGGTTTTCGCGTTGGAGTTATTTACTCCAACGATGATATTGTTGTTGCCGCGGCAACAAAAATGTCCAGTTTCGGTCTAATCTCTTCACAAACACAATACCTCTTATCCGCATTGTTATCCGACAAAAACTTCACCAGAAACTACCTCGAAGAGAACCAAATCCGACTCAAGAAACGACACAAGAAGCTCGTGTCGGGTCTAGAGACTGCAGGGATCGAGTGTCTTAAGAGCAACGGTGGACTCTTCTGTTGGGTCGACATGAGACATCTATTGACATCAAACACGTTCGAAGCCGAGATTGAGCTATGGAAAAAGATCGTTTACGAAGTTAAGCTCAATATCTCTCCCGGTTCTTCATGCCATTGCAACGAACCGGGTTGGTTTAGGGTTTGTTTCGCAAATATGAGCGAGGAGACATTAAAGGTTGCGTTGAATAGATTGAAGATGTTCGTTGATGGACCCTCGTCTACTACAAGAAGTCAAAGTGAACATCAAAGATTAAAGAGTTTAAGGAAGATGAAAATCTCTAATTGGGTTTTCCGGCTCTCGTTTCACGACCGTGAACCCGAGGAACGATAGTCTGGGTTTTTTTTTTTTAATAATTAAAGTGTAATAAGTTTGTTTTTTTTTTTGTCATTAGTCACGCGAGTGATTGTTCGTCAGATGTATTATTTTTTATTTTTTATCAGAATTTTATATTTTGGTATAAATTTAGAGAGAAAGTTCACTCAGTCCGGACATGAAAACGGGAAATGCAGTGTGGTGTTATAAGATTGTATTTCATTTGCTATTGATATTTGAATCAGAAAAAAATTTGGTCAACATCTTTGTTTCAAATGTACGTAAGAAAAAAAAGTGCCACGTGTTAATGATAATTTCTGGTTGAGAATCCGTAATCTGGGTCCAGCCAATAAATCCGCTCATTGGTTATTATGTAATTAATTAAAACCTACTTTCATAGTAGACTATGTTCACATCTGTTAGTAATTCTTTTGAACAACTAGACGAATTTCTTTATTACGGTAGTTGACTGTGGAGATGGCATTCAATATTTGATTCTCTAATCTCTTTGATTGGTTTCGAAGTGATCGATTTCGTTTAAATGACTTGTAAGTCAACGAAAAGTACCATTGATAGTCAAAAGATTTTATCAAAGAAAAAAAGTCTAAGACGATCCCACCTCATACACTCAGAGCCACGTGAGCATACACAAACGTGGCGATCTATCTTTTTCATGTAAATTCGAATTAATCTTCATCAATAGATTGTGGGTTTAAAGAAATTTAGAAAGAACTAAAATCATGATTCCTTTATCTCAAAACTTAAAGAATTTATACAAACTATTAATAAATTTCTTACAAACGAAATTTTAAAGATTGATATTTAATACATTTATATAGCCGTTATGGACAATGTATACCGGTAAATAATGCACAGAGCGAAGAAAGAAATTAACAAGGAGGGATGTCTTGAGGATAGTTGTCAAATGTCAATGTGTCATGTGGGATTCACATGGCAAAAGAAAACAGAGAACATCTGCTAATATTTTCTGATTGGTCACTTGGCATATATATTCTAACCAATTATTATTTTATATATGTTCGACCAACCTTGTATTTGTATAATTCTCATTGGTGTTGATATGTTATGTTCGTGTTGATCTACGCATCCGGGGGCCACATGACCATGGGCCTCGTTTGCTACCACGTTGCTTCAGTACAATATGAATGTTATATTTATTTTTTGATAACTTTGGAGTGGAGTGATCCGGACCTTGATACCGAAGATTTTAATTTGTATAGTATTGCAAAAATCAAGCCAACATTGATAGCAAGTCATAGCAGTAAAAATTATATTATGTTGTATTTTCATATCCCAAACGTGGTATATAAACTAAGATTTCTTCTAGTTTTGGTTCGCTCGTAGTTTACCTTGTTTTTCAGTTAGGTTGAATGTTATGCTTTGATCAAATTAAGCTACAACCGAAATCTAAATACTTTTTTGCAGTAAAGAACATTAGGCAGACAAAAAATTCATGGTCACATTTTTGTGTTTGGGAGTAACGAGATTGTTTTCTTCGTGGAATAGTATGTGTTTTGGTGTTGGAACTTTGAAAGACAATGACATAATGTTTTTCAAAGAGCTTTAAGCTTCTTCTTCTTTTTTCATAGCTTTAAGTTGTGTTGGTTTAGGGTTCATTTTACCTAATCTTGTAGTGGACATTCTTTTAATATTATGTTGTAATACTGGATGCATTCAAGGAGAACAGATCTTTTGTATGTAATATATACAAGATCTTTTATATTGGCATGGCATGAGGAACCAAAGTCGGATCTTTTTTCAACATTCAAAGTTATTTATAATTCAAAGACAAAAGGCCGAAAGCAGTTCTTGTCTTTGCATAAACTTTCTCCAACACAAAAGTTTACCTTTATTCGGCTTTTCAACTAAAGATTCTATCATCTTTTAGTGATTACGATATAGGATTTTCGTGTATTTTTCTCTATTTTTCAGGTATTACCATTTCATCATCTAATATTTTGCAATTCGTATTTTTGGAGCTAGTCTTGACTCATGACCTCATCGTGTAAAAAAAAAGTAAAGTAAAACTACGTATTCATAGCATAGTAAATTTTTTTAGAGTCGTTCGTTATTGCGTCTTTATCCAAATAAAGAATACAACGTTCACCTAAATTTCGAATATTTAAAGGCCCACTAATTAATGATGGCTTATGGACTTGGGTTATAAATTGAACATTACAGTATGAGGCCCATTTCCCAACAGACTGAGAGAATGTGGGCTGCTATTGTTCGACCTTTTTAATTGCTCAATTGTGGGCCAAAGTTTTAATTCCGACAGTTTTTTTGCAGCAAAAATTAGATTTGATTTGTATCATACGTGGGCTGTGCTTATTAATTAATTATTATACAGTTCATCTCCTTTTTTTTTTTTTAATCTATACTTTTGCTACAATATAATAAAATCACAAAAATAAGATGATGGTGACGGTTATTGTAGCAGAAGATGCGTACCAAAAGACAATCGATGTGAATTGAAAGTCACCGTCATGAGTCAGGATGACCCAGATATCTTCCAGATCTTTGGTTTCGAAAAGACAAAACTGCACTGTGTGTTTCTTAAGTATGGTCCCTCCCCAAATTGGGGTAATTTTGTCATTTTCAATTTTTCCATTTACATGCGGTTCTTCATAAGTCCTTCGTTGTTTTACATGTCTTTGTTTTCCCTTTCCAGTTTCTAAAAATTTAATTATCACACAAAGGCAAATGGCCTAATTATAGTTTCAAGTTATTTCTAAATCTTTTGAAAATCATTTCTATAAAACAAATACTTTTATACATACCAAATTTAACAAAACGACGTCCATTAATATACCAAATAGTTTTTCAATTTCATGAGAAAGCAAACCCAAAAAGTCGTTAAATCACATATATTAGGGGACCTATATAAAAGACTTCACAAGAAAAATTGTGATACCTAACAAAATGGTAACACCTCACAATGATGAAAATAGACTATTAGAAGGACGAAGACACGAAGAGACACACCGACTTTATTTGGCCGAATCAAAAGCGAAAAGAAAGGTCATCGTTTCTCTTACCTCTCTTTTAACTTTCTTTTCACAACCACACACACATATACACATATGCATACACTTATACACATACGTATAAACCTATATATAAATATTTGGTTGACAAAAGATTGCATCGTGGCTTGCGTTTACAAATTCTCTTGAGACACGAGAGTAGTCACTAATCCACTGCACTGATGACTCACTCTTTTCCCTAAATGTATATATGTATTATTAAACCCCAACAATTTCAAAAATCGTATATGCTTAATAGAACAATTGATTTCAAAATAACGTTTATTATTGTAAGATTTTAGTTTTTATTTATATTCAATCATCTGAGTAGTAGAATATTAATTGAGAACAAAAAATGAAATTATACTTTTGTGAGAAATTGAGAGAAATTTATAAAGTAACTACAGTAAGTTGAGAGAAATTTATTTTCTATTGACCCTGATTATTTCATAATAGTTGGTGGTAGATATTCTTTAGAGTAGACTTTTGTGCTCAAAGGCTCAATGATTCGTCTCTTTACAAAGTCAAGATCTCGACCTGATTGGCAGAATATTTACTTATATTCCTATTAATCTTTTTTTTTTTGCCAACATTATATTCCTATTAATCATGCAGTTTTTATATCCTATGAATTATTGTGATCATTCATTTAAATAGACCGTCAATTTTGGTGGCTTTGTTAAAATTTAAAGTTATGATATACAGCTCTTTTTGTGTCATTATTATTACCCGAAATTGAGTGGATATTTGAAATGGGATTATAACAAATAAAGTAGCATCATCCATAATTTGACTGATGCATAGTTTATTTAAAAAGAAAAAAGAACAAAATAAAGACATGAAAAGCAACATGTCTGGTTGGCCGTAGAGTCTGGGAGATGACAGAAAAAGGATCAGACAAATACAATCCTTCTTCTATCATTCATCCAACTTATTTTTCCATACATTTTATTTTATTTTATTATAATAAAACTTCCCACTACTAGCTGTTTAACCAAGTCAGAAACTTAGTACATGTTTTCCACGCTTTTAAACGAAATGATACATTACTTTCGATATATGTATTATATACTTCTTTCTACGATTTTTTCTTATTCCATAATATTGATGTTTTATAAAATTTAAGGTACTTTTTACAAATTTCAAAAACTTTTAATTAAAAGTAATTGAATTCTTAAAATTATATCTGTTAATATTTATTAAATAGTAGTTTGTGTGAAAAATTCAAAACATCTTATATTATGGAACGGAGAAATATTTTTTAGCTAATATTTGTTAATCTATAGAAGAGTCACTGAGCGAGCCAGATCAAACCATATCACATATTTTCAAACCAGCTTTATAACCGCTAAAAACTGATCCTTATTCGCCTCATATAGTCATATGCTTCCACTTTCTCCTAAACTAATTCGTTGGTATTTAAACTAACCGAACAAAATATTTAAACGGCCGTAATGTGGGGGCTGAATCGGAATTAGATACTCTATCATACCATATCATTGAAGGGACCTACATGTCTGGAGCTGACAGGTGTCGAACCTAACAGACAATTATACTGTTTTCGAGTTTCGTAATTGGTTTCACTCTCTCATGTTTGTGGATAAACCGGTGAGGGATCGCATGATGGATGGTGCCGAAGTCTTGATGACATGAGAACCACCACTTTAATTTTTTCTTAAACTTTTCCTACACCTATATTCCAATTTTCTTATTGATACTTTTTTTTGCTTATCAACAACAAACGTATATTGATTTATTTGTTTGTTATTGTCGTAGTTGTGGATGAGGTTTGTTTTATCTTTTTCGTTGGGGTTTGCTTAATCCGAACATAATATTTCTAAATTCTGTTCCAATCATCTAAAGTCTAAACCCTCTAAAAAGGTATTATAAATTGGGGTCACACCGTTATTTATATTATTATTTTGTACGTACCATATTTTATTTCATAAAATGACATCTTTTTACCCTTTGTCTTTATTCTCCCCTTCTTTTTCTCATACTTTGATTGGTTTAATTTCCCCCACCCTTTTCAGAAGTAAACGATTATCTATATTCCTGCCATTAGTTTTATAATTGTGTTATTGACTTAATGCCGACATAATTTTTTTTTTTTTTAAATGATATCTATAGATCTATGCTAACATTTGTTATATGATTTTGTATACGCAGCTAAAAGTTTTTTTTCTTCTCTCCTATAATTATCATACAACAGTATGTTTTTATGCATAAACAGGTTATTTCTCTCGTATCAATATGTAATATAAAACAGTTTATTTTGTATTATTTTGTATGTACCATGTGTAAAAATAACTTATTTCTCGTTATCTTTCGAACTAAGATAATAATTAAGAAAAGTCTAGTAAAATCTGGTCTTTGAATCTGATCTTTTCACACGTCCTATTGTTTTGTCGTATAATGTGATTATTTTGGTATAATTACGCGTCACAGAACACGCTCCAAAAAACAAAATGTGATAACATTTTAAATTCAAAAAATTAAATAAGACAAATAAAATTAAATTAATCATGACGTATCATTATTGGGAAATCGCCTAGATAACTAAATTAAATTATCGGGTCAATCCCGTTACTGCTAGTTTGTCGTTCGTTCTTGGTTTGGAAATTTTTGATTTTGGGTCATAGTGAGTCTTTGTTGAATAAAAGTCTGGATCTTGTTAATCATTACTCATGATTTTTTTCTTTCTAATGTTGACACCTCGAGTCTTAAATACAACACTAGGCAAAATTAATTATTAAATAATAATGTGTAATTAATAAATACATGTGCGGTCGTGTTTATGAGTTTGCCACACCTTTCCGCTTAGGAGACTGGTCTGGCCGTTGGGGACCGAGATGCTTACTAGAAACACAAATAGTTTTATACTCCATAGTTTATACTATCATACACGTATTATTTGTATGCAATTCAAATGATTTTCAGCCCTTTCTTTAAATGAATTTGCAGCTCTTGCAATGGTTAAAAGTTACCGCTAACTGGAATACGTATCTATATCATCCACATTCTCAGAATATTCTAAAGCTTCAATTATTTTTGTTCCACACGACAAAATTGACCCTTTAAATAAAGTCGGGAAGATTTTTATTATGGCAATTGCAATCTTTCCAGTCAAAAGACATCAGCAAATTGATCAAAAAGACTCCTAACGCCCCGACTAGTCGGTTTAGTTTATAAAAGTCACTAATCAGGCTAAACCCAATTAACCAGCGAAAGCGAATTCAACCGAATTGATACTTCCTCCAGTTCTCCGTCGCAGCCACGCATATATTAATTCGCAGATTATGGGTGACCTAACTTGGCTGGAAAGTGAAAATAAAAAATCATAGCCAAAGAAACGCACCACGTCAACTTTCTTAGCTAAGTCCCTCAACAATCTTTATTATTTCCGTTTTGGCGAATCATATTCCACCACCACCATGATTATCAATTTTCTTCTCCCTCTGTAGCTTAATTACCAATAGAACAACTATGTCTCACTGCATGACTAATTTTTGGTAAAATAACTTTTCCTTCTTATAGTTAGATGTTAGATTGCCATACAACGAGGTGCTGTAAATTAAACCAAGCCTCGGTTTCTCTAAATAACTCTACGAAAAAGACATGCAAAGATAGAGATAATATATTTTTATGTTGCCATACAATGAAAAATCGCATGTTAAAGTTTTTGTTCCATGACCTATTTGTCTGTTCAACATACTATTTTTCTTTCAAATGGTATAAACTATAAACTCAAGGTATCCTATTTATGAAATTTCTAATAATAACACCATGCTATTAAAACAAAACAAAAAACACAGTTAAATAAAAATAGGTCGAAATAATTGGATAATTAAGTCCCAACACAATCTGACCAGATCAAGAGAACCGGACCTAAAGAAGAAAGTGGCGATCACAATCCAAAACCCAAAATAAATAATACAAGAAATTAGAAGAAACTAAAAGAAATTTAAAGGGGCATTGTGTAGTGTGAGGAGGTTGAAGATTGGTAGGCAAGCTGACATGTTACCCATATCTGCCTTCTTCAAGCAAAGCATGGAGTGGGAGACAATTCATGTGGTCTCTTATTTAAAGTCCTCTCTTAATCACTCTATAATTATTATACTCTCTCTTTCTCTATTATTTGTAAATGTTTACATGTGTCCCCATAACATGGATTATTTTTGTTTAGCACTATAGTATGACTTATTTTGTTTTATAAATTGCATTTCATATTTATTTTGTTTTACAAATAATATATTTTGAAATGTGATTTTTAATATAAAAACATAGTTTTCTTAAAATATATAATTTGTTTTTTAAAAACTAATCATCTAAACTTTTAAATTTTGAATAATTTATAGTATATTAAATAGAGCATTTTGAGATATTCAAGTAATTTACAATCTCTAATATAAAGCAATATTCTTTATTTAACAGATAAAATAAGTAGTTTTATTAAATGTTGCGGTGGTATATTACGAGAAAATCTTCACCCGGACAAACTAGTTAAAATAGAAAAAAAAGAAATCTCAAAGAACACTGAATCTTTGAAAAGAATGTATTGATTATTGAAGATGGGGATGGAAGATAGAGAAAAATTTGTCCATGTGCAAGTAAGTGTATGAAACCGACTTTATTATGATTTGTAGATATCCCGAGTAACAAATTGCACTAACACTTTATCGAAGTAATACTCGATTACAAATAACTAAGTTTTTTTTTTGGAAATGCAAAAATTAGTTCGGATCATTAGCCACCAACATAGCAAAATTTATATCTGAAAGTTTAAGTTTTATTTTCAAACCACGTTATACAAAAGTACGACAAAAAATATTCTGAGAGGGTATAATTTTGAGAGTGATCTTTATCAAAAAATAATAATTTTGAGAGTGATTGGTAGGAGCTATAGTTACTGTGCAATTTTTTTTTTTTTTTCTTATATTTTTCACATTTTTAAAAAATATATTATTTCTATATTTTACTTTTTTGGTTTTAATACTATATTTAATAATATAATCTATAAAAAAAAATCTTACGACACTAAAATTTATAGTGACAGCAAAAAAAAAGCTACAACCTAAACTCTTTTTTTTTTTGGGCAAAACAACCTAAACTCTATTTCCAGAAATTCAAATACGATAAATTTATGAAGTGCGGAGAATAGTTGCAAGTGGGGTGCTCACTTGGTCAACCTTTGTAAGTGAGAAAATTAAAAGGAGAGAGAATTGTGCCATCATAATTTCCTACATTCCTTTTTCAAAAACTCGAAAATAAAAACGAACTAAGCAAAATAAATCCATTCATTTTGATTAAAACTAATTATTAGCCACCCACCCACCCACCCACCCATTAAAAAAAAGTTAATTAAAGAAACAAAAACCTCTCGTCTCCTTCTTAAGAAGAGGCCTCTTGGCTTCATTTCGTCCCATTATTTCCAAACTTCACCAAAATCAATTCTTAACAAACTTTTACATTTTTCTTAGTAAACCTCTCTAGATCTTGAAGGTTTGATCATAACAAGAGAAAATATAAAAATCATTTTCTTTTTCTTCTGATGGGTTTTGATGATTCACGCAACACAGGTCTTGTTCTTGATTTAGGCCTCTCACCAACGCCTAATAATTATAATCATGCCATCAAGAAATCTTCCGCAACCGTCGACCACCGTATTGATCCGTCGCTGACACTAAGCCTCTCCGGTGAGAGTTACAAGACCAAGGCGGTTGCCGGCGCCGGAGACCAGATTTGCCGGCAGACTTCGTCTCACAGCGGAATCTCATCATTCTCGAGCGGAAGGGTAAAGAGAGAGAGGGAAATCTGCGGCGGGGATGGCGAAGATGAGGCAGAGGAGACGACTGAGAGAGTAGTGTGTTCAAGAGTGAGTGATGATCATGAAGATGAAGAAGGTGTTAGTGCTCGTAAGAAGCTCAGACTCACTAAACAACAATCTGCTCTTCTTGAAGAAAGCTTCAAACTTCATAGCACCCTTAATCCCGTATGATAATAGTTAATAATTTAATAAATCTCTTCTTATTTACGTTAGTCATATCATTAATCCAATCGTTGATTTCGTGTAAATTCACAGAAGCAAAAACAAGCTCTTGCGAGACAGCTAAATCTAAGGCCTAGACAAGTTGAAGTGTGGTTCCAAAACAGGAGAGCTAGGTAATTATAATCGATTATATTTTCAGAATTACTCCGCATACATTATTTTTGTTCTTATTATATATATATTTTTAAAAATTTGGGCAGGACCAAACTAAAGCAAACAGAAGTGGATTGTGAAATTTTGAAGAGATGTTGTGAGACGTTAACGGATGAGAATAGAAGGCTTCAAAAAGAGCTTCAAGATCTCAAGGCTTTAAAACTGTCTCCACCTTTTTACATGCACATGCCGGCGGCGACTTTAACGATGTGCCCTTCTTGTGAGAGACTCGGCAGCGGAGGCGGCGGTGGTGGAAGTGCCGGAGGAGGCGGTGGAGGTACGGTGGGGGTTGATGGAGGAACGGCGAAGGGAGCTTTCTCCATTGTCGCAAAGCCTCGCTTCTACAACCCTTTCGCTAATCCTTCTGCAGCTTGTTAATTACTTATTAATTAATTTGTTTTTGGTTCTGTTTTTTTTCTTCCTATATATCCATTTAGGAATTAGTTAGAAGGTAAATCCCAGGGAAAAATATAAAGTTGAATTTGGGGGAAAAATGGGGTATAAGACTCTTCAACGATTCCACTTTATTTTTTGGTGGGATTGTTGGTTGATGAAGAAAAAAATAGTTTGTAATTATAGTTTTAAATTTGTAGAGAAAGAAGATATAATACCAGTACTTAAGAATTCATCTTCTTTTGTAATTATCTTCGTATATTATGCTTGTAAACATATTAGTAATTATATATATGAAATTTTGTACAATTTTGCAATGATTTATTTCGTCTTCCTTAACAAATGATCGTTCATTCATGCGAATATAATATTCATTATTATTATATACTAGTATATATTTTTTCTTTGTTAAAGGTTCTTTTATTAGTTAAATATGGGTTTTAATTTTGTTCACACTTATGAGTACAACGACGTAAACTACTAAAAACAATCGTCTTGATCCTTCCTCATTTCAAATGTTTTTAGACGTTCTTAGATTGATTCTAACTAACAGGAAGATTCGTGTATATATTTGTAAAAGCATCCACTAAGATTATACTCTTTACAACTAAGAGAGTTTCTAAATCTTCGTAATGAAATTAGCTAAAGGTCCATTATTCTTTAGTAATCGTTCATCTAAATGAGTCACTGGTGCCAACTTGGTTTTGTTTCCAACCAAAAATGGAAATATAATTGATTGAAATAAATTTCGCACCAATAAATAAAACATTTGTATAACTAAAAGATGGAGAATCTCAAAACTTAGAGAGGTAAATGTAGTGGAAGAATAAAAGACTTGAATAAGGTTAGATAATCCGGTAAACCAAACCATTCCGTATTAAATCAAAGTAGTACCTTTTCGATGACTTCTAATCGATATTTTTTAGTTACACATTTATTAATTTTGGCTCCAGATACAATGATTTTATTTTGGGATTATCCAAATGAAAAAGAAAACTGAAAAAATCATTTGATGGGTGTGAATGATTTTAAGTGGGAGAGATAAAGAGTGTGGGGCTAAGAGGTTAGCTCACGTGTATTGATACATCTCCTTAAACTTAGACCTTTTTAATTTTATAAGAAAAGATACTTTTATTTATCCAACCAATTAATAGCAATGATAAATAATTTATACGAGATCTTTTGATTTGTATAACACTAACGAATGAGCCAAACACACACAATGCAAAAACGTGTTCACATACGTTGTCAAATATTACCCATAAATACAACAACTAAAAATAAGAACACCATCATCGAATTACATAGCTTAATCGCAAAGAAAAGAATTATATATATCTACGGTTTGCGAAAGAAAAAAACAATGCAAATTAATTTGTAACAATAAATAAATAAATAAAAGTTCTTGAAGATTTGAAGTAGCGAGATGCTCTATCTTTAAGGGGTAAGGTGGGGCATGCTTCACGTGATTTTTCTCTTCATTTTCCTTCTCGCGACCATGTTACAGATACGAGGGATTAATTATATGACTTTTCATACTACACCTATATTTATTACACACGTATATTCAGTTTAAAGAAAATACATGACAACGAGACGTATTTATTAACATAGTTATGAAAATGACAGCGAGAAATATTCATCAAGTAATTTACTTGATTCATGAATCACTTTTATACCAAAAAAAATGATTCATGAATCTTCCAATTTCAGCACGTACATGTACATCACTATTAATATCACGGAAGCAATTTATCGAAGCCCATAACAAATAATTTAATGTTAAATTATTGTTTGTTTGATAAAACTGTAGCTTATGTTGTTACTCTTACATTTAACACTTCATAAAATCACTGAATTTCTTAATTTTTAGGTTGTGTAAAAGGACGTCGAAGTGTATGCAGTTGTGATTAATCTCCATAATTAATTAATTAAGTAATTAATTATGTATGTGTGTTGGAAAAAAAAAAGAAAAAAAAGGAAAGGACTTAAATTAATGTATTGCTTTTGTTCGAGAAAATAAAATAAATAGAGAGATTTTGGTATAGAATATAATGCATGCGTGATGATTGGGATGAGATGACGAGAGAGTCCACAAGAAAATCATAAGATCGGTGACCTGAAATTATGGTGGTGGACCATTTAATGATGAGATGACTTTCCCGGGAAATCGGTGACTTTCTCGGAAACTCACTTCTATTTTCATTGATTCATTCCCTTTTATTGTCCCCTTTTCTGCTTTTCTCTTTCTCCCTTTAGTTTTATTTATATATTGATCCACATTGTGGATTACAGTTCTGGTTCTGGAACAATAATAACCGAGAAAAACCAAAATATAATTTTCTTGCTTGTTTATCTTTCATACTTTCCCTCACTTTTTTTCTGTCGATTAAATGTTGTGAGCGTCCTTTTTCTTTTGTCGAAGCATGCGCAATTTTATTGATGTGTGCGTGTATGTGTTTGTCTAGAGTCTACATGCATACTAGCAAGTGAAGGTTTTTAATTGGATCTACTTGTATAATAATCATGTGACGACTTCAAACTTGGAAGATTAATAATCACTTTTGTATACGTGACGCAGAAAAAAATTTCAAGCGAGAACAAAAGATTTTGTACTCCCTTTCTAATAAGTGGTTTTTTAGAATTTTTTTTTTTTACAAATAAGTGGCCATTTCACAAGTTAACTTAGAAATTAATTGTAATTTTGTTGTTTTGATTATTTGAATTATGCAGATTATTTTTTTTGGTTGAATTATATCTAAGTTTATGAAAAAAACATATTTTATTTTTAAAATTAAAAATTAATGACTTTTTACAGAAGGAGTATTATTTAAATCGGCGGCAATCGATGACTAAATACTCGACAGGTGTTTTATTTGTTATATTAAGATTATAATTTTATGTCATTATTAATTGTTAAGCTTGTGTAGGTGACTAATTATTTGTGATGTTTCTTTTAATGATTGATAGATTTGCTTTACGTGTGCACGAACGTAATTAGTGTATTAAGAACATCAACAGACATGTGTCAGTTGCTGGTTAAATTGTCGGTTTGTCGAATTCATGTTCCCGATTACTTTAAAAATGCATTGCTAGTATTTTTTTAATCACTAAGTATGAATTTGGTATATGACTCCAAAAGAAATATTTATTTATTTATTTCTCGAATGTTAATTCGTTTGCTATTGAAAACAAACATAAATTAACATAACAACTCTCGTGTCATAGACTCATAGCTAAGCTTTACACGCGTTATCTTACCAATGATCAATATAATATGTACTTATACTTTTCCTTCACCATTGTAAGTTTTTAATATGATTTTAATTACATACAATTAGTCGTTTGTTAACTAGTGGCCTTATGAAATTCTTCTTTTCGTTTCTTGTTTCAATAGGTCCCAAAACCGCTTCGTGCTATATAATTTAGTTTATTTATGTCATTTTAGCCGTAACTGGATTCGGACCAATGTAAGTAGTGTTTAGAAGTACCACTAGACTAGAAGAAGACAAAAGGCCTGACAAAAGGCCACATGCTCTCGGGTTAACTAGATATCTATCAGCATAGATCTAGCCTAAAAGCCTATCTATATAGATGCATTATCGTTATTGTCGACGAAATGAGTTTCGAATTTACAATAACAGAGGATGAAAATGGGACCATTGAATAATTGGAACATAGTAGAATTACTAGATGCGGCTCATAGCATGTGCTAACATATAGTAATACATTTAGTCAAAAAAGCAATATGGTAGTGTATGCCCATTTCTCGTCACTTGTGATGTACCAAAAAAAGAACTTTGAACGTTTTTGAGTAATTGCCTGATGCATAAAATGTGGAGAGCCACGTGATTATGTTCCTCCTCATCCGGACTTTCTGTCAATTATATCTACACTCTGTAGCCAAGTATCGACATAAGCTTTACTTGGCTAAGAGGTCATTATGGATTTTATCTGTAACTTGATATGTACGAATCTTGGTCTCTAATCTCTTAACAACAAAATAACCGCTCAATAAAATATTTGCAAGCTCTAATGAAAGATGTATGTAATTAAGTTGATCGTTTCATGTGACATATCTCCAAATAACACGCGGATCTCATGAGTTTCATGAAGCAATTTCTCAAACCATTTGTTATTTGTCGCTCTAATTGACACGTGGAACATTATCTTATCGAGTCAAGACCACGTGGATGTTCTTCTAATAATTCCTAATATATTAAAAAAAATGTATTATCAAAACAATTTTTCTGTCAAGTGTTATTAACAATTTTGCATTTATTAAGGTGTTATTACTAGGTTTATATTCAATAAGTTTTTCAATTAAATCAAAGTTTACTAGATAATTTACTAGAAAATGAATGGCATATAATGTAAATTATCTAGTAAACTTTAATTTAATTGAAAAATTCATTGAGAATAAATATAGTGATGCACATCAATAATGGCAAAATTGTTAATAACACATGACAGAAAGATTGTAGTGACAAAATTTATTAGTCCATCAATCAGTAAAATATGGAAGATTTTATTTTAATTGTATTATTAATTGTTTAAAAATCAATTTATTTTCTTATCATTTTTGTTTAACTTTACTTTTCAAAAATAAACTATATCATCACATCAGAATATATAATGATATGCTATGTTTTGAATTTTTTAAAATAAAGTAAATCTCTAAAATTATTAAATGTCTCACATCGAGTATATTTTTGGGATAATAGTTCCAAAGTCATATTATAAAAAAATCCAAATAATAGTCAATCATAAGTAGGAAAACTGATTTAATAGATTTCCAAACTTTAAAGTTTTTTTATTTGATTTAATTTAGTTCTTAATTTAACTAAATAATTAAATCATATATTTAATTATTATTTAGTTTGATCATAACTTTAAACATAATAAAATATTACAACTTATCATATATTTTTAATTATTTTAAATTGATCACAAACATAAAATATATATGCCATTTTATATTTATTAAAATATAAAATTATTTTAAAAATATTAAATTTAATATATATGTGGATTTGGAAATACACAATCAAAATTTGTGAGTATTTGGTAAAGGATAAACTATTATAAAATTAAAGGTTAAATTCTCATACTATAAATGATGACAAGAACCAAACCAAAATAAATAATCTGTATCTCTCAAGATTTTGTCTAATATAAATAAACATCGTTTAATAAAAAACAAATCAAAAAAATATCATCACATACAAATCGCGGGTCCAACCCTAGTTAGATCCTTATAACAGAATACTGTCTTTTCACATGCATACAAAGTTAGAAGATACGTCTAAATTTTAACTAACGAAACTTGAAGTACAAAACATTATAGATAATTATAAAAAGTCCATTTCTTAAACAAAAGCATTTGATGTATACCACAAAATCCCAATAATTGATAACGAAATCGATTATACGTGTTGTTGATTAGTAAGAATGAATTAATAAACATGAAAATGAGAAAAGAAGATCAAAAAGAAAGAGACGTGAAGGTAAAGGATTTCACAACATTAACATATGTCCAAACTTTTAATACAGTATTGAGCTGTTGCAATATAGTTTGTGTTACATTACATCAAAGAACATCACTTTTCATTTCCTTATCGCTATTTTCTTCAAAATATATTACTTTTTTTTGTTAAACACATTACATAAAAAGATGGAAACAGCCAAACAACAGGTCAAAATGGAAGTTTCAAGTTGTATAGAAAAGAAACAGTTGTATATAAAAGAAAATCAAAAAGCATTAGCTTAGTCATCAATTCGTTCTCGGAAAGTTACAAATTTGGACCATTCCAATTATCTCTAATGGACCCCAGTAATCTTATCTTTGCGCCAATTTATCCCATTGCTTAACTTTTTGATCAAATCAAACCCTGTTTTCGTAGCCACTCATGTTTCTCATATGCTGACCTCATCTGATAATATATAATTAATTATCATCATCACACTCGTCTTCTTTTGCCATCTTCATCAAGCCTATCAATATCAACAAAAGGGAGACTTGTTTTGATGGGCTCATAGACATTATATGTTTAGATCATACGGAATACTACAGCCCAAATCCATTATTTGTCTCTTATGACGTCCAGGCCCAATATTGACGGATAGACAAGGCCCATTAGTTTAAAACTAGTTCCCAGACGACCGAAACTGTCGTAAACCGGACAAAAATCCAAAAATACCAACTCAGCTCTACAATCAAACACAGTTCTTGCTTGCTCTTCACAGATAATAGATCAATAGAACAAAATACACAATGGAAACAGAGTAACATTTAAAGATATACAAATATTTGAGCAATTAAACCACAATCAAATCGATTATGAACATTTCATCATACAGCACAAGAGTCATCAATAACTTCACATACGTTGCAACGTTGCCTATGGATTCACTTGGCGCTTGCTCTTGCTTTTAAGACAAGGTATGTTTTGGATCATATTCCGGCCGAGCATTCCGGGGGAGGAACAGGAAAACGAGACTTGTCGGTACAATAATCATAGACCATATGGTTCACTCGAACCCATCTATAACTTCGAGCCTCGACCGGATTCAATTGATGGTATGCACTTCCTTCCCACCAATTCTTCGGATTAGCAGGACAATTCGCCGGTCCTGGAACTGGACATCCTTCTATATCGAAATCTTTGTAGTATGCATAAAATGGCGCTCCCGACCAATTGATCTTCTCCATTCCTCCACGTGTCGCCCAATCATCGGCTTCCCACAACGTGGAATAAACGCCCATTGGTTGGAATCTCGGGTATGGTACTTTCCTTGCCTCGTTGTTCTTATAAACCCTAATGGGCACATTGTCTACGTAGAACCTACGCACCACACAGATATTAGACGGTTAGAAAATAAATATTAGTTTTACATATTCTATTGCAGCAAATAGAACCATTTCTTTTTTTAATAACTTATGGCTGATAAAGTAATGGATTATAGAAAATGTGGGACCTTTATATGATCAAATCAATGAATGCACCAAAAACAAATATGCGGTCTCTTTCATTCTCTTATTACATGTCCCATGGACCGACAAAATATTAAAACCAATCATATCTCTCGTGATAATAGGAAAGGACAAGAATAGTTAACCGAATCTTATAGTACCGAATTATTGGTTGATTTATTACTGTTAATTTAACTATTTGAACTCTTTTAATAATTGCACTGATAAAGTGATTGTTACTGGCTGTAACTTGTGTATATAATTATTTGTACTCTACAACATGACTTACACAATACGGACATGGTTCCATGAAATGGAGTATTCGTGGAAATCACGAGAAGGGTCAAACCAAAGGTTAACTCTTTGCTCTCTATCGCCTTTACCATGAGCAAATACGTTGGTTTGCACAGTGTATGGTTGTCCACTTCGGTTTCCCAAGAACTCGAAATCTAACTCGTCTCTTATAGAATCTGTATCTGAATTCATCTATATAATCATTTAAATGGTTAGTAATTAACCAAATCTTCTGAGAAATGAAGTAACACAAGCTTCAAATATGTGTATATATTTACATAAAAGGCAGCAACAGTTCCGGCCGAATCACCAGGGATGAGTTTGATCTTCATGCTTACGCGGCCAAACAAGTACTGCCTCTTCGAAGCGAACCCACATCCTAAATCAATGTTAAAATTAAATGAAAATAAATATAAATATTATATCAAAAGTATCATGTTTGCGTGTCATTAATTAGAACCTGAGCTAGGGTCCAATCTGAGCTGAATGGCTCTTCCTCCATCGGTTTGAGTGATATGAGAATCAGACCATGTGATTCTAAAGTCGTCCTCAAACTTAGCCGGTCATTAAACTTAGCCGGTCAAAACAAATACAAAACTCTACTCAACTCATAAATTGATGTCATGTCATTAAATTATTTTACCTTTCTATTATATTGATTTAATATGATACCCACCTTTTTCATCTCTTTGCCACCGTTTCCTTGTCGTACTTGATCAAAATAGTAGCATAACACGACCGACAATAAATTGATTTGAGGTGTATATCGGAAAAACTACTATTTTACAGGTAACGAAAAAACACTATAGTAGTTTTCTTTTCATCAACAGTGTAAAAAAAAAAAGGGTAATACACAATCTGATTTCTAAAATTAAAACATACGGCCTATAAACCTACTATATTCTTACACAAGATTATGGATTTTGTGGGTTTAGCCTTTTTTGTACAGTTTGAATAAAATTACATGTATTGTCAATTATGCAAATACTCAATCTATTGGGTCTCTTGAAATTGATAATTGGCCCATGAAAAGCTTTCTATATCTGGGCTTTATTCGACATGGTTAAGACAAACACAATCATGGGTCATGCTTTATAAGCCCAACAAAGAAAACAGATTAGGGTTGAATAAATTATTGAGATACAGTATGTCACTTCAATTGAAATGAAAATCAACCCAGTTTCCGTAAATCATAATACGACTTTAATTGATTAGTCTCTAGAGGCTAATCCTTTAATCCCAACCTGAATTCGAACTCACATGTCGAAGATACAAAAAGAGAAGTGTTTTAACAGCGGTTAACTGCACATAAGCCATCGAGAATATAATTGTTTTAATCATTGGAAAAAGAAATTGGGAAGAGTGAGCGAAGCGTATTGACACAGTTATATGAATATATGAATTATAATAATATATGAAACCCATTACTTTATAATTTATATAAATATAAGTAACTTTTGGTTAGAAGAATACGAAAAGGCAAGGAGGCACGTTATTGGTCGGTCAGGTGTGGTGGGGTCCTTTTTACTGCTCCAGTCAGTCTATTACCACAAGAAACCGCAGAAACCAGAACTCAAAAAGCAACTCATCCCATTTTTATACAATTATTATTATTTTTAAAAAAGTTGTGAAAAGAAAATTCTAAATAGATAAAAGTATTTTAGCAAAAAAATCAAATCGAACCAGCTGTGATGGAAACGTCAGTTCCTGGTAAAAAACCTTGAATATCTTGTGTTTACAAATAAAAATATTTTAAACACCTAAAACCCTTAATTTTCTTGTTTTCATGGGTAATGTATTGTCTGTTAATATTTTATTTGATCTATTTTGTCGTCTTCAAATCTCTATTTTTTTTGTTGGCTCTATTCTCTTATGTATTTAACATTTTTTCCTCCGGCTAAGTATTTTGACATATTGACTGTTCTTTTGCGTTAAAGTTAATTATGCATCCTGCTCTTTTGTACCTACGTAATTTCTTTTTCACCTGATTCTTGTTTTATTGGACACTTGTAAACATATACGTATCAAGCTATACATACACATTTAATAGAATCTGACTCCCGTTAATTATACATCATGATTTTATTTCAACAATTAAATTTTCGTATACAAAAATACGGAGGTCCCAGCATTTTTTTGTATTTTTCCTCATCAGATACTGACTCTCTTATACATATCTTTGATGATGTGATGATACAAAATAAAGTATAAAATATAATTTATATAAAAAAAAGAAGATCATATGTACATATCATATCAAGTCGTATATAATGCTTGCGTGCATATATATCCGTGCGTGTAGTATAATTTAGGAAAATTTTATTTTTCCCTTCAAAGGGTAGCCCACTTTCCTTTTTTCTCTCTACTTACAAAAACTCTTACTCTACACATCAAAACGCAGAGAGAAGAGAAGAGAAGAGAAGAAGAGAGAGAAAGTCTAATTGTTTCTCCTGTAAACTGCAATCCAATCTTGTGTCTGAAGATGGCGTGGAGCAGCAGTATGTCAAGCTTTCTACTGATTTTGCTGATTCTTAATTCAACCCATTTCTGTCTAATGGCTAATGGTAAATGGGTCAATGTCACATTTCCATATTTTCAAACAAAACTTCCAAAATCTTAATTCTTTATTTTTACTTCTTATGACATTTTCAGGTAGACCAGAGCCAAAGCCGGTCGAATTCTCTAAGGTACACAGTTGTTTAACATCCTCTGCTTTTCGTTTTTCTCATAGAACCAGAATCAAATTGATTTTAACTTTTAGGATGTCACTAACTTCGAGCAGAGAGGAGATCAAGATCAGAAGATGATGATGAGAGGTCTAATAGGATCAAGCCCACCAAGGTGTGAAAGAGTGAGATGTCGTTCGTGCGGTCACTGTGAAGCAATTCAAGTTCCTACAAATCCTCAAACAAAGCTTCACTCTCCTTCTTCCTCTTCTTCTTCCTCTGAGATTATTAATCTTGATTACACCAGAGGAGAAGATAGTTCGAATTACAAACCCATGAGCTGGAAATGCAAATGTGGTAACGCTATCTATAACCCTTGAAGAAATTTGTTTCCTTTTTCTTCGACATTTTTTCTCTCTTTTTCTTGGGTTCTGATTCTATAATCTCTGTGTACATATATATGTTTTAGTTGTAATCTTCAGAGTTTCTGGTAATTCTGCGTTATTGATTCTGATGGTTTTGTTTGCTATAGTGTAGTTAACAAAAAACAGAAATTAATAAAAAAATTGCTTTATCCAAAATGTTTTGCTTTTTTATCCAAATTGTTTTGGTTTTGATTTTACATAATCGTGAAAGTAAAATCTTTTAAAAATCGAGAAGTGGTAATAATATTAGAAGAACACGCATCGTAAACAGAACGCACGGAAACCTATTTTCAAGACGATTCTGACAAATAGCAATTTCATGGATGAAAGTTACATCACACACGTACGTATGCATCAATATATATTTATGTGTGGATTTATGTATACTGTGAGATGCATATTTTTAGAGTAATTGAATGTTGGTTTGGGTTAATCTGGTTTAGATCAATTCCGGTCTAATGTTGTAAACCAGACCACTCTATATATAATTATATAGAGAGTTTCTTCTCGTAAACGAGATTAAGATGAATAAGAAAGATACTTTTCCTCTTTTCACGATGTAACAAACTCTCTGGTTCATCTGTTAACACATACACTTTAATAAACAAACAAAGATAAATTGACCCAACAAAAAATAAAAAACAGACAAAGATACGTTTGATACAAATATCCCCCATAGATAGTGGACAAATAATCAGCCGTTTTGCTGTCGTTTCGTCAAACGTCGCCGTTTTAACGATTATGTCATTCACAATGGATTTTGGGTTGTACTTTTTTGTTTACAAATAATAAAATTATTAATTTATTTAGTGACCACTGGTGATTTTCTGTGTCCTAGTACTTGTTTAAGTAGAGTTCTAGTTAGGATTTATTAGTAACAACTTTGAATTAATAAATAGTAGTACTACCTTTGTATCTTGTCCAAAAATAATAATTTAGTACTACCTTTTATTTATTAAAAAAATTCAGTTAAATATAATCCTTGTATTTCCCAAACGGAAAACTTGAAAGAAACAAGAAAAATTGAAACCAATAAGATATGTACGGTGATACGAAATGTACAGTAGTTTATAGATTGAAACCTATAAAATGTAAAATCAGCATTTATACTACCAAATGATGATAGTTAGATCTACTTTACGTCAACGATCCATTTCTACTTATAGCATTCTTTTTCGTTTAAGTCAGATTTAGCATTTGGAATATACGTATTATACCTCTAGAAATTAAAATGAGATTTGACAAAGTCATAAAGAAAATTGAAGAGTGTGATATGATGGGATTGATCATATGGAAAGAAGACGGGAAGTGACAAAACAAAAGAGAGAAGATGTGTGTTTGTGTCTGTGGGGTTTGCTAATTTCATAAATCAAGCAAAGCAAACAGTCTTGATTCTCTCTACTGTTCTTCCTTTGAATGACTTTACTTCCTGCATTTTTTTGTTTGTTTTCATTTCATTTATTACTTAATAGTGCTACACTGCTACTCAATAGTCGAATTATAATAAATAAATAAATTAACATATATGGAATTCGGTGGAGACCTATGCGTCAATCAAAGTCAGTAAACTGCCACAATGCTACTGATTTAACTAATCTTCTCAACGACAACGCTGCTCCGAATATTCTACACAATTTCTTCGAAATTTGTTAATCCTTCTCTAAAAGCTTCTTAATAACGGATGAAGATTGGTTTTAGTGATAAGTTTTGCTGTCACTACAATGTTTTAATTTGTTTTCCAATATACCGACAGGTCTCAAAAACGCTACCTCCCTATGAAAAGTTTATATATTTTAGAAAATGTATTTTGTTTAAAAAAAATTAATTGCACATTGTCGCAAGATCGATAAAACCATTAAAAGCAAAGTGACAAAATGAAAATACTCAAAGGAAGAGACAACGAAGAAGGAAGAAATATGAGAGTTCCAAAGCACAAATACTTTGGCCATTCTTATCTCTTTTTGTCTCTGTTCCTTACCGTTTGGTTAACTGTTTTCGATCTCTTCTCTGTTGCATCACTTCCTTGGAACTATGAATGCCATTAAAAATATATCGAAAGAAAAATGTTTAGAGATTTAGCCATTGGAGAGAGATCGTTAAAGCACAGAGTTGACAAGGTACGATCACGTGGAGGCATTTTGGACATATCCATCATCACTTTCTCTGTTTCAATGATCTATTTGACGTCAATAGATTGCTCCATACCTCATTCATTGTTCTTGTACGACACAGGCCTTTGTTCATCATAATATACGAGATGTGTTAATGCCTCCACGTGAGATAGTAATATATGTGGTGAATATATTTCTTATTTCATTACCTACAAATATATGACTAATCGTCAACCATGTTACATCATTACATAAAGAGTTTATACAGATATTTTAGTCTAATGTACTGTCCTCTCCTTAACAGTGTATAATTATCTTAAATATTGATATTTGTATAATTATATCAGTACATATTTGAATATTTATATTGTAATCTAGACAAAAATTTTTTTGGAAAAATGCAGAGAATAATGATTTTCAACGAGTTGAAGACAAAACTTACGGAACAAAAAGTAGAGGAGATTCCAATGGTCCAATAAAGATTTTGGTCTTTAATCTGGATATGAATTTACACGCAATAGCAAAGGAGTCTCAAATGTATATATTTTTTTTTGTCAACATGTCAATGGTTTAGGTATAATTTATTTTGCATAAAAAGAGGTATGTATATCGTTGGTAAATCATTTATTTTAATTATGTTTATTCACAATGTTTATTGTAGTTCCGGAGTTAACTATAGGTGTGATAATATATACATGTATACCATGATAACACTTCAAGTTTATGTTATAATCACCATCATGACATTTGTACCATCATACGATCACATCATAGTTCAACTCATGAATTACATATGTCCAACAATACGATCGTTTTAAATTGGTCTACCTACATTATATGAAGAGTACGACGTACGTACATGGTTTAAAGCTTACATGGGTTGGGAATTTTTTGAAAGAAGCTATGTGGATTCTTAAATTCGTTGAAAAGCTTAGCTGCATCAAAAGAAAACATGATGCCTTAACAGAGCCGTCTCAAATCTCCGCAAACTAGAGAAAAAAAGCCGTTTTATACATTTGTGTAAAAACAATTATTTAAAATGCCGAAAAATGGTTATAGAGATAGCAAAATGCTGAAAAATAAGAATATTCCCCACTGTTTCAGACTTTTTCTGAGTGCATGAGAATGATTTAGTCTTCAAGGAGACCGACCAAGTGGTGTAATCGCACCAAAGTTAACCCGCCCAATCCTCTGCAAATCAGGCTCTCATGGCTCATATAGATCTTCAATGCCATAACTCAAAAGCATAAACTCACTATGCCGCATCTTCCCTGGCTCAGACTTGCATAAAATAGTGTTAGCAATGAGCCCTAGCCACATACCACACTATACTAGGTGTCGCAAGCCCGGTTTTAAGCCCGTGTGACATGGGATATGTCACAGGGCCCAACTGGTTTGAAGTTTTTTTCCTTTGCAATTAAGGGTCTACTTTTGTCAAAACGTTACAGAAAAGGCCCAAATCTTTAAACATAGCTTGTTTTAAAAGCTTTTTTCCTTTGCAATTAAAGGCCTATTTTTATCAAAGAGTTACAGAAAAGGCCTAAAGTTTTAAATCCAACACAGGGCCTTGATATTCTTTGGGCCGGGCCTGAGGTGTCGCACGTCGCACGTCGGTCTGAGTGGCATGTTTGCTGTCATACACGATGGTATGGTCTATGGTCTTCTTTTGGGATTGGGCGCTATGGCATACTCAGACCGACGTGCGACACCCAGTAGTGAGGTATGTGGCTAGGCTCATTGCTAACACTATCTTATGCAAGTCTGAGCCAGGGAAGATGCGGCAGTGAGCTTATGCTTTTGAGCTATGACATTGAGGATCTACATGAGCCTGATTTGCAGAAGATTGGGCGGGTAAAATTTGGTGCGATTTTTGCACACCACTTGGCGGGTCTTGGCGGGTCTCCTTAAAGACTAAACCATTCTCAGGCACACTCAGAAGAAACCTGAAACGGTGGGGAGTCTTCTTACTCCAATTTTTCAGCATTTTGCCATCCCTATGGACCATCTTCAGCGTATTTCTGCACCATCTCTTATGGATGAAGAGCACTTGAAGAGTGCTAAATGGCTAAAACCGGATATACTTTGGTGTTACCGCGCTGCTTCAGGAGATCACTTGGTCCAGCTACCTAACTCCGCCCTTACCACCATCACCGAGACACTGAGTTGCCTTCGCTTTCTCCCTGATCCTCCTATTCGTCTCCTTGTCCTGCCGGCCCGTGCTGTTACAGGATCGACTCGCCGCGCGCCTCAATCTTCTGCAGACATTGCTTCCTCCTCTATCTCTGTACCTCTTGCGTTTACACATCTCCCTGCCACACTTCCATCAGACTTTGTACCTGATCATTTTCAGCGTTTCATGACCGAGAATGTACAAGCCATTGGTCAAAACTACCTTTTGCTAAAAGTGTTGCGCGAGTTTAATGAAGAAAAATGGGATTTATACTTTGGCCCAAAAATTTCATTATTTACAAGAAAACCTAAATCGTGTTTTAAAAGAAAACTTTACACATATCAACTATGTAAAATCAGCCGTTTGGATCGTGGGTATAAAAACAAGCTAGGGAATATTTTGACTTCATTTTAGAAAGTTTTCAACTTGTAGTTGGGCCTTTGGAAAAGATTGCGCCTATCATGCCTATCACATGACCATTCTTCAAAGTGACAATTATAAGACAATAAGATGAATACTACCATTACAAATCATGTGACAAAAATTTAAGAGTTTAAGAATCTTATACGGTTGTGTCCTTATATTAAGGATTAAGAGTTTATATTTGCTTCATTTTTTTAACTTAGAGCCGCACACTAAAGAAAAACATAGAAAAGACGGCACTAACAAAATCATCTTTTATTTATTTATTTATGAAACAGCCTAACAAAATCATATTTTTAATACCAGAAAAATCTGAGAAACAATAGTTCCTCTGCTTTCTGGTTCTACTCAGAAATGCACAAAGCCTTTGGTAAAAAAAAAAAAAAAAACTAAGAAATACACATTTAAGAAGAATATACAAAACCTTAAAACTTTTCAAGAGAATCAATAAATAAAAGTGATTTTCAAAATCAATAATAAATCTTTGAGAGCAAATATACAGGTACAAACGTACCTGGCTCAACTCAGAAATGCACACTAACGAAGAACATACAAAACCTTTATAACTTTTCAAGAGAAAATCAATAAATAAAAGTGATTTTCAAAATCAATACAAAAATTACGAGAGCAAAGATACGGGTACGAAACGAAACCCAACGAAGAACAAAAAAAACTAGTCAACTTTCAAGATAAAACCTAAAATTTCCGAGATTTAACATGTGGATAAGAAACCAAACACATCGACGATTACTAAGATTACTTTCTTCCAACTACTATGATATCTACGTGTAAAACAAGGAAACGAACAAAAAAAATCCTAAACTGCAGTTGCAGATCAAACACAAGTTAACTGAAACTGAGCAAAGAAGAAAAACGTACCTTGGAATATGAGAGAGTGAAAACTTTGGAAAGGGAGGAGACTGAGATCCAGCAATCTCCGACTCTTAGGAAAAATTTGCTGAGATAAAACTAAAAGTGATTAATGGAAGACGAAAGCATAAATTTTGAATAAAGCAAGAGAGAAGAGATTTTGAATATGCAAGTGAGATGAGAGTTCGTGTGCTCTGTATTTATAGAGAGAGCAACATGAAGTATGTAACGGCTATCTCATTTATTTTATTTTATTTTGGTCTTAACGGCAATTTCATTTTCTATCCGTTGTAGAGTGTAACGGCTATACCATTAGAGTGTATTTTGGTTCTTGCGCTTATTATATTTGTTTTTTTTGTTACCGTTATATCAATTGCATTTCAAAGTGATTTATTTGTTACCGTTATATCAGATGCATGCATTGACAAGTGGCATATTTCTGATTGTTACACTTGTATTTTTTTTTTTTTTTTTTAATGGTTACATCAGTTGCATTTCAAAGTGATTTTTCTAATACTATTTTCCTTCTCGTATAAAGAAATGAGAAGTGGAATTAATTAGTAGTACATAAACCATTAGAGTATGTATTAGTATATACATAAAAAAGAAGTTTGAAACATCAAATACATCAAAGAGAAGTTTGAAACATATATGACTATATATGCTAACTTTGTTTTTGTCCCCTACACAAGACAAATTACATTTTCTCGGAATGATAATTCCGATTGCATTTTTAACATTAAACTTGTTCAAAGCAAATCGTGTGACCGATCGAGATCACACGTGCCTTAAATCTCTTCCACAAAGGCACAGGTGGCAGAATCTTATCCCCACAACGCGTAACCTTGAGCTGCTCCAAATCTGCCAGTGAATTTATTATGATGCCATTAATATGGATGCACGTGATGGTGCGAGTCAATATGAAGAGTAAGAAGAATAGCTGGAGAAACGTCGTCGTTCGAAGTCAGTTACGCGACATCCGACGCCGTTTTATAAGTTAAGGTGGAACGACGTCGTATTTAAGTCAATGGAAGGTGAGAAGATTTGAGGGACCGACGTCGTTTTGAAGTCAGCTGCAGGGTTAAACATCCATTTCTTTTTCATTTTGTTTCTTTCTTTCGCTCTCTGCAATTTGTTTGTAATTTAAGGGAAGCACGAAACTTTGTGGCATTGTTACGGGAACTCTACTCTTTCTATTTCTCCAGATCCAAAACTCACTCTGCATTCACACAAACACACCCTATCTCTGATCGATCTCTCACTGACCCATTCCTTCACCGACTTAGAAATCACAAGTTGTATTTCCGTGATCAAACTGCTGAAATTGTTCTCAGGTAAATTGTTCTCGATTTCTCCGCCCTTTTTTTCGTGCTTGTTCATATAACTAGTGCGTAGATGTTGATCTATTGCTTCAATCAATATAACCTGACGAATCCGATTCTCGAGCTATTGGGTTTTTTCCGATTTCATCGTGATTTTGTTCTTCCGATGCCGATTTTGGTTTGCATGATTCCCAGTGCTATTGATTTTATCCAGAGTTTCCGGAATAAGTGGCTGTTCCAGATTTTCGTTGATGATCTCTGAGAAATTTGGCTTTTTTTTTTTTATATATATATATATATTCGAATTAGGTTGTGCTTTTGGAAATAAAGAAAGAAGAATGGTGAGATCATCGCCACGAAGAGGGCAGAGATCAAAGGGAATGAAGGTGAAACATTGTGTTCAGCTGACTGTCTTACTTGGTCTAGGAATATGGCTGATTTATCAAATGAAGCATTCACATGAGAAGAAAGCTGTGTTTGAGGAGAGTGCAAAGATTGTTGTTGGGGATAAAGTGGTAAAGCTTGGAAGGAAAGGTCTTAATCCGGTAGTTGACAAGTCTACGAATGTGAAAGAGGAAGTGGAAGAAGATGAAGGGAGCAACAAGAATGATAATTTTGGTAAGGAAAATGGTCAAGAGAGTGTAGAGAGGGAGGAGGAAAGAGGCGAGGAGAGGGCTATGGAAGGGGATAGTGAGAAGGAAACTGAAGGTACAGGGAATGAAGAAAGCGAGAAGGTGATTGATGAGAGTGAAGAAGCTCGAGAGAAGAATTACAAGGGGGATGATGCCTCGAGCGAGGTAGAGAAAGTGGGAGTTGAGGAAGAAACTAAATCTAACACTACTGCTGAGAATGTGAGTTTCCATGAGGATGAGTCAGGTCCAAAGACTGAGGAATTGAATACTTCTGTTATCAAGAATGTTGCTTCGAATACAACTGAGAATAGTGGAGAGATTGGTAGTGGTGATGGTGAGAAACAAGAGACCAAGACGGAATTCGAAGACAACACTAGCAACGAGTCTGATGAAACAAAGACTGAGAGTGAGAGTGTGGTGCTGGAGAAGGGCTTCTCTGATTCTAATGGTGAATTGCCTGAGAGTAACCTTTCAGCTTCCAATGCGACTACAAGTACAGAATCAACTGAAAAGACCACTGGTTATCAAGAAACGAAAAACGAAGAAGACGACAAGGAAAAGGAAAGTAAAAACAAAGAATCCGAGAAAATTGAGAAACAAGAGTCGCCGTCGTCCCAAGAGGAAAGTAAAGTGGAAGAATCTGAGAAAAAGGAGAAAGAGAGCAAAGAAACCGAGAAAAGGGAGAACGAAGCTCAGCAAAAGGAAAACACAGACAGTGAGAAGAAAATTGAACAGGTGGAGTTTACTGATTCTTCAAACACACAGGAGAAGAGTGACCAACAGAGAATCGATGAAAGCAAGAGTGAATCTGGCAACGAGCAAAGCAAATCAGATTCCGATACAAAGAAAACAGAGTCGAATAAAGAGGAAAGCAACAAAAGTGGTGAAAAAGAGGAGGCCCAGAACAATCAAGAACATAGCAAGTCCGCTTCAGATAATAGAGTTGTTAGTCAAGATGTTAAGGATGCTCGAACTGATCTGGAAACTCATTCTGAGTCCAGCAATGGATTGACCAACGACAAAGTCGCTACTGAGTGATGGATGTTCTTAACAAAAGTTGTCACTGTATTGTATGCATATCCTATACTCACGGGAATTAATTCCCCAATCAGTAGTATTGAGTTTTGAAATCAATCAATATATATATACTCATCGCTCGTTTTGAATTAACATCATAGATTACTGGTTGACCAGAAAAAAAAAATGTATTGTATGCATATTCTATACTCACGGGAATTAGTTCCAAATTAGTAGTATTGAGTTTTGAAACCAATCAATATATATACTCTTACCTCTAGTTCCGTCTCATTATGTTGTTTTGAATAATGTCATTTTTATTGAGATTGAATCAGAAGAGTTATGAGGAAAACACAAGTCTGTTGATAATAACAAAACATAGGTGTTATTATTCTTAATTCCCAACAATGGAAAGGAAATCGGAGTAGGAAATAGTCGACAAAGTTAAAACAAAGACGATAAGCATTTAGCCTTTCAAATGAAGCAAGAAGAAATTATTGTAAAGAAGAAAGATTTCAGTGCCCTTCGTTGTGCTTCACTTCAAACAGACCGTCTGGACCTGAGAACGGCAAGATAGAATATGAGTCAATTCAAAAACGGGTGTGGAAGAACAAAAGTTACGTATAAAAGAGACATTCTTTATCATCAAAAGCTACATATATGAAGAAGAGTAAGATGAAATATTGAAAACAGGAAAGGTACCCCAAGGAAACTCCTTGTTGCGGATGTGCATATAAGGATAGGCCTGAAACAAGGAAAACAAAGGTTCACGAAAGCCTTGAGGCAATGATGAGTGACGATATTAACAATTTCCTCATCTGCATACTCATTTCCGTTTTCAGTGGCGATACTACTATTGTCTCTCATAAGGTAAGGAAGATTTACAATTCCAAATCAAGATTTGATGTAAGAGAAAGCTTACAGGAGGGTCCTCGCCGTGATGGTGGCCCTTGGATAAAACCCAGACGGCTAGAGCAGTGCAACTAGCAATACCCATATATGTTATCTTCTCCCACTTCGCAGCTTCGTCTGTACAAAATTCGAAACACTTTGCTACATAACTAAATGGTGTACCAAGAGAAAAAGTTGACCATTTCAACATGGAATAAAAAACTCAAATGATTGGAGATTTGATCCGATAAAACGCTTCAGATCATCGGGAAAAAAAACAAAACTTGTTATCAAATTGAAAATTGACCAATCGATCTACCGAATCAATTCATGATTATCAGAGTTAGGCATCCGGATAGGTTCCCGGCGAACAGGAGATTTGGATCATAATTTTCGAATTCGTTTGAAATCATATTGAATCTTAATATTAGCTCAAAACTGAGGAATCTAAAAAAAATCAGCATGGAATAAGAAATGCGACGAATACAGAAAACAATCGAGAAAACCTCAAAAAAAAAAAAAAAAAAAAAAAAAAACTAGATCGAATCGAAATGGCAGAAAAAAGAGAGAGATGAGAGAAATTACAAGCATCGTCATGGCCAGCGGACGCAGAAAAGTTTCGCTTAGGAGCGACAGATGTCCTCGGAGCTGCGCTGATCGCTGCTCGGGAAAGAGCTGTACGTACAATCGCCGTCGCCATTCTCCGGAATCTTCTTCTTCGCGGTCTCTCTCTCTCTCGGTTATGTGACTCACTTAATCAGAATTTGCTGAATCTAAACCCACACATTATATGTGTGTAAGCCTAATGGGCCTCACTTAGTGGGCTATCTGAGCCCATCATTACTCATAAATTATTTCATTTTTAAGAAAATAACTTCCGTAGAAACTAAAATAAAATTTTGAATTAATTCCATGTTATGCATTTTGACCAAGTGATATATTAGTTCATTTCAATAAATTTCCACCTCTATTAAACACAAAAATAGATAATTCATAAAGTTTAAAAAATAAAAACAGAGAGAGAAACAATCACATCACATTTATATCATTCAGATTTCGAGTCTTGATTGCCTTTGCCGCCAGAGGCCGCCAAGAAAAGAGCTCCGGCACCAGATCCACCGTGAGAATGTTCAATAACGACATGATCTGATAACTCGTCGCCGAGCATTTCCCAAACACTGCTATGAAGATAGTTCCTAAAGACCCTGTAATGATCATACAATCCTCCTTCAACAATCACAATGCTCATCTTCTTCTCTAACCTTCCAAGCTTCTTTATCATCCCAACTATTCCTGCTCCCGCCACACGAGCCGCTCTCTCCGCCACTACATCGCACACTTCAACCACCACTTCTCTCGCCGCAAGTGTTGAATCCATGATCTACAGATTATATACATACAGTCAAAGTCTCTAATCTGAAAATATTGTACAAGTCTTTGTGAAACTTACCCCAAAAACATCTTTGAGCTTTTTGTTCACGATGTCCCGGTCTTCGGATATGTCTTGATGCATCGCAGCCATATCTGGCGATCTAAACAAGCGAGAAAGAAACCAAGTGATTGTCCTTGCATTGCATTGCATTGCATTGTGATCTATAGTTTTGTATTAGAGTCTCACAAAATTTAATTACTAGGTACCCTAAAATGTAAGGAATAGAGAGTTTTGGAGGCAGTGTATCTCCAAAAAGTGCAGATTCTTCAGACATTCTTAGCAACACTCTTCTCACTATCTCCCCTAAGTACCCTCCAGACACCATCTTCTCAAATACCTTAGAACAGAGAGAGTAACCAAAATTCTTTTACAAAAAAAACACAAAACATGAATTTGGCTGATAAGCATACGAGAGAAGTAATCGATTATGCGTTCTTACTCGGCTTCCCGGATTCAAGCTTTCCCCATCAAGAGAAGCATCAAACTCGGTTACAGGAAGATGACAAGATCTGAAATCTCCCCACTCAGTGCTAATTACCTATACAATCTTATCATTTACAAGTCACTTGATCATAACTTTGAAAGCTCTATGATATTGGATCAAAAATGTGCTCAATGTATATTAACATACGATCTCTTGTGGCTCGGGTATTGTGGATTTCCATCTTGAAATCTCTTGAGGTTGTTCGATGTAAGCAGCGTTAGTTCCCATACCTAAAGTGACTGCAGCTACAGTGTCCTTATGGTAGTACCTTCCTCCAGCCAACTCTCCTATTGTGTCATCCACCTGACCAAATCATTACAAAGATTCACATCAAATCACAAACAAATCATCCAATCATCTTTCAGAGCCGCTTACCAGAGTCGTGTTCATCCGAATTTTCAGGCCGTGTCTCTCCAATGATTCATTCATATCATTCAGATAGCCCTTCAAAACCGTATCATCATATGCTAAACTCTTCTTCTGTATAGCCGAAATTGAACTTGCAGGCCCAATATGCTCGACGAAGCGCGTCAACGTAAACCCGAGATTCTTAACCTCCTCTGTTTCTTCACTGGGATTCATCCCAAGAAATTTAACTAGCTCCAAGGATATGTAATCGCACAACTCCTGAACACACACACAAACTTCAGCTTAACGTAGCCCTAACGTGCAACCCAAGAAATCCTGTACCTCTATACATACCTTGAAAGAACCGTTTAAAACCTCGTCGGGGATCGAAATCTCCTGCTTCTGTACATCGGAAACAGGCTCTTCGTTACCTCCTAACTTTCCACGTAGCAGTAGAAGTTCCTTGCCTCGCAAGTTAACTCCATAGTGTACGCCCTTCTCATCCCTAACAAGTTAAAGACCGTCAATCTAATACACTCTGTCTAAAACCAAGGGTTTCTAATTTTGGGGTTTTACCCGGAAGGGAGAGAACCGGCGAAGGAAACGAGCATGTTCAGGGAACCGCAAGTCTCGGCGGAAAGAGAGGCGGTCATGTCGGCGACAAAGGCGTCCGCCACCGCCCAGAGCTTGGACACCGGCGTGGCACATTCTCTAGCGAATTTCCTCAATATCCTCTGTGTATGTTTCCGCCGCCGCTCTTTCCTCCGCATCCACTGACCTAATAGTACAGCCGCTGCGACCGCCGTGACCGTTGCAACCGTCACGGCCACCACCACCTCTTTCCTGGTCATTTTTCTAATACGAGTTTTGGTTCTGTTCTCCGCTCAACAGAGTAAAGATCTCATGGAAATGAGATGCGTTTCTCTCGTTAGCATGTTGAACCATTCAACCTGTTTGTTTTCCTGTAAACCGAATAATTCGGTTTTCTTGAAAAGATATCTAATTATGGGTTTGGCTTAGTATAGACACATAAATCAATCCTAATACTAAACCACACTTTTAAACAAGCAACAAACAAAGCCCAGCCCAATCATAGTTGGAATGTGAATGTGATGACAAGATCAACAAAATATGCGTTTTCTATTATGATCATTTTGACTGCGTTAATAATCTATGGTATTAATTAATTAACCGCGATACCGATAGGTTGAACAAAGTGACCCGGATTCACATTGATACACTCCAACAAATTTGGAAATTCGCACGTTTTCAATTTCACTTTTATATATATATATTCCAAAAATAGAACTTCCCCCAATTTTCAACGTATTACGCACTGTTGCGTAGTTTTGTTAATATTTCAATAATGGAAAAGGATTGTAATTATTATAGAGCGAGTCGTCATGCCATGTGGACGTCGACTTTGAAACTATATATAATTAGATGATAATGTAATTATATGGTGTTTTGTGATTGGTGATTAGGTTCCTTACTGTGTCAAGAAAAAAAGTTAGGTCCTTACTAAAATATGTTATAGATTTGAAAGCAACAAGAGTCTCATGAAACACGTGATTCGTTCTTACTGTATACGTTTTAGGGCATGAGCTACTCTCGAGTAAGAAATCTTGGCTGGTGCCGGTTGGTCCAACCAAGAAAAAAAAGATGGGAATTTTGGGATTAGCTACCAAAAGTTTGTTTTGCCGCAAGTAGAAATGATGGATTAGTGATAAAAAAAAGTATATTCGATGTCGCCAATCTATTAAATTCTGCAGTAAAAAGCTGCATATACCAAATATATTGCAAAAACAAAATATAAAAACAAACAAATTAGCCTTGGGTGATCTGGTACTCAAATTGGTTAACTACTTCTACAACAAACCATTATCTATGGACGTTTGTGGTTAGTGCTGACGTCAACACAAATTTTAGTGAGAAGGAAAGAAGACAAGGCGTACGTGTTGAGATATAATAAGAGAATGTAACAACCAATAAGACTCATTATTTCAAATGTATAATATTTTTTGATATTATATATCAATACAACCAATAAACTCTAAATAGGTAAGTAACTCTTAACAACACTGATGAGACATACTAACTTTATTCTAATGATCCCATTGATTCCAGTTTGGTTGAAAGGTTTCTCTAGCTAGTTTTGGATCGACAAAATAAAAACTAGACCATAATATTTTAAAGAATAAATATGATGTTATGGTTACGGCTAAGTAGTGAAACCCTGGATTTGCCGGCCAAACAAATATACAACAATCAGGACAAATCTCGGCGGTGCGTCACACAATGTTCTTGTTTAATTAGTTTTCATTATCATCTAAGTATAAAAATACAATGTTTTAGTACGTAAGAGTACTTCGTCATTGACTTGACCCACTCTTTTCTGTTTCTTGATTATATAATTTCAGTAACTTCCTTGATGTTCTTGCACAGTTGTTAAAAAAAAGGGAAATCGCCCAAAGTCATTGCAGTTGACAAATAGTATAATTTACTTGTCATTTTTAAAGAAAACTATTGAAATATCGTGTTTCAGATGTTGTGATGTTTACTTGTGTCGCTACTATGTTGCCGTCCAATTTCAGTTTGGTTTATATATTTACAGTAACTATTTTGAATTTTCATGATTAAAAATACCTTGTTTAGGTTAAAATTTTTAGATTATAGAAAATTAAATTTGATGTCTTTTCTTTTTCCAGGACAACAAATGTTAACTTTGGTCCAAAATAGAACTTTGTAAAGTAAACAATTACATGAGTATATCACCGTTGGATTATTTGGACCCAACAAAGGCAAATCCGAACCCGACAGAGTTATAACTGGTTTCACATTAATTTGACATTAATGACACTGTAACCAACAATATATATACTACTAAAATAGCAATATCCCACGTTTTGAATTCAATTTAATAACCTCTTATATGTAACTGGTAACCCCGGTTCTTAAGGAATTCGCCCGTTATTAATTTCTTTTTTATTCTTCTTTTCACCTTTTCTGTAGAAATAAATTAAAATTCATGGGAAGTTGAGAAAAGCTTGTATAAAATGGTTGTTTTTGTATCGACAGGCAGAGAGAGGTATCACAAATGACGAAAGAAAAAGATAGGTGAGTTATCACGTGAAGGATGGAAACATTTGGGTTTATATAGACAGTGTCCCAGATTCCATGATACACGTGAAAGATGATAGAGTCATGTAAAAGTCTTCTTTCAACCAAAACTTTGTTCATGCGATTTTAGTTATTGGAAGAATTTTCTTTGTGGGTGGGGGTATTGAGTCTGTAGAGATCAAGTTTACACCTATTAGCCTTCTTTTAAATATTAATCATATTGTTTCTTATTTTTCAAAAATAATGCCAATACTTTATAATAAACAAATAGTAAGATAAACAAACATTCATTTATATTTAATTTCCGATAGATTTGAGTATTTGACAGTAGATTTTATGTCCAGCATGGCATCATATCAATATCTTCTCCACTACAAAGTGTAACATCGACTGTATATAGTTATCAGTTACCTGGCTAGATTCACATAAATCTTCATTGGATCATAATAAACATTTTTCTTTCAGCGATCATAATTTCCTTGCAACCAATAATATTGCATATATATGTCCACGATTCCGACGTTTAGGTTGGCACCTGGAAATAATTTTTTCATTTTGGAATTTCAGATATATAATATTTTATTATAACTGAAAGAAAGAGAAGGATAATTATCCTGTTATCCACTTTCCTAATCGACGATATGTCATAATTTGTTAGTACGATAGTATCCTACGATTATCTCTTATTGTTGTTTTAACATGGAAGCAAAGACTTGGTCGTCCTGTCGCATTCCTTGACTTGATTATCTAGATGATAATAACACCATTTCTTTCAATAATAAATAAAAAATTCTAACTCAAAATTATTTGTTAAGTGAATTGGTTTATATCTCTTGTATATTATATTGATTTTTTTCTTCTTCTTTTGTATGTAATATTTCCACACAGCTTTCAATCCACATGATGCCTTGTCATTTTTCTCTTGTAGATGTAACGCCAACTGTAAAAATAAAAGTCTGATCTGTAAAATTTATGATTTTCTAAGAAACTCTAAAATTATTTATAATTTAATAACGAATAGTATTATTTCATAAATGGCTAAAATTTCGCCCATTTGTTTTCTTCCAATTTGATGGAATTTTGACAACTATATATGAATATGCATTATTCTCATCAAACATAGCTAGTGATCTTGAATCCTTGATATATCATCTTTAAATGATACCCTTTTTCTGACAAATTTCATTTTGTTTAATTTTGTTCGTCCTATTTCTCATTTTTGTTTAACAAAAACTTTAGATATTGGTATACAATTGAAAAGACACAAAAGAGGAAACATATAATACACAGTACGTAAGGCAAGTAAAATCAACATTGACTAAGGCTCAGTTACACGAAGAAAAGTGCTTTACATCTTTAAAAATGGAAGGAGGAGTGATTCTTCAACTAATTCAATCTTCAGCACAGGCAAGTAGGTAACAAATTAAGAAACCCTCCAATCATAGTTATCGATTGAAAAAAATAAAAAATCATGGCAAAAACTACTTATGATTATTTGATATGTTCAGCTAGATCTCCTAGAGAAATCAACGATGCACACAATTTTTTTTTATTTAAAGTCACATGAACTTCGTTAAAGAAGACCTCAAACTCTTCACAACATCCATGAGTGTCATGTCGAAATCACCCTCCTTCTGCAAAGAAATATATACATTAAGAATGTAAATACTGATTATCATGATTCTTTTATTCTCTAAGACTTCAAATTATGGACAAGCTCTTTTGTTCATATATGCATGTACCCGAATTTTTATATAAAATCGTACCTTAGCTATTATGGTGATATCAAGAGTTGGTCCGAAGGGCAAAACACTTGAGTTGGTTATTGAGAAATGAAACTTCTCAATCTCGGCCATAATCTTGGCTATATGACCCTTTTGCTTCTCACAAAGGATCTTGATTAGGACATCTTTATCCGAGAATCTAACTTCGATCTCGGGAAGATCTAAGCCCGAGCTGCCATCTTCACAGCAAGAAGAAGATGATGATTGATTATTATCGTCCAAAATCAGCTTAGATTTCTTCACAAGAACCATTGATTCTAATCTTCTTTCTTTCTTCTGTTCCTCAAACTCTCCCACTCTTTCTTGGAGATACTTGATATGCTTTAATGCATCTCCCAACACAGAAGCCTTGTCCATCTATACACACAAGTTTAAGGGAAAAAACATTATTAACAAATTTTGTTTTCTCCTCTAATAATCTGAGAAGGGAGATATAATGTGGCATCTACCTTTTTCAAGCCCGGAACCAGAGCAGAAAGAGCTACAAATCTTTGAGTAAGCTTCTCTCTACGTTTTCTTTCAGCGATTATGTGATCTTGAGCATTGGATTGACTTCTAGCCAAAGGTTGAGCCCTCTTGCTCCCTTTTCGATTTGCTACCGGCTCGTTCATCTGGTATGGTGACCCTTCAGCCTCTACTTTGGTGCAAAAGATTGAGTTTAGATATGTGGGAGAGCACTCACGATTCATAGCATTTGGACCGGCATTTTCGAAAGAGAGAATTCTTGAGGAAGGTTGATGATGAAAATGAGGCTTTGAATTAGGAGGAAGAGGAAAAGAGGGTGCATGTGGTGGCAATTTTGGTGATATGTAAGTTGTCTTGAGGATCTTTGATGGTTTCGTTTCGATCAATTCATCATAAGATGGATCATAATTGGTATCATCAAGAGATGAGAAAATGTGTGGAAGAGTGTATGGAATTTCGTGGACTTCTCCCACTATCGAGTTCATGTGATATTGTTGAATGATGCTATTTTCTTCTATTTCCTGTATCATCACAAAAGAAGATAAAAAAATAATATAATGGTTTGGTTACGAAGTTTGATAGATGTGACATATATAAACAAATATATCTTTTATAATTGAGATTCGAAGCATATACGACATTTGTGTGTGTGTGTATATACCTGCTCAGAAAACCATCTTTTGGATAACATATCCATCTTGCTATCTAGGATTCAAGATCCGAAAATGGTAAAAATAAGCAATAAGAACAATAGCGTATAATTTATTAAAAAACAATTGTATTTAACCAAGAACAAATAGTAGATCTTGGGTTGTTCAAATACATGATTTGAGATTTAAAATCCCAGATCAAGAAACATTAGTAAGTGGTGTGATTTGTGTTTCTTGAATTCAAAAGAAACGATAAATTAGTTGATGTAGCCCTAGAAAATTGTGTAAGGTTATATAAAAACAAAGATTGGAGATTGTTGAAACTGAAACTCACCTTCTTCTTGGAAGTGGAGAGAGAGACAGAGAGAGAGATTGGGGTGTGTCTGAAAACCTGTTGTATAAATGTGTATATATATATACACACAAGAATGGAGAAATTTGCACGTGCGAAAGGCAATTTTTCTACTATATAAAATTTAGTCCCAGCACTAATAATACAGTATTCCTTTTTCTCCCATTTTTTGGGTGTCAAAGGACTCAAAACAAAGTAACAAGAGATATACTCTATGTTCAAGATTTCGCTAATCGCTAACCAGGCGGTCGGTCACCGATTAGCGATTTTTCAAAAATCGGTGATAAATCGGGGATTAATCGGGGTAGAATTTTTACTATATTTTAATATATTTTAAAAATTATATATATAAAACATTAATACCAAAATCATAAACTCATACAAAAGATTATATTAAGCATTTTTATCAATTCACATATAATAAGGTAAAAATATTCTTGATCATATAGAGAACATACAAAAAAATAACTAAAGGATGGTAATTTACTAATTTTTCATATTTATGTTCCTCAATGATCAAGTTGTCCATAAATGTGGACTAAAAAATGGTAATTTACTAATTGTTCATCTTATTTTGGGCCAATTTCATTTTTTTTTAACACATGGCAAAGCAAAATAAAGTAAATGGGCTTCAATTTTTTAATGGCCCCAAAAAATTTCTGATTAATCGGTCAATTTTTTGCAATTAATCGGTCAAACCAGTCAAACCACGGTTGACCGGTTTGTGATAACGATTAGGGAAAATCGACTCGGTCAGCACCCGATTAGCGATTAAACGGCCGATTAATCGTCAAATCGGCCGATTTTTTGAACAGAGGATATACTACATACTAATAGCAGATGCATATGAAACCGTGGTAAAACAAATACGTTACATCTAAGTAATTTATGTAAAACGAAAAATAAGTAACTTAATCAATCTGATTGATTTAAATGTTAAAACTAATTAGTTGAATTATGTAATTTTGTAATCTTTGATTTTAAATGTAATTCATCATACATCAACTTTTTAGTACGCAGTTTTAAACCGCGTCGATTAGACTGATGATATCAACTTCGTTTACCATATTGACGATTATTATCATATTAGGTATGTTATTTGAACTGTTGCAACTTTTTTTTGTCAACAACTTACGTAATTATTTTAATATTTTTTTGTCAACAACTGTTGCAACTATTTAGAACATGAACGACAAATTATATATGGATTAGTGAAGAAAAAGGAAAAAATGTATTTCACATTATAGCGGACACTACAAGAAACGCGGTGTTTGACGTGAGTTATTAATATATATATTAGTTCATCCGATACCACCTGTAAACGCAGCTTTTGCGGGTAGTAGTAGTTATTGGCGTTTGACAACAATCATCGCAAATGCTTTCTGCCGCTTCAAATCGCTCAAGATCCCTCAAGATTCCTCAAAAATCAAAAGCTCATTCCCAACAGCGTTTACGGTTGCAACGGTTACAGGTGGATACTTAAAAAAAAAAATCAAAAAACACAAATTTATTTAAAATCACAAAATAAATAATAATCTTTATTAAAAATAAGATTTAGATATTATAATCATAATAAAAATAAAAATATTTGGTATTTTTTGGTAAAATTCATTAAAAACATATCATAATTTTATATTTATAAGTTCTACAAATTAAAGTTCTCTTCGTAAATGTTCACTTCATACTAATATATATATCTAACAAATAAAATGGTAATCTAAATTTAATTTCCACACTAAATTTTAATAGAAATCATATTTTTATATAAATTATATAAATTAAAAGATGAACATAAGTAGTATATACATATTATTTTTTATAAATTTTTATTATTAGTTATGTTGAACTATAAATTTATAATTGTTCGATATAATATATTTTTGATGTTTTATAATTATAAAATGTGTTTATATTATTAATTTATTGTTTAACCGCTATTTCACCTGCTGGTTAACCAGTCAAAAATATTCCGCAAACGCATTTGCTCGCAATCGCTATATCAGTTATACAAATAGCTTAATTACGCATTTAACCGTAAACTCTCACTTCTACAAACTTTCGCAACCGCAACTGCAATTACAGCGTTTAAACCAGTCAGACCCTTAACTGATTTATTGTAGTGGGAGATAACCACAACGCAACCTCTTTGTTATATAGTATCGGATTATGAAAGAAAAAAATGGAGCTAAGCTACCAGCCAACCAATAAGAAGGGAGGCATTAAAGCTTCATGATTAATTAAAATTTCGAACATTTCGTATCATAAGAGAAAGTAGACAGAAGAGGACCGAGAAACTCTACATTAATCAAAAGCAAATGTTGGGTCCAACTGAATATATATATTCTAGATTTTAAAACAAATATTTATGAATTTCTGCCATTGTTGTATCGAACTAAATGTGGCAGGTACCAACCAAAGATCTCCCTGGGATTTTTTTGGGATTTTTCTATGGTATTGGACCTATTGGTTCAAGTAGAAAGTAAAATAATCTTTTTGACCAAAACAAATTAGTAGGACAGTGGGACAAAAAGTCAGATTAATTTACATGGTATAATCAACATGATTGAATTGACATTTGTAACTTTATACTTTTGATGAAATTGAAATCTAATGTTTTTAAAAGCGGATCTATTTAACAATGAAGAGTTTCACCCTCTAATGATTTCATACGTACAAAGCTAGGTTAAACGTGACAGTCGCCAAGACTATGATCTATTCTGCCAATCAGACGCTACAAACATCATAGATGATTGAGTAGAACCAACAAAAATTATCGAGAATCATATCATATCATATCTGTATTGACAAAAATTATCACAACTCTAATTTTGATAAAAATTATTGAAAGGACTCACTGTTACATATCAAAGAGAGACAGACACATGTGGACAGTTTCAGGGGCTCTTGTATTGTGTCTTGTGCAAACGTGCTATTCTGAAAATAGTTAAAAATGAAAAGGTTGCATATATCATCACTTGGGTAAAAAAACTTTTATGTAAAATATTTATCGAAAGTGTTGAACGCTGAACTTCATAGAAATGCTAAGCTAGGCAACATAAAAAATCACGTGGGATATTAATTATGAATCTACGAAAATAGAAATAAATGACAGTTGAGTTACAGCTAATCTTCTCTTTGTGCCTCCAATTACTAAGCCACATGCTATACAGAAGCATCTTGGCTCCTGTAAGGGTCCCTCCTGTAAACAAGATTTAGCACTTACTTTTTACATAGACATTTTAATAATCAGTTTTAGTATACATAATTAGGGTAGAATTTTAAAATCTCATTTCATTTCTCAAGATCTGAATACTAAATTAATCCTAGCATTATAATAATTTCCTGGATCGGTATCATTGGCTAACGTGACAGCATAATTATTTTTGAAGACAAACCCTAGAATGGAAACGAAAAAGAACAAACAGATACAGACAAATGTGTTATATAGAATCAAACAGAGACACCTTATTATAAGCTTTTGCCATAGCCCATATGTCATGTAAGAAACCACTTTAGTGAGACTTGCCTTTCTTTAATATTTCTTTCTCTACCATTATGTGTTGGTTGATGAATATAGAGCAAATTGGCCCCTATAATTAATTAATGGATTTGCTGTAGATTTGCTCTGGATCTGATAGCACTCTTTCATCCCAACCCTCAAATGTTTTGATCTAACAAATTTGTTAATGAACCAAAAGAAGTCGCCAGAACACAGTTCCAGATTGAAACTAACCAGCTAATAAGAAAGTGACATGAATGTACAAATTTTAGAGTGATTCAGATGAAGAGAGCAAGAAGAAGAGGAATTCTCATGTTAATGAACACAGCATGTTTCGGCCCACTCAGTTAGGGTTAGATGGTATAAGTTAACAACAACAAAAACGTCGGTTTACATTCCGGTTAAAACGATAACCAGGTGGACTAGAACTAATTAAACCAATGTGATTGGTTTAGTTTTGGAGTCCTAAACAAAGTAACGAACAAATGACATTGCCTTTTAAGGAAAGTAACGAAAATCAGAATTTAATATAGCGGCGATACATCTTTAGCGGGAAAATTAGAGATTGTACTCTTAAATAATCAAACTTTTGGAATCTTTCTTGAGAATATGTACCAAGGAAGAGCCACTGAGAAAAAAGAGATGGTTAATGGCTAAGCTTCGGTTTCTTCTTCTTCTCCTTTGTTACTCTTTCTTGTCGGTTCTCTTCCTCTATCAACCGTAGTTGTTCAGCGTCTTCTTTCTTCGCTAGTCTCGCACTGTACCAAACAAACAAACAAAAAATGAGTATAGAAAAACATGTTATGCATTGGTTTGGTGATGGAAGTTAGAGAGAATAGGAAAACATGTATAGTGTACCTTCGTTTCTCTTCCTTGATGATATCTTCAAAACTGGCTTCCATGTTTCTATCATCATAATCATCGAAATCACGCCCGGCGTAACGATCAGTCTTGCACATCTCTCTAACCATCTTCAACGCCAAAT
The DNA here is from genome assembly GCA_026724425.1 of Erythrophleum ivorense. Taxonomy (NCBI): domain Eukaryota; kingdom Viridiplantae; phylum Streptophyta; class Magnoliopsida; order Fabales; family Fabaceae; genus Erythrophleum; species Erythrophleum ivorense. The sequence goes on from JAIUCV010000274.1 coordinate 136,940, forward strand.
CATCCTCTTCTGACATTTTCTTCCTCTTCTTCTTCAGTTGATGATCTCGCTTCAACTCTGGTTTGCTTATCACCCGGTGTTTCGTAGGAGGCAATGATTTTCTTGGAATCATTTGAGACCTTGCGAGTTCGTTAGAGACTTTTCTCTGTTCCACCCTTTGTTGTTTAGGTTTAGGATCAGATGCCAATGGCTTTGTTCTATGATCCACTGGTACTGAAGCTGGTTTTCTTGCAGGAACCGGTCTTAGCTTGGAACTATTAGTTGATGAAGATGGTTTAGGCTGCATTTGGGTGCCTGAAGAAACCGACTTTGAAGGTGGTTCCTTTAAGGAAACAGGAAGCTGAGCGTCATCAGATAAAAGGAATGAGTAGTCCCTTGAATCCTTAAGTTTCTCAGCGTTTCTTTTCTCCTGCTACAAGCAAAGCAAGTAAAGGCACATTAGCAAAAAGGTAAAAGAAGCAACACAAGAGTTTTCAAGCAAAACAGTTGCAATGTCAATGTGAATAAAAGCTGAGACTTACAGTTGGGGTTAAGTTTAGCATTTTAGAAGCGAGAAGCTTATCTTCTAACAGAGGTTTGCTATCTTGTAATACTCTTGAAGCAATAACAGTCTGAGAAGGTCCAAAGAAGGAACCAAAGCTGCAAACACAAACAAACAAAAAATTAAAAGAAAAACAGATTATGCTAATTCTATAAACACAAAACACCACTTACTCGTGATATGGGAGTTTTCTTTTCCTCTGCTCTGAGGTTGGAGTTGGATCAATATCGTTTCCGTTTTGCATCTTCTTCCTGATCGATTCCTTGATTCGTTGACGCAATTCAAGAAACTCTGATTCGTAACGTTGCATATTTCCTGGAAGATAGCCTATCAATTGGCTTCAGGAAAAGACACAGAAAAGCTACAAAGTTTTAGGGTTTCTGTGTTACAAATCAGCTAGAAAAAACGATACCGTAACTAGGTTGCGTTTCCTAAACATTAGGCTCGATAACGGACTAATCTAAGTTAAGGTTTCTACGAGACGTGCGACACAATCAATAAAACGGGAACAGTTTGATTGGGTTAGTCAAATCTCTTTACTTCAATTAAAATGAAACCATGAGACAGCTTACGAAGAATGCGAAAGCTGGTTTCAGTCTCAGAGGGGTATCGAAGAAAGCTTCTTTGTTGAAGAGTCGAGAGAGAGATTAAGAAATACAAAAAGAAAGGTGACGCTTTTATAGGCAAACAGAATTTTCACATTCCTTTTTTCTCTTGGAAATATTGACTAAAAAGTCCTTTTTAGTTTTATGATTCTTCAGATAATCATAATAAGTAATACATGACCTTTTGAAAACGCTGACAAAAAGCCCAACAAAGTTAAATGGACAACAATAGAATGATAATCAAATTACATATATGGTCATATCCACCATATATCCAACCACATTTGGAACTTCTTCTCTCGAGACCACTTCATCATACAGAGATACACAACAAGAAAAACACAAGACTCTCATTTATTCTTTAATAAAAATCTCTCTTAGTTTTGTTTTCTTTCTAGAAGATGGGACCAGCAGCGAGAATCTCCTCCGTGAGTTTACCATCAACACCAATCTTATGATTAGCAAAAACCTCAAAGTTCTTCTTGAACAAACCTCCCAGTTTCACCAGTGTTTCCTTATGTGCTTTCTTATCAGCCCACTGCATTTTCATTTGATTCATCGTCAGTTACAGTTAGCATTCTACAAAGAGAGAGAGAGAGATTTTGCAGAAACTTACCGAGTTTACGGGATCCAATATCTCTGAAGGTATCCCTTCGATCTCAGATGGGATTTCAAATCCAAAGATTTCGGTTTTCTTGAAGTTCGCCTTCAAGAGGCTACCCGAATGGATCGCGTCGATTATCTTCCTAGTATACGCCAGCTTGATTCTGTTTCCAACACCATAACTGCAGAAATGAAAAACGTTACAGATCATCATGTCAACAATCTACAAACACATGTGACAAGGCAACTTTTTTTCTTGTTTACCTGCCACCGGACCAACCAGTGTTAACGAGCCATCCAGTTGCACCTTGTGTCTTCATCTTCTCGGCTAACATAGCTGCATACTTTGTGGGATGCAACATTATGAAAGCTGCACCAAAGCAAGCTGAAAACGTTGCTGTTGGCTCCTTGATTCCGTCCTCTGTCCCAGCAACCTAATTCACATCTTTGGTTAAGGTTTTGAATTTTACGGAGACTGATCTAAGAGAAAAGTAAAGTAAAGACTTTTTCTTTGAGACATACCAGAGCAGTGTAACCACTGATGAAGTGGTACATGGTTTGTGCCAGATTCAGCTTGCTCACAGGTGGGAGGACACCAAAGGCATCACAAGCCAGGAGAATCACATTCTTCGGGTGTGGACCAACACATGGTATTTTCGCATTTGGAATGAACTCAATCGGATACGCAGCTCGTGTGTTCTCTGCAATTCAAAGAGAATCGGACGATGAACATTCTGTTAGCTGTAAGGAAGAAGAGAAACGAAAGATAGAAAATTTTACCTGTAACGGATTTATCAGAGTAATCCACTTCTCTAGTGTGCTCATCAAACACAACATTTTCCAAAACTGCATTGAGATCAGAAGAACATTATTGTTAAATCAAGACAGTTGTCATAAAAGTTAGCGTCTTTGTTACCTGTTCCAAACTTGATGGCGTTCCAGATATCAGGCTCCTTCTCCCTCGAAAGATCAACACACTTAGCATAGCAACCACCCTCAATGTTCGAAACGCCAGTCTCAGTCCAGCAGTGCTCATCATCTCCAATCAGATACCTGTTGTGATCAGTAGACAGAGTCGTCTTCCCTGTACCTGAAATCGACATTCAGAGAAAAACAACCATCAGTCTCATTTCACACGCTCATCAAAACAAAGAGGCAACCAGTTTGCTTATCTTTCCCTTCACAATTGCCACCGCTACTATACCTGAGAGTCCAAAGAAGAGAGCAACATCTCCATCTTTGCCCATATTGCAACCAGAATGAAGTGAGAGAATTCGACGCTTAGGCATAAGGTAATGCATCACACTGAAAAGACCCTTCTTCATTTCCCCAGCATACTGAGTTCCAAGTATAACCATTTCCCTCCTACCAAGATTCAAGTCTACGCTAGTGGAAGACGTCATGTAATGAGTGTAACGGTTACACGGAAACTGTCCAGCATTGTATATAGTGAAGTCCGGTGTACCGAAGCTCTCTAGCTCCTCCGGAGTTGGCCGTATACACCTGCCACCCCCTCACCAGTTGTCCATTTGTCTTTTTTCTAACCCCAAACCCATAGGGACAATAAAGGAGACGAGTTTTTTTACTTACATGTTGTGCATAAAGAGTGAATGGTATGCTCTAGCTGAGACAATCCTGACTTTGATTCTGTTCTCTGGATCCCAGTTTAAGTACTGATCATTGACAAACACCTAAAACCCCCCAAAGATGAACAGCAAATTCATTAACCTGAGATCCAAATTCTAAACAACATTGATTCAAGTTTCAAAATCTATACCTTTTCCAAAGAGTTTAAGTAATCAACAGCTCTTTCTCTGTTCACCATGAAGGTATGTTCATCCATTTCGATATTCGGCGAACCCCTAAATCAATTAACGGAAACAGAGGATAAACCCAAAATCCCTTCGATTACAAGAGAAATGAAGATCGAGATACTCACTTTCCCCACCAAAGCTCCTCCTCTGTCGTCTCATCTCTAACGACACGCTTATCTCTCGGAGCTCGACCAGTCTTCGCACCGGATAGCGTCGCCAACGCTCCATTGGAAGTGATAAACGATCCTTTCTCATACTTGATAGCCTGCTCGTAGAGCTCTGCAAACAAAGAAATCCAAAATCATATATCAATTCGTCGGAAAACTTCAACATTGATGAAAAAAAAGGATCGGATTTAGAGTGTGAAGTTTTTACCTGCAGGGGAAAGGTTGTAGAGGACGTGGGTGAATTTCAAGGAGCTATCACTGACGGCGCCTAAGGCCGGCGAAAATATAGAATGGTGCTGGCCGTGTGCGTACGCCGGAGTAGTCGAACCGTCGGCTTTCTTCTCCGCCGGATCTCCTCTCACCACCTTCGGTCCTGATTCTCTCGTCAACGATGCCAACGACGCACTGTTTCACCAATCAAATTTGAATTTAGTTTCCACGTGTCATTTTATACCACGTGTCAGTGTCACGCACGTTAAATATTATTTTCGGGTAATAGTCATTATGGGGCATTAACTTCTCTTTTAATTTACATGCCTAAAATAAACAAAAACAAATTGCAAAAAACGGACGAAAGAGTTAAGAGAGTTGAGAGTAACTCAAAATTATCACGTTCAAGTGCATCACGTTAAGAAAAAATAATTATATTTAAATACCAAAACAAAGAAAATTCGAACGAAAAAAAAAAGAAAAAAAAAATTTTAATTCTAGCTAAAGGACATTTCTAAAACAGAAAACAAAAACTCCTGATTTCTCTTCTTCTTTATTATGAAAACGATCGATACGAAACGCAATATCCTCCTTAATTCGATATTAAACATTTTTTATAATTTTTTGTAAAAGCAGAACATATTATAGATACGTCTAAATAATCTAAATCACCAATATGTGAGTAAATACAAGTTAAAATTGTGGACCTGATAGACTGAAGTTGAATCTTTTGGCGCTCCTCTTCGGAGGCGGCGGCGAAAGCGGCGGCGGCGGGGCCTTGGTTAATAGGTGTGGTCGGAGCAGAGCGCTTCTTCTGTAACGAGTGAAGCTCATCGAGCGTCGTGGCCTTCACCGTCGGACCACTGTCATCGTGGCATATTCCGTTACCTCTCTTGGCTCCCGTCGTTATCTTCGGCATCGCTGGTCCTTTCGGGAAGCTAAATCCTCCGTCACCGTTGGCATTTCCGTTACCGCCCGACATCTTTTCCCGTTTCCTGCAACCACAAAGAAATCAAATTAACTCCATAATTACACTCATGATCAGTTCATTAATTTTCACTGCAGCTACACTCGACGTAAAAAAATTACCGGAGGAAGAGAGATCACGAAGGAGACAGAGAAAGATTACAACTAAGCTAAAAGGGATTAATGATCAGAGGAGAAGATCATTTAAAGTTTGTGGGGAAATCAAATAGAATGGAGACGATGATACGATGTGAAGTGAAGAGAAGCGAAAGTGGGCTTTTAAAGGTTAGATTTTTCTAACCATGGTTAAAAGTTAACCGGGATTTATGTAACCATGGTTAGGATCTATCCTAGGAGACGAGCCCATTATTTTTATTTTCTCTTCTTACATCTTCTTATGTAACCATGGTTAGGATATAACCTCTGGTCTGATAAAGATGACTATACCATTTATTATGGGTCCCACGCGATATTGTCAGATAAATTATTTTTTTCTAAAATATATTTATGTTGATTTTTGTTTGAAAAAAACTCGATAGCTCTGCTACCCCTAACAGTTGAAATTCACGTAGTTAGTATGAAATTTAACTTTATTTTTGTAATCAAGGATAAGATTTGACTATTTGTTTTGCTAGTATTAGATATAAATTTAGTTTAGATTGCGAAACAAATCTTTAAGTAAATCAGATTAACGTGTAGTAAGCAAGCAACTTGCTTTGTAAGTTGCACACTTGTATAAAATGGTAAACGATTTTAAAATTGATAGTTTTCTCAATCATCTAATTTTTAAAAGTGTAGGTTGTAAGTTATATCAGCTTAATTTAAAACAAAATGAAATAAATTTATCGTGCTATATTTTAGTTAACTGTCTTTTCTTTTAGTTGTTATGTAATTTGTTTTCTATATATATATATATACTCTTTTCATAAGTGTATTATTATATTTATCAGTTGGACCGTTAGTTTAATTTTTCTTACCATAAAACTTAATATTCGTGGAAGATGTATGTAATCTAATTTCGACTTGTAAATATTTTATAGCAAAGAAAATAGATTTATCGACATTCGCTCGATCGTTTAGTGGAATATCGAAAACGATAGACACAACTCCGATAGTATTTTTTAGGATATGGGCACGCATCTCAAAGCAAGTGGATTCGTGAGAAGACACGCAAGGTTTCAAAACACGTACAGTATATACGAATACGAATACTAATCTATTATTATATTCGCACTATATTGTCATGGATCAGGAAAATACAGTACTACAAGAACGTTATACGAGTTTGATAATTGTTATTAACAATTACAAGTACCTTCCTGACGTGTCGTTTTGGAATTGTATCTGTTAATCACTTCAGCTGTAATCAGTATATCGATAATTATATTCCCTTGTCCCTGTGCCCAAAAGTGAAGGAGAATAAATTTATCAGAGAGTCTGCAATTTGTATGCAAGTATGGGCGCAGGATAATGAAGACAAAATAATAAACAAACTGTAACAATAATAAAAATCTGGACCAAGCATCTGCTGTTCGAATCTTGTTTTAACAAAATATTATTGTTATGATTATAATTTTGTATTACTTGTGACATGGAAAAGGTGTACTGTATAAAAGCAGGCACTACGTATTATATATCATCATGTCACACGAGAATTGCATTTTGATGACAAAGATGTTTCTATAACAACTCGTTAAACTATAAAATATCGCATTATTTATAAATATACATTACCTAACCAAATCTCCACATAAATTCCAATGTGATGGGATCTAGATTCGAACTAGATATTATATCAAGAGTGGAAAAAAAAATTCTTACACTTGACACTATTAACCCTAGAAAAATTGCACCATAATAGTTTGGTGGTAATCGGCTGATGGACTTTAATTACAACTGTGTCTATACTCTATAGGTTTAAGACTTCTGAAAAATCAAAAGTTGAGCAAAATTGAATTAGTCTTTCGTTGAAAATTGAAATTTAACGTTTTAGGAATTAAGAGTTTTTGTTGTTGTTTAAAAATAAGTCTTTTCGTTGGCACATAAATGGTCGCGATGGAGAGAGGTCACAATTCACAACTCACGCGCGAGAGTCCCATGAAAATATCATGACATTTTTGGGTTGTGTCGGTCTTGACCGTGACCGAATAAGTTTTCACATCAGTGATCCAAATTCAAAAAGGAAAGGAAAAAGATTGTATTAATTTTGAATCTTCCATATTGTTCATTGAGTATATCTCCTTAAACCTTGATATATACTTGTCAATCGAATCCAACACCGTAGATTAAACATGTGCAAGGGAGTGGTTAGTCGTAATAAAATGTATCTTTACTCTCTAACTCACTTTTGATTATTTCTTTATTGGTTCTTTTCTCATATTAATCGTGAGTTGTTTTATTTTCCATTAGAGATTCGAATTTTGTCTTCTTGTGGGGGAGGCAGATTCACTCTTGCCTCTTTTTCTTTTCTCGGGGATATCTCAATTTCACATGCCACGAGCGCACTATTTTCCTCCTATTTTCGTTTTTAGGGGTGACTTTTTAGTTTTTATTGTTTTCTAAAGAAGGAAAAAAATCAATCACACAAAGAAAAAAAAAAACATAAAAGTAGAAATTTATAATTGAGTCCATTACACGAAGTTGCAAGAATTTGACTTGGACGTTTTGTAAATTAACTCTCAGTTTAGTCTTAGCCATAAGCATTGAACCTGGATGACCAACTTTGGGCTGGGCCATTTCTGCCCTTTTATAATAGGTAATGGGCTTTAGTTAAAAGACCCAAATATCGAAGTGCTGGAATCGTCTGTCGTATGCTCCACACTAAAGCAAAACATTAAATCAAATCCAACGGCTGAGATTCATTCTTCACCTAATTTTGTTCCTCCGTCGAGAAGCGAAAGTGGTTTTACTTTTCGATCCGCGAACTTCATCTTCTACCTCTCGATTCCAGGTACGATTTATCTTTTGAAAGTCTTTGAATAGATGCGAAATTCGAGAATCGTTTAGGTAGAAATTGATGGAGATCTTATTTGGATTGTTGAATTAGGAAAAAGGAATCGGTGTGTTTTTGGTTGACTGAAACGATCCGATCTAGGAGCAAAAATGGGAGGAGGTGAGCATGGAGCAGAAGGTGGCGATTTCAGAGCCAAAGTTTGGAGCATGTCTGGTGGGCCTTACTGTAGGCCCAAACATTGGCGTCGGAACACTGCCATGGCTATGTTCGGCATTTTTCTTGTCTGCATCCCCATCGCCATGAAATCTGCTGAGCTTGAGGTATATACTTCATCTCTTTGAAGAATTAACTTACTGTGAGTAATGGGAATTGCTTGGAATTTGATCCTGGAAAGTTTTTATTTTGTTTATTCCTTCAAATCTGCAGCAATTAAAACCTGCTTATGTAGCCTATTACAGATTGATTGCTGTCTACATTCTGCAAATTTGATGTTTTTTAATCATATAGTCTGTCTGGATCAACCTGTTAAGCAGGCAGTGCAGAAGAACATTTGAATGTGTTTCGGTGAAATTAACAAATCTTGTGCCATTAACTAGGAGAATAATCTTCTGCAATATCTCTGCGAAGAATTCAGTTGAAGTTGTAGTTAAACAATGAGCTTTATTCTTGTGGAACCCCGAAAATGGTCTAGAGATTGCTTTTACACTTCCTTGTGACAAAATTACATCACTTAGTATAGTGTTATACTCAAGGCTACTCTATAGGTTTCCACTTTCTTGTTATTGAGAAAAGCATCTGTTTTTATTTCAGCAAAGGCCACACATGCCGGTACGACCAATTCCTTCACAGATGTGGTGCAAGAACTTTGGAACCAAGGACGATTACGAGAAGGAGCATTAACGTTTTCACTCTTTTTTTTTTGGTTTGGAGAGAATTTCTTGAACTGGTCTCTCTTTTGTCTGCAGACAATGTGAGCATAACAAAAAGAAGAAGAAGAAGAAGAAACTCTTGTAGATTTGTTTTTCATTTTCATAACCATAATTGGCCTTGCCATGTCGAACACATTGAATCTTCCCGAATTATGAAATTTCATGTTTTGATCAACGCCATTACGAAAACAATCTCGATGACCAACGCTTGGGCCTCGTAATCCCTTTTAAAATAATAATGGGCTTTTTGGTCCAGAAAGAGTAAAGATCGTGTGTCATCTGCTCCACACTAAAAACAAACAATTCTATATGTCCAACGGCTGAGATTCATTCTTCACCAATAACATTGCACGTGATCGTTTCTTCTATGCCGTAAAGATAATCTAAGGGAGTGATGTGAAAATAAGAAGAACTCCCGATTTTTCATTTTTTCATTTTTTAAAACGCAAAATAAAGAAAATCACGAAATCTGGTTTTGCTCTCTCTTTTGTTCATCCGTCGATAAGCGAAGGCGGTTCTCTACTTTGATCCACAAACTTCATCTTCCTCCTCTTCGATTTCAGGTACGACTTCCCTTTTTCTATGTTGTTTATTAATGTCGCCGACGATTGATTCGTTACTTCGTTTTCTGGATTTTCGCGGACGCGACGTTTATTCGATATAGATTCCCGGTTAGTTAGAAATTCGACGGTGATTTTATTCTTAGAAAATTCTGGAATCCTTCGTCGGATCTGTGTTTTCCGGAAATTTTGGTGTTCTCCACTGATCGGATTCTTCGGTTTAGTTCTTCAATTAAGAAAACCGTAAAGTGGGTCCTCTGTTTTAAGTATTAGATTTGAATCATTTGATCGATCCTTTACTATCGGAGTGACGATGCTTAGATTGGATTTGAATCGTTTGAATACTCGCGGATCCGAATTTTGGTTGTCTTGATGTTTCGAAGAATAAAGAAATGTCTAATTTTGGTCTGAGATTGATGATATTTTCATGGCTTGAGACTAAGAAATTGACTTCAATCTTTGTTTCTCAGGTTACAATTTTCATTGATTGTGTTAATCTAAGAATGGAGCTAAAGAGCATTAAGGATGCGTTTGATCGTGTTGCAAACAAGCAGAAACTCTCCTATAGCAAAACAAACGAGATTGTTCAAATGGTGTCTCAAGAAATCGACAAGGCCTTGAGCATAATTAAGGAGTCATCGCTTGATCATAGATCGATCCTCGCCGATGTGAAGAAGACGTTTGCGGAGATTTCACCGGTGAATCAACTCGAAGCCGCTGAGAAAGAACTCAACGTGGCTCTGACCAAGTACCCTAAAGTTCTTGAGAAACAACTCAACACCGACATAGCAAAGGCTTACAGAAACAATGTCGAGTTCGACACGCATATCGTGAACCAGATCATCGCCAACTTCTTCTACCGTCAAGGAATGTTCGACATTGGCGACTGTTTCGTCGCTGAGACCGGTGAATCCGAATGCTCCACAAGAAAATCTTTCATGGAAATGCATCAGATACTAGAAGCCATGAAGAGGAGAGATCTTGAGCCAGCTCTTAACTGGGCAATCTCAAACTCGGAGAAACTAAAGCAAGCAAGGTCTGATCTCGAGTTGAAGCTTCACAGCTTACACTTCTTGGAGATAGCTCAAGATCAAAACTCGCAAGAAGCTATCAACTACGCGAGAAAACATTTCGCAATATTTTTAGATAGCTTTCCGGAGATCCAGAAGCTCGTGTGTTCTCTCTTATGGACCAGGAATCTAGATAAATCGCCATACTCCGAGTTTCTCTCTCCGGCTCTATGGAACAATGCAGCCAAAGAGCTTACCAGGCAATACTGCAACCTGCTCGGCGAATCGACTGAAAGCCCGTTGAGTATCACGATATCGGCGGGTACACAGACTTTGCCTGTGCTGTTGAAATACATGAACGTGATGGCGAATAAGAAGCTTGATTGGCAGAGTATGGAGCAGCTTCCTGTGGCTGTGGAACTGTCTGAGGAGTTTCAGTTCCATTCGGTGTTTGTGTGTCCAGTCTCTAAGGAACAGTCGAGTGATGATAATCCTCCGATGATGATGTCTTGTGGGCATGTGCTTTGCAAGCAGACTATCAACAAAATGTCCAAGAATGGTTCTAAGTCGTCTTTCAAGTGTCCTTATTGCCCTACCGATGTAGACATCTCAAGGTGTAGGCAGTTGCACTTTTGAAAACGAAAGCAAACGTATGACTTGGTAAAATATTGGAACTAAGTTCCGACCGGCGAATCTGTGTCGGAATGTAAACTGTGTTTTGTTTTGATGAAGAATTTTAAAAATGGTGTCTTTTTGTGTACAAAAAAAAATTATCAGGGAAGTTTTAGATATTCGGACATCCCCATAAGAAACCTTGTTTGTGTTGCTACTTGTTTGTTCAACTTTCTGAATATAGAAATTCTTTACATTTCCAAATTTAGTTTTAACCCACACTATTGTAGTATCTTTGTTTCGTTCTTGTTATACTTCAACTATTTAATTTTTTAATTTTTCCTTTTTTTTTGCGATAGAGCTATATGACTAGAATCTATCATGTACTAAGTCTCATTATTACAGCAAAAAAATGGAACTAAGTTCTGACCGGCGAATCTGTTTATTGAGGTTGGTGAAGAATTTTTAAAATGGTGGCTTTTTGTGTACAAAAACAAAAACAAATTTTTTTTGAAAATAGTATCTCTATTTTTAAATCAGTGGCTTTTTGGAAATAGAATCTCTATTTCGTACTTGTTATACTTCGACTATTTAAGTTTGTAATTTTTTCCTTCTTGGCTTTAGAGCTGTTTGATTTGAGTATATCTTATACTAAAATCTCATAAAAGCAAAAAGAATTCAAGTTGAATTACTAAAATGGAAGAGTTCAATGTCTACCACTCATTCATTATTGGATTTTAGTGGAGTACACACTTATGACCTCTCTATCCAAATTAAACGTACCAAAAACAATGGAGCACTTGACAACATTTTCCTCTTCACTTTGACCGATTGACTCTAGAGTGTTATTGGTAGTTAATGGGGAACAAAATTGTGAACATGATTGTGAACATGATTGTGAAATTATAACGGGGAACATAATAGAGGCACAAAAAGTAGGAATGAGAGAAAAAAGGTGAGCCTATCATCATGACATCTTATTCAATGTATAAAGTACATGAGACAAAAGCAAAGACCAAATTCATTTCCGCCGTAACAAAAAAGAGAGGAGAGAATGAATATGTTAGCCAAATCTCTTTATTTTTTGTTTGGAAATTATAATAGAGCACCCACAAATTTTGATAATTTCCTACATCAAAAACTAATCTCCATAAGGTTTTATATAACACGGCGAAAGAAATAATAGATTCATAATTTGAACCCAAAAACACTCCATAACTTTTGTTCATATACCAATATACCATTCTAATTATTTGTATCAAATCATTACAAAAAACTTCTTAATAAAATAAGAAAAAAACAAACAGACAAAAACAAAAATCGAAACTAGAATCTAGCATTTTCGAATCCATGGAGGTCGCTGACTCTATTCATGTGCTTCCTCATGATCGCCACTTTAGCCAATCTTTCAGCCGCTCTCCACGCTGAAGTCGGCGTTAGCGCCTCAGACTTCTGCGCCACTACTTCTGGACTCTTCACCGCCACGTGTCTACCTCTCAAACGGTTCAAATCAGCCAGCTCAACGTCCAAACCACGTAAGCACGCGTCACCTGAACTCAAGCCGTACTGCACCAACAAGGCTCGAGATGACGTCAGCATTCGCTCAGCTCCGGAGTAATCATTGGCTTCGATCAGCCGCCGAGACTCTGCCACCGCTCTTGTGCTGACGTGGAGGTTCCTGAGCCTTGCGATGTTGGTGTTAGATGATCTGACGGCGACAGGACGTGGTATCAGAAGCGCTCGTTCTTCCGAGTTTCTTATCTCCTGAGTTGTAGGATCCACGTGGCGAGATCGGACGGTCAACATTCTGTGGGATCTACCAGATGAAGAAGATGAAGGTGATTTGAGTTCCACCAACACTTCTCTTTCCTCATCGCCGTACATGTCACGTAACCGAATCAACCCGGCTCCAAGCCAAACCGGTCGACCTGATAGTGAATAAACCGACGTAATCTCTCCTTGGCCCAATCCGGAAACCACTCCGAGTTGTAAAGTAAGATCCTGAACGGATAAACTCAACAAACCCTTAATGCGTTTGGCAAGCGCGTCCTCCTCGTGGTTACACGCGCCGAGCCATATTGTGTGCGTTGGAATCTCCAAGTGCGAGAAGCGCGTGGACGATACAAAATCGAAGTGGGCCAATTGGGCTTGATGGGTCGAGTTTCTGTTACGGTCCGTTAATACGAAAATGGTGGTGAACAGATTTTTCTGCCGGCGATCTTCAATCACTTTAGCCGCTTTCTTAACCGCATCGTTCACGCTCATTCCATCGCCGTCACCGGAGATTTCGTCGACGATCCGACGAGCTATTCTCCTTCCGTTCGCCGTCATTCTCCGTAACGGGGTTAATCGCTTCGAGCTCGACGAGAACGAGACCATCGATAAACGATCCGTCTCTCGTAGAGACGAAATCACCAGCCTCATTGCTCGCTTCACCATTTCAAGCTTGCTTCCGCTAACGTCTAGAACTGTAACTAGATCCACCGGAGATCTACACGTCGCTGGTAACGGCAGCGATTTGATTTTCATCAGCACCGAGTATGTCTCGTTACCCCTTCCAACCGCCACAATTGCCGCATCCGACGACAGCTTGACGTCCACGTGTCCCGAAACGGAATCGGTTAAAAATTTCTTCGCCGTTAACGGTGACGGCGTGTTAACGAAGAACCCTTTGAAATCGCCGTTATCGTTATCTTCTTCCTCGTCGTCGTAGTCGTTTTCGTCTAATTCCGGTATGGTGTTGAAACCTGCTGGCGAGATTGGAGAGGAGATCAAAGGCTCGTCGTCATTGTAGACTCTCAGTGATTTGTTGCTCTTGGATTCTCGGATCCTGGAATCGAATTCGGATCCGGATTTTCGGGATTTCTGAGTATCCAATTCGTGGAGAGGAGAAGAGAGAGACAGAGGGAGCAGCGAAGTTTCTCTCCACGAGACACCGCAAACCGGACAATCGGCGAGTGGATTCCGATCACCGGCGCGTGAAGCCACGCACGGGAAATGGAAAGTGTGTGAACACTCCGCCGTGAAAATCGCAGTTCCTCTTCCTGCTTTCGCGCTCTGTAAGCAAATTCCACATCTGCTGCTGCTTCCACTACTCTGCTAAAGAAACACAAACACAAATCAATAAACCAAAATGCTAAACTTGGAGTGTGTGAAATTCGATTCGGTTCGATTGGATTCTCACTTTGGTGAAACAGAGTCTGGATTTGAGGAGAGAGAAGCTCGCCGGAGATTTCGGTGACGAAGGGGTAGAAGAAGAAACGCTGAGAAGAGAGAGCGGGCTTCTGTTTCTCCTGGGCGTCGTAGCTGTCGTCGGAGTTACGTCGCCGGAAGTTCTGCACTGAAGCTTAGGACTAGCGGGAAGAGACGACGGCGAAGGAGTTGTGACGGCTGTATTAGCCCAACTCTGGCAACGAAAGGTAGAGTCCACTGAATCGGATCGGGTCATAGACGTCGGAGTTGATCCGAAACTAGAGGTGGGTTTTTGCCGATCAAGTGAATCATCAGCTCTGTTATCGTCTTTCTTTTTATGTATCGTTGTCCAAAACGTTCTTCTCAAACCACTCATCATCTTTCAACTTCTTTGCTTCGTTTTTGTAATGATTTGAATTTCTCCTGAGAGGAAAAGAAGCGTTTTTGAGAGTATAATGTAAAACGATGAAGACACTTGAGACAGAGAGTTGGGGAGAGATAAAGAACAGGAGAAAATGGTGGGGTTGAGATTTTTTAAAAAGTCGCCTCCTTTTCTTTTGGTAATAAAAGAACAGTGAAGATTATTTGATTATTGGGATTATCAAGATGTTTAATTCAAAAAAAAAAAATTACCTTCAAAAAGCTGTAAATTGTTTTAAAAAGTTACTTATTGGCATTGGTCTTCGTCTTAACGTTCTTGGCTAGAGACTGAATCGAGTAGATTCGTCGGCATTTCTCGAGGAAGTACATAAACAAATCACCCTACGAGTCTACGAATGTAAATCAAGCTCCTCATCGAAGTGTTCTAGTTACATATTGAAGATGAAAACATAAAAAGTTTAGTTTTTTTATATCCAGTCAATAATTTTTTTGTGGGTCAATTTTTGGGATCAATTCAATCTATCTACTTTATTGATATTTACAGATAGTGAGTTTTTCATTTTGTTTTGACATTGAGACAGAATATGGTTGGGACTTGGGATTGAATGTGATCAGACAGTAAAAAGATAACGAAGTATCATAAATGAGTGAGAGAGTGAATGGAAAAGAAGAAGATGGTCTTTATTCAAAGACGCCTAAAACGTAGCAGCCTATTACTGAGTTTGTGTGTGTACTCTCTATTTGAGATCTGTTGTAGTGAGTCGGCCCATTTTTATCTTTACGATGCTTCTTATATTTTTTGTTTAATGCCTTTTATCACTTTTTTTCGATTTCTTCTTACACATGCTTTATAACAGCTTTTTGGAACGTACATGTCATGCACTGATTCACACATAGATGTATTTGGATGTTTCACGTGTATTAATTGTATACTGTGTAAAAGTTGAATTCAATGGTTATGGGCGTTGAAGGGAATTGTCTTTTACTTGATTATATAACAATGTATATGTATGTCTTATAAGGATCAATCATTGTAAGCCAAAACAAATTATGTTCATATTTTCTGAGCAATACAATTAGGAATTTGGCTACGTATGATTGATTAATCTCTCTCGCTAAAAAGATGGGTGCCTCACTGTATAAATGCATAACTATATCATCTTGATTTGATTAATGTTAAAATATGAAGATTTGGATATAGCATTTAGGAATTAGGACATAACAAAAAGATACGGTAATGACTTATGACTAATTTTCTCTTAGTATTCTAATTATCTAAAGTGTATAGCTAATTGTCGCACATTCCCTATGTTTCAGGATATTTTCGGTTGTCTCTTTCTGCTCCATGTGCCGCACCGAAAACATATACAAAGCTATGCCACACATATATTTATAAAATAACTACATAACAGGAAGCATTTTGTTTAATTTTATATAGTTTCATTTGTTAGTTTGTTGTCGTTGTTTATTCAAAACAATTTGATAATAATACACAAAAAATTGGCATCAACATAAAAAGACAATGAACCAGCAGAACCACCGTCCAAAAACTTCAATTAGAATCAGTCAAAACATGCATTAGTTAAATTCACAACGACACGTATATTATCACAAGTCACAACTCCAAGTTCCAATAAACCTATTACGCTAAATTAAAATCTATGGACTAATCTCTTTCAACAGAACAGAAGGATAAAAACTTTTGGAATAACAGACCAGATAAATTAAGATATCACATAAAACCATCTTCTACAATAATTAAAAAACATAGCACATTAGTTGAACTTCAAAAAAATCAAAAATCGTCTAGGCGACCCGCACCAATAGAGCGGACATGTAAATAAATTACCTTTCTAACTCTTTACAATAGATAATACGAGATCGTATCATATAGAACCAAATAGTTGGTCATTCTCGAGAAGTGTACTCATTCGTCGTTTTATGGCGAAATTTTAAATTTGCAAATATTAATTGTGAAATAGGTCACTGATTTTCTTATGTTGGTCGAGAATTGAGATCAAATCTACAGATATATATGGAGACGATTCCTCCTATCGATGAAACCTCCTTCTACCTGGACCAGTTTCTTTCATAACTATCTGCCCCTTCCTCGTTAATGATAGTTTTATAACTTTTATTACTCGAATTTCGAAACCTGAAAAGAAGTGTCTCTATGTTATCAAGTGTTCACATATTCGCATATATATTACTTAGACCCACATATGTATCCACTGTAGAAATAACAAGTTTATAAAATATGATCTACTCTTTTATTTTTCTAAGGAAAATATAAATGTATTCAATTATGTTAGTTTCTCTTTCTCGTCAACCATACACTCCAAGCTTAATGATGAAACCTTCTTCTCCGTCTTAAACAAATTAAAAAAAATTACAAAAAAAAAAATTAAAAAACTTTTTGACTATAAAATGTCGTTTTCAGTTAGCTGATTTTCACTATGGTCAAGTGTATTTATGCATGCAGCTTGTTGATATTTTTATAAAAAATTATTTATAATCTATGTGTATATTGCTAAAAGTCTATCTTCTTTACTTTTGTAAATTTCGTTTGTATGTTGGTCAACTAACTAAAAGAACTATAAGAATTTTGTCGTCATATAAATGATGTGGAATCTACATCTAGCGAGAACCAGTTATAGACCTTGGCCCTCGATTAAGAGTGTAAGACCACAAAGATTTCGGCTAGTTGTGTAATCAGTTGTTGTGATGTTTGGTTCTGATTTAGTTTTCAGGTTGGTTAAACCGGAGGAATTGAAGAAGAGTGACATCGGTTTTAGTGTTGGTAATTAAACCGAGTTAAGAGAAGAAGCTGGTTAAGCGAGCCCTTGGTTCGCGATAAAGGGTTAGCGTATAAATAGACTTGTGATAAGGTTTATTTTATATTCTATTCTTCACTTTCTTGTGCCGTCAATAGGAGAGTTGATCTCTGTAACCTCCATTGATACTTTTGCTCTGTTATTGAGCTGTATCCTTCTTTTGATTAGTGGATTGCCGGATTGAATCGGCCCCAGACGTAGGCTTAGTCATATCGACTAAGTTGAACTGGGTTAACAAACTCCTTGTGTTCTCTATTTTCTGCAATTGCTCTGTTTTCTTGATTGATTGGTGTCTTGTGCGTGAGAGAGAAAGAAAGTGGTTTTGTGAGCTTGTGTGTGATTGAGATTTGCAGGTTTTCTCAAGGGCAAATCGTAACAGATTGGTATCAGAGCACATGGTTGGGAAGGATCCACCAAACTCACGGATCGATGTCGACAAGTTCGACGGAAACGGAGATTTCTCTCTTTGGAAGATCAGAATCATGTCGCACCTTCGGGTTATTGGATTGAAAGATATCCTGACTGATCACAAGCTGGAAAAGACTGTAACAAAATCTAGTGGAGTTGGTGATGCGGCGGTGACGACGACAGAGGTAGTTTCTGATCCTGAAAAGATTGATAAATCCGAAAGAGCTATGGGGATTATCATAGCGAATGTAGGGGATCATGTATTGAGGAAGATTAAGAACACTGAATCTGCAGCTGAGATGTGGTCTTTGTTAGATCGTTTGTACACAGAAACTTCGCTGCCAAATAGAATTCATATGCAGTTGAAATTCTATACATACAGGATGGTAGAGTCTAAAAACGTTGATGAGAATGTCGATGACTTCTTGAAGATAGTTGCTGAACTTAGTAGCCTTAACGTCGAGGTCTCGGATGAAGTTCAAGCTATCTTGTCGCTTACTTCTTTGACTCCTAGCTTTGATCAATTGAAGCATACTCTAAAGTACGGAAGAGAGTCTCTATCCCTAGAAGAAGTAGTCTCTGCAGCAAGGTCTAGGGAAAGAGAATTATCAGAAGATCACAGGTCTGATAAGAATCAAGCGGCGAGTTTGTATACTGGTGAAAGAGGAAGACAACCTTACAAAGGTTTTAAGGGAAAGAATGATCGCAGCAGAAGCAGGTCGAGGTCAAATACAAGACTTACTTGTTGGTTTTGCAAGAAGGAGGGACATATCAAGAAAGACTGTTATGCAAGAAAGAAGAAATATGGAATTGAACCTCAAGGGGAAGCGGGAGTGATTACAGAGAAGCTGGTATATACTGAAGCTTTGAGTGTAAACGGTCAAGAGTCAAAGGAACAGTGGGTTATTGACTCAGGTTGCACATACCATATGACGTCCCGAAGAGATTGGTTCTCAGATTTCAATGAGAACACAAGTACAACGATTCTCCTTGGTGATGATCACACTGTCGAAGCAAAAGGGTGTGGATCTATAAAGGTGAGGACAAACGGAGGTTCCATCAAAGTGTTAAAGAACGTGAGGTATGTTCCAAATCTGAGGAGAAACTTGATCTCTACTGGTACTCTTGACAGCTTAGGGTACACACACGAAGGTGGAGATGGTGCAATAAAATTCTATAAGAACAATAAGTTGGCTCTGCGTGGAATCTTGCAAAATGGATTGTATATTCTTGATGGAAGGACTGGGTTGGGAGAAAACTGCAACGTAGAGAGCTCAAATGACAAGACGAGTTTATGGCATAGTAGACTTGGGCATTTGAGTATAAACAATATGAAGACTCTCAGCGGTAAAGGTCTGATCGAGAAGAAAGAAATCAAAGACCTTACGTTCTGTGAGCACTGCATAATGGGAAAATCAAAGAAGTTGAGCTTTAATGTGGGTAGACACATTACAGAAGATATCCTCGGCTATGTTCATGCAGACTTATGGGGATCTCCAAATGTCACTCCTTCACTCTCAGGTAAACAATACTTTCTCTCTATTATCGATGATAAAACGAGAAAAGTTTGGTTAATGTTTCTCAGGTCTAAGGATGAAACGTTTGAAAATTTCTGTGAGTGGAAGGTGCTAGTTGAAAATCAAGTGAACAAGAAAGTAAAGGTACTGAGGACTGACAACGGCTTAGAATTCTGCAACTCAAGATTCAATGATTACTGCAAGAAGGCTGAAATTGAGCGTCACAGAACGTGCACCTATACGCCGCAGCAGAACGGCATTGCTGAACGCATGAACAGAACCATAATGGAGAAGGTCAGATGTATGTTAGATGAGTCTGGTCTTGGTGAACCGTTTTGGGCTGAAGCAGCTGCAACCGCAGCTTATTTGGTGAATAGATCTCTTTGTTCTGCTATTGATCACAATGTTCCAGAACAGTTATGGCTGAACAGGAAACCAGGTTACAAGCATTTGAGAAGGTTTGGGTCAGTGTCTTACGTTCATCAAGATCAGGCAAAACTGAAGCCAAGAGCTTTAAAAGGTGTGTTTCTGGGTTACCCTCCAGGGACCAAGGGTTACAAGATCTGGTTGCTGAATGAAGAAAAATGTGTGATCAGCAGGAACGTGGTGTTTCACGAGAATATGGTCTTCAAAGATCTGAAGTCTGACGAGAATCAAGCATCAGGTTCTAAGTTTCTGCCGGTTCCAGCGATCACGACAGAGACGTTTCTCAGAACAGAAAATGTGGTTGATGATGATGTTCAAGATGAACATGTTACAGAAAGCTCAGACGCAGGTGGAGCAGCTCAAGAAAATGCTAGTGGTTCTGAGTCTGATGAAGCTGAGACAGAAGACGCCTCTGCTGGTGTTATTGATCTGACAAATTATCAACTAGCAAGAGACAGAGGTAGAAGACAACCTAAGCCACCAGCTAAGTTTTCAGATTACTCTGAAGTTGCATTTGCTCTCCTCACAGCTGAATTTGTAACTTCAGAGGAACCGAGTTGTTATCATGAAGCCAGAAGAGATAAAAACTGGGTTAAATGGAATGGTGGTATGAGAGATGAGATGGAGTCGCTATGGAAGAGCGGAACATGGATTATTGTTGATCGACCTAAAGACAAGAAGGTCATAGGCAGCAGGTGGTTATATAGACTGAAGCCTGGTATTCCTAACGTCGAATTAGAAAGGTATAAAGCAAGAGTTGTTGCTAGAGGTTTTACGCAGAAAGAGGGAATTGACTATCAAGAGGTGTTTGCACCAGTAGTTAAACATCTCTCCATACGTATTCTGATGTCATTGGTGGTTAAAGAAGACTTAGAGCTGGAGCAGATGGATGTAAAAAACAGCATTTCTGCATGGTGAACTTGAAGAAGAACTTTACACGGAACAACCAGAAGGTTTTGTGGTTGATCCAAAGAAAGATCAAGTGTGTCTGCTAAAGAAGTCGCTTTATGGGTTAAAGCAAGCTCCACGGCAATGGAATAAGAAGTTCAATGCGTTTATGATGAGCCAAAAGTTCACTCGCAGTGGACATGACTCATGTGTCTACGTAAAGGAAGTAGGTGATGACGATTTTATCTATTTGCTGTTATATGTTGATGATATGCTCTTAGCTGCAAAGAGTATGACAGAAGTGAATAAGCTAAAGGCTGAGTTAAGTCAAGAATTTGAGATGAAAGATTTGGGAGCAGCGAGTAGAATCTTGGGTATAGACATTACAAGAAACAGAAAAGAAGGTACTCTATGCTTATCTCAGTCTGGGTACTTGAAGAAAGTGATTCAAAGGTTTAATATGGGTGAAGCTAAGGTTGTGAGCACGCCCATTGGTGCACATTTCAAGCTGTCGTCGGTTCAAGATGATAGTGAGTGTGTTGATACAGAGTTGGTACCATACAACAGCGCAGTGGGCAGCATTATGTATGCAATGGTTGGGACACGTCCAGATGTTGCTTATGCTATCGGTCTTGTTAGCAGGTTTATGAGTAAACCAGGAGACATACATTGGGAAGCTGTTAAGTGGTTATTGAGATATCTTAAAGGCTCAGTTGGGATGAGTTTGGTGTATACAAAGGGTAAAGACTTTAGTGTGCAGGGTTTTAGTGATTCTGATTATGCAGCGGATCTTGACAGAAGAAGGTCAATCACGGGTTATGTTTTCACGGTTGGTGGGAATACAGTGAGCTGGAAATCAAGTCTGCAGCACACAGCTGCTTTGTCAACTACAGAAGCTGAGTATGTTGCACTAACGGAGGCTGTGAAAGAAGCTATGTGGATTCGTGGCTTGTTGGAAGACATGGGTTTAAAACCAGCAAAAGCTTCGATATGGTGCGATTCTCAGTCGGCTATTTGCTTGTCTAAAAACAATACTTTTCATGAAAGGACAAAGCATGTGGCTACAAAGTATAACTTCATCAGAGATGTGATTGAAGAAGGTGAAGTTGAAGTGAGTAAGATTCATACATCAAAGAATCCAGCGGACATGCTTACAAAAAGCATTCCAGTTCGTAAGTTTGAGGAAGCCTTAGATTTTCTGAGGCTACTCAAGTGAAGATGGCATATCTTCGTGCCGAGGTTAAATCCAAGGTGTGCAGTTCACTAGAAGAGAAGATGAAAAATGAATCAAGGTGGAGTGTTGTGATGTTTGGTTCTGATTCAGTTTTCAGGTTGGTTAAACCGGAGGAATTGAAGAAGAGTGACATCGGTTTTAGTGTTGGTAATTAAACCGAGTTAAGAGAAGAAGCTGGTTAAGCGAGCCCTTGGTTCGCGATAAAGGGTTAGCGTATAAATAGACTTGTGATAAGGTTTATTTTATATTCTATTCTTCACTTTCTTGTGCCGTCAATAGGAGAGTTGATCTCTGTAACCTCCATTGATACTTTTGCTCTGTTATTGAGCTGTATCCTTCTTTTGATTAGTGGATTGCCGGATTGAATCGGCCCCAGACGTAGGCTTAGTCATATCGACTAAGTTGAACTGGGTTAACAAACTCCTTGTGTTCTCTATTTTCTGCAATTGCTCTGTTTTCTTGATTGATTGGTGTCTTGTGCGTGAGAGAGAAAGAAAGTGGTTTTGTGAGCTTGTGTGTAATTGAGATTTGCAGGTTTTCTCAAGGACAAATCGTAACATCAGTCATAATGGCCATCAGTAGTTTAAATAAAAGATGAAATTAAATTTGTCAATATTTAATGATATTTTCTGAACCATTACGAGAGAACCAGAGGCGTGAGTTTATAAAAATGAGATAATGTTCATTACATACTATTTGATTAATGTACTTGACCAAATAAAGAGACATAAATTTCGTGAATCTTACTTCAAGCTAGGATCAAGCAAGATCTAAAACTTTATTCAAATACTATAAATATACATTTTCTTTGCAAATCATATCCCAATGCGTAATATATTTATTAATGTAGGGTTAGCCGTAGTTATACATAGCACATGTAAAGTAATTAAGCAAAGAGGCCACGGGGGACGTACATATACTTGGAAAAGTTTAATAAAAACTAATTTCATAAAATACAACTCTTAAAATGAATTCTTTAATCTGTCAAAGAAAAAAGAATTCCGTCATGACCAAAGCACATCGTAATCAATCTCAAACATCGAGAAATTTACAAATTGCTGCAGTCCAAGCCGTTTAACTCCATCTAACTGCAAGTTGAATCCTATATTCCCATGAACCAAAACTTAAAATTTATATATATACGTTCTCTTAACTCTGACACTGAAATGACTAATGATTAAGTCCAAGAATTGGTGAACATCATAACCACCATATGTTGACTTTTTTTTTTTTTTTTCCATCTAGAATTATATTGAAATGAAGATGTTACAAGGTGTTACACACCCAACCCAAACCAAACAAAAAAATAAACGTAGCCCAAGACCAAGGGAAACCCAATGTCCTCTCTAACCTCTCTAGAACAAAAGCAGAGGTACAAAGGAAAGGAGACAAAACCACCAAAATCAGACTACAAACACCAAAAAAAACCTGGCTTAAACAGAGGGAGAAACTCTCTCAGAGACAAAGATATCATCTAACCAACTCGGATGACCCAACGCCACATAAGAGTGTCTACGATCTCCTTTGATGACACTCTGGGCAATGAGAAAAGCCCCTCTGTTAGCACTTGTCGGTTCCAACAACACTTTCCAACTCCTAAAATTCGCTAAGGCCAAAGCTGCTTCAAAAGCTTGCAACTTGAAAGACGGCCACGCTTTCAGTCTCTCGAGAATTTTAGCAACCATTGAATCTTCTGTTGGTAAAACCACCTCGCTCACTCCATGAGACTGGAGGCTTTCTATAGCCCACATCAACCCTCTAAAATTGCACTCTAAACGGCTACCTAAATTAGAGAAAGATCTTCTACTGTGCAAGAGAACCAAACCTTTCCAATCTCTAAGAACCCACGCCATTCCTCCCATGCGACTGTCCTTATTCCAGAAACACCCAACATTGCACTTTAACATCTGACCCGAATCAAGGGATCAGGCGCTACAATCACCTCATGCTCCTTATCAATCTGTTGAGATAAAAACCAAAGATCCACTTTCACAATAATCTCAGCCATTAGAGCCAAAGCGTTCTGCAATTTGTTCTCAAAAGCCAGATTATTTCTATTTTTCCAGAGTAACCAAATCACCCACAGGAATCTTCGTCTAATGTTTTGAGGGATGAGAGGGTTTTTCCTTTGACAAAGAAGGTAATACACATTGTCAAAGATTGATTCTCCAAAGCCTATTGATGCAGCGCATCTTCTCCTCTTCGACGTCTTTAAGTTACCTTTGTCACCGACGTTAGGTTAGGGTTTTAGTTTCATCTTTACTATTTAAGCATGCACATGATGTAAAGTTTAGGCAGCTTTTGATTATTGAATAAACATACAACTTTTTGTTCATTTTATCCTTGTTATCGGTATTCTTTGTGAATCAACGATTATCAAGAACCCTCGTTTGAACGGTCATCGAGTTTTCTAGCTTCCGCTCTCCATCAGTTGGTATCAGAGACTAAACGGTCCTTTTATCATGCCGCCAAGACAAAAACTGCATCGACACAGGAACGAGCAAGTTAATGCTTTGCGAGAAGCTCTAGCGGAGTTTCCACAAACTATGTGTGACGTGTTGCGAGAGTCCATGGTAACTGCCCAATTTTTTTTCCAAGGGGATGATTCGATCTTTGACGAAGAGGTTGAAGAAATTGACAACGAGAACCATTATCAAGCTGTAGGAGATCTCTACAACAAGTTTTATGGAGCTCCAATCTACGATGAGGTAGATCCGATCTTCCGCCTTTGTGATGGTGCTAATCAGATTTGCGATGATGCAAATCCAATCTTTAATTGATGTCTATGATGAATATGACATGGAGTTCATAGGAATTGAAAGAAAGGAAGACGTAAACCTTGGATACGTTCAAGTAATCAACAAAATTGGTGAGGAGGACGAAGATACGAATATGAGTCAAGGGAAGCAATATATTAATTATGATCGTATTTTCACCTTATCATGAAGACATGGTGGATCACATGGTTAAGAGATATTACGGTGATTTATTTTATCTTCCAAATCATCTATATCAGCAGAGCAATGGCCAACCGCCAGATCGTGAATCGCAGGATCATGATCCTTTTCTCCGCAGAGAGAAAACTTTTTACAATGAGTTTGATGGTGATCCGGTTTTCAGTGTGCTGTTTGCAATGATGAATTAACGGTTGAGAGCTATGAGGATTCATCGAAGTGTGACCAACACCAAGCCAATGCTCGTTTCACGGATGAGTAAACACGAGCCATTTACTAACTCCTTTGATACGTTTCCTCAGGCAGCTTTTCTCACACCAGTTTGCACTCAAATTTTTCCTCACGCCAATCTTCATGCATGCTTAAGCTTCAAGGTCATATTTTGTCATTATCAGGGGAGCCTATGACAGATTTGGTTGACATTCTAGTAGTTGTTATGGTACAGGGGAGAAGAGTCGTCGTTTTTCTCTCGCTATATTTATTTGTCACATTGGTTTTAACAGCTCTGTTTTTCAACTTATACATTAATGTTGGTCATTATTTACGGCACAAGGTGGTCTCGGCATGGTTACGTCCACGGGCGAGATGGGATAGTTGTATTTGTTGGCTTGTTTTGATTTCCCCGATGCCGTACTCATCTGTGGAGCGTGAAAGTTTTTTTGAGGAAACAATGAACAATTTCAGCATCGAATGGGGTTTACTCTTCAATGACGGGAAATCTTATGTGGATCTTTCATGGAATTTAGCCAGCGCGAACACAATATGCTCGACTTGTTTTGCAAATACTTTAATGACATGTCTAGTCATTCTTGGTGCTATAGATGTGACGTATCTACTCCATCACCACCAATTTGGTCTCATGAATGGTAACATTCATTTTGGGGAAAAATGGAAGCACAAGATCAGCGTCAAGTGGGTTTTTCTTATGCGTGGTGTGTTATTTTCTGAGGTGTTTTCAATGTACACTGACATTGGTCAAGTGCAGCTTGTGAAAGTCCAAATAACACCTGATGCAGCGTGAATATTCCAAATATCTTAAATGCATTTATTAATTATTTGTATTATTTATATTTTAGATATTTTATATTTTAATTAGAATATTCTAGGGTTTTTGAGGTTTTCTTATATATAGCCGTACTGTGAAGAGTATTCACAAATCAAGAGAAAGCCCTGAGAGGAGAACTCTCAAACCCTAGTTATCCGGTATTCTGAGGAATCAACGGATCTCTAATTCTATCCGTAGTAGCTTCCGCTCCATCACCTATGCTCGGTGAAGGAAAATCACTAAGCGCCCAGATTTGTCTTGCAAAAGAACAAGAGAACAGAACATGGTTGATTGATTCTCCAACTACACCACAAGCTAAGCACACATTCTGGACTTTTATACATCTCTTTTCCAAGTTTATCCAGCACTGGAATTGCTCCACTAAGCACTTTCCATATGAATATCTGAATCTGTGAGGTTGTTTGGAGATCCCAAACAGAGCTCTTCAGGATATTTAGCGACGGCAACTATAAAATACCATATGTTGACTCTAAACATATAAAATACTTAATATATAATATTCTTTTTTGTCGGTATGCTCAAGTTAAGGGAATGGTTTATAATGCAGGTTCTATTGTGTATATATATAGTTACATATTTACTAAATCATAGCTTAAATAAGGTTAAGAAACGGTTTCGGGAGACATATCATATGCCGGTTTGGACCGATCATGTTTAAATCAAGTTGTCCAAAAATACATTAATATTGGGGTCTGTTGTCTTAGTATTTTATTTTGTTATTGTTATTACTACTTACCAGAATCCAACAATATTATTTAGTACCATCCATTTTTTTTGGTTGGTAGGGAAAAGGTACGTTTGTGCTCACTATTTCCATTTTATACGGGTAAATTTTTCTGCTTTAAGTATAAAATGCTTGCATATGGAATGCTTTTCAGTTTTAAAATTAACATAATATTAGAAGAAAAAAACAATTGAGTTTAAATAAATATTTTATTCACACTGTATGTAGATTTTATTCAAATTCACTAAAATGCTCGTGAGTTTTGATGATTAAGCACTAAAAATGTACTACCATCTACATAATCGGGCGAGATGGTGGAGGGATTGGCAAGACGGTGGCGGTTTTGGAAGCATCTATGGGAGCAGAAAAGAAACAAAATTTGTACTACCATCTCGCCCAATATCAAAAAATTATACAGAGGAGATAGATGCTCGTTGAGGTTGCTGAACTGGAGCAAGATGAAGAGGACGACACTAAGAACAAGCTCTCCATGGTGGTTTGATTTTCTCAGCAAAAGTTGATTTTGCTTAACTTATTAGATTTTTCCTGCATTTGGGTTATGTGGTTAGATTTTCTCAGCAAAAAACTAGATAAATCATTTTCTTCCTGTTTTGCTTATGTTCCACCAGCAAAAAAAGTATATTTAACCCTCAAAAGATGTATATGAAAATTTGGAGGTATATAGCATATAGGACATAACAAAAAGATACCGTGAGGAGGACTTGTCACAAGGTGCATAAATATCTCTCATTAGTTAGGTATATAGTATATACATATACCTTGTCCGGTTATTACAACTTATACTAAACTTATATTTCCTATGTTTTTCAATATTTGATGTTTTAGAGTTACCTTTTTTCACATAGATTAAAAAATAATGAAAGAGTAAGAGTAATGCAAGTACCCGTTTATAATAAGTCGGGTAACAAGTCGGAAAATGTTAATATTTACAAGTGAGGGGCAAATATCAAGTCGTAATTTTTATTCTGATATTTACCCCGTTTTGACCCGCCCCGTTCAAATATATAACCTAAGCCCATTCAAATATATAACTCAAGCCCATATTATCAATTCAGATTTTATTAAACCCAAGTCCATATTATTAATTCAGATTTTATTAAACCCAAGTCTATATTATCAATTCAGATTTATTAAACCCAACCCATACATAACACAAGTACACAAACACCACATAACCCAAACCCATTGTTTAATTTTCATTATGAATGGAGTGGGGCGGGGCGGGTTATTTGCAAATAGTTAATTTTTTACCAAGTACTTGCAAATACAAGTACTTGTACGGGCAGGATGGGTCACGAGTCGATTTTAGGGAAAATCGAGGAGGGTAAGGCAGGTCGCAAATATAGCAAATATCATAAGTACCTGTCCCGCGCCCAGCCCTAACTAGAGTTGACTTTATACGAGTATAATTTTGCACGGTCAAGATAAACTTGGATATATATTATGCTAACAAGAAAGTTTGTTATTTATTTATATTTTTTTTGCAAAAACTGGAAAATTCTTTGATCATTTTCCCCTCGAAATTGAGTAACTTTTTCTTATTTAGTAGCGATTTTATTTTTGCTTGATTTAATGTATTTTCGGATACTTCTTTATGTGGTTAAAATTTACTATAATGTTAAAAATACGAGGGTTGACCAAAAAAAAAAAAAAGTTAAATATATGAGAATTAAACTAGAAATCTATTACAAAACTTAAAAAGTAACAACCGTGAAATAAAGAGCTTTCCTACTTCTGTCGGGATTTGGTCAGATCTTAATTAACCTATAAAATCAAAAACAGAGACGTTTCTCTGCCTCTTAAATTAAAAGAAAAGACCTTTGAATTGAGTCGATGTCCAATTCCGACGAGCCATCGCAGAAGAAGAGGAACATGCAGGGGTCTCCATCGTCGTCTCTGCTATCGTCGCTGCCAGATGACGTGGCTCTGAACTGCCTGGCTCGAG
This sequence comes from Erythrophleum ivorense, assembly GCA_026724425.1. Classification (NCBI taxonomy): domain Eukaryota; kingdom Viridiplantae; phylum Streptophyta; class Magnoliopsida; order Fabales; family Fabaceae; genus Erythrophleum; species Erythrophleum ivorense. The sequence continues at coordinate 165,500 of JAIUCV010000274.1, forward strand.
TCTCGAGATTGGATCGTGCCGCCCTATCTCTGGCCTCCAAGAGTTATCGATCTCTAGTGGCTTCCCCTGATTTCGACAAGATCCGATCGCAGATGGGTCGCACCGAAACATACGTCTACGTATGCATACGAACCCCTCCTCCTGACCCAAACCTTCGCTGGTATATCCTCCGCCGCAGAAAAACTCGAGAGGGCTCCTCCTCCGATCTGATCCCGATCTCCTCGCTCCCCTCTCAACCTTCGGAAGCATCCTCCGTGGTGGCGCTGGATTGGGGGATATATGTAATCGGTGGACTGATAAAGGGGAAGCCCACAACCGATGTGTGGCTCTTGGATTGTCGGAGTCACACGTGGCGCAGCGTCCCTTCCATGGGAGTGGCTCGAGCTTACGCGGCTGCTGGAGTCGTAGACGGGAAGATTTACGTGTTAGGAGGGTGCGACGTGGTAAAGTTTGGAGAGGTGTTCGACCCAAAGACTCAAACTTGGGAAACTTTGGCGCTGGCTCGGAAGAATGGCAATAAGATTATCCACGACAGTGTGGTGAGGGATCAAAAGGTCTACGCAGTGGATGGAACAGATGAAACCTTTTACTACTCGCCGAGGGAAGGTAAATGGGGAAGTGGGAATAGTGGTCAAGTGACAGGAAACCGAAGGGATTGGTGTATGGTTGATAATCTCATCTGCTGTCTTAGTAGAAACGGGACTATTTTTTGGTGTGAGCCGGATGAGTTGGACTGGCGTGGACCAGAGGAGATGATGAATACCAAGGAGGTCAAGGGTTTGGGCTCTCTGAATCCGAGTCTCCTTCATTCCAGAGTGGTCCACTTTGGTGAGAAGTTGCTCCATCGGTGGCACCACTATAAGATCAAATATGGTATAAGACCTCCGTTAGGTGTAAGCCAGGAGTTGGAAGATTTACTTCCCGGGGCTAGACTGAGCAACTCTGGTGGGAACATTCTACTCTTCTGGGACGTCATCAATGGGGATCGTCTTGAGATCTGGTGTGCAGAGATCTCCTTGGAGAGACGACCCCAAGGAGGTGAGATTTGGGGCAATATAGAGTGGTCTAATGCTGTCATGACTGTTAATCCTTTCATAGATCACCACAAGGTTTTGCATTCTGTTTCTGTCACTCTCTGAACTTGGCTCTATTTAACTCAACTTCTCAAAATCTTTCATGTAATACTTATCTATTAATAAATAACTTTCCTGTTTATTTTGCAGTTGTACGTCTCCCCAAGATATTTGTTCCTAGTTGAGAATTAGAGAAGATCTCTTATTACGGAAATATTCACATGATTTGCTTTTTCCTGTTTACATCATCACAAACCTAGCTTAAACTCATAAGCCAAAACGGTAAAGCAAAAGAGATCAAATTAACTTATTTGGTATTGGTCTCAAATAACTTTAGTAGTAGATGATGATGATGGCTCTCGATCAAGTTAACTTATTTGGTATGAAACCGGTTAATTCCCTTACAATAGCCTCTACGAATTCAAGTTTCTGGCGTCTGCTCAGTCACTTAGAGATGTGTTCTCCATTCTGCAGGGGTGAGCTCAAACTCCGATTGTTCAAGGCTTCAAGCCATTCAGCAAGGAACAAAGACAAAACAAATGGGACTACCAGATGTTTGATCATCAGATAGTCAATGGGAGAAAATAAGGTAACGAGAAAGAGATGGAAGAAGAGCTGAAAAGAGGAACTGAAAAATGAAAAGAGTTACGCTGAAAAACATGGCACGGTGGTTGAATTGCCATGTGTTTGGTTGAGAAATTGAACACGATGAAGATGCACAACTACCAAGTGTTAGATACAAGGCTGCTGATGAGTTTTACAGATAAAATGCCAAAATTGGAGCACCGATAGAAATCAGTATATCAGTAGTAATCAGCTAAAAGCATCATCAATCAATACGAGAGTGCAAAGAGACAACTGGCTGTGTGTGTTCTAAACTAGGATTTCTTTGAGATTCACAAAGAAGAAGAAGAGCAAGACAACAAGAAACGAAAGGCAAAACACAAGCAAGAAAAAGTATAGCATTGATTTTGATTGAGCAGCTATACCTCAAGACCAAGGATAGTGGTGGCCTCTGCTTTGCCCCTGAGAAGTCCGTGATCACTGTTTCAGGAAATTGATATCTTCATCATTCCTCCTCACATTGCCAATATCAATAGGAAGTGCAGCATTATCCTCAGGTTCTTGATTAACTTCGTCTTCTGCTTCATATCCGGCTGCATATTCGTCACCTCCTCCACCTGCGTTATCATCCCCAAGCTCCTCAATATCATTAAGAAATGCTTCGATATCAGCTTCAGCTTGATATGCTGCATATGCTTCAGCTTCATATTCGTCATCTCCTGCAGCAGCGTTATCATCCCCAAGCTCGTCAATATCATTAGGGAATGCATCCATATCAGCTTCGTGTTCTTGATTTTCTGCATCTACGTCCTCTCCTGCTACATATGCTTCAAAATCAGCTGCCTTCCCTTTAGTTGGAAGATCTTCTTCGTTCCATTGGGCTGCAAATAGTGACGCAAAAGATTTTTCGTTTTCCTTCCAAAACTGCGCCAAAAATAGGATCATGATATCCATTGCGGTTGTGGTTGAGATCGAAAAGCACTGAATCCGCCTTCCTGATCAGAGATCTCAAGGCTCTAGCTTTAGCTGCGGCATAAGCTTCATATTCAGCTGCATATCCTTCATCTCCATCTCCAACTGCTGCTTTATCATCCCCAAACGCCTCAATATCAATAAGAATTGCATCAATATCATCAGGGTCTTGATTAGCTTTCTGTTCTTGATTTACTGCTTCGTGATTAGTTTCCTGTTCTTGATTTGCTGCTGCATTTATTACATATTCTACTGCATATGCTTCCTCTTCAGCTGCGTTCCTTTCCGCTTGAAGATTTTCTTCATTCCATTGGGGTGCAAATAGTTGCGCAACAGCTTTTTCATTTTCTTTTCGAAACTGTTCCATGTTGACAGCCAGATGGTGCCTTTCTTCCAAGGCTGCGTCAAAAATAGGATCAAGATATCCATTGCGATCGAGATTGAGTTTGAGATCGAAAAGCACTGAATCCGCCTTCCTGATCTGAACTCTTAAAGATCTAGCCTTAGCGGCTGTGGATCCATACATGATTACGGTAGAACGTGCGACGTGAACGGAAGGAGAATCGTCGAATCGCAGTTGATATACCCGGTGATGAGCGGAGACAGACGACGGAGACAGGCGTTGATGGCGACGGAGACAGGATGAGCGTGAACGAGCGGGTACGAAAGCGGATAAAGAAAGGAGAATCGTCGGATCGCCGTTGATATACGCGGCGACGACGACGGAAACAGGATGAGCGTGAACGAGCGGTTACGAAAGCGGAGAAAGGAGAATCGTCGGATCGCCGTTGATATACGCGGCGATGACGACGGAGACAGGATGAGCGTGAACGAGCGGTTACGAAAGCGGAGAGAGAATGGAGAGTCGTCGTGAGCGGAAGGAGAATCGTCGGATCGCCGATGATATACGCGGCGATGACGACGGAGACAGGATGAGCGTGAACGAGCGGTTACGAAAGCGGAGAAAGAAAGGAGAATAATCGTGAACAGAAGGAGAATCGTCGGATCGCCGTTGATATACTGTTAGGATAAACCGGTTAATAAACTGGTTTGGGCGCTCTCTCTGGTTAAGTTAATTATGATTTGTGGTTTAGTTATTTCACCTTTTACATCTTTTTGGTAAAACAAATACAAACTCTTCATTAAGCTGAAAATATCCCAAACAAGCCAATTAGTATATCAATATAGTCAACCAAAATTAGAGATTAATAAGTGTCAAGCGCAGTTTACTGTTCACATTAGAACAAAACAACTCATGAAAACACTAAAAATCCCATTTGTCAAATTGTGTAGTAATATTTTTGATATCTCTGCATTGACAAATTCTGAAAAATAAATTTGGAGGTATTTAGCATTTATGACATAACCAAAAGATACCGTAAGGAGGACTTGTGACAAGGTGCAGAAATATCTTTCATTAGTTAGGTATATATATGTTGTCCGTGTAAAATTATTACAACTTATAATAAAAGAAAAAAAAACTTATAATAAACTCATACTTGACAATATCTCTCATTAGTTTTATTATATTATTATTAGACCATCTCTATTAAGATTACATTGACATACTAGCATTAGTATATGTTTATTTATCGCTCTTCTTTATTTGAATATAATCAAGCTTCAACGGCATCGTTTATAGCTTCCGGTGGTGCTGCTGCTGCTACTACTAATGGAGCATTTGCATTAGCATGATTCATCATATTACCACACCCTCCACCGCAGTTACCGCAGCCAGTGGAACCACCAGTGCAGGAACCACCACCGCAACCTCCGGTCTTCGTCATCCCACCACACCCTCCACCACACCCTCCGCCACGGCCACCCCCACTTCCTCCTCCACATCCACCGCAACCTCCACAACCACCACAACGACCACCTTCTTCTTCTTCAACCATGTTCTCACTTACTCCACCACAAACAGTACCGCAGCCATTATTTAGCTCCTTCGAAAAGCACCTAGAACCGCCATTGATCCTCTCCGCAGCTACCACAACCGGAGTAGTCGTGTCAACATTCATCATTGTGTCTTCTTCTAACTTCAGTTGACTGAAACCTTCAATCTCCTTGCTTTCCTCTGTTACACCGTTAGCTTTCACTGTTTCTTTCGCAGCTGCACAAACGCCTTCCTTCTTAAGAAGACCACTGAGTATGAAAGCAGATACTACTCCAGGCAAAACCATCCATTTCTCATTTGCCTGCATGCCATATCGTAATCAAACCCAAGTCAGAAAGTAAACAAAATGGTGAAACTTTGAGTTTTCAAAGTTGCAAACTTTTTACCTCAACAGATCCGAACTTCAAGTCGAGCAACCCCACAGCTTTGCCATAAGGATGTTCCTTTGAGAATTCAACAGCTGTCATGAAATCTTGCTCGCTTCTCATCTTTCCGCAATGCTTTGGCTCATACTCCAGCTTCCTTCCGGAGTAAACTTTCACCATACGAGCACCCGAAAGCTCAAACAGAGGATTGTCGTTGCCTGTTTGCTTAAGTGACCATTTTGCATCAAGCAAAGACCAGAAATTTCCATCATACTCTGCAAGAACAAGACTTTCACCACTCTGTTTCACACCAATCACTTGTCTTGCATCACTTTTTGGGGCTGCGTCGTTGGAGTTCCTCATCTGAAGACTGATCAACTCTGTTTCGGTATCATCAACAACTCGTGTGAAACCTTTAGCAAGACGAGACTTTCCGATCATAGGAAAGAAACAAGAGTCTTTCAGCGAAGGTCTTGACTGAACCAAATGTAGAACAGTCGGACTTCGAGTCGGCGATGTAAACGAGACAGCGACTCGCAGAGAGATTGGATTCTTCTTCAGATCGTCTGAAGCCTTTTCACTCTTACCTGGTGTTAACTCAAGCCACTTCTCAACAGAGAGTTTAGTAACAGGAAACAGAAACTCCGAGAGCGATAAAGAAGCGAAACCTAAGCTCTTAGCCTTGGATGAAGAAGAAGACATCAGCTGGAAACTGAGCTCTCCTGTAGGCTCACACTGGAACAAAGCAACTTGCTTTTCCCCATCAGACTCAGACAAAACCGTAAGCTTACGCTCAGCGTTAAACAGAGAATCAGGTTGTGTTTTGCTGAACACAACAAAGACTTTTCCTTTGTGAGCTTCTGGTAAGTTCTTGACCCCAACAATCTCCAAGACAACCTCAATGACTTTCACCTCTGGAAACTGGATTATATCCTGAGACTCTTCCTCTTTCGCAGTTGGTTTCTTGGTTGAAAAGACGTAAGGAGAAGCTGTGACAGGCTTTGGTGTATCACCACGATTCATAGCACCGGCTTTCCAGTATCTTCGACCAAATGTTTTTTCCCATTGAGCAGTAGTTCCAGAGAAACCAGTGTCAAGCTTCTTACCTTTGCTTCTGTCAGAGTCTGTGTCATCATGCTCAAGAACCTTACCAATCATCTTCGTCAAGTCGTTGCAGTAAGAGAGAGCGTGAAGCTGATGTGTGTGCCAAAGAAGATCAATGTCGTAAGTCGGAACACAGAAAAGCTTGATCGACCTTTCTCTGTTTCTCTTGATCAAGTAGAGAAACGCCTTGTATCTAGCAACAGCTTCTTGCAGAAAGACGTCATTGTGAACATAATCTCTTGAACAAGATCACCCATCCTTCCACTACTCCAGCCCAAGCACGCTTAACTCTGGAGTATCCTTCCACTACTCCAGCCCAAGCACGCTTAACTCTGGAGTTACTTATGGGCCTTTGACCGAAAATGTAAGTGCACTTTATTGACATAGTTAGCCAAATCAATTATCTTAAGTCTCTCTTCTCATTTGTCACAAATCGGGATGTTACAGATTCACCACCTGGTTAAATGATGGTGTGCATCAAACATATGACCCTTTTTCACCCAGTGATGCTTAACTCATTAGTCTGTTTTCAATATGGTGGAATTCTTTATATTAGAACATTGGATTTGATTTCCTCGACATAAGTTTCAAAGCATATGCTTGTCGTTTTCGTTGTATAAATAAATGCAATTGCAATAGCAGCCCTTTGTCTTTTGTGATTTTGATGGTTAAAAATGTGAAGATTGCAAACAAATTATATTATGCACTTTTCCTTTTGTGATATGAAAGTAGCTTGCACAGTTACATTGAAGATGGCCTGAGGGAATCATTAACTCTAATACAATGCTCAATACATAAGTGATAAGTCCTTGTGCACGTGTAACCTTCGCCTTTGGAAGATACCATGTAGCTCCTCCTAAGTGTTCCCTTTGTCTGTTGAGTGCCATTTGCTCAAGAGCTTCTTCTTATCAGTTGCATCTTTTCCTGAGCATATACAATATAAAAAGGTTGTCTCATATATTGTGAATATATTATCTCGTATATATATATCTTTCCTTGTATTGCTTTTCATATATTCTCTAGGGTTTACTTGTAACTATATATATTTCTCTAAGTGAATCAATAAACGCAACCTTTTCCGCTACGCCTCTTTGACATGGTATCAGAGCCAAGTCTCTAAAACTTGCTCTCTTGTGGTATTTCTCTGCAATCTGCAGTTTTTGAGTTTAGTTTGCTCTCTTCGCTACTCTCTGTTTCGAATTGGTTGGTTTATTTCTGGTTTATCTCGTTTTTTTGGTTGATCTCTTTCTCCAAAGTTCAGTTTTCTTCGTGTGTCTTCATCAATGGTGGAAATCACAGATGCTGGTTCTGTTACAAGCAAGTCACAAGCCGAGGTTGGTCGGGATGTGACAATTTTGTCTGATTACTATTTGCCAGCAAGTGCAGATCCAGGACAGTTGATTTGCACTGTATTACTCACTGGTCCGAATTATGAACGTTGGGCTAAGTATATGCGCAACGCTCTCAAAGCCAAAAACAAGTTGGGATTCATCGATGGGTTGGTCATCAAGCCGACTTCAGGAGCTGATGAGGTTAAACTGTGGGATATTGTTAACTCTATGCTTGTAGCTTGGATTCTCAATACAATTGAACCCAAGTTACGTAGCTCTGTTTCTTGTGCCGATACTGCTTTTGAGTTGTGGGATGGTTTGCGAAGTCGTTTCTCTGTTGGGAACGAGCCTCGGGTCTATGAACTCAAAACAAGTGTTGCTACCTTTAAACAGGAAGGACACTCGGTTCAAGACTATTTTGGAAGGTTGAAGCTTTTGTGGGATGACTTGAATGATTTCGAGCCTATTCCGGAGTGTTGTTGTGGTCAGAGTAATTGCTCCTCCGTTAAGAAGCAGCTCGACTTGCGTAATAAAGAACGCAAGTACCAATTCCTTATGGGCTTGGATGGTGTGCGGTTTGGACCTACTCGGTCCAATATCTTGTGTATGCATCCTCCTCCTACACTTGAGAGTGCTTTCTCTATGGTTTTGCAAGAAGAACGTCATCAGCACGTTACTCGCGTGTCTGACACACGTCCAGATCCTGTTGGTTTTTCAGCTCAAGGTGCACCTTCTGGTCGTGGTCGTATTGTTTTCACTTGCACCTATTGTGGTCGGACTGGTCATGAAGAAAGAACTTGTTACCAACTTCATGGCTTTCCGACGGATTCTGGACGCGGTCGTGGCAGAGGACGTGGAAACAACAGTGGTCGTGGCCGTGAGGTTGGTGGTGGCAGAGCGAATGCGGTTCATGCTACTTTTGGTGAACCTTCTACTCCGCAACATGTCATCACCAATGCTGACCGTCAAGGCTTGCCATTGAATAATGAACAGTGGGAGACACTCATGTCACTTCTCAATTCGGCAAAGCCTGCTCCGCGTGATCGTCTGTCGGGTATTATCATTGATTCTGGTGCTTCAGTTCATCTTACAGGGAATATTGACCTTCTATTTGATACGTATGATATTCTTCCTTGTCATGTGGCTTTACCCAACGGAGAAAATGCCATATCGACTAAAGAGGGAAAAATGAAACTTGGAGATTCTGTGATTCTTTCTCACGTTCTCTATATTCCTAATCTTCGTCCTACACTGCTGTCTGTTTCTCGATTGTTGAAGGAAAAACCATGTTTAGCAATATTTACTGATAAGTTTTGTTATTTGCAGGACCGAGTTACGAGGATGCTGATTGGTGCGGGTAGTGAGTGTGATGGTTTGTACTTCTTCCGGGGCGTTTTTGGTTTTCAAGTTAATGTGGCTGCTGTGGAATCTCGTGGACTTTGGCATCGTCGTTTGGGTCATCCATCGCAGTCTGTGCTCTCTCATTTATCTGGTGTTGTTGATTTAAGTAATGAAAAGGCAGTTTCTCATGTTCCATGTGACGTTTGTGTCCGTGCGAAACACTCAAGTTCTTCTTTCCCGGAAAGTATTAATAAAACAGTTGAAGTTTTTTCTCTTATTCATTGCGATGTTTGGGGGCCGTATCAAACACCAGCAACATGTGGATCAGTTTACTTTCTTACCATTGTGGATGACTATTCAAGGGCTGTTTGGGTGTATTTGATGCGTGCTAAGAGCGAAGTAGCTCTTCTTCTCCAAAATTTTTGTCATATGGCTGATCGCCAGTTTGACAAGAAAGTTCGTGTGGTTCGTAGTGATAATGGGACAGAGTTCATGTGTCTCAGAACGTTCTTTGCGTCGCAAGGGATTCAACATCAAACGTCTTGTGTTGGTACTCCTCAACAAAATGGTCGTGTCGAGAGGAAGCATCGACACATTTTGAATGTGGCTCGCTCTTTGAGGTTTCAAGCCTCGTTACCAATTCAGTTTTGGGGTGATTGTGTTCTCACTGCAGCACATCTCATCAATCGCACACCTTCTTCTGTGTTAGATGGGAACACACCATATGAGATGTTGTTTGGCAAGAAACCCATGTATGAAAGAATTCGTACATTTGGATGTTTATGTTATGCACACAAAGGGACTAGGAAACGTGCTAAGTTCGATGAACGTGCCACTCGCTGTGTATTTCTGGGTTATTCTCATGGTCAGAAGGGATGGAGAGTTTATGATCTTGAAAAAGAAGAATATTTTGTCTCCCGTGATGTTGTATTCAATGAAGATGTGTTTCCCTTTGCATCTCAGGTGAAGCCTCCACTCTCTCAGTCGATTCCTTTCTCTGTTCCTGTGGTTGTTGCTGAAGATGATGCAGTTTGTCCCGTTCCACTTCTCCTCAATGGAGAAAATACGGAAGTAAGGGGGAGTTCTTCGATTCCAGTTGATGCTGTGTCTGACACACCTCAGGATGTGTGTGACACAAGCTCTCCTGATACAATTCATGACGCAATGGATGTTGTGTCTGACACATTGGTGGATGTTGTGTCTGACACATTGGTGGATGTTGTGTCTGACACATTGGTGGATGTGTGTGACACAGGCTCTGCAGATACTGCAGAGAATAAGGAGTCGTCTGCAGTGGTTCAGTCACCTCAAGTGTTGGGTCGTGGGAAGAGAACAAAAACAAAATCCGTTTTACTTGCACCATATCAAACTTACGCTGCCAAGAATATTGATAAACCATCACACTCCACTCCATCTTCACCTCCGAGTATCGGTTCTTCAGGTACATCTTATCCTATTGCTAACCATGTATCTTCACTTCGTTTTTCAGCAGGCTATTGTGCTTATTTGGCTGCCATTACCGAGGCTGAAGAGCCGACCTCTTTCTCGAGAGCCATGACATATGCAGAATGGCGAGCTGCAATGGCTGAAGAGATCACGGCACTTGAAGATAATGCAACTTGGTCATTATGTGATCTACCTCCTGGAAAGAAAGCTATTGGCTGTAAATGGATTTATAAGATTAAGCACAATTCTGATGGTACTATTGAGCGTTACAAAGCTCGTTTGGTTGCTCTTGGTAATCGCCAAGAAGAGGGTCTCGATTACAAAGAAACATTTGCACCAGTTTCCAAGTTGACGACTGTTCGCACTTTTCTTCGAATCGCAGCTGCTCGCAATTGGGAACTCCATCAAATGGATGTTCATAATGCTTTCCTCCATGGGTCATTAGAAGAAGAAGTTTATATGAAGCTTCCACCGGGTTTTGCAAAGGGTTCTCCGAACAAGGTTGTCAAGTTACATAAATCTTTGTACGGACTTAAACAAGCACCGCGTTGTTGGTTTGGTACATTTCGTGATGCTCTTTTACGCTATGGTTTTCGACAGTCCTCGTCGGACACGTCTCTATTCTCGTTGATTGATGGAGATAGTCATCTCTATGTATTGGTGTATGTTGATGATTTGGTTATTGGTGGAAGTGATCCTAGTGCTATCTCTCGGTTCAAAGAATATCTCAGCAAGTGCTTTCACATGAAGGATTTGGGACATCTACGCTACTTCCTTGGTCTCGAGATTGCTCGAAATGAAGACGGTATCTTTCTGTGCCAACGCAAGTATGCCTTGGATATAATTACAGAATGTGGCCTTCTCGGTGCTCGTCCGTCTGTGGTTCCGATTGAGCAGAATCATCGCTTGACTGATGCTACAGATGCATATTTTCCAGAACCAGAACGTTATCGTCGTGTGGTCGGACGCCTTATCTATCTCACCCTCACACGTCCCGACCTTACCTATACGGTTCATATACTGTCACAGTTTATGCAAGCTCCTCGTCAATCGCAGTGGGAAGCTGCATTACGTGTCGTCCGATTCTTAAAGGGAGCTCCAGGTCAAGGCATCTTGTTTCGCTCCAACTCTGCCCTTACTCTTGAAGCATTTTCTGACGCAGATTATGCTTCGTGTCTTACAACACGACGCTCGCTTACCGGTTATGTTATGCTTCTTGGTGGTTCTCCGATTTCCTGGCAAACTATTAAGCATCGTGTTGTCTCACGCTCTTCTGCTGAATCTGAATATCGTGCCTTAGCTGATACGGTTTGCGAGATTAAGTGGGTTCGAGAACTTCTCAATTTCTTTGGTCTACCTCAGGATCGTCCTATTCCACTTCATTGTGATAATCAATCTGCGTTACAACTTGCGGCCAATCCTGTTTTTCACAAGCGAACCAAACATGTGGAGGTTGATTGTCACATCACTCGCGATGCCATTACAGATGGTTTGATTACTACGGCACATATTGGCACTGAACAACAACCTGCTGACATGTTTACTAAAGCTCTCGGGCGAGCTCAACTTCGTCATTTACTTTCCAAGCTGAGCATTTGTGATCTTCATGCTCCAGCTTGAGGGGGAGTATTGTGAATATATTATCTCGTATATATATATCTTTCCTTGTATTGCTTTTCATATATTCTCTAGGGTTTACTTGTAACTATATATATTTCTCTAAGTGAATCAATAAACGCAACCTTTTCCGCTACGCCTCTTTGACATCATACTCAACATTCAGCCTAGAAATAATCGAAACTATAGCTGAATCTACTGACCACACAAGAGTAGGAGATGGAAGAGATACAAATTATAGTAATTTCGTATTTATTAGAAGAATAAAGGAACAGAATCAAGCTTAATCGTAGAGCAAGAGTGAAGAAGAAGTAAAGGGTAATTTGAGGTTTGAGATTGTGTTATTCACAGTTACTGTACTATGCAAATGCAACCTATATATACAAGTATAAACACCCCGTTCTTACTAAACCCATGTGTTCAAGATAATATATTTCAACGCTCTAGACTTGGACACAATCTGGTACGACAGAATGAGTCGTATTATTGTTGAAACTAACTAACCTGGTTTGCCCTTAATGTTCTAAAACCACTTCTGAGAAACCAAGATCGGCACCACCATCTTCAACATCAACATTTATTTCCAAACCTGATATTATCTAAACTTGGTGGTCAATGCTTTCAACTTCACCAGGAAAAGAGAAGAAGTCTTTTCTATCATGCTCTGTTGCTCCTGAGGAGAGATTTGCCAACTTTTACTGCTCTTATAATTAAAGGGATACAATCATTACATCATGGCGGAAACATAGCAGAGATAAGTTTGGCATCAAGGAAGCATAAGACTTACCCAATGATAGGGCATATATAACACCAAGAATTGATTCTCTAAATTCCCTGCTTTCAAACTCATTTTTAAAGTTTTCAAATGACGATAGAAACCTCTTAAAAGACAACCAATTGAACAGGTTACTCTACCTCTCCCGGGTACGGCTATTTAGTCGAGCTTGTAATTGTGCTGGAGAATTAATTGTGATGCATCTGAGGTGTGAGCTTCAACATCCTAGAAGAATAGAAAGAAAACAGTATTAGTCTGACCACCAAATTTGGAGAAATAACTAACATCAGTCTTTTTACTCCAGCGAAAGCATAAACAGAAAAGTGACGCAAGTTTATGGCTCCAGAATCATCAGAGGCCTACAAGAAGGCTTAATTTCTTCAAAACAGTCCAAACATAGCTCTTATGAACAGTGGGACACATATGGCTGCATCTCCATCCGTCCACCAGCAAACACCAAACCAGTATGACTGTGCTTCAATGTGTAATTGCTTATCGAAATTGGTATTTATCTATGGTGGATAATCCTCCACAAGAAATACTCTACAGAATTAAGGCTAACTTTTAGACAAAGGACGAAGAGGATAAATAAACCTGCAAATACTTTTCTCACAGCAGAGCACAAACCAACCAGAGCGCAGAATCTCATGTAAGCAAACATTAATTTGATCTAGAGAATATCTAATCCACCTAATGAGAAGTGATGCCGTCCGAACTTGTATAGTTATATCCCCTGGATCTTGTGCCGACTTTTGGACCCGAAGACTTTATCTCAACCAAGCTTTCTTCAGATTCGGTCACCGACGATGAAGATTTCGTTGCTTTGCTGGTGTGTTGGATCGAGAGCCAGAATATTAATGGTGGAAGATTCTCATCTGTAAATGTCGGGAAGAAATCATAGGAAGAAGAAGAAATCAAGCTCCAAAAATGAGGTCCAACAATAAACTGATGTGTATTGATTGGATGGTTTTTTTTTTTAATGAGGTGTCACTTTCTGACAACACCAAAAAGCTGATGTGCACATTGTGTTTTTGTTATATTGATTTTCTGAACTATTATGTAGGATTGAGCGGCGTGAGTTTGTAAAAATTGAGATAATGTTCATTATATATTTAATAATTAATGGATTTGACCAAACTAATCATCGATTTTTTTTTTTTTGTTTCAAAGAGACTTAAATTTCTTGAAAGGATGCATCAAAATCAAAAGTCCAATAGAATTCGGAAATTCTATAGAAGCAAAAAAATAATAATTAAGAGTTCCTTTTCCTATTTCTCTTTGGTCCCGTCAATTTTAACACCCTATAAAACGAAGATAAAAAACAGATCGAAACCATAAATAAAGATAAAAAAGACAACCTTTGAGCCGATGTCTTATCCCGAAGAGCCGCCGCATAAGAAGAGGAACATGGGGTCTCCGTCGTCGTCTCTGTTATCGTCGCTGCCAGATGATGTGGCTATGAACTGCCTGGCTCGAGTCTCGAGATTGGAGCATACCGCCTTATCTCTGGCCTCCAAGAGTTATCGATCTCTAGTGGCTTCATCTGATCTCTACAAGACCCGATCGCTCATGGGTCGCACCGAAACATACATCTACGTATGCTTACGAACCCCTCCTCCGAACCCATCGCCACGCTGGTATATACTCCGCCGTAGAAACGGCTCCTCCGATCTGATTTCGATCCCTTCGCTCCCCTCTCAGGCTCCGGAAGCATCCTCCGTGGCGGTGCTGGATTGGGGGATCTATGTGATCGGTGGATTGATAGAGGGGAAGCCCACTTCCGATGTGTGGCTCTTAGATTGTCGGACTCACACGTGGCGCCACGTCCCCTCCATGGGAGTGGCTCGAGCTGAAGCGGCTGTTGGCGTCGTAGGCGGGAAGATTTATGTGTTAGGCGGGTGCAAGTACGATGATCGTTCGTTGAGCTGGGGAGAGGTCTTCGACCCAAAGACCCAAACTTGGGATACTCTGCCGTCGATGCCGATTCGGCGGAAACACGATCAGCATATCCACTGCAGTATGGTAAGGAATCAAGAGATTTACGCAGTGGTTGAAACGGATAGAACCTTTTACTACTCAGCGAGTGAAGGTAAATGGGGAAGAGGGAATCGTGTTGAAGCGATAGGAAACAGAAGAGACTTTTGCATGATTGATGGTTTGCTCTACTGTATTTGCTTGGACGGGACAATCTTTTGGTGTGAGGCAGATGAGTTGGATCGGCGTGAGCCAGAGGGGATGGTTTCGAAGCAGGTCAAGGGTTTACTGTGTCTGAAGGAGAGTCTTATTCGTTCCAGACTGGTCCACTTTGGTGACCACTTTTTGGATCGGTGGGACCAAAATAGGATCAAGTTTGGCTTCACCCAAAAGAGTGATAAAGGCCACGAGTTGGAAAATTTACTTTCCGGGGCCAGACTGAGCAGCTCTGGTCGGAACATGCTAATCTTCTGGGACGTCATCGAGGGTGCTCGTCTTGAGATTTGGTGTGCGGAGATCTCCTTGGAGAGACCACGCCAAGGAGGCAATGTCTGGGGCAATATCGAGTGGTCTAGTGCTGTCATGACCCTTGATCCTTTCTTAGGTCGCTACAAGGTTTTGCATTCTGTTTCTGTCACTCTCTGAACTTTCTTTTTATCAGCATCTCTTTTGTTTTGTTCTTCCGGTTCTATTACTTTGATTGATTGTTTTCATGCTCGTCTACATCTCCCCGACATTTTTCTGTTTCTTGTGATGTATTTTAATTTTGCCGAATTTGTATGTTTCTTCTCACTTCCGCTCAATTTGTCGCAAATGAGAGTAAAGCCCGCAAATGAAAAGCTCAGAATGGACTTGGCAGCAGAACGGAGCTTCTTGGCAATCTAAACAAGGTACAGAACAAACAGCTAGTAGAAATTCAAGAGGCGAGATAATAGATAACTTCAGAGCAGGGTTTTGTATTTGAGGAGAAAACAAGAGAAATTTCTGAGTTGAAGCGAACAAACGAGGATCTACAATGTTGTCTGAGAGAAAAGTGATCCAATTACAAGTTTTGGAATTTGGAAAACATGCACAAGAACTATTCAGCTGATTTAACAAGTAACGAAGCAGAATGGAGTGGAGATAATGGCAGAAGAGATGCAATGATAATAAGTTGCAGCTGCAAGGAAAGGAGGCAGTAGGTAGGGTTGGAACTTGAAAACTGTCATTCTTCTACAGCTAAAATGAGAAAGAAAAAGCTATGATCCGGCAACCGTATGAATGATAAGAATCTGACAGGCTAATGGGCCGACATTTGTAATTGCCCATCACTGTAGATTTATCAGTATTTAATGATATTCTCTGAACCATTATGTAGAGAACAAGATTGAGCGGCGTGAGTTTATTATAAAAATGAGATAATGTTGCAAACTTGTAATGTAAATTAATGGATTTGACCAAATTAATCATCGATTTTTTTTTTTTAATATTATGTAGAGAACAAGATTGAGCGGCGTGAGTTTATCTTATATATAATAAAAAAGTTTTCTCTCCCTCCATTTACCTTATCCACGACAGCAAATTTAACATTAAATTATAATTAATACTTATTTAACACATTAATTTATATAATTAATATTGTTGAGGTCGGTTTTCACCCCAATGAGATCAATGACAAGAGAGCCAAGTGTAGACAAGCAGTCTAGCCGAGATGATTGGAGAGCCGAATGAACCAGAAGATATGTTAGGAGAGCTGAGGCAAATCGGCTCGATGATTAAGACGAACCGACGAACCAGGTCGACATAGAAGCTAGTGCAGGACGAGCCAAACGGCTCGACGACTCCTATATTGTGAAGGAGAGCCCAGCCGGAATGCCATAATACCGGTTCACTCTGCCGACGAACCGAGCAGAACCGACGGCTAACCAGGTGCTCGCACAAACCGACGGTCGAACCGGAGCGCCAGCAGTTGTTCACAGCTCTTGATAACCCGAACCAACGTCTAACTTAACGACTCGAGCCGAGGCCCATCGGAGACGGCCCATAATCAAGATTGCCCTAGCTAAAGGCGGCGAAACATAAATGGAAGGAAATCTTTGAGAATATTGACCATATCCTTGTCAAGTCGGTTCCTATGTTCTTATAAATAGGAATCGACATTCATTATTGAAGGACAACTCTGGAACCCTAAAAAAGGCACATGCCACACATATTGTAGCTTATCGAAATAGCTATTAATAAAAACCCATCTTTGGATCTATGTTTGTGATGATTCTTTAGAAACTTCCGTTCCTCTCAATTTCATTATCAAATTCTATTGTGTGAAATCCAGCTCCCACAAATATTTAAACTAATACAAATAAATAAACTAAATACATAGAAAAACGAAAAAAGTTATTTAAAAAAAATATAATGTTAATGAGATTCAAATTAATATTTTTTGGAAGAGTAATATAATATAGTTAAATTCTTAATTAATTTTTTTTTAGATTTAGTTGTGAATATGTAAAAGGAGAAGAGTAATAAATTACATTGTAGACTAATAACGGTGAACAAAAATAAAAACACAGATATAGATTAATTGACTGCACATAAAGAAAAATTAAATAAGTAAAAAATGGTGTTACGAGATAGGAAGTTTGAAAGGAATAAAAATAACTAAATTTTCATGAATTTTCTATACAAAATGTTTCTAAAAATTATGAAAGTTAGTTATGATCTGTGTTCAAAAAATCGCCGATTTAGGCAATTAATCGGGTGGAAAATCGTCCATCGGACAACCACCGATGTATTTAATCTTAATCGGGTAATGTTTGGTCAACCTATTTTGACCGAGTTAATCAGATTTTTTTTAAAAAAAAACGGCAAGTAATAAGAGTACTCGCTGGGCAGAAAAAACGAAGTTTAATGCTGGTGGGCCCCATTCTCCCACGATCCAATACCTTCTTCTGTTTCTAGAGGATTTGTTTTTAAATAAATGTGAGAGAGAATATAATATTTTAAGAAATGCCCTTAATGTATAGTCAATTTCGAAAATCTTACCATATAATTTTTAATTTGAGATTTTATCACATTTTGCCTAATTGATAATGTTTTTTTGGAAATAAAATTTCCATATAACTTATATATATGAAAATGTTTGAAAAATATACAAAATATGGTCAAAATTTCCTCTCCGATTAATCCCCGTTTAATCTCCATTTTTTTTAAAAAACGTTAATCCCGGCCCGACCGCCCGATTAACGATTAACGATTTTTTGAACACAGGTTATGATGCTTATGTATGTACAATAGTTCAAAATCGAGCTGTTATAGGTAAATATTAAATTTGCTTCATAAATATTTTTATGTTTCAGTAAATATAATTTATAAACTGTTATAGTTTTAACCTCGCGCAACACGCAGATTCATTTTCTAGTTATGAAAATGCGATAATGTTGCAAACTTGTAATGTAAATTAATGAATTTGACCAAATTAATTATCGTTTTTTTTTTTTTTTAAAAGGGAGTTAGATTTCGTGAATCTTAACTTCTAGCTAGGATCAAGCAAGATCTAAACTTCTACCTAGAAAATGAACCCGCGCATTGCGCGGAACCAAAACAATAACATTTTCTAAAGCATAATTAATTTTTAGTATTTCTACTTAATAGAATATTTTATTCATTAAAAATTAAATAAAGAAATTCACTTATAAAAACTTGATCTCTATCTATTTATTGTATATTTAAACATGAGAACAAAAATACAGACGTAAACTTCATACTATCTCTACCTGTTTTGGATAAAAACTTCATACTAAAAACTTGATCTCTAAAAGTTGGATACCTGTTTTGCGGGTTTTTAGTTTTTACTAGTGAGTAAAACTTGATAATATAACAATTAGGAATTTGTACTGCATATGATTTATTTCCCTCGCTAAAAAGATGGGTGTCTCACTGTATAAAATATATAACTATATATTCTTGGTTTAAATAATGTCTAAATAAGAAGATTTGGAGGTATTTAGCATTTAGGACATAACCAAAAGATACCGTAAGGAGGACTTGTGACAAGGTGCAGAAATATCTCTCATTAGTTAGGTATATATATGTTGTCCGTGTAAAATTATTACAACTTGACAATATCTCTCATTAGTTTTATTATATTATTATTAGACCATCTCTATTAAGATTACATTGACATACTAGCATTAGTATATGTTTATATATCGCTCTTCTTTATTTGAATATAATCAAGCTTCAACGGCATCGTTTATAGCTTCCGGTGGTGCTGCTGCTGCTACTACTAATGGAGCATTTGCATTAGCATGATTCATCATATTACCACATCCTCCACCGCAGTTACCGCAGCCAGTGGAACCGCCAGTGCAGGAACCGCCAACGGTCTTGGTCTTCGTCATCCCGCCACATCTTCGACCGCCTTCACCGCACCCTCCGCCACGGCCACCCCCACATCCTCCTCCACATCCACCACAACGACCACCTTCTTCTTCTTCAACCATGTTCTCACTTACTCCACCACAAACAGTACCGCAGCCATTATTTAACTCCTTCGAAAAGCACCTAGAACCGCCATTGATCCTCTCCGCAGCTACCACAACCGGAGTAGTCGTGTCAACATTCATCATTGTGTCTTCTTCTAACTTCAGTTGACTGAAACCTTCAATCTCCTTGCTTTCCTCTGTTACACCGTTAGCTTTCACTGTTTCTTTCGCAGCTGCACAAACGCCTTCCTTCTTAAGAAGACCACTGAGTATGAAAGCAGATACTACTCCAGGCAAAACCATCCATTTCTCATTTGCCTGCATGCCATATCGTAATCAAACCCAAGTCAGAAAGTAAACAAAATGGTGAAACTTTGAGTTTTCAAAGTTGCAAACTTTTTACCTCAACAGATCCGAACTTCAAGTCGAGCAACCCCACAGCTTTGCCATAAGGATGTTCCTTTGAGAATTCAACAGCTGTCATGAAATCTTGCTCGCTTCTCATCTTTCCGCAATGCTTTGGCTCATACTCCAGCTTCCTTCCGGAGTAAACTTTCACCATACGAGCACCCGAAAGCTCAAACAGAGGATTGTCGTTGCCTGTTTGCTTAAGTGACCATTTTGCATCAAGCAAAGACCAGAAATTTCCATCATACTCTGCAAGAACAAGACTTTCACCACTCTGTTTCACACCAATCACTTGTCTTGCATCACTTTTTGGGGCTGCGTCGTTGGAGTTCCTCATCTGAAGACTGATCAACTCTGTTTCGGTATCATCAACAACTCGTGTGAAACCTTTAGCAAGACGAGACTTTCCGATCATAGGAAAGAAACAAGAGTCTTTCAGCGAAGGTCTTGACTGAACCAAATGTAGAACAGTCGGACTTCGAGTCGGCGATGTAAACGAGACAGCGACTCGCAGAGAGATTGGATTCTTCTTCAGATCGTCTGAAGCCTTTTCACTCTTACCTGGTGTTAACTCAAGCCACTTCTCAACAGAGAGTTTAGTAACAGGAAACAGAAACTCCGAAAGAGATAGAGAAGCGAAACCTAAGCTCTTAGCCTTGGAAGAAGAAGATGACATTAGCTGGAAACTAAGCTCTCCTGTAGGCTCACACTGGAACAAAGCAACTTGCTTTTCCCCATCCGACTCAGACAAAACCGTAAGCTTACGCTCAGCGTTAAACAGAGAATCAGGCTGAGTTTTGCTGAACACAACAAAGACTTTTCCTCTGTGAGCTTCTGGTAAGTTCTTGACCCCAACAATCTCCAAGACAACCTCAATGACTTTCACCTCTGGAAACTGGATTACATCCTGAGACTCTTCCTCTTCCGCAGTTGATTTCTTGGTTGAAGAGACGTAAGGAGAAGCTGTGACAGGCTTTGGTGTGTCACCACGATTCATAGCACCGGCTTTCCAATACCTTCGACCAAATGTTTCTTCCCATTGAGCAGTGGTTCCAGAGAAACCAGTGTCAAGCTTCTTACCTTTGCTACGGTCAGAGTCTGTGTCATCATGCTCAAGAACCTTACCAATCATCTTCGTCAAGTCGTTGCAGTAAGAGAGAGCGTGAAGCTGATGTGTGTGCCACAGAAGATCAATGTCGTAAGTCGGAACACAAAAAAGCTTGATCGACCTTTCTCTGTTTCTCTTGATCAAGTAGAGAAACGCCTTGTATCTAGCAACAGCTTCTTGCAGAAAGGCGTCATTGTGAACATGATCTCTTGAAACTTGGTAGTAGAAAGGGGTTTGTCTCTTGACAGCTGAGACGAGATCATAAGCGGTGCATTTCTCAAGAGATGAGATGTCCTCTGCTTTGGAGATTGGCTTGTCCAAATCAAGATGATAAGGCTCCATAGGATACAGTTTCTTCCACAGATTTTGAGTTTGTTGGTTGGAGTTTCCGTTTACGGAAGATACAACACAAGAATTGTCCAAGACTCTTCCGAAGAACTCTTCACAATCAGTCTTGTACCTCACCTGAAATGAACGTACAACAACATTTTGAGCCTTGTATTGTATCCAACAAAGAAGTGAACCGGATTTGAAATTATCGGTTTAGGATTTTACCGGGTTAAGCCTGTGGCAATGCCAAACCCATTCACAGTCAAGAGGAGGGACTAATGGTCCTTCGCAGATGGAAGAAGACTCGGTGTATTTGGCAAGCAAAGGAAGCCAATAAGCATTGTATCTGAACAAAAAAGTAATCACCAAATTACCTAAATTTTGAGACTTTTGAAACAAGAAACCTAACTTAGATTCGTAAGTCTAAAATGTGTTGGAATAAGCTTGAAGGAAACTTGAGCAGCAAGTTGAAGTCCTAATCCTATCAAACTATGAAATCCTAAAGAGTTTAGGATTAGAAGTTGTTTAGGAGATATCTAATAGGATTAGGAGATATCAATGGTTATACAAGGATGTCAATGTGTGACATAACTGAGTTTAGAGATTGAGGGATTGAGAGAGCTTAAGTTTTGAGAGATTTTCTTAAGCTAATAAAGAGAGTTATTCTTTATAATCTTTGAGTTTCATACATCTTCTAAATTCTATAAAATGGACAAATAGAATATAATCCACACCCTAAGAACAAAA
The DNA here is from genome assembly GCA_026724425.1 of Erythrophleum ivorense. Taxonomy (NCBI): domain Eukaryota; kingdom Viridiplantae; phylum Streptophyta; class Magnoliopsida; order Fabales; family Fabaceae; genus Erythrophleum; species Erythrophleum ivorense. The sequence goes on from JAIUCV010000274.1 coordinate 187,015, forward strand.
TCAGATTTTTACCTGAAGATGGCTCTTTGGAGAGCAGGGCCGTCGTAGAGGCAACGGTTCCGATCAACAGCTCCGAGGAAGTGAAGATGTTTCTTGGCTGCAGCAACGAGGTCAACGCTTATCTCTATCTTCTGTGCTTCGAGCCACTCCAGTTTTTGCTCCATTTCCTTCTCCATCTCTTACAAATCTTTTGGAATATTTCACCTGCAAGATACGAATTATATAAAGAAGTCTAACAAATATAAACAACCCAAAGTTTTGGTCTTTAATATTTTCTTATCTTGCAAGAACACGCATTTGAAAAAGTATGATTAAGAAAAGAATCAAAGTATACCGCAGGGAAACTTCTTCGATGAAAGCTGACTCGAATTTGAGAAAGACGACTTCAGTTGCCGCTTTTTATAGTGATTTTGTCCCGTTGTCACAAGAGACGTCACAAACCTTTTAAAAAAGCGAAGCAAATGTCAAAGGTGGGAAATTACGTGAGAAGATCAGATGACAGATGATCAGAACATGCTTTGGAGGAACAGAAAGCATGTCCATAATTTGCTGACAATTTTCGCCATTTCTCAAAGTTTAAGTTCCACAAGTAAATTGAATTTGAGCCTTAATAAACGACAACGCCTAAAACATGACCAAGTCTTTTTTTATTTCCTTTCAACTTCTCTTTGCATTTAAGATGATAAAAATAAATCCATTGCATGATATAAACAATTCCTAAACGAGATTTTGTAAAAGGTCAAAACAATTTCAATTGTGATCTCCAATAAATGGATGATTGAAACTTATAAGTACGAACGACCTAAACCGGTCCAAGATAAATAACCGTAAACAACCAAAAAGAAAAGTGAGAAACCAAGAACTACATCCAATAATCTGAATGGGTATCAATTGAGTCTCAAGAATTACCTCCCCAAAAGACGGTTTTAAATACACAAAACTAATCAAATTTTATGAGAGGGATTAAGCATGTTTAACTTATTTGGAAACAAAACCAGAATTCAATTCATACCGGTTAAGCAACCGACCTCACTTCCTTGAACCGGTGGCCTCTTCGAACTCAGCTTCAGGCGTCTGCTCAGTCCCACTTGAACCCTCACCAGTAGGGCCTGAGGAACCAGACGATCCGGATCCCTTAGTCATGTGCTCTCCGATCTTTGACACTGCCTTGTTCGCAGCTTCAAGCTTAGCCTTGATGTCCTCGATATCATCACCAGCCATTGCTGTCCTGAGATCAGACACTGCAGTTTCGATCTCAGAGGCAATCTCAGCTGGAATCTTCTCTCTGTACTCACTGAGGCTCTTCTCAACGCTGTAGACTGTGGTATCAGCGGAGTTCCTAATGTCAATAAGCTGCTTCTTCTCTTGATCCTTCTGTGAGTTAAGCTCAGCTTCTTTCACCATTCTGTCGATCTCATCGTCTGAGAGACCACCTGAAGATCTGATTGTGATCTGTTGCTCTTTAGATGTGGCTTTGTCTTTGGCTGAAACAGTCACGATACCATTTGCATCAATGTCGAATGTAACTTCGATCTGTGGCATTCCTCTCGGCGCAGGTGGGATCCCAACGAGATCAAATTCTCCGAGCATTTTGTTGTCAGCGGCCATTTCACGCTCTCCCTGAAGAACTTTGATTCCCACTTGCATCTGGTTGTCTGCAGCGGTGGAGAAGACCTAAGAAGCAAATCTTAAATCAGCAATCAATAGATTCAAGATAATACGAAATGAAACTGTTTTCTTCTTTAAGATGCATTACCTGAGACTTCTTTGTGGGAATGGTGGTGTTTCGGTTGATCAACCTAGTGAAGATTCCACCGAGTGTTTCGATACCGAGCGAAAGAGGAGTCACATCCAACAGAAGCAGCTCCTTGACATCACCACGGAGGATACCACCTTGAATAGCAGCTCCCATGGCAACCGCTTCATCAGGGTTAACACCCTTGCAAGGGCTCTTTCCAAAGATCTCAGAGACTATCTCTTGCACTTTGGGAACACGGGTCATTCCACCAACAAGAAGAACCTCATCGACTTCCTTAATCGTGATTCCGGCATCCTTCAGACAGTTTTGGCAAGGGCATCTTGTCCTCTCAATCAACTTGCTGACCAAAGCTTCAAACTTGGACCTAGTCAAGGTGATGTTCAAGTGCTTCGCTCCAGAGGCATCCGCGGTGATGAAAGGCAGATTGATTTCCGTCTGAGACGTGGAAGAAAGCTCGATCTTGGCTTTCTCTGCAGCTTCTCTCAGCCTCTGGAGAGCGAGCTTGTCCTTAGTCAGATCAATGTTGTCTGTTCTCTTGAACTCATCAACCAAATACTCCAACAAAGTGTTGTCAAAGTCTTCTCCTCCCAAAAAGGTATCTCCATTTGTTGCTTTAACCTGATAAAGAGAAAACCATCATATAACCACAAATGAAAAGAGCAAATCAAGAAGAAGAAAAAAGACATAAACAAGTCAATACCTCAAAAACACCACTTGAGATTTCGAGGATAGAGACATCAAAGGTTCCACCTCCAAGATCGAACACTGCAATGACACCTTCCTTATTGTTCATTCCATATGACAACGCAGCAGCTGTTGGCTCGTTGATGATCCTCTGAACATCAAGACCGGCGATTTTCCCAGCATCCTTTGTGGCTTGTCTCTGAGCATCATTGAAGTAAGCTGGAACAGTAACAACAGCTTTGGTGATGGTTTTCCCGAGGTATGCTTCAGCGGTTTCCTTCATCTTGGTAAGAACATTAGCTCCAATCTGGCTGGGAGAAAACTTCTGTCCGTTTGCTTCAACCCAAGCATCACCATTTGGTGCCTTGACAATCTTGTAAGGAACCATTTTCATCTCCTTCTGTGTCTGTGGATCCTCAAAACGTCTCCCAATCAAACGTTTGCTCCCGAAAATGGTGTTTGCTGGATTCGTTACCGCCTGACGTTTAGCCGGTGTCCCAACAAGGAGCTCGCCCTTTTGGTTAATAGCAACCACTGACGGTGTGGTTCTAGTTCCTTCAGAATTCTCAATAACTCTAGGGGTCTGTGAAAACGAGATTAAATTCCAGAATTCAGATTTCAGAGTCTCAATAAACTGATATCAGGATTGAAGAACAAGGAAAAAAAAAGGAAATTTTACCTTTCCTTCCATCACCGAGACACACGAATTGGTGGTACCCAAATCAATACCGATAACATCATTACCAACAGGCCTCGAGCTGCATTTACAGAGCAATACACAGTACGAAAGGATGAGCAAAACACTCCAAGGGAGATACTTGTTCATGTGAAACCATAAAGTAAGAGTTTGAAGTTACCAGAAAGGTCTCGCCAAGTGACCCAATTTTCCTATCAAAGAAGTCTTTCCATTTGCAGAAATCTGCAGATTCAATGATACCAACAGTGTAAGGAGACTCGAAAAAAACCCACATTAGAAAAAACCTCAGAAAATGGTTACTAAGTCAACAAAGAACAAAGTAGGTCGCTTCACAGAAGAATCAGAATTAACCAAAACTACGCCACGTTTTAAGAAATCCAGATCGGAGACTTTCAAAAATCGTTTCTAGTACAGCATAAAAAACCCAGATTCAATCCATAGGATAATTTTAAACCCTAACCCATTTCGGAGTAGTATTATCGATTACAGATCCAGAAAACCCAAGCGTGATTTCTCAAGCAAACATTAAGATCGGGAAGAAATACATACGGATTTAAACGCAGAGACAGAAGCCGTGTGGAGCTCACGTCGGCGAAGATACCGTAGAAGCGCGACGGAGGCCATTTTGGTAGAAGAGAACGTCGTCGGTGGAGGAAGGGTTTATGCTCCGAGATAGAACAGAAATGAAAGGCTGCGTGTAGGGTTTAAGAGATTTATAGGGACAAAATTCGTGGGCTACAAGTCAATTTGACATTTCCTTAAAAGTAATATGGGCCCTACATGGGCTTATTGACTACGTAGCCCAACCCGAAACCATGCGATCTTTTCCAAAGTAATTAATTTATATAAATAGGCCTCATATTTGGTCGTAGTTGCAGATATAGCTGTGAATTCTACAAAATTACTCTCTCTCCCCCCAAGTAAAAGAGGTCCTAAAGCTTTTTTTTTAACAGATTTCAGTTTCAGTTCAAAAAATCTTCAACAGAAGTAGTATCGTCTTCCTTCTTCGGAGTTTCATCAGGAACAAGGGCTTTCTTGTCTAGATACTCGTCTTCGATCGTCTCCTTGAGGACGAAAAGCCGCTGAATAACGATAGGTTGGCTCATCTGTTTAGCTTCACTAATGTCAGTTTCTTCTTTGTTGAGATGGTAAGCATCAAGCATTATCTTTATCCACTTATGCAGCTCCTTCGGCGTCCTGTGTGTTGGTTCGCAAGCTTTGTTAAGAATCAGTGGTTGCGGTGAAAAACATGAAAACAGAGAAGTTTGGATTTTGTTTTACTCACGTGTATAATGCTTTAGGGTCCTTAGCTACGTGGTCATCGCCAGGAGAGAATGCTGTAGCTAGAGCAGAGAATCGTTCTTCAGGGTCTGTTATGTTGAGCAAGTACTTAAGAAGTTTGATTTCTTTGGGCGTTATGCTTCTAAGACTGCTCTTTGTAGCTTTGTATAACTGATACATTACGTCTTTGGCCTGTTCAAAAGATAAAAAATTTGATCTGTGAATGAGAAGATTGTAAAGATGAGAGCTTTTTGTGTTTGGTGATATGTTGTTTACCTCGTTTGTAACGGTTTGAGACTCTTTGGCAGCAGCATAAGCAGAGTTTATTAGCAAGATCAATGAGGAATCAAGCTCCTTGGCCTTTGCGAGGCTTCTGATCTTGTCACAAGCGACGTCCACGGAAGAAGAGTTTAAAATATCATCAAACTTTGCTTGAGCAGCATCTAAAGTCTCAACAGTCTCCAAGGTATTGTCATAAGCACTCACAGCAGATAAACATCTAGCTGAAAGCCTTGCAACACCTGCTCACAAAAAAGAACTAAAAACAGTCATGATCTTGAGAGGGAATCAAATATAAGCAAACACAGCAGTAGTATTAGTGTTTCTGAGTACCATCTCTGTCTTCTAAGCCATCAAGAGTCTCTGATAACAAAGCGACATAGCGGAAAAACTCTCCCGTGAAGTCTCTGCGTCTCTTGGCAGCTATTGCGTTTATATCTGTTGGGTTTTCTTGAATCTCCTTCAAAAGGTCATTGTGCTTCTCCATTTCCTCATCTATCTGCAACAATGCTCTCACTCTTAACTTAAGCACACAGACTACAAAAATTAAAAAACTACCCTAAGATACAACAACACTATAAAAACAATACCTTCTTTACTTTACTCTCCAGAGAAATCAGTTTCTGCTTCAACATTGGATCAGTTTCTGTATCAGCTCGGACTCTGCAACGCTTGTAGAAGTTTACGCTGTACTTGTTCCACTCATCTCTTAAAACCAAATACTTCTTCCATTGTTTAACTTTAGGCTTCTCATACAAGAAAATATCAATGATCTTGTCACAGAACTGAGCCATAGTATAGCCTTCAGCAACCTCAACTTCCATAGGATCCTCAACAGAATTCTTCACTTCCGCACCTAAAACAACATTTTCGTTTATCTTCATCAAAAGTCTTCTGTAAGTAGACTAAATTTTGACTCTGTGATAAAAAACCAAACTTTTGTGCCAAAGCTTCAAAATTTAACAATTCAGCAAGTATTTACAGATTTCGTAGCTGTTTATTTAGCTTTCTTTACAAAACCTTTTAACGAAATGGCGACCGATAATTCAAATTGGAACCTAAAGGAAAGGACTTTCTTGGTAATTAAGCAGAAAGATGAGCTTACTTGTGGTAGTGCTACTGTTAGTAACAGTTTCGGTAGCGAAGGTGATACTTGAGCTTTTGAGTCTCCTTCTTCCTCCATTGATGGAAGCAGAAAAAGGGAGAAGCAAGGTTTGAGAATTATTGGGCGGTAATGAAAGAAATAATTTGTCAGGAGAAGACAAGAAGATTGATGTTTCCAGTAAATTCGCCATTTTCTCCCTCGCTTGGAAGGAATTTTTGTTCGTCTTCGTGGACGGGACGACGAGAAACACCAGAGGATAAGAAAAACAGGGTTATCTTAGGCAAATCTGAGAAATAAGTAAGATTTCATAATTGGAATTAGGGAAAACGGCTGATTCATCCCTCAACAACCGGTCACGGTCCCATTACGCGTCCCAACTTTCATTATGTGCCGATGCATACCTCAACAACAAAATATTTCCAATTTCATACCCCGACAACCAAAATCTAGCTAATTCATACATTGACTCCATTCCCGTTAGTCAACCGTCGATTCCGTCGAATTGTCCGTTACGGATATCTGACGTGTCGACTCCGTCAGAATTTTTTTTTTTTTTAAACCATTAACCAAAACGACGTCGTTTTGGTTAATGGCTTAAAAAAAAAAAAAAAAACTTTTAACAAAACGTTGTTCTTCTTCCTCGACCACAATTCTTCTTTCCCGTGTTTAGTTAAAGTGAAACTCCAAGTGCGGGCAAAAAAACGAGAAATCGATAGTGAGAGACAGCGAATTTGTTTCCCATCTAGGCGAAATTGAAGTTAAAAGAAGCGTCGGTGGTGGAGATTTCTTCAATTTGGCGAAAATGAGGTGAGTTTGTTTCAAACTTTCATGTTTTAAATTGAGTGTAAGTTTGATTTCTGGAATAAAAATATCGATTTAGGGTATGAGTATTGTTAACTTTAAACTAGTAGGCTTGTGGGAACATGTTTATTTTACTTTTTCTTGAGTAGATGAGAAGAAGTTAGAATGCAGACTAGGTGTTCGATGAAATGTGTGAGTGAAATGTTTTGTGTTATTTTTCTGGAATTGAGGTCTTTACTTGTTATTTCAGTGAAGATAACGACATCAACTTCATCGTAAACTATGAGGGAAAGTTTCAAACTGTCAACAAGGAAACTTTATATGTTGGTGGAAAAACTCTAGATCTTCAAACTTCTTCTCATGCTTTATTCAGCGGCCTAATTGCAGCTAATATAGTTGATATATATCGTCAAAGGGTTTGGTATAAGCTGCCTTATGAAGACTTAGCTCATCTGAAAGTGTTGTGTGATGGAACAACAAATTTTCAGAACATGTGTCAAGCTGCAGTTTGGACTAGGTGTGTGGAAGTATATCTGGAGCATCAAGATGCTCATGAAGAGGCAGATGATCGTGCAAATTCAGGAGATGATGGAATAAGACATAATGATGTTGCAATAGATGGGGAAGCAGATGAGAACGAAAGAGAGGATGGTGATTTTCATCATGAGGCTGCACGTGTGGAATCAATCATGGCTGATTTTGTTGATGAAGAAGAGGAGAACGACGCTCTAAGAGATACTCCTCCAGGATCAGATGATGAGGATGAAAACAATGGGATAGCGTATGAGAAGTGGAAAAGAGGAAGTGGAGAGTTAAAGGTTATGATGGCTTTTGAGAGTATCAAAGAGTTCAAAGAAGCGGTGTTAGAGTATGCATTGAAAGAAGGATGGAATGTCAAATACACGAAATGGGGATACGAAAGAGGCGAGGCTAAGTGTGCTGTCAAAGGTAAAGTTCCATGTAACTGGAAAGTCTATTGTTCTTTTGAAGAAGCATTAGGGAAATACTTGGTGAAGACATATCAGGGACATCATAGTTGTACTAAGGATGGGTACTGTAGATTATTGTCGGGAAGAGTTATCGCTAATCTCTTTATAAACGAGATTAGGCATGATACAAAGTTGATGCCTAAAGCAATTCAAGCCATGATTCAAGACCGTTACAACTTGACAGTGACGCATGATATCTGTAGAAAGGCGAGAAAAATAGCTTTAGACATGATAGATCTCGAATTTGATGAACAATATTCAAGGATGAAAGACTACAGAGAGCAGATTTTAATGTAAGTTGATTTATCTTCATTTACAGTTTTTTTGTTTTAGTTATAAGTTCATTTGTACTAACTACTATGGTTCCTTTTGACAGATCAAATCCGGGTTCAACCGTGGATCTCGTAACAGCCACTAGAGACGATGGAGTTGAAGTATTTGACAAGTTTTATGTTTGCTTCGCTGCAATTAGGAGGATATGGCGTGATCATTGTAGACCAATATTTGGAATAGATGGGTGTTTTTTGAAGTGTACTACCAAAGGACAACTCCTTGCAGCTGTGGGAAGAGACGCCAACAACCAAATATATCCGATTGCATGGGCAGTTGTAGATGTAGAGAACGAGGACAATTGGAAGTGGTTTATTCTGAGGTTGAAGACTGATTTGAATCTTAAAGATGGAGAAGGGTTCACACTGATCTCGGATAGGCAGAAGGTAAGTGTAGCTAAGTTCTTTTTACCCACACATGAAAATTTCAGATTACTTATCTTTTTTTTTTCTATTTTGCTATTAGGGACTGTTAAATGCAGTGAAAGAGGAACTTCCAAAGGTGGAACATCGGATGTGTGCAAGGCACATATATGGTAATCTGCAAAAGCAACACCCGAGGAATCCAGAGATGAAGAAAAAGTTTTGGGCAATCTCTGATAGTTTTAATGAAGGTGATTATGAAATTGCGTTACAGAAGATGAGAGACTATGACATCCGTATTTATGAGAACTTGATGATGAAGAATCCCAGAACATGTTCTCGTGCTTTTTTCAAGACACATTCTACTTGTGAAGATGCCCTCAACAATTTCTCTGAGTCTTACAACAGTGGTTTGGAAAAAGCTAGGTCTCTTCCATTAGTAGAGATGTTAGAGACCATGAGAAGACAAACCATGGTTCGGATTGATATGAGGTTGAACAAGCTAAGGAATTACAAGGGCAGATTCAGTTTGAAGGTTGCAAAAGTCATTGCTGCGGAGGAGAAAGAGAAAAAATGGTGTCACAGAATTCCAGGACCAAATGGTTACTCTGAAGTCCGTGAAAAAAATGTTTCTCATACTGTCAACATTGACAAAAGAACATGTACGTGTCGGAGATGGGATCTCACGGGAATTCCATGTCGTCATGCTTTGAAGGTAATTGGGGAGAAAAAGCTAGATGTTGAAGACTATGTTGCTGACTGTTACTTGACTACTACTTGGAAGAAGCAGTATAGTGATTCAATCACTCCTGTGGAGGGTATGAAATTCTGGAAGAAAACAGATGCATCAGTACTTGCACCTCCGGAAAAAGAGGTTAATTTGGGGAGGAATAAGAACCCAGAGAAAAGGAAGAAGTCGATCTACGAGTCTCCAACTAAAGGAAGAAAGGTGTCAAGACACTTGAAGATCATTCATTGTTATCGGTGTAATCTGACTGGACATAATGCACTTGGCTGTAAAAATGGTGGAGTTCCTTATAAGCCTAAGAAGATTTACAAGCGGAAGAAGAAAACACAACCGCCAACACAAATAGATTCGATGGAAACTGGCGATGGTGAAGGATCGAGTCAGCCAACACAAACATCTTCTGTCCTTGATTAAGTTCAGGTATTGCATATGTCTTTGTATGCAATTTATGTGTTTGATTAAAATTTCAGCTTCCTGAAATAGTTTCGTTTTTTTGTTCTCGTTTATGCAGGTTTTATGCAGGGTTTAGGGTGTGTTTTTAGAATAGTGTTTTGGAAGGTTTATGTCTGCTGATAACGAATTGTTGCTTCAGGTTAAATGTTTACGGAATGGTGATGTCACAAAGGTTTATTTTGTAAGACTTGTGCTTTGTTTTGCTACATCTTGGTAAAGGTTTATGAACGATGGTGTGATGTAATGTTTTGCAACATCTTGCCCTTATTAATCACTTTCTTTTACTTTGGTTTGGTTTTCCACTTGTTGTGCTTTGGTCTGAATATTAAATAAGAAACTGGATTGAGTTTTGGGGAAACACAAGCACAAATTGGTCGAGCCATCAAGGAAGAACGTTTTGTCAAAAAAAAAAATTTTTTAAACCATTAACCAAAACGACGTCGTTTTGGTTAATGGTTTAAAAAAAAAAAAAAAATTCTGACGGAGTCGACACGTCAGATATCCGTAACGGACAATTCGACGGAGTCGACGGTTGACTAACGGGAATGGAGTCAATGTATGAATTAGCTAGATTTTGGTTGTCGGGGTATGAAATTGGAAATATTTTGTTGTTGGGGTATGCATCGGCACAGAATGAAAGTTGGGACGCGTAATGGGACCGTGACCGATTGTTGAGGGATGAATCAGCCGTTTTCCCATTGGAATTATGGAAATATTTGACGCTAATCAAGAAAATTACAACTCAAACCTAAAAATACGTAACATTCACCACATGGTCCACATCTGCTGTAAAGTAAATTAATAACGTTTTACATTGACAATATGAGAATGTTTGGGGGCAAAACTGTGAAAACAAATAATATTTGCATCTTTTTGAAATTTTGAGAAAAGGATACTATATGAACATGAACAAGCCCAGAAATAGTAGGACACTAGTGTGTTTTGGAGACTTGGAATTTTAGATATACCATAAACTCATATACAAAATATCATATATGTTGATATCTCTTTGTTTGTACATAATCTAAGCCTGCTCTTGAGCCTGGCCATCTCCACTTCCACTTTCAATGTTGGTGGTATTGAATTGAACACGAGGCTTGCCCATACTGAAATTAAGAACTCTTGCATCCATATTGTATTGTATCTCTCCATCAAACAACATCTTCCTTATGTAATGTTCTACGTCTGATCCTATCAATCTTAATGTATACTCCGTTAATGGTGCTCCCTGTCCAATACATAAACAAATAAATAGTATCTCTTTCCAAACCAAAGATCTAAAACCGTGTTCTTGGAGAAACATAAGTTAAATAATAGTACCTCGTAGTGGTCAACGAGTTCTTGGAAGTAAGAATAAACCTTGTTACAGCTTTCATCATCCCAAACAAACTCTTCCGTAGGATCAAGAATCAAAGTGAGTTTATCCATCTGCGTCTGGTCAAACTCACAAGTCTCTGGATCGATGTAAGCAGCGTAAATCCTCACGTGACGTGTCACGCTGCTTAGCCACTCACCACCAAACTCTCTGGGCATCCCCGTGCTCTTCACGTTCGACTGTTTCTCCACCGGTCTCAATGGCGTTGGCTGCTTCTTCATCTGCTTCTCTGTTGACTGCTCTTCTTTGATTGTCTCTGGTTCTTGTTCCTCGAATGTACTGCCTTGTTCAGGATTTGTCACCACGAACGCCTTCTGTGTTGTTCTAATTGGTCGGATTTGAGTAGCCATGGGAGGATGTAACAGAGAAAGCTTGGTGCAGGCAGTGTAAGAGAATGACGCAACCATCTTTTTTTTTTTTTGTCTTAAAAATGAGAAGAAAAAAAAGAAGAAGAGATCAAGCTGTCTGTTTACTGAACCATAAGAGATTTGATGAGATTGAGAAATGACCACAGCTTATGGATGAGCTTCTCCCAATTTTCAGTCTTTTTTGTTTTCTTGGTGTTTTGTGGTTAATCTTGAGAGCTAGCACAATCTCCTTTACGAGTTTAATTACTGCTTTATTGTTGTTTTCGTTAAACCTTCTTTTCTTTAGCTTCCATATAATAAAACAGAGAAAGATTCTGAGGGAAATAGAAAGCTCATTATTTTTCAGCATAGCGTAAAATAGAGTTTTACAAGTATCATCTATACATTCCATGGAACTTGAAAGCATAAAGAGATTGAAAACATATTAGTTCTTGTACTTCATGGTTTCTTTCTCAAACCCAATTGTTGGGAACTGCTTAGCGAATTCCTCGACTTCATGGCGCAGCTTCCCAATCTCAGATTGAATGGCTGAAGAAGATTCCATTGCTGACACAAAATCCTTCAGCTTGGTTCCTGGTTTTCAGAACATTAACAAATGAGTTATATAATCAATCATTGTTTGTAAGAACGGAGAAGAAAATAGAATCTTGATCAGAGAAATGAACAAAAACCTTGAGCTTCAGATTTGACTTGGAGAGCCAACTTCACAGCTTTGTCAAAGTATTCAGCCACTTTGGCAAAGTCTTCCTCAACAAAGCCTCTGGAAGTGAGAGCAGGTGTGCCCATTCTGATTCCACCAGGAACCATTGCAGATACATCACCAGGGACAGTGTTTTTGTTGGATGCAATGTGAACAGCTTCCAACACTTTCTCAACTCTAGATCCATCAATTCCCTGCAAACAAAATCAGAAAAAACATTAGCTAAGCAGACAAAAGAAGATTATATAAAGAAAATAAGTACATACAAAAGAATAGATCAAGTGACCTTGCTCTTCAGATTCACTAGAACCAGATGGTTGTCAGTTCCACCAGAAACAAGTTCATACCCTAACTCCATCAGAGTCTGCACCAAACAACAAATGATACTCTTTAGAAAGAAACTCAAACAGTGAAGAATAAACATGAAATTTTTATCTTCAAGCGATTAGCACCTCAGCAAACTTTGCAGAGTTACTCAGGACTTGCTCTTGGTATGCTTTGTACTCTGAAGTAGTTGCCTGCATTTAACAAAAAATGTATTTGAAATATTAAAGAAGCCACAAATCCAATAAACAGAGTTAGTTACTACCATTCAGTGCCTTGACTATACCTGTTTCAAAGCGACAGCTAGTCCTGTAATAGTGTGGTTGTGAGGACCACCTTGAAGACCAGGGAAGACAGCTTGATTGATCTTGTCTTCAAAATCATACAACACCTTGCAAGAAAACAGATGAATGACATGAAAGAGTGTACATAAATCTAAAACATTTTTCTCCAAATTTTTGTGTTCTTCTTTTACCTCTTTCCCTTGTTTGTTAATCTCCTTAACACCTTTTCTGAAGAAAATCATGGCACCACGAGGTCCACGAAGCGACTTGTGAGTTGTGGTGGTTACGACATCAGCATATTCGAACGGTGAAGGGATAACACCAGCAGCAACCAAACCACTTATGTGTGCCATATCTGCTAGCATTACAGCTTTTTGCTTGTTACACACCTGCCAAAAGAGTTTGAATCAAAACTCTTGATTACTTACAATAAACTCTTTGTGTGTGTGTTTAGACTTGTATTTGGAGATTGGAAATTACCTTTCGGATGCGGGCATAGTCATACAAACGAGCATAAGCACTTGCACCAGCAACAATCAGTTTTGGCCTGAAAAGAGTAGCACTTTTCTCCATCTGCAGATCTCAAGATAAACAAGTTAGGTAATGTAAGATTAAGAACAACCATAGGATGCTTAATCTAAGAATTAAGAACCTGGTCATAGTCGATGTAGCCAGTGCTCTCATCCAATCGATAGGGCATTGTTTCAAAGAAGATAGACACAGCAGATATCTTCTTGGTATCAGTCTGATAACCATGAGAAAGATGACCACCATGAGGAAGATCAAGCGCCATGATTCTCTCATGAGGCTTTAACAGTGCAGTGTAGACATGGAAGTTGGCTGGAGATCCAGACAAAGGTTGCACATTCACTGTAACCACAGGACAAGACTCGTATAAGACATCAAACAGAGCATGAAGTCACTAGCTCTACAGTTACATAATTCAGATTTCTTGCTTCCCAATTACCTCCCCACTTCTCAGGGTCTAACCGGAAAGCTTCAAGAGCGCGCTTCTGGCACAAGGTTTCGGCCATGTCTATGTACCTTCGAAGCAAAAAAAGGTTCTTCAAGTCAGCATCTTGTTAAGCAATCATGTCTAAGATGTGAAACTGAGTTTCTGCGTCTGATTCAAAATGAAAGATTGAAACTTTATTGAACATACTCATTTCCTCCGTAGTATCTGGCACCAGGATAACCTTCACTGTATTTGTTAGTCATCACAGAGCCAACAGCTTGCATCACCGAGACAGATGTGAAGTTCTCAGATGGAATGAGTTCAAGTCCCTTGATAACATAAAACAATAACAATGATCACTCAAAAAGGGACAAGCTTTAAGAAAGACTAATGTAAATCTGAGATTTTTGAGTAGTAGAGAGAGAGAGAGAGAGAGAGAGAGAGAGAGAGAGAGAGAGAGAGAGAGAGAGAGAGAGAGAGAGAGAGAGAGAGAGAGAGAGAGAGAGAGAGAGAGAGAGAGAGAGAGAGAGAGAGAGAGACTAACCTTCCATTGTCTAGCTTTCTCATGTTCAATGATGTCAGCAATCTCAGGGTCGACCTCCTCTAAAGGTGCGTTGAGCTGTTTTGGCCACTGCATCGAGAGTTTACACACACACACCAGGGTTTTATTAGATTTCAAAACCAAAAACGGAAACTTGTACATCAATTTGAAACAGACGCATAACTTCAATAACCAAAATCATTGCTTTAACCGCAAGGAAACTAGCAAAAGCAACAAGAGATATGCAAAGAGTGGGATTTTATAAGGAGAATAAAGGAGGAATCAAGCTCACAGTGACACGAGATTTCTCCTTGTCATCGACAGCTTCACTGGGTAAAGAAGACTGTACGAAACAACAACAGAAATCAGAAACCCAAAATCGACAAAATTCGATCCGATGATGAACTTCAATCTCAGGAGATATGGGCGTTACCATGTAGCATGAAGTGGATCTGATAAGAGGACGGATGGGTTTGTCAATTGAAGAAGAAAGTCTCCGAAGAGCCATCGCCATTGCCATTTTCGGTAAACCCCTCTCTCTCTCTCTCTCTGGAAACCCTAGAAACAGATTTGAAACATGGAAGAGAGACGGAAAGAAGAACAAAAAAATCCAATTGGGTTTATCCGCAGAAGAGATGAAGAGAGAATTGTGGCCTCTGCTTTTGGCTGAGCTTTTGGTGGTTGCAGAAAATTTTCGAATTTTGTTTTACCTCTTTCTTTTATATTTTCTTACGGAAAAAAAAAAAGAAATTTTATTTTTGGGTTTCTTGTCGTTATCTCAGGTCACACTCACAGTCCCACCAATTTTTTCTCCACCAACGTTTGTGAACTGAATTCTAAATTGTGATAATTGATGACGACGACGATTTGTTTTCGTTAAAGGCTGTTGTCGTTTTTTTTTTTTTTACTAGATGGTTTCTGGTCAACAAAGTCAACGATAACCGATTTAGGTTTTTTTTTTTTTTTTCCGTTTGACATCGGTTACCGATTTAGTCATCGACCGGTAAGGGTTGTGGAATAATCAAATTATGGAAGATAAAATCTAGCACGATTTGAATTTTGAACGATCAAAATATTCAAGAACTTTTTTGAGCATCAACGAAATACTTTTAATTAGCATAGAATTATTGATCTAAAATATGTAGATTAGCTTAGGGAATAGTGATAAGAATCATATGATTTAATTAGCGAAAATATATGGTTATAAGAAGACAATTTGTTAATAATACTCAAGAATCAAGATGAGTATAATAAACACCGTGTTTTACTTGTATTTCAGTACTATATAAGCTTTAATTATATATATATTTCAGTTGACATGCACAAGAGAAGGAAAAAATATGATTGATGTAAGAAGAACCATGCTGCTTTCATGGCTTGGTTTCTTCTTTGTTTCCTAGCCTTTGGTTTGTTCTTCAATATTAGGGTATCCTCGAACTTCAATCTGTAAAAATTAGAATTAAATGAGTTTACTTAAGGTTTTTGTGATTCATCAAAATCAGATTAGGGTTATCTCTCTAATGTATAACTGCCTACTTCAGGTTTTTTGTGATTCATCAAAATCAAACTAAAAAAGTCCACCTTGATGTTATTCGTTTGCTCTTGGTGGGGTCTCATAATCGAAATGTTCGGGCTGGCTTAGTTGCAGCCGAATCTGAGTGTGTGATTCATCATCATCCGCGGCAGCTAGTTGATCACGGTGTATAAACTCGTTTGTGCTCGCCGTATAAGCCTGCAAGATCCATTGAAAGTCGAAGCCATCACTTCAAAGCTCTTATTCCTGCCAAATGGAGTTTGTGTATATGTTTGTTACCTTCTTGTCGAGCTCCACATTTGCTTGATGAATCCTTTGTATTTTCCTAGACAATTCGAGGTTTTCTTGATGAATGAGGTTCCTCTGCACAACGAAAATCGCAAAATAAGAATTGATACTTGTGTTCTTCGGGAAAATTTACATATATGCGTAAGAACAAATATTGTGTATATAATATATACATATCTCATAGTGACCTTTTGGCTTAGATGTTGGATTTGATGAGTCAACATTTGTTCCTGCGGAATCCGGAAAAGCAATCGTTTCTATTGAATTCCACTGTCTTCTATAGTCACTACACACTCCAAAGTATATAATAGAGTGTATGTTCTATATACCTTTTTCATACGAATTCCACGCAAACTTATCTCAAGTTGATTCTCAAGACTGTTTAGCTCGTTAACGCTCAAACCATTTAGTTGCTCCCCCATAATTTGCCTGCCTCATAGCAAACATATAATTTCAATGTATAAGTTGAAGTTTCTTCCTTTCTTTGTACATGTAATACCAGTAATATTTTGTTCAAAGGCTAATTCTTAATATGATATATCTTATAAGGAAGTAATTCAAGGCAATACCGATGGTTTTCTTGCAAAACATGCAATTCTTGCCTTAGCACCGCAGCTTCTCTCTGCCAAAACTATAACACACAACACAAAAAACTTTGAACTCAGTAAACCAAACCGCATTTCAATACACGATTCTAAAACCTCAATTAATAATTACATATTCTCATTTTGTCTAGATGTGTACCTTGACTTCTGATGCGGGGTTCAATAGTTGTTGTTGCTCGATCTTGCTCTTGTTGTATCTATCAATAACCGACTTCATGCTGTTCAAAGATTTGATATTAGTAACTTCCTCCATTGAAAAAGCTTTCATACATCAAACTGAATACTAAGGCTCGGACATAAACATAACGCGTTAACATGGCATATTTTTAATAGTAGATAAGGAACAATGAGATGTGTCAAGGGTGTCAGTTAGTTTTAAGAATGGTAAACTCGACTTGAATAACTTCATAGTATCCAGTGTTTATAATGCTTGCGAAGTTTGAGACGACTATTGAAAAATATCTCACATAAGAGGTCCTCATTACTTCATTAGTTTCACATTTTTTATAGAACTCTTTCATCTGACTGAACTGATAATTATATATTATTTAATTTTCTTTATAATAATTTTTTTTTTCAAAAATTTGTAGTTAATGTGTATTATGATCTAGATTATTGCAATGATATATTATATATCCATGACTAAAACCCGTCAATTAACCGTTCTGTCAAAATTTATAATATACAAAAAAAAATGTTAAGAAAGTTGTTATATATGATTATGAGTACAAATAGATCATTTGTTATTGGATTAGATTTTCATCTCCTAGTTTATTGGTTTTGAGCAGGTAAGTCCCTCTCCACACCAATCGTTCAAACTTGTGGCTTCCTTAGAACTCATTTTAGCTTTCCAATTTTGATGTTTGAGTCTCATCTACTTCTCAAACATTTCTAAATTTGGAAATGACAAGCAATGCGCCTAGCTATAAGTCAATCCATACATATATACGTGTAAATATACAAATACATGTTAAGAAATTACTTGAAACATACTGGTGTGTACAATCACTCGTATTAATTAAACCAAGAAACAACTTCAAGTTATTTCTTTTTCATCTTCAAAAGTATCATTCTTGTTTAAACTTCTAACCTCCTTTTTACTCTTTCTTTTGTTATGCATATATATAGAAAAATTGTCAAAAAATTGTTTCGGCTATACATGCACATCTTAATGTACACACAGCAAAATGTAACATGTCTACCGACCGAGAGTTTCCAAAAAAAAAAAAAATAATAATACTACAACGGAATAGATCACACAGCTAGCTAGATACATCTCAATGAATATCCCCATAGCTTCTGAGCAAACCAGTGCCATAAAATTATATAAGTGCCGTATATATATATACACTTCCATATATATATATATATATATATATATATATATATATATCTATATCACACAATCAAGAATTTGTATAGATTTCAGATTGCATGATTGTAGAAGAGGAACCTGGAGCTGGCAAAGTCATAGAGCTTTTCGGTGCTGGAGAAGATGATTAGACCGACCTCGGCGTCGCAGAGAATAGCTAGCTCTTTGGCTTTCTTGATAAGACCCTTTCTTCGTTTGGAGAAAGTGACTTGTCTACTCGTCGAATCATCGATCCTTTGGATCACAATTTTCCCTCTTCCCATCAATTTATCCTCTATTTGATTCTCCTCTGGTTCTTCTCTTTTCTAGGGTTTCTTATTTTGTAGATCTTACCAAGACCAAAAGGGAAACGAAGACGAAGAGGAACGAATAAGGTGAAAGAGAAAGGTGGAAATAGAGAGAGGAAGGTTGAGCCAAGAGTCAACAATCTATTCGAGGAATAAACTAAGGATATATATGCAAATGCACACATATATATACACAGAGACTCACCTCTTAATTTGAGACATTTTTTGGTAAATTTAATATATAGTAAGTACTAAGTTCCTAGTCCAAAAATAGTATCTGTGTGTAATTTTATGAAAGGAGAAAAAGAAAAAAAAAAAAAAAAGCAACCAACGAAATAGAAAGAAGTTCTTATAAAGTTCCTAGGTTAACAGAATCTATAGATATAACTCAAATGCGTGTGTATGTAACTTTAATCAGGGAACTTTTTTTTTTTAAGTGTATTATGAGAGATAGTGGAAACTTAATGGAATTGTTTGGATAAAAGGAGTGAAGTAATAATATTAAACGTATAGTGTGATTTAGGTAAATTTCCATTATCGATAATATTTCCTTTTATAACATGTCCGTACATAATTATAATTTATTTTTAGTGTTTTTTTCTTCATATCTCATGTGTAGATAGTGAATGGGCGCATCACAGGACTGTGTTTCTCTGACAAACTCTTGCTTATATATACTGCTTTTCTTAGTTTAAATATATTTTTATATGTGATGAAAAAACTCTAAAATATTAAGGACCTTAGGAAGAAATCATATATTAATGAATCTGTACAAAAGATATTTACCCAAAAAAGTAAGAGAATAGATATAACAAAATACGTAGTACAAATAGACCATATGGCATTCTGTGAAAATACAAATTGATAAAAAAAAAAAAATCGTGCCAAAGAAAATACTAAGCACACGTGTCAGACAGGAACTTGGAGTTGCGGCGATTCACTAAATTAATTATTCTGTCGTAAGTTTCCAAATATGGCAACAAAACTAGCATGTGTTAGTTTCGACGCCTTAATGCTTAATTTGTAATCAAAGCAATACAAATAGCTATATTCAGTGTATATTGCAAATATAATATATAATGTAGCTGATACCATCATACCAAATCCGCTTATTACAAAACAATACTATATATTAGAATGAAATAACTTTTTTAACATATAATTACAAAATTCCTGCTAAGACTTGGTACCTATTCTTTAAAATTTTAACAGTTTTTTTGTCAAGAACATACATGATTATGTATGTAATTTTGAATTTGTATAGTTAATAGTTAATACAAAGTACAAACCACTAAACTGCATGTTCTAATCAATTTATTTTCAACAGTACTAATTTTTTGAACAAAGGTTCATGACAGCAATATTGCAATTGCAAAAGGAAACTAAATCTTAAATGCAATACGCATTTGTGACTGGCACACGTGGGAGAAGCAGAAACAGCTCCTGGGAACACCAATTGATGGATGCCTTCGCACGCTCCACCGCAGTTTCACTTTTCGGTTCAGATAAATTACTTTGACTCCCATAATATTTCAAATCACAATAATATATTAAAAGTTAAAAGAAAAAAAATTGAAACAGTTTTAGCAAAATTTAGCAAGATCGAATCAAAACGAACCAAACCACATTGAATCTGAATTTGATTCTAGCAAATTTCTTTCAAACCGAACTAAACCAAATACAAACCCTAATCAAATTCGATTTGTATACCGCTAAAATCTTAGGAGATTCAGGTGGGGCCCAATGAACAACATATGTAATCAAGATCCATAAGGACCATGTGGGCTTCACTGCTTCGAACCAATCACATCTCGAATCTCAAACTTATCTTCAGATTTTGCTATTTTTTCTATTAACAAAGAAGCTTAAAGTGATTCCAAGTGACCAAATCCCCAATTATCGTCGTCTTAAGATAAAAGATTTAGTTCTCATTCACGCCAGGTGTCAATCATCAGCGAATCATTTCGATTTACCAATAATAATCATTCTTTTTTTTGGTTCGACGGGTGTTTAAACCTGTTTTAAGTTAAGTTTTCAATTTTCCATATATTTGAAGTCCAAAGAACAAACTATCTACAAATAATATCATTCTTATGAACCATATTCCAATATATTCGTGTGTGTTTTTTCTTAAATGTAAAAGCACCATTTCTAATCATTTTTTAAAAAAATAATGACTAAACGAAATATCTAACACATGTATAGAAGCCATGATCCAGTATTAGTAGTTTTTTCTCTTCTTCTTGTTGGTGCTATAGAATTCACGTGAGAGGGTACCCAGGGTAATGATAATAAGCCTTATTCAGATATATAATTGATCTGACCAAGAAAAGGAGATAAGGTGTTGTCCCTTTTGATGTTTTAAAAACTAAATCCCACATGATCTTTGGGTCCATGAAGTTTTTAATTTTATCTTCTTCTTTTTTTCAGATTTCCGAAGATAGTTATCATAGTTAGTAATTGCAAAGGTCGAGTTGAAAAATGTCCTTGGAACTTGAAGACCGGTGGAAATTGTACAAAATGTTCCAAAGTTGTTGGCCATTATTTCATTTTTTAACCTTTTCTTCTGTGATAAGTAAAAGCAATAGAGATGTATAACTACAATTAGTAAAGAGAAATCTTGATATATGTATTGGTTTTATAATGGGTAATTTACTAAAGAAACTAGCTTTCGTTTGGTTTTGTGAAAAATATGCTCATGAATCATGAGAGAAGGATACGCACGTGAAAGACTGGGAGAGTAAAAGGGACAATAAATTGTTGGGTGTCTGTCAGTGTCTTTTGCCTCTTTCTGCCAATACCTTTGTGGTGTCGATGGCGTTACGCATTTCAAACGGTAATTATATTAGGGCTTAACATCTTGACTTTAGGTTTTAAATCTTAGTATTTAGGTTTAGAATATCGATGTTTTGATTTTGCTTAGGGGTTTTACTGTGAATGAAAAAGAAAAATTGTGAGAGTTTGCATTACAGATCTTTTGATTCCCTTTTATTTTGAACAAAACTGATTCTTTTTTTTTTCTTCTTCAAAATTTGTTATGTTATGAGAAACATATTTATACTACCAGAAACATATTTGGGAGGTGTTATTGGATTGATTATTTTAATGTATTCTAAAACAAAGTTAAATTCAGTGTTATTCAATTGTGTATTTGAAAAATGTAGATTAAAACCCATTAAAATCCACTGTTATTGGATTAAGTATTTGTTTGATGTATTCCAAAATACAATAAAAACATGTGTTATTCAATGTTGATTTGATTATTTTAAAAAACAGTTATAGTGGATTTCAATGGATTTCAATGTGTTCTCTCTTCTAAAACATGAGTAAAACAAATACAAGGGTTTTGTCTTGTGTTTCAAAATTCTCCATCGTAGATTCATCATGAATTCATCAAAATCCAACAAAATCTTTCATTTTTGAATTACCTTAAAATACTTTAAAACACCAATCCAATAACACCTCCTTGGTTATGCTTTGATGATATCTGGAAACAAAAGATATATAAATAAATAAATTTCCGAATCTTTGAAAACCTGTGATTTTTTAAAAAATTGTGTAATTTTTATAGAAAAAGTGTAACAGGTTCAGATTTTTTTTTAATTTTTAATTTTATTTTTGCATCATAATGAGCACGTGATGAACAATACATGAACACTAGTATATTTCTGTCAACTTAAAGATGTTTATGTAAAAGTGCAAGCTACTAAATAAAAATATGAGGGGAAGTTATTTGAAGAAAATAAATAATAAGTTATATATTTTTTTCATGCATCTAGACTCTAGAGATTGGTAAATCAGAAAAACCAATAGAAGAAAAAATATCATCTTACATGTTGTGAGGCTGATTCTATTTTGAGATTTGTGATTGGTTTTCTAAATCGAATGAACAAATAAGTTTTGTTTGGTTTGGTAACAAAACTAAAGCTCATAAATAAATTTAGAAACCAAAAAACTAGAAACGAACTCGGATCGAAAGACACACTTAAACCAACCTAAATCAATAGGTATTTAAAGTACCATAATATATTGTGCAGTCGGGATCAACGGTAACACACTAGTTGAAAATGTCATCATAACTCACTAGTACATCAAATAGAGATTATTATTTAAATAATGATTCCTTGCATAGTTCTTAAAGTAATCCGGGAAATGTGAGAGCATGATTTAAAGAGATAGTGTGTTGCATAATTGATTATAGCCCAAAAAGGAATTGACGATTAGTTTTACTTAGAGTGCCCAAAATGCTATTTGTCCTTTACAAATTAATTAATTCAATTGTCATAAGATTCGTAATTCGTTACGATATATGCCCCTTTTATAGAACTGTATATACTTAAAAATGTGATCTTCCTTTAAAGTAATCTTACCTATCGGAAAGCTATACAATATTTATAATTTTATAAGCGGGATAAATAGTTAACACTCAAAAGTTCGGTGAAGCGTGGATGATTTTTTTTAAAATATGCTGGAATTAGTAAGATTCCGTTTCTCTGTGGGCCATAATTCGTTAGTAATTAGCAAGAATAACTTCCGTTTCAGTTATGGCCCAGAAGCCCATTAACATGGATTTATAATGAGGGCCTAACTACTATAATTATTATCCATTCGATAATGTTTTCTTTGATTATAGTAATAAAGTTTCCAATCATCAAACCTTCGATACCGGTTACTTCGGATTAAAATATTGTTTTACTTGGTAAGTTTTAGCCGTAAATATAAGTTGTAAAATATAATATTGGCATGAAATAGCCTACATAAATATGATGGATGGTCCTTTCCATTGCTTTGCTTGACCGACACACATCACTTCTTAAATAACACATCAACTTTTCTCGTTTGTGATCATTTCTTTTATTTAAATGATTAAAGAAAAGATTGGAAAAGGTACGAGATTTCCCAAAATTTTTAAATTACCCGTTTAAAAAAATAAAAAACTGAAAATTTGATATTTTTAAAAAATATTCTTGATTTTTCCCAAATTTTTTTCGAAATTCTTCACATTTTCTTATATTTTTCGAATTTTTCCATAAATTCATGAAATATCTTTAATTTTCTCGATTTATTAGGATTTTGGGTATTAATTTTGTAATCCCAAATTTTCCATTCCTATCATATTCCTGTAATTTTCCGCCCTGTTATAATAAGAGAACTAGGATTTAACCCGCACAATGTGCGGGGCAAACGATTTTCTAAAATTGTAAAAAAATTAGTATAGTTTTATTGTTTGCAAAAAAAGAAATTAGTAAGATAGATTTTAAAAGTTTATAGATTATAATTAGATTAATGTGGTGACTCACTTATGATTTAATAGTTAACGAAATAGAGTTAGTCGCCATATTCACTTTGTGATAATGTATGTTTTGCAGTATTGTACTAAATTTAGTAATATTCTCTAATCATTAAAACAGAATGCATAATCTATACTAAAATATGAATGTAAACAAAATTGTTGAATGTTAAGACCGTAAAACATAAAAACAGGTAAAAAGGAACATGAGACATGAAGTAACCTAACTCCCCGATCTGACTCGTGAAAGACAACTATTGATCCGTGAAAAAATATTATTTGATATGTAATTAAAAATTATTGAACCACTAAAAGAAATTATTTTAACCTTTGAAGAAAATAATTTAATCCGTAAAATTTATTTAACACACCAAAGAAAGTTACAATATTCAGTCTTGAAAAAGTATCTAATGTGTAATAGAAGATCATTCAATTCGTAAATATTATTCACCCCGTGAAAGAAACAAATTTAACTCGTGGAAAAATTTTATTTAAACCATAAAAGAAAATTATTCAATCTGTAGAACTTATTCAACCCGTAAAAATATACTATTGAACCCACAAAAAAAAAATATTCAACCCATAGAAAAAATTGTTCAACATGTGTCAAAAAGTCATTCTGTGAAATAAACATATTTAACCCGTTAAAAAATTATATTCAATCCGTATAACTCATTCAACCCGTAAAATGATATTATTAAACCCGTAAAAGGATATTATTGAAACCACAAAAGGAAATTATTCAACTCGTGGAAAAATTATACAACATGTGTCAAAACAAAACATTCAGTGAAATAAACATATTCAACCCGTAAAATAAAATTATTCAATCAGTAAAACTTAATCAACCAGTTAAATAAAATTATTCAACCCGTAAAAGGATATTATTGAACCCGCAAAAACAAAATTATTCAATCCGCAGAAAAAATTATTCAATCTGTATAATATTATCCAACATATGTCAAAACAATTCAGTGAAATAAACATATATAACCCGTAAAAGAAAATTATTCAATCCGTATAACTAATTCAACCCGTAAAATAAAATTATTCAACCCGTAAAAATATATTATTGAACCCGTAAAAGTATATTAGTGAACCCATAAAAGTATATTATTGAACCCACAAAAGAAAATTATTCAACCGGTGGAAAAATTATTCAATCCGTAAAACATTATCCAACATGTGTCAAAAAAATCATTCAGTGAAATAAACTTATTTAACCCGTAAACTTAAATTATTCAATCCGTAAAAGGATATTATTGAACCCACAAAAGAAAATTATTCAACCCATAGTAAAAATTATTCAACATGTGTCAAAAAATTATTAAGTGAAATAAACATATTCAACTCGTAAATGAAAATTATTCAATCCATAAAAAAAATTTAACCCGTAAAATAAAATTATTCAACCCATAAAACGATATTATTGAACCCGTAAAAGGATATTATTGAACCCGCAAAAGAAAATTATTCAACCCGTGGAAAACATTATTCAAATAAACAATTATCCAATGTGTCAAAAAAATCATTGAGTGAAATAAATATATTCAAACCGTAAAAGAAAATTATTCAATCCATAGAACTTATTGAATATGTAAAATAAAATTATTCGACCCGTGAAAGAATATTATTGAATCCGAAAAAGAAATTTAGTAACCCGTAGAAAAACTTATTCAATGAAATAAACATATTTAACATGTAAAAGAAAATTACTCAATCCGTATAACTAATTTAACCCGTAAAATAAAATTATTCAACCCCTAAAAGGATATTATTGAACCTGTAAAACTATATTATTGAACCCGCAAAAAAAATTATTCAACCGGTGGAAAAATTATTCAATATGTAAATAATTATCCAACATGTGTCAAAAAAATCATAAGTGAAATAAACTTATGCAACCCGTAAAATTAAATTATTCAATCCGTAAAAGGATATTATTGAATCCGTAAAAAGATATTATTGAACCCGCAAGAGAAAATTATTCAATTTGTGGAAACATTATTCAACCCGTAGAAAAAATATTCAATATGTGTCAAAAAATCATTATGTAAAATAAATATATTCAACCCGTAAAATAAAATTATTCAATCTGTAAAACTTATTTAACCCGTAGAATAAAACTATTCAACCCGTGAAAGAATTTTTTTCACTATGTGTCAATGCAATATAAATATATATAATGTTTAGTACAACAACAAAATAAAATTAAGAAACCATTGTTCTTCGACTTTTGAGTTTTCTTTCTTTGTAACTATTATATATTACCCCATGTTGCATGCAAAGCCAACTTTTCATTAAACATATTTATTTAGTTGTTTAAAATGAATGGTTTGTTATAAATATTATATGATACTAATATACAAAAAGTAGTTTTGTATAGTTTAGTCATAATAGGATATAATGTGACTTTTTTATCAACAAAAAAAAAGAGGATATAATGTGACTTTTCATAAAGTACTTCAATTTTGAACGTAACATAAGAAAAATATTTTTAAAATAGTGTGGGATATTGCAAATAATTAAAGAAACGATTTTTGTTTCCACCGCTTCTGCTTCAAACAAAAAAAAAAAGGTAAAAAAAAGAACACCAAATTGAAGCACTGTCCAAATTGAAGCCTATGCAAAACACAAAAATCCCCTTTCCAGCTCAACGGACTCGGTGGAGTCGCACACTGAAGCAAAGCCGAGTCCACACCTTCAATTGTGCTTGACTTCTATGGCCTCTTTTAAACCCTAACCTATAATCCAAAGGAGAGTTTAATTCACGGCAATTTGCAATTCTTTTGCGGATAGTTGAATTAGTAATAGCCATGATCGATTCGGGAGATCGGTATCGTTGTCTATGGAGGCGGTGCTTCCTCTCTGTCCAGAGATTGTCTGCAAAGCCACTAAGGTTAGTCTCTTATGATCTTTGTTCCCATTTTGATTTTGCAAAGCTAGTATTTGAATCTGACCAATTGGGAAGTGGGAACATGAGTGGTTTGACTTTGAGAACCTATGTGATTCCAGATTCTCCATGTGAAAGAACAATTGAAGACATGGCGATGACTATGGAAGGTAATCTGTTGATATTTTATTATTACACATAATCATATCAGACTTGAGTGTGGTTTGCTATATCTTAATTTTCCCATGCTTCGTGAGTTCGTGTTCATATCTTTCCATAATTATGACACTATAGTCTGTATATAATCATGAATTTAAATAGAGATTTACTCATATTGCAATGTACTCATGAGTTTAGCATTTTCTTATGTATTCGGAATTTTTACACACACATTAGTTGAAAAGAAACTGGATTATTTTTTTTCTATTTTGAAAAATTTTATTATCTGATTGGAACATCCGTTTAAGGAAGGTGATTAAAGAATTGCAAATGATGCTTAGTCAAATATTGTCTTCTCAAGCCCGAGAGAAGTAATTTCCATCTATATGCTTTGGAGCTTTTTTTAGCTGCTTCCTCTAGAGAACATTTACTTTGAACATCCAGATAGCTCTTTACGTTTGATAAACTGCAATTTCAGCTGTTAATGAGAAAAGACATTATATATAAGACTTCCACCAACATTGTTACACTGCATTACTCATTTGAAACCTTTCGCATGGAAGACAAAATTAAAATTTCATGTGACAATGTGCAGATTTCAAGGAAGTGACTGACGAATGTCAGTTCACCTAAGATGTTGTATTGAATAAATTAAAGAAAATCAAAATTAAATTGATATGGTGAAGAGACTAACCGTATAAGTCTTGCTTTCATCATCTCCTCGTTCATAATTTAGAGGCTTTTTCAAAAACCTCTTTGAAAGAGCCATTCACTGTATTCTAAGGCTTTCTTTCTTTGTCTACAAATATACACGGGATGCCAAATATATTAGGATCGCAAACATGTATTAAACACTACAAAACATAATTGTCAAATAAATTAGTAAACATGTATCAAATCCGCAGATTATGATGTTTATTTACCTTTTCATTTGTAAGATCAGCTCCAATGAAATAACCTGGTTTGGTTTGGGTTGTTGTTGTAAGCAGTCAATCCAGGTGGTGGTGCTTCGAAGAACCCATTCATATGATACTCTCTCTGGAGCCATAATCACGGAACGTTGTCATTGGTTTGCTTGCTCTCTCCCTCTTACTACATGAACGTAGGAATAAAAAAACAATAATCGTTTTTATAGTTAAACACTATAGTTGTGATAAATATCAGAACAAATCACTTATTATTATACAAAAACTGTCAAAAAAGAAAATGGCATAGTGGCAGCTAAACTCATAAGAAATAGTAAGTATTGTAATGATGGTAATATTGGGATGCAAGTCGAACAAAAACGTTATATTATACTAACCTTTAGTTAATTGGTATGACCAAATCGTGTATTCACTGTCGAATTTCAAATCTGAACCTGCATTTATTTGTTTTTGCATATTCATAGTAACAGTTAAAACTCATCAAAATAAATCATTAGTATTTGATGATAAAAATGGTTAAGATGGAAATCATATCCAAAAACTTTATGGTCACCTTTAGTTGAATGGCTTTTGCAAATCGTCAAAGAATTCCTTGCTTTGATAGTTTGATTATGACCTCCGCCCAGTAACTTCTGAAACTTTGATTATCACACAATAGACGTTGTCAGAAACATTTGCAGATGGTGATACGTTTTCGAGAAGTATGTATAGAAATTTTATACTGCTTGTTTGAGCTATTTTTTTTTACTTTTGTCGTACTACGAAAATAAGATTTTGTGTCATATTATTTTCACATCTTCCTCTTCACAGTGGCATGGATTTTTGTTCCCTACAAAGAAAATAAGATTTTGTGTCATATCATTTTCACCATGTATGTATACTACATAGAGATGCAGTTGCTCATTATCGGATGATACATACCTCAGCTCTTTGTGTCCATGTGTGCAGGATTTTGAACTGAATCTTCCACGCAGATTTGAATGGCTTGACATTCTTGCAAATGGTGTTAGAAGAGCATAAAGCATTCACCATTTTCGAAGCTATAAAATATAATTGCTTTTTAACTATGAGGTATGTAATTATCTTTGTATTTATAGTCTTAGGACGATTGGTAATTAGGTTTTGCTAGGTCTATTTTTCGTATATACTTGTATGTGGGAAAGTAAGATTTTCTAAATCTCAACAATAAAGTTTCGAAATTACGTAATTATTGTTATCACAAGCGGATTTTTCGAATTAAGTTGTTGATATACTTTGGTATCTATTTACCTTCTTTGACTCTTTGTATTTAATTGCTTCCTAAATCTTAGGTCATTTCCGAATTCAAATTATTCAAGCTAACAATTAAGATAGACTAATATATGTCTCATTTATTACTTTCCGATTATGGAGTTTCAGTTGGCTTATTTGTGGCTTATTTCTCGCTGATTTGAGTGTGAATCTGTCCTCCGGTTTTAATTATTGGTCGAATATTATTCTTTTAATGCCGGTTTGATTTAAGTGAGGTGGGATTCTGAAAACACGCTTTATTGTTTGCATGTTGATTTCAAATTTGAACCCGGTTATCAATATACCAATGATCTGGTTTGATTTAAGTTTTTTGCAAGGGTCCGCGTGTTTATTTAATGGTTCCGGGTCGGGTGATCTCGGCTACTGAGTTAACTCAGTAAAATTAGACAGAAATACCCCAAGTTGAACCTGTTTCCAAACATATTTTGGTCATAAATCTTAGTGGCATTCTCGTTAATAAATCAATTTTTTCGGGTTTCTCTAAAAATGTACGTCTCAAATAATATAGTAGAGATATTTGGAAAAGCATATCTGGTTTCCCAAATTTCTCATTCTTTTCTTGTTCCCGTCAATTTCTGATCCAAAACCCGAAATGCACAAGACTAGACCAAATTATAGATTGGGGTGATTTCAAAACTACACTTAAACATTTCCCGAATTGCAGATCTACACCCCTCTCATTTTTTAAAATACTTACACCCCATTTTTCCTATATCATCCTTACCCTTCTAACATAATCACAAAAATGCCATTAAGTAGACTTCTTTATGAAGTCTACTTTAAATGATAATGTCCAAACCAACCTCATCTCCTACACTTATTCACGAAAATGCCATCCACTTCAATTCATCCAACAACCATTTTCAACCATAATCAAGCTTTTAATGCTTCTTCTTCCCATTTACACCACTTAAATCTCATTCTATTCACTTCTAACCTTCTTATCTACCTTATTCTCTCCAATTTCATCACAAAAAACTCTATAATCCATCTCTCAAAATTTCAAGTTATTGTATGATACCATTTCCGGTCACCAAGCTCACGGCAACGGCTGGGTTTCTCTATTGAAGCTTCAGATAGAAGCAATCTGCCGTAGACGACACCGAAGAGCTCTCTAAGGTGACTTTTCGTTCGTTTTTCGCGAATTTCAAAGCTCCGGCGAGAAGTAGACTTCTTGACATTTCGGGCTTGTCAACGCAGGGTATAGTTTTGCAATTGACTTTTTGACATTTCGGGCTTGTAGACTTCTTTAAGAAGTCTACATTTTTCCTTTGACAACAAAAAAGTGTGGGTCCCGTTTGTAGACTTCCCTAAGAAGTCTACTCTTCGGAAAAGGTCTAGATTTGCAATTGACCACACGAAGACTTTTGTCTGTGAAGTCTACAGATGAAGTCTACTCATCATTGGTATAGATTTGCAATTGACCAAAGTCAACTTTTTCGAAGTAGACTTCTTTTGTGTATGTAGACTTCTTCATGAAGTCTACTTTCTCGAGTAGACTTCACGATGAAGTCTACTTTCTCGAGTAGACTTCACGATGAAGTCTACATACAGAAAAGAAGTCTACTTCGAAAAAGTTGACTTTAGTCAATTGCAAATCTATACCCCTGATGAGTAGACTTCATCTGTAGACTTCATATTGAAGTCTACTCCATAAAGTAGACTTCATATTGAAGTCTACTTTGGTAAAAGAAGTCTACTTCTAAAAAGTCAACTTTGGTCAATTGCAAATCTATACCCCTTGACCAGTAGACTTCAGTTGTAGACTTCTCCAAAAAGTCGTGATTTGGTCAATTGCAAATCTATACCCTACAGTAGACTTCCTTATGATGTCTACATTTAAACTTTACAGAGGAAGTTTACTTTGATGCTGTTTCTTAAATTCGATATTTGTGCCTAATGACTAACTACTTTTTAAAAAAATTCTTAGACAATAAGTTGTGTTAACCTGTTTACTTGCATGTGTTTCATCTTGACATGCTTAATCATTATATTTAGAAGGAAATCAATTTTCTTGTTTTTGTTCGAAAGTAGGTGATTATGTAGTAGACTTCTTACTGATGTCTACTTAGTCAATATCTCAACTAATAACGTGTTATGTCTTCTTTTTCGAAAAAGGTGTACGTAGCTGCCGTTTATGGAAAATGGGTCAAAAAGATGGTTGTACCCATGTCGAGCTTGTTGAAATGGCAAAAGATGATTATGGGGTTGACTAGAATTTTTTTTCTTATACTTGTAGCTTGATTCCTAATATCAGGTCTTAGACAAATTTTCTTCTTTTAATACGTAAGTTTTTAAAGATAAAGATGACTATATCTCCATAGGAAGTTTGTAACTTGTTTAAGATATAAACAAGATTAGTCTATCCTTTGAGGGATGGTTGTACACATGATGAGCTTGAATTTGTATTTTTTTAGTCCACTTAAATTTGAGTTTTTTTATAAAAAAAATGTGAAGTCTACACGAAAAGTCTATTAATGAAATCTACAAATAAAGTATAATTATTTGTTCGAACTTGGTCCGTTCTAGTACAATATACAATATGTATATCATTAAATTTTAATTGGTTTTACAACACTTAGCATCTACTTCTACAATGCCGCTCATTCTCCTCATCCTCATCACATCAGAGACAAGCCGTGGAGAAACTATGGGCTTCTCCTCATCAAATCTCTTCAAGATAACCACCATTAACGGCTTCGACGAATATAGCTCTTACACTAATCCTCATCTGTTTTGCTATGAAGTACATTGACAATATCTGCAATTTAAAACAAAAAAAAACCAATATCAACCCAATATAAAAGCACCAAAATTTCCAGACCCTCAAAAGTATCATGGGAATAGCCTAACAAATCAACATAACGCATCAAGTTATGGTTAATTAAAACAGATGATGACGACCAACAAAAAGATCAATGTCTTTCAAACAATTAAAACAGATTTAAGGAAAGTAAAAGACCCAACAAACACGTAGATAACAGAGAAACTCAAGTTGAAACACAAAACACAAAATAAGACAAGCAACACGAGAACAAAAACTGATAATTTACAGGTTACGAAATCTTGTTCAAAGTAACATCTTCCTTTGATATTAAAGGTTACAAGCTCATCAGTTATCACAGGAAACTTCTTCCCACGTACAAGACACCAAAGCGTCTCACGTTTGTCACGGAGATTAGGCTGAAAGCGAAAAGAAAAAATAGAACATCAGTTTATAGACTTTCTTCTTTGTCCAGAGAATCACTAGTGGACCAAAAAAGACAGAGGGAGAAGATTCATCAGTGAACATTGCAAAACATCAGTTTCTAGCTTTAACACTAAAGAAACACGAGAAAACCTTTAACTTTAACAACCCATACATGCTCAAGATTCATCAGTGAACATTGAATTTGTAATTTTTTAAAAATAATGTGAAGTCTACACGAGAAGTCTACTCGTGAAGTCTACACGAGAAGTCTACTCGTGAAGTTTACACGAGAAGTCTACTCGCGATGGAAGGAGGAGGCCGGATATGATCAGAGGAGACACCAAACCCCTGTGAGGCAGATCAAGCGCCTACAAGAAACAGATTGAAAGAATCAAGCTTAACATCCATCTCACAGACAAACAAACTCATTTACTCTCAAAATACTTACATGGCTTTGAGATATATGCTTTCCACCGTAGATATATGCCTACAAGAAACTCATTTTTCTCAAGCTTAAGCCATTATCTGTACGGATTTCACGATGGCACATGACGATGAGATAGACGGAGGACTATAGCGAGAGTCCGGCAGATCTGGTTGATCTGGAGGCTCCGGTGGAGGGGTGGGCTGAATCGAAGAGCGAAACACCCGGAGATGAGAGAATAGCGGCGCACAACCTAACAGATCCGACGGAGTGAACAGCGGTGACGGGAACTCCGACCTCAAGAGAACCACGGAAACAAAATTTGCAGCTGCAGAGAAGAAGAGAGTAAGCGCCAGCTAAGGAAAACAAAAACCAAACAATGAATGCTTAGTTCAGATCTAACCTTGGAGAAAAGTGTATTTAAGCAATGAATCTTCTGGCGCTCTTCAACGAAAACATAGAATTGGGTAATACCCTTGAGCGTAAGAAGATTGGAGAAGAAGGAAAAAGAAGATTGGAGGTTCATGGTGAGAGCGTGAGAGAGGAAAGGAAAGCGCCGCCGTTCTAGAGAGGAGGAGTTTTTTAGTTTATCAAAATTAGGTTATTATGGTTGTAACTCTGTTTATATATGAGGGTAAATCATCCCGGTTTAATTTAAAATTCCGGTTATGTAGACTTCTTCTAGAAATATACAGTGGAAGTATACCAAAGAAGTCTACAGTCTCTGAATTAAATCCCGCCTAAATAATTTCGATTCCCGCTCGGTTTTATTTGGATTTTAGACTTCTTCACGAAATCTACATAGGAAGTCTACAAACGAAGTCTGCCATACCCTAAACACTAAATCGAATGTTTTACATAAAAACTTATAGCATAGATTAGTTTTCTTTGCATATACACAATCTACACTATAAACAACAAAAATATATGAACCTTAAATGATTAGACAACATGTAAACTTTGTTTTCAAAAAAAATTTGTCTAAACCCTAACAATTTATACTACCAAACCCTAATCTTCAAACCTATACTCTATCCTTGTTGGACCAAATACTCATGAAACTTATAAGCTTATACATTTTACTGAGTTTGTATTTTATATAGATGACATTTGTATTTACTTAGATTACTGACAAAAAATTCTTGGAAAAATATTTTTAATAAATTTTAAAATTAAAATTTAAGATTTTGTAATTTAGTAGACTTCATGTGTAGACTTCTCTTCAGATTTCTAGGTTTGTGACTTACTTTGTCTTTGTTGTACTTAGGGTAATTCATTTATAAGCAAAATTATTTTTAAAAGATGTCAAACTTTAATGTCTTATTTATGTATAATTTGTTTGGTTTAAATATTTTTCTTTAATTTTATAATTTAAATTTAAGATTTTAAGGCGTTGTAGAAAAATATATTAATATATATTTTAATATATTAGGGTCATTTCGACACTCGTTTATTGTTTGTTCATAAAAGAGTAAATGGTCATTTTACACCCCTTGGGGTATACTTTTGGTTAAAAGGTCATATTGGGTATACTTTTTTAAAAAAAACAATGTTTGGGTACATAAAATGAAATTCCCCCTTATAGATTGAACCAACAAAGTTCATATAAAATTTG
Organism: Erythrophleum ivorense; assembly: GCA_026724425.1. Lineage (NCBI taxonomy): Eukaryota > Viridiplantae > Streptophyta > Magnoliopsida > Fabales > Fabaceae > Erythrophleum > Erythrophleum ivorense. The sequence continues at coordinate 220,923 of JAIUCV010000274.1, forward strand.
GGTTTCTTGTTTCTACCGAAAACGTCTACGGATGACCATCTATAATTGAATCCTAACAACAATTATTGGGCCACCGTAAAATAATTAGCACATCATCATTTTTCAATAATTTTATTAGTATTTTAATTCACTGAAATAATTAAAATTTTGGGTTGATGGTTTATTCTCCAATTAAATATATTAATATTTCCTATACAAATAAAACGGCAAAGATATATCAATTTTCAAGAAACACAATTAAATCATTAATGAAGTTGAGTTTTTTTCTCGTCACAGTAATGTTTTGTTTTTATCACCATAATTATTTTATTAAGAATTTGATATTACTTAGTAAATATGTGAAAATAGTTAACAAATATTTCTATTAAATTAATGTATTATATTTTGTGAAATATAGATTTATAATTATTATTGTTGTCAAACAAATGTATCTCTATTTAGTATGTTATTAACACCACGTATTAATGAATTGAATTGAAATTTATTAGATTTGATTGAATAATAAGTTACTAGGGTTGGACCCGCGCCCTGCACGGGGTGATGGTTTCTAAATTTGTATTTTATTAAAAAGATGTATATTTATCTATTAATTCAAAATTTTATGCGACGGATTTTTACCTTAATTTGGTTTTTGTGTTCGTTTAAACCATTTTTTTAAAAAAGTCTACAAATTAAAGATTTAACCGTAGCCATAGATTTAATATGATAGATTTGATCACGATACATAAAATCCAAATGACTACAATATAATAAGATAAGAAGTTTTTATGTTCGGATTAAAACTATTTTTTTTCTTTGAAAACTTAAACACGTTTTATTATAATTCCAAAACAATCTAACCAATAAGAAAATAATCTGCAAAATCCAAATTGTCAAAATAACAAAAATATAAATAATTTTATATTGAAAGTTGAAACAAATAGAGTAATATTCAAAATTTTGATTAAAATAAAATATTTATAAAAAATAATTTTATTCGATTTAATTATATAGTTTAATTAAAAATCATATAAATCGAATATAAAAAAAAAATTTATATTTGGATACCTACTAAATGAGGTTTCCTACTCATATGATTGCATATCATCTATTTTTTATAATATATTTCTACACCTCCACACAATAAGTCAATAACATATCCAATATGAGAATTTTAACAGTTTTAGTGATTATTACTGTTTTTAAAATTCAAATCATAGCATATACAGAAAAAGTTTAAGATTTTCTTCATTAGATTTTTTATATTGTGATTCAAATTATTTTAAAAAATAAAGTTAAACAAAGATGATAGGAGATATATAATGATTTTTAAAAAAACTATTATGATAGACATAAATTGAATCTCATATATTCCTTATTTACTTATTTTCGTAATTGCTAATTAAGGAAGGAGAATGATATTTTTTTATTAATAGTTATATATATATGATTAGTTGAATAATACATATTTGATTCTTTACATAATATGCAATGACATTCCATGTAAATTCTCTAGTAACTTATGACTTAATTGCTAAACCCTTTGAGAATGAACCTAATAATGACACCTAAGCAATGACATTCTTGTTAATAATACATGAGATAAAAGTTGTTTTTATAGTGCATTATATTTTAATATATTAGAGATATGCCTTTTTAACTAAAAATCTTTTCAATTTTTTAAGTCGGTTAAAGTCAAAAACTACTGGCAGTGACATGTACATATTCCTTGACAGCAATACATTCATAAAACTTATAGAACCGTCTAAGTATCTTATGTATAATATGGTTGTTGTTACTGCTTTTAATCATAGTTTTCTCTTAATAAAAAGCATATTGTTATATTTTATCTAGATATTTTGATTGAAATAAATCATGTACATTCAGAATCAGGTCGTCTTTAGTCATAATTGTTTTTTGCCAAAAACAAAATAGTGAAGTACACCTGGCATTGACTTATTTAGAAGCTCAAATAATATATATGAAAAGATGGACTAAGATTTTGAAATTAAGATATGGTGAGCCTCTCTTAACTTACCATCCATTTCACATAATTAAAAGGAAACAAATTTGAGTACTTTTAATTTTCCCATGTTGCCACAAGTATAAATATAAATATACCTCCTCTGCATGTGGATCTGAATTATGGAAGATTGCGATCTCATTTTTTCGTTAATTAGAGATATCTAGCTTAATAATAAGGTAGTATATCAGAAAGAAAATAATAATTTACGAGAAATATAACTTTCTTCAGCGAAAAGAGCTTTTATTCTTTCTCCGAGGAATCAAAACTGCAACGGAACTCAACACAGAAGAAAATCGGTTAAGTTTATTTAAGTACTGGTACGTGTTCGGTGTTTTCATTTAAATATTTTTTTCTACGTAATTGTAATAATGTGTAAAGAGTTTTAGACAGTAATCCATTCAGATTTACTAAACTAACTTCACTGATTACAATTCATACAGAAGTTTAACATAATATAATTCTGTACTCTCAACGAGAGCATGCCTCCTTCAAATTTTACATTTTTTATCAAAAAAAAAGGTATAATTCTGTATTCTTTTCGGATGTTTAGCGAAGGAGATGGAAAACGCAGCTCCGGGAGTGAAGGTGGGTCGGGTCATGACTCAGGTTTTCGTTCTGATGTTCCTTCTTCAATGTGTTCATTCCCGAACGTCACGGTAAGCTAACTCTCTTAACTTTTATGTCTTCTCAAAACTCAATTAGATTGTCATAAGACTTGTGATTTTTTCTTAATAAAAAAATTAGAGCTAGGGACAATAATTATGGGGTGATTGGTAAGGGTTTTAGTGCTCTGCAGAGCTATATTTTTTTCTAAAGCATTACTGTTAAACCAATCAAACTTTAGTTCTATTTTTAAGTTTATCATTAAGTGCTTTGTGAATTCTCTTTCTGCTATTTCCTTATTTTTTGTTCAATATCTTTTTTTGTTTTCTATATCTATTTTTTTTTTTCTAATTTAATGCTACATATTTATTATAATATGTATTAAATAAATAAAGTATTTTAAAGCAATAAATCTAAAGTTATAGCAAAAAAAATATACAGCCTTTTTTCTACAATAAAATAATTAAAGTTACACAACCAATCAGCCTCTATATTTTTTCTCTCGTGACTTTTTTTTGTGTGTGTTTTCGGAATTGGTCCAATTTAATATATACATATATATATTTTTTTAAAGAATCAAATGTTAAAGATAAATTAGATATATTTCCCCTTTTGTATCTAATCTACGGTTGAACCTACACCTAGGTATATGTACATTCAAGTGAACCTTTTTTAAAAATCGTAGTTCTTCTTATTACAGAAACAAGTTAAACATCATAAAAGCGGGACAAAAGCTCGCATCTCCCCCAGTAACGCTAAATAAAATTGCTCCCAACCAAGTACGGTCGAAATGTTTATATCATTTCTTAATATTTTAGTTTAATTTTGCTCCTACTCCAGGCTTTCATCTTTTGATAGATTAGAAATATCAGTCCAAAATGTTACTTATGTGATTCAAGGCTTATTTTTGTTGTTTAAGGTGGTTGTTGATAACGGTATCATCCAAGTTACATTCTCGAGTCCACAAGGCTTAATAACCGGAATCAAGTACAAGGGCTTTGCCAATGTGTTGAACGACAAAATTCATCGTCGCGGGTACTATACATTTAAATATCTTAGTTTTAATAGCTTTTGATAAAAGTTTTTTTTTTTTAATGTTTCGTATGATATATATATGGAGTAATATAATTATCATATATAGGTACTGGGACGTAGTATGGTATGAACAAGGAGAAAAACCGCTAACCGATATGTTAGTTTTCGGATCTCTATCTTTTAGTTAACCATACCTATTACCTATTTTTCATAACCTTAATTAGTACGTACTACTAGGCTACTATGTAACTATACATATTTATTTATTCATATTACGTTTTAACAGTTTACTAGGAGAAAAGTTCGATATTATAAATCAAACAAATGAGCATGTCGAAATATCATTTTCGAGAACATGGGATATCTCTCAACGTGGCTCGGCAGCCCCGTTAAACGTAGACAAACGGTAAGTAGATTTGTAAGAAAACTATGTTACTAAATTTCATTTGAGAAGTGTAATACAGATTAATCATATTCGAAAATATTTCTCTTTGAAGATATATTATTCGAAGTGGTGTGTCCGGAGTATACATGTACGGTGTGTTAGAGAGGTTAAAAGGTTGGCCAGACGTGGACATGGACCAAACCAGGATCGTCTTCAAGCTTAACACAACAAAGTAATTACCATTGTGTTTTATTAGATTTTTTAATTTATATTTCAATGCTAAAAGTATTGTGACTGAGAAATGACTTGATTTTTCTAATGGAACAATTTTCAGATTCACTTTTATGGCTGTATCAGATGATCGGCAGAAATTAATGCCTTCTGCAGCAGATCGAGACATCACCAGCGGTGTTGCTAGTACATTAGCGTACAAAGAAGCTGTTCGTTTGATAAAACCAGTAAATCATATACTTAAAGGACAGGTATATAAAAATTGATCAATATAATTGATTATGTTTATGTTTATACGATTGATTTTATACTCCACTAACAAGTATTGTATATGAATCTTGAATATTTAACACCGGCTACTTTTAACATTCAATAAATCAAACTAAAATCAGTCGCCTATTTTGTAGTCTTGTAGAGTAACATATAATTATTGGGGTAAAAGAGATTATTTTTGACTGGGGTAAATGATTGTGTGTGACGCAGGTTGACGATAAGTATATGTACTCAATGGAAGACAAAGACAACAAAGTACATGGTTGGATTTCGCCGGACCAACGAGTCGGCTTTTGGATGATTACTCCCAGCGATGAGTTCCGTGTTTGTGGGCCCATCAAACAAGATCTCACCTCTCATGTGGGACCCACCACCCTTTCAGTGAGTCACACCTCTCTCGAACAAATTGCTTTGAACAGAAAATAAAATATAAATATGCAATTTCATTGCTATGAAAATATGAATTACATAATTAGTTAAAATATATTTTTGTTCTCTTATTCGGTTTTAAGAATAATAGTGTACGGTGTTTTAGATGTTTACAAGTGTACATTACGTGGGTAAAGAGATGAACACAACTTATACAAGCAAGGAGCCATGGAAGAAGGTGTTTGGTCCTGTCTTTGTTTATCTCAACTCTGCATCCTCTCCTAATCTTCTCTGGACCGATGCTAAACGACAGGTTTCATTTTCGTATCATTGACCCATTAGTTAATTATTTCATTAAATTATAATAATCATCATGATCATTGTTTCTGTAAATTAAAAATGTTAAACCAATTTCATAGATGGCCACTGAGGTCGAAAGTTGGCCTTATGATTTCGTGAAGTCAGTGGATTACCCTCTTCATCACCAAAGAGGGACAGTCAAGGGTCAATTCTTTGTCATGGACAGGTAAATAAATAGTTTTCTCTGTTTTCTTATTCTATGAATATTCTCTTAAATCCAAATGTCTGAAATTACATGTAGTTACAAAAGCAAGACGAAGATTTTCGGGGAATTTGCTTTTGTGGGTTTAGCATTACCTGGTAAAGCTGGTTCATGGCAAACCGAAAACAAGGTACTCTATCTTAATTTTGTAATATAATACTACAGAGAGTAGTCTAAGTTTGGCTATGAGACTTTTTGATAATAAACAAAATAAACTAACGGCTTTTAAATAAACTTTTAAAATAAAATTTGGAAAAGGGGTATCAATTTTGGACACGTGCAGACAAAATGGGGATGTTCACAATAGCAAATGTGAGACCAGGGAATTATAGTCTCTACGCCTGGGTTTCTGGATGTATCGGTGACTATAAATACGAGCATGACGTTACCATCACACCAGGTATATATAGTTTATCTATATCACATCTTTCTGGTATATACAAAATGAAAAGTGTGTTTAAAGACCCATATGTAGATCCAACTAGAGAAGCATATGATCATATTAGTTACCATTCGGTAATATCTTAATACTCATTTTAAGATTGGCTACATGCCTACATGGCCCCTTCAAAGGCCTAATTCTGTTGTGGTGCATATAACTCAATTGTGTATTTGGTCTTGTGTAGGTAAAGAGATAAACGTAGGACCCATAGTGTACGAGCCGCCTAGAAACGGTCCCACGCTGTGGGAGATCGGAGTACCTGACCGGACCGCCGCAGAATTCTATATCCCAGATCCAAACCCAACACTTTGGACCAAACTCCACCTTAATTACTCAGATTCTCCTCAAGACAGGTAATATAATCAAGCATCCGATCAGATAATTTTTACAGTATATAGTTTTTAGAATATACTAAACGGTATTTTATCTGTCTACTAATAATAATAATAATAATACAGATTTAGACAATATGGTCTATGGGACCGTTACAGTGTTTTGTATCCTCGAAATGATCTTATATATCTTACTGGAGTAAGTGACTATAAAAAAGACTGGCTCTATGCACAAGTCACCAGGTAATAAAAATATATTAACATCTTAAAAAATGTTTAGTTGTATCTTCACTTAAAACGTTGTTGTATTTACAGAAAAGCTAGAAATGGGACATATCAAGCAACGACATGGAAAATTGTGTTTAACCTAAAAGCAGTGACTCAAACTGGAAACTACACACTTCGAATGGCATTGGCTGCGGCCACGTTTGCTGATTTATTAGTTCGGGTTAACGAAGCCAAGTCCGAACCTATTTTCACGACTGGGTTAATAGGTCGAGATAACGCGATCGCTAGGCATGGAATTCATGGGTTGTACAAATTGTACAGTATCGATGTTCATGGGAAATTGCTTAGGGTTGGTAATAATACTATTTTTCTTACTCAAGATCGGTGCGCTAATTTGTTTTCAGGTGTAATGTATGATTATCTTCGTTTGGAAGGTCCTTCTGGAGATCGATAAACTATTTAATAAAAATTAGGGAGTTTAGTAAGAAGTTTTTGTTTCATACAACAGTGATGAATGGTTAAATTTGTTGCCAGCTTGTTGGCTAATCTTAGTAAGAATTTGTTTCATATATGAGAAGACTTACATTCTATTGAAACTAAGCTACATGTTTTGGTATGAGCAAGGGACATAAAGTCAAAACGATAATTCTCAAATTAAAACGGCAGCGTTTTAAATCCATTTGCTGTATATATAAAAAGATAGGTACTTTGGTCCCTTGATTGCTCAAAAGTAGAAAAAGAAAAAAGAGTTGGAGATGGAGAGATTAGGAGAGAGAGAGAAGAGCGTTCATGAAGCGTTTGGTTGGGCCGCGAGAGACTCCTCAGGCCGTCTCTCTCCCTTTGTCTTTTCTAGGAGGTAACGTACGTGTGAATGAGTCGCGTCATGATGTTTGTTACATCATTGATGATTAATGTAGTCATGATGATGATGATGTTACATGATGGTATGCGCAGAGAAACAGGAGAGGAAGAAGTGAGAGTAAAGGTGTTATACTGTGGAATATGTCACAGTGATCTCCATTGTCTCAAGAACGAATGGCATTCCTCTATCTACCCTCTGGTTCCTGGGTACGCAAAGTTTTATGTGAACTTTACCTTTTTAGGGTCGCTCTTTCTGAATTGGTTAGTTTTTTTTGTTTTTCTGTGAAAAAATCACTGGAAAGTTTGCTTAGTTAACCATGGATTCTAATTTATTAAGCTAAATTGACCCCAAAAAAGTCCACTCATTAGATATACATTGGGTATAGGTGACATGATATTCTACCACATGTTTCAGAAAATATTTTTAAAATCGACTGATTTGGTTGGTAAAAAATTAGAGACCAAAAAAATAATTGAGTGGAACTAAATGTGGCAAATTCTTGTTTGCTCACTGTTTATAGTGGAACACTTACTTAGCTCTTTTCCTTTGGCCAAATTATAAAAAAATATCAGACAGATAAATCAATTATTACTCTCACATAAGTTTTGCCAAAAATGAGCACTCACCTCCATTATTACCACACCATCACTTAAAGTTGACTATTTGTATTACCTTTTTTTTCTAGTTGAGTATCACTAGTTTATCTCTTTTTATGTTCTGAAAAGTGATACGCATATAATGACTTTATTATAAATGTAAATGAATAGATAAAATGACTTTAATATAAATGTATATGAATAGATAAAAACATTTAATACTAAACTTTTGTTACTTATTTTTACTATCTTCTTAATGCTCCCAACGCAAAAAGGTAAAAAATAAAAGTTTCGATAACATGGAAAGAAAAGTTTAATCTCATACAGTCACGAGATCGTTGGAGAAGTGAGTGAGATTGGGAGCAAAGTGAGTAAGTTCAATATTGGAGACAAAGTTGGTGTGGGATGCATAGTAGATTCGTGCCGCGCGTGTGAGAGCTGCCGTGAAAATCAAGAAAACTATTGCACCAAAGCTGTCGCAACTTATAACGGAGTTCACCATGACGGAACAGTTAACTACGGTGGATACTCCGACCACGTCGTTGTTGACGAACGTTACGCCGTCAAAATTCCCCACACGTTGCCTCTTGCTTCAGCCGCACCTTTGCTTTGTGCAGGTTTAAATCAATTCAGAATAATAACGTTTCATTTGATGATTATTATGATCGGTTCATTTCTAACATTCACCGACCACCTGAAACATTAATTTCAAGATCTTTCTGATGATATAATGTATAACATGTTAATGGAAATAAGTAAATGTTACATACATAGGCATCTCGATGTATAGTCCTATGAAGTACTTTGGATTGGCCGGACCGGGGAAACATGTCGGAATTGTGGGGCTAGGCGGTCTTGGACACGTTGGGGTGAGGTTTGCTAAGGCATTTGGGACCAAAGTCACAGTGGTTAGTTCGACCGCAGGGAAATGTAAGGATGCTCTTGAAAATCTTGGAGCTGATGGGTTCTTGGTTAGTACTGATGAAGACCAAATGCAGGTAAAACGTAAACTATAAATTTATCAATTTTTAATGTTTATGAGATTGATTCATTTCATTATTTTTCAATTCTTGTAAGATTCAATTTCAAAACCAGTTATCAATGAAAATGTATTACTTCTAACGAATTTTAAGTATTATGTTAGGCTGCAATGGGAACTATGGATGGCATAATCGATACTGTTTCTGCATCACATTCAATTGTACCATTAATTGGACTACTCAAACCCAACGGTAAACTTGTTCTACTCAGTGCAACGGAGAAGCCATTTGATCTACCTGCATTTTCCTTAATCATGGGTATACATTTATATCAACCTTATGTAATTAGACCGTTTAATTAGCTAGTTTAGTTATTCAGGCTAGCTTTCGCTAACGAAACCGTATATCTATAGGAAGGAAATCGGTGGTGGGAAGTGGTATTGGAGGAATGAAAGAGACGCAAGAGATGATTAACTTTGCAGCTGAGCATGGCATAAAAGCAGACATTGAGATAATATCAATGGAGTATGTGAACACCGCCATGGATAGACTTGCAAAAGGAGATGTTAGGTATCGTTTTGTCATCGACATCGCAAACACATTGGTTGCTACTCGATCTTAAACTCGACGTTCTATGTGTATTCACATAATCATAAGTCCGGATTTTTAGTATGACAGTCTCAGAACGGGAGAACACGCTATTAAATAAATGGAGTTTGTTCAAAGGGACCCTTGCTCAAATGATTATGATCTGGACGAAAATGAATGATATTTTGTATTTTTGTATAAGGTCTAAAAGCTCGAAATGGTCCGCACTCATTGACTTGTCAGAGTTCAGTAAAAACTGACTGGTCATGCAAGAAAAATGCCATTTTTATAATATATTTGTGGTTAAACATATCCCACGTAGGGATTATATTTTGCTGTGAAGATAATCCCCTCCATAGTACGCTAATAGCATCCACATCACTGAGTTGATGGTGGAGCTCATAAACATTTTAATTAATAAAAAAAAAATTGAAAGAAAAAACCATTTCCACAAAAAAAAAAAAAAAAAAAAAGGTTGATGAATCAAATATCGACACGTGTTGAGTTTCCCTACGACGGTTCTGTGAACTGCTCTGCGAGAACCCATTCTATCACTTTAAACTTGTCATGTCATTTTTTTTTTTTCTTTTCTATTTTTCTAGGAATCTGTGTCCAGATTTTGGATAAAAGCATCCGTATTGCATAATCGCATAGGGGAGCTTTAAATTTTCTTTACTAATAAAAAAAAGTTTTTCGATAAAAAAAAAAAGACGATTATAAAAAAAATTAAAAAAAAATTAAAAATCCAATCAGATTGTGCCACATGGCATATTTGTGTCAAAGAATCGGTTCTATCAACTACTCCGAGAGAATCGATTCAAGGGCAGACTCGCCACATGGCGTTCTATGTCACTAACTATTATTATTACTAGATTATTGCCCGCGCCTAATGCGCGGATGAGTGATGAACTCTAATGCAACAATGGAAGAATTTATCTATGTTAAACGTGAATAAAGTGGATGATTTTATGTATTTTTTACCTTGATTACAAATAAAACTTTGAAGGCTGTGGATGTTTTTTTTTAAGTTGAACTCAGTGGGTGATTTTTTGGGTACGTTGAACGTTATCTTTATAATTCAAATAAATAAATTATTGGTTTCAAAGATTCAATTATAAGTAAATATTATAAAAACTTGAACAAACGTTTTAAAACTGCGACATAATTAAAAAAACATATACGCTCGTCTAGAACATTTATAACTGATGAATGTTGTAATAATTAAAAAATATTAAAAGCTGTTTAGAGTTTCGCCAAGTAAAATAACTTTATAATGCTGCAGAATAAGAAAAACACAACGAAGAAACACAAAAAAAAATGAACGGCTTTGGGATCATGACGAACTTTTCTCAATACGAACCTTTGTCTTCATATACCCTAAAAAAGATCAGGGAATATCAAAGAGGAGTTAAAAAGATATCAATATGTAATTTACAAACGCGATATCGTTAGTTAGAGAATTAACTTTTACAACCATTAGTGATGCTTGTCAATATTCTGGAATACTTCTTTTGAATACAACATTCATTGTCTGGTTGTGCACCTTGCTGTCCTTATCGGTAATAAGAAATTTCAATCCTGATTTAGACTTAACTCGAGAAAGAGCAACGTAAAGCTGACCATGAGAGAAGACAGGCTTAGGCAAATACAAACCAACACTCGATAGTGTTTGTCCTTGACTTTTATTAATTGTCATGGCAAAAGCTACTGCAACTGGAAACTGACGCCGACGCATTCAGAACGGATACTTTCCTTCAGGAGAGGCGATATTTCATGGACATGATAGGCCTTGTGGTTTCACACTAAGGCCAGCCCGAAACTTTGAATTAAACCTAAGCCCAATATTGCGTTTTAACAAATAAGCTCATCAAAATCTTTAAGCCTGTTTTTATTCTCGGCCCAATCGATTGTTCAAAAAAAAAAACACCGGAAAAAACGAAAAAAACGAAGAAAAACTTAAGAAAAAACGAAACACATGATTGTTCAAGTTTAATTTACATGAGAAGCTTAAGAAAAAACGAAACACCGGAAAAAAAAAAATCGATTGTTCAAGAAGAGTGAATTCAAGAAACGAAATCCCAACACTAATGGAGAATAAAGAAGAGCATGAATAGTCTCTTTCACTTTGAATAAAAAAACACCAAATCCAAAAACACCAAACACCAAACACCAATTATGATATAAACGAATTGAGATCTGATGACAAAATACAAAAAGAACAACACACCTGATTAAGGTTTCCCGATTTATAAGGGAAACAACGAAATCCCACCATGAAACCAGATCCAACCGCTGGTGAAAGAAGATGGGAGAAGATCCAGGTTTTTTCCAGATGCGAAATCCCATTAAATCTCAAGGAATTGAGATCCGTAAGAAAACAAAATCATAAAAGAACAAAGAAGCTGATCAAAGTTTGTTGTTTTGTAAGGGAAAACTTGGGTAGACACGAAGAAGAATATTGTGTAGAAGGTGAATCAGTGGTTAATAATTACACCGTAATTAACGTAGGTGGCATGTATCAATATAGCCAAAAGGCCCACTACACTTTCGTACAAACGTAGAATTTTATGAAAGGCCCAATGTCATTATTCACAAAATTAAGTTATGAAAAGATCCGAGCAGGATCCGCGTGTAAAACCGGATCCGGTGTAATATAACTGATTTAAATAATTTAAAAATAGCCAAAAAAGGAGGAGCTGCCACATCAGCGAAAAAGTTTCTCCTTTAATATATTGTAGGATTTTTATTTTTTTCAAAAACCCTAATAAATCTCTGCAATAAGGGTGATGCAAGGATGCTCTAACTAATTGTTGACATTTTCTGCGGGCAACCACATGTATAGACCCCATTTTCCACGAGGCATATATTGGTTCTCATGTATGTCACGTCTATGGTATAAATAAATGTCAAAAAATTATAAAATATACGACGTATACCTAATGAATTATCGTGGATGTAGTGAATATGGTCCAAATTAATGAGGAATGGTCCTCACTGCTCACTCATTCATCGGTTCATTAATGCCATCCTTATATTAAAGGGTTGTCTCTCCTCATTATCGATCTCTACATTTCTCAATTATTAGAGTCACTCAAAGAAAATTCTTCTAATGGGAAAAGTTCTTGAGAAGGAGGCGTTCGGATTGGCTGCAAAAGACGAATCCGGAGTTCTCTCGCCTTTCCGTTTCACAAGAAGGTTCCAGTTTCTATTTGGCAAATCAATGACTACCGGTTTTGTTTCGTATGATTCTAAATATTTTGTTTCTTTGAATGAAATTTAAGTTTTTTGTGGAAATTAATGTGTAGGGAGACGGGAGAGAAGGATGTTAGATTGAAAGTGTTGTTCTGTGGAATTTGCCACACTGATGTGAGTATGGCCAAAAACGAATGGGGGTTTACTACTTACCCTCTAGTCCCCGGGTAAGATTATATTTCTTTACTATTCTATTGGAGATCCGTTTCAAAAATTATACTATTTAGAGAGTCTCATCAATCTAATACTAGATAGTATATATCTGAAAACCTTAGATCTAACGGATTTGAATCTGTTACCTTCTTAAAAGCCAAAAGTAATAACAATTGATTATGTGTTTGATTGTTCAAGTTACATTAGCATGAAAACAAGTTAAACATAATACCATATTCGGTTAGTTTTCAAAACTATTTTAAATTAATTTAGAGGGTGTGATGGCTGGCTATTTTAGCCTTTGTATCTTTCTGTTTTGGAATTTCGCTTTTGTTTAACGGCTATATCACGAAAGCGTTACGGAGTTACTTCTTCCTTGCAGCGAATCATATAGTGACATCTGGCATAGTTGGCTTATTACCGTTGTATCAATTTGCATTTCACACTGATTTTCCTCATATTATTAATTTGTTATTATGATAAGTTTTTTTTTACCAGACGGATTCATTTCTTCAAATGTTTTTTTTTTTACCGGACGGATTTAATCTCTTGAATTAGATTTATGTATTGTGATAAATTATACCATCGCAATTATTTTTATGTTAATCTTTTTATTTTTTTTTACTTAATGACATTCGAATACAAATTGTTTTCAGGCATGAGATCGTGGGCGTGGTGACCGAAGTTGGAGCCAAAGTGACTAAATTCAAAGCCGGGGACAAAGTTGGAGTTGGGTATATGGCCAGCTCGTGCCAGTCTTGTGACAGCTGCAGCGATGACCAAGAAAACTACTGTCCAAAAATGATCATGACTTCCGGAGCCAAGTACTACGACGACACCCTAACACATGGTGGTTACTCCGACCACATGGTTTGTGAAGAGGATTACATCATCCGGATCCCCGAAAATCTCCCACTGGACGCTGCCGCGCCCCTACTCTGCGCCGGGGTCACGGTCTACTCCCCGCTTAAGTACCACGGGCTCGACAAGCCCGGTATGCACATTGGTGTGGTTGGACTAGGCGGTTTAGGCCATGTAGCTGTGAAATTTGCTAAGGCTAGGGGTACTAAGGTCACGGTTATTAGTACTTCGGAGAGTAAGAGAGAGGAGGCGGTTACTCGGCTCGGTGCGGATCTGTTCTTGGTGAGCCGTGACCAAGAACAGATGAAAGATGCAGTGGGGACTATGGATGGTATAATCGATACCGTATCTGCGACTCATCCGCTTCTTCCGTTGCTTGGTTTGCTCAAATATAAGGGAAAACTTGTTATGGTTGGTGCTCCGGAGAAACCTCTGGAGCTTCCTGTCTTGCCTCTCATCCTTGGTAAGACCCTAATCAACCGTTATCTTATATGATGGTATATTTCTTTTTGGAATATATATTATTTAAGCGTCCAATAGATAAAAGTTGGGAATGTGTTACTTATGGTTGTGTATATATATAGGGAAGAAGATGGTAATGGGAAGTATGATAGGAGGGATAAAGGAGACTCAAGAGATGGTGGATTTCGCCGGAAAACACAACATCACGGCGGATATTGAGCTTATCTCTGCGGATTATGTCGGCACCGCCATGGAACGTCTCGGGAAGGCCGACGTTAGATACCGTTTTGTGATTGATGTTGCCAACACATTGAAGCCTAAGAATTGAATTTTCCGAAACTATATATTTTTTTTCTTGTTTGGTTTGTTGTAATAAGTTTCGTGATGTTTGGAGAGGACTTTACCATGAGTTTTTGTGTGTGTAGTAACTATTAAGTAGTACGAGGACTTTTGTGTGTGTGTAGTCGTGGTGGACTTTGCCCAATCGAAATTACTAAATAGCCCTTTTCTTCTTCTTTTTTCTTTACAATTTGTTTTACCTTCTTCTCTAATCTCTCTCTCTGTTAAAAACAAATCGCTTCTTATTCTTATCTTCACCACGAGGAAACATCGCATCAAGTTTTTTTCCGACTCCCTCTCCCGATTTGACGAATTCCGACGCCATTTTACATCTCCCTCTCGCGATATGGAAGGTACCAAATTCGAAATCCCATATAAATCTCATAATTTTTGTTAGTTCACGTTCGAGCTGTTTAACCAAATTCTAATTCCCATCTAAATGTCTTTCCAATTTGTTAAGACAATACGGTGGAATCAGTTCATGTTTGTTTAAAGTCCACGACCTAACTCATTTCACATTAGTCATTTTCTGGGTTGTTTTACACTTATAAGTTTAAGAATCATAGGACCCAGCGTCCATACTTGTCTGTCCACAGTTATATATCCACACTTTGTTTAAACCAATGGATAGTTACGTGTGGATAGCTTTCATCTGTTTTACAATGTAATTTACCCAATGCCCAACTTATCCACCGAATTGCTATTTCCCATCTTTTTTGTGGACACTTTTCCTTTGGATTGGTTCAACCAAAAGAAGAGCAATGGGAAGCTGGATCATGTAGTACCACAACGAAAATCTCATTATTAATTTTTAAGTAAGTTTTAAATTTTGTTTTGAGGTTTAGTTTTCATTTGATTAATGTGGACTTCTTTCTTTTATTTAGATACATTTTTTTTTTTTTAAATTGATGTGTAATGGACATGTTTTTGTGGACGTATCCATAACTTTGTAAAGTATTGTCCACGTCTCTCTGTCCGTTTTAACGATGCAGTAAATCTATCCAAATACAATTGTCCATGCAACGTTTGTCCACCTACTTGTAGTGTCCACGATATCAACGGTGGATGGTGAAATTGAATCGTACATGTCCAAGGATGTAAGTATACAAATCCGCAAAATCGTCCAACAACAACTTTTTCGAAGATTCTGCAACTCTTTCAGATCCATTGCAAAAGAAACAAAATCACACGACAAATAACTTATTAGCTAATTTGCATAATATTGCCTAGACTGCATATACAAAATCTCGACACCAAAATCATTAAGTTTCGCAGATTGGATGAGGGATCACTGAAACACTCGTTCCTATTTCTCCGTCAAACATCGCCGGCCAACGTAATAACCGACCAAGTAATTCCAGTTTTCAACATTTTTCACCTCCATTTTTAGTAAGGGTAAAATAGAACTCTTGCACTCACTACACTCCAAAAAAGTCCACTAGAATAAGAAAATCCCTCTTTCTGTAAAAAGAGTTTATGTAAATCAATCGTAGTATTACCTGTTTTATCAATTGAATATTACATCTTCACTATATCATGATAAGATACTGGGGGAAGTCTAATTAATTAAAAGTTTAATTCGACTTGTAGGTTTTGGCTAATAATATTGAAAATCTCAAAAATAATACATAAGTGGTATATATATTAGTAAGTGGACTTTCGTTTTTTTGTTCTTGTTGATGCATATGAAGTGGTCTTCTTCTTAAGGTTGAAAATATGTCGGGTGTGAATGATAGGAGTTGTTCCAGCGATGAAAACGATATGATTTAAACGATATTGATCTATAGTCTTCTAAATGGAAACTAACTCTTGATAGTCTATTATTTCGGGGCTAAATTAAAACTTTTCTTCCGGAATACTATTCAAGTGCATGTTTCCTAAGTCCTAACACATTTTGATTATCAATGTTACGTGGGCGAAACTATTAGGGAGCAGCGCAAGTAGAAACATATCTTATCAACTTTTTCAATATAAACTAATAAGAGCATACACACAACACGTAGTATACGGACATTTGACGCAAAAAAAGAAAAGAAATACAGAATTGAAGAAACGATAGATTTATGAATATTGAGAATAAGCACAAATTCTAATACTTCTGAAAATTTATTTATTTTTGAAATAAAAAAAACAAATAACGCCAAAAAGGCAAGGAAGAAAAGAACGAGTCGTGGAGGTATACTCTCGTGAAAGTAAGTGAATGGTCCTAATGGCACCCGATTATGCCGGTTCCACAATCCCTTCCTCTATAAATGCACTTTCCTCTCCTCCTCATTCTCTCAAACTTGTCGATAATAATTAGTGACATTCAAATAAAAATCAAATCACACACAATACTTACTTTTCAATCCATTTCTCTCACTCTTCTCCTTGTTTGATCGATTATGGGAAAGGATGCGTTCGGATTGGCCGCAAAAGACAATTCCGGAGTTCTCTCGCCTTTCAGTTTCTCTAGAAGGTTTCAAATTATTTTGAATATTTTAAACGAATTAGTTTATATCAGTTTTGTCTCGTATGATCCTATATTAATTTTCTGTTTTCATGAGATTAAGTTTTGGTGGAATTAATATGTAGGGAAACGGGAGAGAAAGATGTGAGATTCAAAGTGTTGTTCTGTGGAATTTGTCACAGTGATTTGCATATGATCAAGAACGATTGGGGGGTGTCTACTTACCCTCTCGTCCCCGGGTAAGCAGATCAAATATAAACAACCAATGAATTTCTATCCTATGAAATAATAACCAATTACAACTTCTAAATGTATCAGAAACAATATTAAATCTAGCAACCCCGAATGACGTTTTTTTTTTTAATGTTATAAAAGCGATGTATGTTTGTTGAATCGAATAGTTTGTACACCAGAAAATACATGTTGTTTTTATAACTGTTTTTAAAATTGCAAAATCTCTATAATAAATCCACAGAAATATCATCAATATTTGGTCATAGTTGTGGGATGGTATATGTTAGCTTTGTTAAGTATAATTAAGCTAAAAAAATGATATGTTGCCAAAACAAATTTATGATTAATTATTCAAATTATCATTTGAGGATATTCTCCGATATTCTTACCTAAACTTTCAGCTAAAATATTTGATGTCTTTCATTGACTTCAAATATAGGAAATACTTTACCTTTTGTAACAACAAGAAAATGAATATTTTGACAAAAAAAAAAAACAAGAAAATGAATATTGCTAGACTCATATGGAGACCTATTCTTTTTGACTTTTGTAATGCAGCAATATTAAGCGCTAAAATGGGGAACATAATTTTATAAACTAGAGTATGAATTTTATGGCTTCATATTTGGTTGGTCCATAAATAAACCAATAAAAACTGTTAATACACCAAGAAATATAAAAAGATGTTCAAAATAAATAAATGAAAAGACGTCTTTGAAATAGTGGACAAAAGATGGCCACGATAAGCTTCTTCCGGCTAGATCTGTCCTAATTTTTATTTTTATTTATCTTGAACAAAGGCTTTCAAGCTCTGTCCTAATCTTTCGAATTTAATTATGTTTATTTCTATTTTAGGTCCCCCTAATAAAGTGGAATTAATCTCAAAGGACTTGAGTTTTGGTTTTCAGGCATGAGATTGTTGGCGTGGTGACTGAAGTCGGGACCAAAGTGACCAAATTCAAAACAGGAGACAAAGTTGGAGTCGGGTGCCTGGTTAACTCGTGCCGGTCATGCGACAGTTGCTCCGAAGGTCTCGAGAACTACTGTCCAAAATCGATCCAAACGTACGGATTCAAGTACTACGACGACACGATAACCTACGGTGGTTACTCAGACAGCATGGTTTGCGACGAAGATTTCATCATCCGTATGCCCGAGAATCTCCCATTGGACGCTGCCGCGCCGCTATTATGCGCGGGTATCACGGTCTACTCACCGCTCAAGTACCACGGGCTCGACAAGCCCGGCATGCACATTGGTGTGGTGGGACTAGGCGGTTTAGGTCATGTAGCAGTGAAATTTGCTAAAGCTATGGGTGCTAAGGTTACGGTTATTAGTACTTCTGAGAGTAAGAGAGACGAAGCCATTAACAAGCTTGGTGCGGATGCGTTCTTGGTGAGCCGTGAACCAAAACAGATTAAGGATTCACTGGGGACTATGGATGGTATAATAAATACTGTGTCTGCTGCTCATTCGCTTGTTCCGTTGCTCGGTTTGCTGAAGAAAAAAGGAAAACTTGTTATGGTTGGTGCACCGGAGAAACCACTAGAGCTTCCTGTCATGCCTCTCATCTTCGGTAAGCCTATTTAACCAAATTTTAACAAATCTGAATACTTTCTTGTGTGTAGTGTCTAGTGACAAAGTAAAGAAATGATACTGAAAATATGTTTGTATATGTTTGTTCTTGTGGTTGTTTGTGTTGTGTGTATATAGAGAGGAAGATGGTAATGGGAAGTATGATAGGAGGGATACAAGAGACTCAGGAGATGATAGATATGGCTGCAAAACACAACATCACGGCGGATATTGAGCTTATTTCTGCGGATTATGTTAACACCGCCATGGAAAGGCTTGCCAAGGCCGACGTTAGGTACCGTTTTGTGATTGATGTTGCCAACACATTGAAGCCTACTCCTTAATTAGAAAAAACTTAAGAATTGAATATCCTACACAAGTTTTATATTTCTCTCTTGTTGACCTGTTGGGTTTGTTGTAATAAATTTGTGTTGTTTTGGGGAGGTTGGGTGAGAGTGGTTACTATATGCTATGTTTAAATCAAATTCATACATTGAACGTTATATGTTCTGTATAGGATATTCTCCCCGTTTCAAATAAAGTATTTCACATTTATATATTAAATCTGTAAGTTGAAAATAGAAAACAAGTAGGTGATTTATCAACCTGAATTAAACTATAGTGCTAATGTGTGAGTGTGACAATTAATCTTCTTCATATTGGATGGAGGAGCAATAGAAGTGAAAAGTCAATGACGATAATAAATGAAGCGTACGACTTGTGGTGTAGTGTTGCTTCCAACAAGAGAGGAGACAGTGAAGTTCGAGTTTGTTCCCAATGCGAAGCACTCCACTCCTTGATATGGCTTCTCTTTCTTTACCTCGTACCTTTTACCACACTTCTCACCTTTTTTTTTCTCGCTCTAACCTAGATCGATCTTATCTTGTCTTGTCTGTATATTTTATAGTATAATCCTACAGTATAAGAGATATTTTTTATAATCGCAAGTGATACATACAAATGCGTAAAGCAAAAACATCAATGTGCCTTTTTTACTTAAATTACTCGAATATAAAAGTTGTAACCATTTTGTGAGAGATAATTTGGAGCACTATAATTTCACAACACTAGACTGAGCAGTCGGTTTATAGGTGCTTGTATTGTAAAAAATATTAAAATATACATACCATATAATAAGCTTGCATGTCATACACACTCTTATGTACATCTATGCATGTGTTCATATTATCATATATATACATGTGAAGATTCATGGAAATCAGAAGAGCCAATCTCTCTCCTCTTGCCCCCATATTGCACCACCTCTCCCTTCACAATTCATGATGACGTCATCCCATCAGAGCCCCACCACGAGCTTCAAACCACAAAGGATCAAGACGACGACGAAACCACCTCATCCGATCAACCACAAAGAACCGGCGACGCAGCCGGTACTGAAGTGTCCGAGATGTGATTCCGTCAACACCAAATTCTGCTACTACAACAACTACAGCTTGTCTCAGCCACGTCACTACTGCAAAAACTGTCGCCGTTACTGGACGCGTGGCGGCGCCCTCCGTAACGTCCCCGTCGGTGGCTCCACCAGAAACAAGAACAAGCCTTGCAACCTCCACGTCATCTCCTCTCCTAATGTGACGTCATCGTCTCACGAGCTTGTTGATGGGTTTCGTATAAACCCTCCCTCGACGGCGTTGATGATGAGTTCCGGTGGATTCTCCGGCTACATGTTTCCGCTCGATCCTAATTATAATCTTGCATCTTCTTCGTCCATTGAGTATTTGAGTTCTTTAAACCAAGATTTGCACCAGAAGCTTCAGCAACAAAGACTTATCTCCTCCATGTTTCTCCAAGATTCTCTTCCGGTTACAGAGAAACCGGTTATGTTTCAGAGCGTAGAGTCGATTCCTCCTTCGACGGCGACGACAAATTGGGTTTTCGATAGATCCGCCATGGAAGGAGGAGCAACAAGTGGCATTGATGAAAACAATGGTGATGGTAATTTGGGGATTTGGTACCACAATGGTAATAATGCTCTACCCTAATTATATTATCAATGTCATTACCATTATTGTCTCATATTGTAGGCTAGATTGCAGAAGCTATGAATGCAAAAAAATAAGTATTTATTTTCCCTTTTATTGTAATTTTTAAACATAAATAAATTACTTGATTTCCAAGAAAGAAAAAATGAGATCTTCTAGATTTAATCATTCTTGAGAAAATGATAATCATGTTACCATGTAACTGCATATACTTTAAATTTACTCTTTATTTTATTATATAAACATATAATGAGATGAAGAAGCAAGAGGAACGTGAAGTAGAAGAGGACAAGTTCAGCTTTAGGCAGAGAGACATGCGAGAAACTCATGAACTCTCTTCTGTATGTGAGAGACGATATCATGTAATACATACATGCATGCATCATACATACATGCCATCATTGTTATATGCCCTTAATTAACTTCTATAGCACTTGATCCTGGAACCTTTGAGATACCTTTAACCTTCATCAACTTCCTAATCTTAGCAACATCATCCCATCTTCTATTAGCAGCAAAAATGTTAGACATTAACACATAAACACCACTGTCTTCAAACTCCATCTCCAAAAAACTATCTAATACCTCTCTAGGAAGCTCCGTTAATGTCCCTTTACTCTTACAAGCACTGAGAATAGCTCCACATATAAGCACATCCGGTTTAACCGGCATCGTTTTAACAAGGTCTAATGCTTCATCTAATAATCCAGCTCTACAAAGCAAATCAACTAAACATCCATAATGCTCTATCTTAGGAGATAGATTGTGTTCTCTGTTTCTCATCTTGTGAAAGTATCTTCTCCCTTCATCGACTAAACCCGTGTGGCAACAAGCGTTTAAAACCGCAAGAAAAGTTACCTCGTTCGGCTTATAACCGAGCTTAACCATTTCTTCGAAGCAACTAAGGGATGCATGTCCATGTCCATGGATAGCTAAACCACCTAACAGAGCATTCCATGTATACACATTCTTACTTCTAATTCCGTTGAAGATATCCAGAGCTGTTTCGATATAGCCACATTTCGCATACATATCAACAATCGCGGTTCCAATATGCGTATCCCATTCTATCCCAGAGCTTACAATATACTCATGAACCCATCTTCCGTAATCCACAGCTCCTAAGTTAGCACACGCAGAGAGAACACTTGTAAGTATATGCCCATCTGGTTTTACACCCGAAGACGTTTGCATCAGATAAAACAATTCGATCGCCTCGTTAGACCTTTTACTCTGAACCAATCCACTAATCATACTATTCCAAGAAACTTTATCTTTCTTCTGCAACTCATTAAAGATTCTTCTCGCATCGCACAATTGCTCACATTTCACATACATATCTATAAGAGCATTACCACTCTCTAAGCTGAACAAAGTTGCCTTTTTCAACATCAATCCATGGAGTCCTTTCCCTAAACTTAAACACCCTACACGCCCACTAGCCACCAACGCACAAACATACGTAGCCAAATTAGGCTCAACATCTATCTTTAAAAACATATCCAAAGCTTCCTTATACAAACCGATCCTCGAGAAACCAGATATAATGCCAGTCCAAGAAACTACATCTCTCACAGGCATTTGATCGAACACTTTACATGCACTCTCTGAATCTCCGCACACACCATAGAAATGAACAAGCGAGTTTTGCAAGTAGATGTCATCGGAGAAACCCATCCTCGTGACAGTTCCATGATACTGTCTCCCTTCACCGATCCCTGAAAACTTCCCACAAGCCTTGAAAACCGGAGGAAACGTAAACATGTCCGGTGAAAACCCGTTACTCACAAATGTTCGATAAACGAGAATCGTCACTCTTGGTTTCTCGCAGACTGCGTAGCTTGATAAGAGCGTGTTGTATGGAAACGAGCTCAACACACGACGGATTTTGTGGAGATATAGACAACTGTAAGATGCAAAATCGGCGGATTTGCCCAGAAATTCCACGACTTTGCTGACGACAAATTCATCACGAAGAAGATCACGAGAAATCAAATGGGTCTGTATCTGTTTGAAAACACGAAGAGAGCTGCATAAGCTGGTCAATTCCAGAAGAACTGATTTCTCCGGAAAATGCATAACAATTACTTCTTCTTTTTAGTCGCACATAGTGATCAAACAATCACACAGGATCTCTCTGTTAATCTGCATTTATAACACGAGTTTAATCCAACAAAACGAACACGAAAGAGTCAAATTTGCAGATTTGTAGACGAAGAAGAAGAGAAGATATAAAGTAGAAACAGAGCCTGATAATTAAAGGATGGTCCTTTTATTGGGCCTGGATCTTTTAACATAATGGGCCTTTCTACAGAATATAGAGGCCCGTAACTTCCAGTCCAACGTCATCTTCTCCGGTCTTCTCCTTCTCCGCTGATAAATCGGATTTACTCGCACAAGGCAATGCATTGCGGATGCACTTTCGCTTCACCGGCTGTGTCTCCACGTCTTCCATTTGAAACTAAAATCTCAGCTTCGAAGCTTCGAGCTTCATCACGTCAATTACCCAGAACCCAGATTCGGATAAACCCTTCCGATGATCTCACTGTCAACGGTCCAGAAAAATCTCCGACGACTAGGATTTATTTGCCGTCTCACGTGAATTCCATCACCAGCACTTCAAACCCTTTTGCCAAACACTGCTTGAAGCTCCGCCAAAGCTCCTCTTATCGCCACACTCATGGCTCTGTTCTTGTCGTCGGAGCAATCCCAATTAGGTAAATTTATTTGTCTTTGATTGATTTCTTGTGAAATTGAGTGTCAAGGAGATAACTTTAAAGGGACATTTTGTTTTCATAGAGAAGTATGTATGTTCCAAGCGAATAAGCAAAGAATCACCACTGAGATTGAGTGTCTACTTCTTCACGAGGAAGCTCAGATTCCGCAAGGATTAGAGGGACTAAGCATACGCATTGTTCGAGTCACTTCTTTAGTGATGAAGAAACTCTCTGGAGTGCAATCTACTGAATCTGTTGAAGCCATTGCCTTGATGAGAATCCCTCACTGCTTCACTGATCTTAAAGATGATGATGAAGAAGACATCATCACAACAGATTGCAAGAAATGGTTCCCTTCTGCTCACCGAGTTCTTATTCTTGACAGCATACAAGATCCAGGCAACCTCGGGACATTAATCAGATCAGCTATGGCTTTTAATTGGGTATGTAAATTGATCAGCTTTTCTTCTCAATCCAATACCAATTGCTTTTTTTAGATCAAATCTCTAATGAGAATCATTATCATCTGGCTAATATTTTGGATAGGATGGTGCGTTTCTGCTTCCGGGATGTTGCGATCCGTTCAACGAGAAAGCTCTTCGATCAAGCCGAGGTGCTTCGTTTCAACTCCCTATAGTCTCTGGAGACTGGAACCACCTTAAGCTTCTAGAGAATGAGTTCCAAATGAAGCTATTAGCTGGTCATCCAGCAACTACTAAACCTGTCTCCTCCAAACTCTCCTTAGAGTTTGCTCAATCTTTAGCAGAGAAGCCTTTGTGCTTGATCTTAGGCAGCGAAGGACTCGGTTTGTCTGAGCAGTCACGAAAACTATGCGAGCTCGTGAGCATTCCCATGGCTGGTGAGTTTGAATCTCTTAACGTCTCTGTTGCTGGTGGCATTTTCTTGTTCATGCTTCAATCTTGTTCCGGTTCTTAAAAATCAGAACATAAACGTGAACACTTATAAACCATAACAATCATATCAAAAGCCAACTCAATTTCATTAAAAAAGAAAAAAAAGAAGTTAAAAACATAGATCTATACAACTATAAGCTCCTAACAAAAGTGTAAAAAAAACAGAAAGAAGAAAAACCAAATTATTAACTAGTGCAAGAATTTAATCTCTAGAAGGCTCTTCGAGACGAATGTAATCATACATAACACCTTCGAACGGTCCCGAAGCTTTAGTCTGTCGGAGATAAATCGTGTTGGTACCGATTCTTAGCAACCTTCCAGGCACATTGATGCTATAAAGCCGGTAGGCTCCATGGATTCCATGTCTTGCTATAGCATTATCTTTTCCGATGTTACCCGTCGAGAAGACCGGCCTCGAGTTTTCGTAGTTGATCCGTACTTGTAGATTAGCCCGTGAAGCCGAAGCTAAAGCTAGCTGCAATGTGTAGCTGCTGCCACGCCAGTTCACGTATGGAAGATTAAACACGATCTGCCATGTCGTTGGCGCGTAGGTCGAGTCGTCGACATTCCTTGTGACATGAGCGTAGAACCAGTCTTGGCTGTAGTTACTAGCACCAACTGTGTAGACGAGATCATGATTTGGGTATAACTCTGTGTATCGTTGCCACAATCCGTACTGCCTAAACCTGCGAAACAACCAAACCGGATTTGTTAGAACCTGTACCGGTTTTGGAACAATGTGAACCGGAGGATTTAATTTGGAGACTTACGTGTCGGTATGGTTTAGGTATAAAGGGTTAAGTGTATTCTTGTATGGCTCCGGCACAAAGTATTCTTTGGCGGTTCGATCCGGTACACCGATCTCCCACAACGTTGGACCGTTCCTAGGAGGCTCGAACACGACTCTACCGAGACTTTTCTCTGAACCCGAAGCTACGTTAACACGGTTTTGGTATCTAAAGTCTCCGATAAAACCAGGAACCCATCCGTACAGATTGTAAGTTCCCGGTCGAACGTTATCAATCGTGAAGTAACCGGTTTCGTTCGTCTTTGTCCAAAATTGGTATCCCTGAGCAAGAAAAAGAAAAAACAGAAAAATTCAACGATCAGTGACATGTAAGTTGATTATCTCTTAATCACATTTAAAGAAGAGACATAATCAAAGTGTAATAATAAACCTTAGTGTTTGTCTGCCATGAACCAGCTTCTCCCGGCGGTGCTAAACCGACGTATGCTGATCGTGCAGGAGTCAAGGATCTGAAAACGTTTGACAAATTAAAATATCAATAAAAAGTCAAAAAGTATTTAAATTTGTTTGTATTTTATTTTGGATTTGTGTATGTAAATATACCTGTCGTTGACTAAGAGGCGACCGGTAACGATTCCTCTTTCTTGACGAGGAAGAAAGTCAGGGGATGCTACAAAACCGTACGGCCATGCTTCAACTTCTTCTTCGGTCTGAAGATTAATAATAACATAAGTACACTAAAGCCTCTTTCTTTATAAATTAACGAAAAAAGAATTTGAAGAAAACTAACTAACCTGTCGTTTAGCATCTTCCCATAATGAACCGCGAGGGTTATTGCCGGTAGAGTCAGAGTTTAAGTAAATAAAAACAGGTCCCAAGACCTTCTTCCACGCTTCACCAGCTCTGTACCGTGTCTCCATGTCCGTACCAATATAGTGCTCGCTTATAAAAGTCTGCATTAGTAAAGCAATTGATTATAAGATTACGTTTATTTTCTTTAAACTAAACTTTTGGCTAATTAGTTTTGGAACATCTCTTACCGTGAGGGTCGTGGGACCAACGTGAGACGTGAGATCCTGTTTGGTCGGTCCACCACAGCGGTATTCGCCGCTCGGTGAGATGAGCCAGAAACCGACTCGGGACTTGGTCGAGATCCAACCATGAACGTTGTTTTCCTTGACCTCACATGTGTACTGGTACTTATCATCCACCTAATATCAATTCAGTTTAAGCAATCAAAATTCGAGACTTCACCGAATATTTTAAATTTATTAGATTTTGTTTCCATCTTGTATTAATCAAAAAAACTTTTTAGATAACGATTTATTACCTGGTTTTTGAACATAGGGTTATGAGGATGAGTCAATTGTACGGCTTCTTTATAAGCAAGAACCTTCGCATGGCCACGGTCATCATCCGTAGGCATTTCTCTTTGCCGATTATCCGCCACCACCATATAATGAAATCTACAAAATATAGTTTCAATTTTTGTTAATCAAAAACATAACAAAAAAATGTCATCGATTTTATTAAGTTATAGTGAGATCATATGAAGTACGTACCTATCTGGGTTGAGTTTGAATGCGATTCGGATTAGACCCATCTCGACTTCTGGCCATTCGGGTAGTCTCTCGAAGATTCCGTATGTGTAGATTCCTGAAGTTTTTGCACGTATGATATACCTCTTGTCTACGTTTAACGGAGCATGATTAGAACCACCATTCCATGTTCTAGAGAACGAAATCTCCACTTGTTCTTCGTTTTGAGTTATGATTCTAAACTTGGTTCCTTCGATTCTGAACAAAGAAAGAAAAAAAGTATTTATTAGCCATAAGCACTAAAAAGACTAGTGTTTAATTAGCAATATTGATCGAACCTAACTTAGGTTCTATACATGCTCTATCAATGTGAACATGTGTTAGTTTTATTAAATAATTTTTCTAGCTGACAATTCAGACAAAGGTATTAAATTAAGTAGTTAATAATTACCGATCTAAGCCCGGGCGAATGTTTTCTTCTCCTTGCCATGTTACGTCCCAGTACCTACATTACATGAAATTTAATTAATCAGGAATATTTGTATATACTTACATCATATAAGCTCATGGAATACTAATTGATTACTATAATATTAAGTTAATGCAAAATTAATCACCCTCTAGCTCGGAGATGCGGATTGAGAACATTATCGATTCCTTTGTATTTGATCCCAGTTATAAGTCCTTGAGGATTCGAGAAACTGACTCTGATCATCCCATTGTCCACTATCACCTGCAAAAAAAACATTAATTTTATACAGTTATTGTTAGCATGTATTGTTAGCAGTAACTGATTAAAACATGTTGTATATAATGTATATATACCTCTCTAGTTCCATGTTTGTTACTTCTCTCCTGCACTGTTGGACCTCTTGCACTTGTTCCATCTAAGCTCCTGTCGAATTTTAGTAATAACAAATAAAGTCAATGCATTGAATTGAAAACGCTTAATGTACATACAAACAATTAATTAAGTTAAGTATAACGCAAAGAGGGAGATTAGGGTTTGTTTTAAATGTTTTGACACAAAATAAAGTAAAAACCGTAGTTAAGCTTTAAAACAAGACTCTTAAGAGTTAATACACACACAATTTAGTCTATGCATGTAAAAATCCAGAATTAATATCTTCAAACTCATACAAATTATCATAATTGTTAGCAAAATAAAAACAAACGAAATATGTATGAGTTTGACAAAGCATGTGAACATGTGAACTTTGTGCACATACATGGATGTATATATATGTGTATGTATATGTTTGACTGTAAAACATATCATGAAGAGAAAAGTTAAACTGACCTTGTTGGCTCAGAAAACGCGATGGGAAGAAGCAACAGCAGAAAAAAACAGATCGTTGAGGAAGCTATTTTCTTCTGCGAAATCATCTTTATCTTAATCTCCAGATCGAATTTAATGTAAGAATAAGATCTTTGGTGCATCCATATTTATATACGTGTGTGGTTTAATTTGCTAAACAAAGTCCTAGACTCAACGGGAATAGGTGCACCAAAACCTAACTAGGAATTACTTTGACTTCTGACATTAGACGTCTAATAGGACTCAGTTTCATAGGAGAATACGGAAACGATTTCTTGATTATCCTTCTTTATATTTTTTTTTTGTTTAATAGATATTGTAAAGAAAACGGAGGTATACATGTTTAAGTTTTTTGCAATAATAATGAAAAATTTCATGATGAAATTATTAATCTACTGAGGGTTTCTGTCTTTGTAGTGACCTCATGTTGTGAAATTTTTTGTTGCATACACAATGAATAAGGTGTAACGTTGGATTTTGACTGCATGGTTTAAATGTTGTGACAAAGCTATTTGAAAATATCTTTGATATTAATAACGTTTTCTTATGTATGTACGTATATTAAATAATATCATGAATATTACTAATTTTCACTACATAACAGTAGTAATTAATTATGTATCATAAGATACAATTGGATATTAATGTCGACCATTGATAAAGATCTGGTTTTTTAGATAAAAAACTTGAATTAATAAAAATATTAAACATTAATATACGTAATTAATAAAACTGGAAATTCCTTTAACCGATGGATAGCGAGATAGTTGGTCAGAATATTTCATATTCCAATTGTTTTAGGTTTCTATTTCTTCTAGACACGAAATTCCTAACACCATTAGAATTAAACGATTTGCTTGACTTAAATCCAACACAAATACAAAAAGAATAAGAAAAAACTCTTAAAATTACATTCAACTATTAACATTTTCCATTACAATTACAGTAAACTAACCACAAAGAGATACTTCCACAGCGGATAGGAGATAGGGCCTAATTAAAACAAAATACAACATCTAAGCTGTAATTCGAAATATTACATCTAAGCTAGTAAGCTACTCTCTTAACTCTAATCTTTGTCTCTTTTCTCTTCAATGTTTAAAACCTAAAAGCACAAACATTTATCCTGCACAGATTAAATTTTGATCTATAAAACTAAAATTTAAACCAAAAAGGAGTCACCCCCATTCATAGGCTCGTAGCACAATAAGTTTTTGAAAGATAATGATAAAACACATATGTTAAATTTTCTTTCGAAAGTTAATTTATCAGCCAAAGTCCAAAGCCCATCAAAATAAGCTAAAAAAACATGTGAGGTTAGTAGACAAGGACAGCTAATGCAGAGATTCAAGTTCGCAAATCGATAGAGCTTAGATCCGGCAAATGACGATCGTTAAACCGTCGCAGCTCTCATTCTCAGGCGGATCTTCGCCGCTATGTTCACTCA
The DNA here is from genome assembly GCA_026724425.1 of Erythrophleum ivorense. NCBI lineage: Eukaryota > Viridiplantae > Streptophyta > Magnoliopsida > Fabales > Fabaceae > Erythrophleum > Erythrophleum ivorense. The sequence goes on from JAIUCV010000274.1 coordinate 250,424, forward strand.
AAGGATCACTCCTCACCGTCGCCGTTCTCACTTTCGTTTCCCTCTTCTACCTCTCTCTCAATTCCCTGCGCACTTCGCCGCCGTCTCCGGTCGTGGTGGGGGCGATTCAGGTTCCTCAGACCTTTGTCAAGGAATATAATAGAGTCAATACTGACGAAGACGGCGCACCGGCGGAGGAAGAGAATTACTCCGATGTTTATCACTCGCCGGAGTCGTTCGGGTTGAATTACGCCGAGATGGAGAGGCGATTCAAGGTTTACATTTACCCGGACGGGGATCCCAGCACGTTTTATCAGACGCCGAGGAAAGTGACCGGTAAATATGCCAGCGAGGGTTACTTCTTCCAGAACATCAGAGAGAGTCGGTTCCGTACCCTAGATCCAGAGGAGGCGGATCTCTTCTTCATCCCGATTTCATGCCACAAGATGCGAGGCAAAGTAAGAATTTCCCAAACCCCGATTCACTAAAAATTTCAATTCGCTGAAATTAGGATCAGGAGAGCCAATTTGGGAAGTCGCCAATTCTCTGGGAAAGTTTGATGATTGATGATCTTGTTGGCGTTTTTGGCAGGGAACATCGTATGAAAACATGACTGTGATTGTTCAGAACTACGTTGATGGATTGATAGCAAAGTACCCTTATTGGAATAGAACCTTAGGAGCAGATCACTTCTTTGTCACTTGTCACGACGTTGGTGTTAGAGCGTTCGAGGGGTCTCCGCTTCTGATTAAGAATACAATTAGGGTTGTTTGCTCACCGAGCTACAATGTCGGTTTCATCCCTCACAAAGATGTTGCTTTGCCCCAAGTTCTTCAGCCATTTGCACTCCCTGCCGGTGGAAATGATGTTGAAAACCGGTAAAAACCTATCTCCTTCCTTATCTTTCTTCTCGTGTCATTTCGCATTTGTCTCGTTAAAGAAAGAGGACTATTCTGTTTTCTCCACAACTTAGTGCCTGTGTTTGATGCATCCAGTAGCTAAGCATAAGTCCTCTCTCTATTGGGTGGAGAACTTTTGTTGATGTTAAAGTTTCTAGCTTTGGTGCTTAAGTCCTTTAGAATGTTCGATAACGTCGGCTCGTTACTGATTTAGTAGTTGCATCCTTGTTGTTACTGATACTGTTAAACGGTGGTGTTACAGAACGACACTTGGTTTTTGGGCTGGTCATCGAAATTCCAAGATAAGAGTAATACTTGCCCGAGTGTGGGAAAACGACACAGAGCTCGATATATCGAACAACAGGATAAACAGAGCTACTGGGCATTTAGTTTATCAGAAGAGATTCTACAGGACTAAGTTCTGCATATGCCCTGGTGGTTCTCAAGTCAACAGTGCTCGCATAACTGACTCGATCCATTACGGATGTGTTCCTGGTAAAAAATATGTTCTTCTGCACTCATTAGAACGCTGTTACCACCAAAAGAAACTAAACTTATGATGCATCTTGTGTTGTTTTGGACAGTTATATTGTCAGACTACTACGACCTACCTTTCAATGACATTTTGAATTGGAGAAAATTTGCGGTTGTACTTAGAGAGCCAGATGTTTATAACCTCAAGCAGATCCTCAAGAACATACCACAATCAGAGTTTGTTTCGTTGCATAACAACTTGGTCAAGGTATATAGACATATTCTGCAAACTTTTAACCAATGTTTGTACACAAAGAAGCTGATTCGTCTTGTTGTTGTGCCGTGCAGGTGCAGAAGCATTTTCAATGGAACTCACCTCCAGTCAAATTCGACGCATTTCACATGATCATGTATGAATTATGGTTACGCCACCATGTCATCAAGTACTGATCAAAGACTCTTTCTTTCTTTTTTGGCCAACCCCGTAGATACGTTCCCTAGCAACAACAAAAAAAGGCTAGTATGTACACACCTCTTGTAAGTTTTTAATATCATAATAGCTTATAACAGTAACACCGAACAACAACATTACATTCTTTTGAGGAAACAAATTCGTTATTCTCTGTGTATTGTGTACTCTGTTGCATCTTGTCACAAACGCTACACTTGAGTGTCGTATAACTACGACGTCGTTTATGAGAACCTTTTCCTTCCATATATTAAGAACATGTGGGTCTCTGTGTAAGCTACTGAAAAAAAATGAATCTAGAGCTTTTAAAACATTTACTAGCAACATCTGCAACGGAAAAGCTGAGCAACTCTTTTTGGCAATGAGTAATCAGCTTGCATCTCAGGGTCCATCTCCATGTCTTGGGCACGTGACCACACATACACTCCTCGCTCTTCCTTACTACCCGGTACAGTGTTGTCCAGTACAAAAGCCACTAGAAATGTTACAACCATATTCAGAGACATCACAGCATTCATCGCAAAATCAAGCTGCAAAATTTGCATAAGAAAACAGAAAGAAGAGAGTCACTCAGGTCCATTGTCCACTGAAATGCTAATCATTCAAGGCAAGAGAAGGAAGGAAAAGTGACTTACTTGCTCGATACCCGTGTGGAATGGTCCGCTTGACGCGGCTCCAAAAGGAATGTAGTAGCTTGGTAGTATCAGACTTGAAAGCGGTTGGTACTGCTGGAAATATGCAGGGATGGATAATCCAAGAAACAGTGAGACTCCAACTATAGTTATGTTCCTGAAGCTTGCTGTATGTGTATACCGAAGATTCGACAGACCTAGAGCCACTGTGAGTGCCCATATGAAGCATAATACTGAAGCAGCCAAAGCCTGTGGTATTGAAGCAAGAATTGCACCTAATTTTCCTGTGAATTTTAAGGAAAAGTTACAAAATGAAGTAAAGGGTATGATAAAGATTTACACTTTGGATCATTCACTGGATGCTGCTTACCAACAAATGAGAAAACTATCAAGAACATAGCTCCGATCGCCAAAGCTCTTCGGCTAGCCACCTTGGTGATGTTGATTGTGTGAATGTTTTCAGTTAAAGTGGTTGATCCAGTACCGGAACCCCAGATTCCAGCCAATAAACTGCAAAAGCCTTCTAACGCAACACCTCTACTGACAATTCCTCGTGTGGGGAGCTTAGCATTCACTAACATAGATGCAGAATGATATGTTCCAACCTACAAAATGTGTACCAACTCCAACATTTCAGCAGCAAGATCACACCATTAGGTAGGGGGAAGGAACGAAGTACATACCGAATCGACTGATGCAACCAAAGACACAAAGATCATAATGATACAAGTTCTCATGTGAAAATTCGGAAACCCCCATTGAAACGGATAAGGGATTCTGAGCCAAGGAGCAGTTTCCCAAGCATTTGAAGCATCTGTTCTGCAATGCTTCATAGTATACGCATGCTTCTTGCATTCATCAATCAATATGTTAGAGCTTGGTATGTCGTCGTTGCAACCTTTGTAGTCATATGCCCCACCAACAGTTAAAAAGAATGCACATGTCCATATGATCAAAGTACTCAGTGGCACCTGATACCCAACAAAAACAAAGAAGTAAACGCTTCTTTCCTCAAAAAAGGAAAAAAGATTGAAACTTTACGCTTCACTTGTTCTACATACCGCGTAGATTCTGAATAAACGATGGCCAAAGAGTGAAACTCCACGAAGATACTGAAAGTAGACTTATCAGAGAGATGTAAATATATGTTTTCATTAAGTAAGCTGAGGCAAATTCTTCTTACCAATGTGAAGATGAGAAGCAAAAGTATTAAAGGAATGCTGATCTCAACACAAGTGCCAACTTGCGGGAATCCATAGCTAAAGAATGCTAATCCTACTGCAGCTACGGTTGGGGCTACTACGACAGGATTGATAAATCTGAAGACAGAGTTTCAAGAAGAGAGATCATTCTTGATATCCAGTGAGCTCTCTACTAAACCAAGAAACCATAGTTTCCAGGATTCTTACCTAAGAAGAAGAGACATGAGACCAGTGAATCCCAATAAGCATTGGAATAACGAACCGACGATAATAGCACCCTGTAGCTCTCTCATTATGTCTCGAAATTTCTGCGCGGAATCGAAAACACAAGTTTATTATTATCGCAAAGATTCCTCTTGTTAGATTAGATTTGGAGAACTTACATGCTCGGTGAGGTTTCTGAAATCCTCCGAGTTGATGACAACTAAAGCAGGAGCCAAGTAAACAAAGGAGCTTCCTTGAACCAATGGAAGACGAGTACCGAAATAAGAGTGAAGTATAGTTGTAACTCCGGTGAGAAGCAGCATTGTTGAGATAACTGCGGCGGTATCTTTCTAATCATCATCATGAGTCCAAACAGAAAAGTAAAGCAGTAATCAAGAACTGAAGAATCCATGGAAGAAGAAGAAGAAGAAGAAGAAGAAGAAAAGGAAGAAGCTTACATCGGAGCCATCCATTGCTGGTACAATGACGAGAGGAATAAACACAAGTGAACCAGCTAGTGACAGATAATGTTGCAAACCGTAATAGATAAGCGGAGCTGCATTTCACAATACAAAACAAAACAAAAATAGAATCTTCCTCAGCATGTGTTCAAGAGAATCTTACTAATTTTTCTAGAAGAAGCACAAAACTAACCGAAACCAGGATTATCTCTGAGACCATACTTGATTACAATGGGTTTAGGCCATTCTCCATCTTCTGATTCTCCACCGCCTGGATAACTGTAAAACCCATTTTCCAACTCCCGATTGATTTTCCCGCCTTCATTCTCCGTCTCCGTCTCCGTCGCTTCAGGCGGTGACGCAGCCGCGTTTCTGTCCTCGTTCCGGTTTAGTCTCCTCTCTTCAGATCCGGTTACGTGTTCGATATCGAATCCTCCCTTCGGTCTAGTTCGTCCCAGAATCGGGTCGATTTCGATTTTATGAGACGGCCCTTGACCTGTTTGATCACTACCTTTTGGCAAATCAGAATCTGAGCTCTCGCCGAACTTGGTACGAGTGCTCGTGCTGGTTTCGCCGGAGTAATCGGAGACAAACCCGGTTTTCTTCGCCCATGATCTTAGGTCTCTCGGATTCAAATCCTTCTTCGGTAAAAATGGTTCTACTCTCTTTAAGAAAGCACCGAACTTTCTCTCGCCATTACCACCGCTTCCTTTGCCCTTCTTACCATTATTATCCGGATCCAAACCCGACCCGGAATCCATTGTTCCTAAATACTCGAAAAGCAGAAGCTTTTGAAGCAGGTTAATGGCGGATTTACAAGCTTTGAACTGAGCTCTTTAACTTCAGCTCGAGCTTCTTCTTCTTCTTCTTCTTCTTCTCTTTCTTGCTAAGCTAAGTTTGGCTCTCAAGTGAGAAACAGAGCGTAACGTATCTTTTCTTTCTCACTCATGTCGCCATCACTCATCGGCGGTTTGTCTTTACCTCCACTAAATTACTAAACTACCCTTACTATGCATGCTTTCACATTGATATAAGAAATATCTTTGTGTACAATATGATTAAAAAGCCAATAATAAAGTTTGCTTTAAGACTAAGTTATTCATCATTAGCTGCTTAATGATAATTTACTATACCATAATCCCCTAGATATGGACCACTGTCAAAAATCACAAATGGCAAAAATATATCCAAAGAACAAAAAAAAAAACATATAAAATCTGGAGAAAATCTTCCTGCTTAACCAATTACAATGATATTTATATGTACGGAGGATGTTTGTAAAGAATTACAATGGCACAAGTGTTTCTATATACAAAAAGATCAGTCGGTAGTTAATATTACATACAATCTGCAATCACTTCAAACTCAGTGTTGAGTAAGAAGAAGAGAGTTATGAATGATACATGACAAGAGTATATACATCACTCTTAGTGTATTTACATGAATAATCCCTTCCCACACCATCAATTCCATCATCTTGATATAAAAACTACCGAAACTGATTCCTTCTTCTTCTTCTTCACCCAATCCCCAATTCCTTTCTTTCCGGTTTAAATCCTTTTCCAGGATCAATCTAATTTCTTCTCCACCCTCTTTCCTTGATCAATGTAACCAGTTAACATCTTTCTTCTTCCATAGCTTTTCCAATCCCACATTGCCTTTTTTTTTTTTCAAACTCCTTTTCTTCCTACCCATCACCTTAAATCTAAACCATAAAACTACTACTAGTGCTTCTCTTTTTTCTCTCTTTCTTTTCTATTTTTTCTCCTTTTTTTTTTGAGTTTTCAGGATTAATGTGGTATAACCAAAATGGTTATTCAACGCTGTATCAGAGAACTAAAACTACTACTAATTAACAACAAAGGGAAAGAGACCTTAGTCAAAGGTTCTGCAGAGATGAAAGCCATTGCTCCATATAGTTCTTCCCATCTGCATATTTGATTAGAAACTGAAACTGAATCATAAAAGTTTTCACTTTGGATTAAGACAAACAATGTTGAAACATCAAGTAGCAAAGACTGTGGATCATTGCACATGGGGATACAAAATGAAACGAAACCTCTAAGAAGCCAAGCTGCATATCACTCTCATGACCAAGTACTAAACCACAAGCATTAGCCTTTAGATCAACCCAAGAGAGAAGAAACTAAACCACACCAAGAAGACAAATAAAAAGAAAAGGGTGATCAAAATTTCATACCAGGAGACAAACCGTTGGGGAGATTCTTGACAGCAGTCAAGAGCTGGTTATTACTAGAGCCTTCGACGACAGCTCTGTAACAAGGAACAAGAACTAAGAAGCCACCATCATCACCTTCCTCATCGCTTTTGAAATCAGGTCCATGTGGCTCAGTCCATCCAACAGACCATTCAGGTCCATCACCAGCAGTAACAGCTACAGATTCAGAGCCAGAGGAACCAAAGCTCTCAACTTCCAGATCATTCCTCTTGACAACTCTTCCTTTGGATCGATTTATCTTTGTAGGGAACTTAAGAGCCTCGGTCTCTTTCTCTTTTCTACCACCTAATAACCACCATGGCCAGCTCGGGATTGGTCTCTTCATCATTTTAAGAACCTGAGTGTCTTATTTTTTTTGGAAATCGAGCAATTCCACCATTAATCTGGTGAAATATCACCGGAAAAAATAAAACTTTTTGGTTGTAAATCGACCTCAAATGAATCAGAAGAAATCAATTAACGTTTGAAAGAATGGAAGAAGAAGCTGACAAATTGCAGAGCCCAATTAATGAAAAGGAACCAAAAAACTAAAATCTCCAGAATTAGAGAACAGATTGAAAAAAGGACAAAACTTTTCGAGCTTTTCTTAAAACTTCAGAAGAAGAAGATCACAGGAGTCACAATTTAAGCTACAGACTTGAAATTCCAAGCTCGAGATCTAAGTGTCACCATTGGAAAACCGGCGAAACAGCTGAGAAGAGCCCTAAAGATTTGACAATGAAATCAACCGAGTCACCAAAAGGAGATTTTTAATTGATCAGATGAGAAAGAAAGAAAAAGCACTAAAAACCCAAATCATCCATCGTCCCCTTCCATCATCTCTCTTATAATCAATCCCCTCACGACCAAATTCGTCCCTTCTACTCAAGAGCAAGTAGTCTTCTTCTGCAATTTATAATTCGATTTCTCAAATCTTTTGGATTTAGTTAGATCCAACGGCCACAAATTGATGATCGTCCCCTCCAATCATTATTAAACTACAATTATATGATAGATGCAATTAAAAAAAAAAGATTTCGAGTCGTTTTCTGAAGAGACAAAAAAACAAATATTATTTACTTAATTAATTAATAAAGAGAAAAAAAAAAAAGACAAGAGTTCCTGTCTACCGTTGATTCATGGACAAGTGGATCTTTACAACCGTACAAAATTGATGATGTGTCATATTTTATCCAATCGTTTTGCGTGTGTATGAGGCTCAAGTTATGGACACGTGGCGAACTCATCTGCCTTTGGTTCTGACTTTTTTAACTCGTGGAGATTACGACGAAAAACCTTTGATTTAACTACTTAAGATAAAGACTTGTAACACACTTTTAGCGAATGTTCTAGAAATCCTGCTGGAAAATCCGGTCGATTTTTTTATTAAAAAAATCTGTTATAGATAATTCTACTTCTTTAACTGATTTTGCGTTGACAACAAAATTTGATTTGGCTTTTTTTGTTTTTTTTTTTTAATAATAAGTTGGAAAATCCTATCAATCTTATCAAACTAGATATTAATTTGAATAAATGAAATCATTTATGGATAATCGTTGTATTAGTTTATCGTATTGATGGATTAATCTCACCTGCTTTAGATATTAACATAGCATCCAAGAGAAAATTTAGAGTTCAAATTAAGTAATTAAGTACTAGTATAACGTTTTTTTAGTAAAGTAGTAAATTATAAAGTGGACGTTTTGCTCTATTCAATAACTTGCCGTTGGTGTTGTGTTGTCGAGAAATGAAAGACACCAACTAATTAATAGCCCACACGTATGAGGAATAATATGCTTAATTCCTAACTTATATAATAAGTTGTCATCAAACGTTAAACCATTCCATTAGTCAACTTGTACCTCTTTTCTTAATTCTGCATCGAGAATATTTTTTTGTTAATGTAACCATTTCAAACTAAATTACGTCTTGTTTACTTTTATGTGTATACCAAAGAGGCAAACAAACCCGCAAGCAAAAAAAGGAAACTTACGCATCGTATTTTTATAAACGAAAATACAAATTCACCTGTTTTTTTTTTAATGATAATTTTTTTATGGATGGATATAGATGACTTGTGAGGGAAATAATAGTATCAAAAGAAACTAAACTATAAAGGAAGACATTGGCCACATCCCACTCGTGACCAAACAACTCTCTGTTATTTGTATTCATGGGTTGGGGTTGGGGATCAAAAGTAGAAAACGATTTTGTGTCCTAAACACTTTTAAAGTCACAAGTCATTTAGTCAATGTGTCTAACTCTAATATAAATCTGAATGATATCGTTACATGATTCGTTTTTGTATGAAACAGTAAAAGGACTTTAAATAATCCGAATGATATCGTTAAATATTGCTTTTTGTTTTGTAGGATAAAATACCCGTGCACGTAAACGTAACGATCCTTCAGAAGTTTATTAATAATAACGTGGAAGTTGCAGTAACATCACCTTGCACAGGAATTTTTCTCAATGACGTACTACCTCATTAAATATATTTTTGTAAGAAAAAAAAATTTGATTTTATATTATTCCAGTATAAAAAATGATTTCATCAAGGTGCAAAAAAATGAAAAAATAAAAAGAAATATTGATGTTTATATGAAATGGGCCGACATTTTAAAAGCCCATCAATATATGCCCTTAAATAACGTTGTGCGGAAAAACGACGTCGTTAGACTCGATCTCCGTTTGCACATTTTAAATTCAGATTTTCCCCTTTCTCCTCCAACGGCTCTTTTTTTCGAAAAACCCCTTCAGATTGTTTCTCTCTCATCTCGCATACTCTCTCTCTTCGATCCTGAAGAATTTGAACAATCAATCGATTTCGCAAATGGAACTTTTGCTTTGAAGATCATTACGAATCAGGTACTTCATTTAGGTAGTTTCGTGGATTTTCGTTTCCTGGGTTCACTGTCTATAAATTAGGGTTTGAGTTTTTTGCATTTGAGACGATAAGTGGTTATTATAGGTTCTCAGATGTTTGGTTTTCATATTTCAATGGAGATTAGCGATTTTCCTCAAAGTTTGGTTCTCAGATGTTTGGTTCTCAGATGTCTGGTTTTTTGTTTTTCACTTTCTTCCTTTCTCTAGATCTGTGGGATCAAAGTTGTTGATTTGCTTTGTAGGTAACTGTGAAAGTATTTTGCTTGAAGATTGCTAAAATGGAGAAGGTCTATGAAGAGTTGGATGAAGTAAAAGCTGCAAATGAAAAGCTCAGAGTGGACTATAGAAGCAAAACGGAGCTTCTTGAGAATCTAAAGAAGGTAGAGAGCAAGCAGTTGGTAGAAATTCAAGAGGCGAGATCGGTAATTGAGAAGCAGGGTTTTGAATTTGACGAGAAAACAAGAGAAATTTCTGAGCTGAAGCGAACAAACGAGGATCTACAACGTTGTTTGAAAGAAAAGGATTCTCTTCTCAAGCGTGTGAATGATGCTAATGACAAGCTTAGAGCTAACGGAGAAGATAAGCACAGGGAATTCGAAGAAGAGAAAAGAAAGCTGATGTCAGCTTTGGATGAAGCAAGTGAGAAGAACATTGACATGGAGCAGAAAAACAACGTCTATAGGGCTGAGATTGAAGGGCTCAAAGGGCTTTTAGCAGCAGCAGAGAAGAGAAAGACGGAAGTTGAGAGAAGTGCCAAAGCTTTGAAAGAAATGAGAGGAAGAGATGATACAATGATTAAAATGGAAGAGGAAAAGGCTCAAGTAGAAGAGAAGCTGAAATGGAAGAAGGAGCAGTTCCAGCATCTTGAGGAAGCACATGAGAAGCTCCAAAGCATGTTCAAAGCCAGCAAGAAAGAGATGGAGGAAGAAAATTCAACGCTTCTAGATGAAATCTACTCTCTTCAGACCAAGCTAGATTCACAAACTAGAATCTCAGAGGATCTTCAGAAGAAGTTACACATGTGTAACAGTGTGCTGGCCCAAGAAGAGACCCGAAGAAAACATCTTGAAATCCAAGTTTCTGAATTTAAAGCTAGATATGAAGATGCCTTTCAAGAGTACCAAGACGCAAGAACAAAACTTGAAGATTTGGCTGGCAAAAGAGATGAGGAAGTGGCAGACTTGAGACACTCCTTGAGCAAGAAAGAGGCTTACTTTAAGGAGATGAAGTATGAGAATGGAAGACTCCAACTGGAAAACCGGGAGTTGCTGGTTTCACTGAAAGAGCTCCAAGAAGCTACGATTCAAGGATCCGGAAATTCTGCAATATCAAAGCTGAAAAACAAGTTTCGGAATTTGGAAAACACTCACAAGAACTGTTCAGCTAATTTAAGAAGCAAAGAAGCTGAATGGTGCTCTCAGGTGGAGATAATGGCAGAAGAGATAAATGAGTATAAGTTGCAGCTGCAAAGAAAGGAGGCAGCTTTGAAAGAGGTGGAGTTGGAACTTGAAAATTTTCATTCTTCGACAGCTAAAATGATACTGGAGTATGAAGAAATCTCAGTTATGTTTCTAGTGCTAAGTAGAACAGTCTCTGAGGCTCAGTCAAGGCTTGCAAATGTCAAGGATGAACAAATCAAGGATGAGAAAAGAGAAGAAAAAAGCTATTCTGTATTGATTGAGCAGCTTGGGCAGAAGAATGCTTTGCTGGCCAAGGCACGTGAAGAGATTGAAGAAGAGCGTGAAAGGGTCGCGTGCTTGCTGAAGAGAATAGAATTGCTGGATCTTTTTGAAGAACAGAATCTTCAGATGCAGAAACAGGTAGAGAGGTACAAAGAAACAGTTGAGGAATCATCTAAATTCCAAACTCAGATGAAAGAAAAAATGAAAGAGGCTGAAAAAGATTACGAAGAGAAACTTGTGCAAGTCTGTGATGCACTTGACAACACAAACTCAGACCTCGTTGCAGAACGTGAGAAGGTGGTGGCTTTAACAAGGCAGGTTGAGTCTTTTGGTGTTGTCAAAGAGAAGAATTTGGTGATGGAAAACGAAATACAGAAGTATAAAGAGTTGCTGGAGGAATCAGAAAAGTGTAGGTTGCTTTTAGAGGAGCAGATTTCGCAGCTTGAAAGTGATTCCAAGGAGAATATTAGAGAATTCTGCAGCAAGGTGGACACTGCATATGCCAAGTTGGCGGAAGAGGTTGAGAAGACAGCCTCGTTGATAAGGAAAACTGAGTCCATGGATCAAAACGAAGAGAAGAGACAAAGGGAGATTGACAATTACAAGGAGATGCTTCAGGAGGCGACCAAAAGTCAACTTCTCTTACAAGAGAAAGTTGCAGAGGTGGAAAACGACTCGAAAAAGAAACTTGCTGACGTTTCTGAGGCCCTAGAAACAGCAAACTGTGAGCTGTTTGATAAAACCTCTGAAGCGTACCAGCTTGAATTCCAATTATGGGTCTGGAAATCTATTGCTAAAAGGCTAAAAGTCGAACTGGAGCAGAACCAGAACCTGCGCAAAAGAGTTGAAGCTTCTCTTCTTGAACAGGTTGGAGTTGGAGAAGCCATGAGGCAAGAGAGAAACGAGCTGGTGGATAAACTGAAGACTATCAACTCTGCAAGTTGGAAGAAAGCTGCAATGTCTGATTCAGAGAAAGAAACTCTTGTCCAGATGGTAAGGGATAAGGACAAGATCTTGACAGAAGTCCAGAGAGAGGTAGAGTTGTTGGAACAAGAATCACTTAGTAGGGAACTTGAGGACGCTGTTCTTGCGCATATAACTGCAGAGAGGGAGTTGCAGAACGAGAGAGAGACTCTTTCAAGGGATTTAAAACAGAAAGAAGAGGAATTTGAGGTTTCATCATTAAAGTCTGTATCTTTGCTGCTGGAACAGAAGCAAAACGAGGCTAATATGGTTTACAAAGCATGGGAGAAACTCGCTGCCAGTAACATTCTTACCGAGGTAGAAACCGAGGCGGGGAAGCTGATGATCATAGAGCTTGAAGGGGAAATCTCAAGTATCAGCCGGAAACTGGAAACATCTGATGAATCTGTTTCTAGTTTCAGAGAAGAAGCAACCAAGTTAGGAGCTGAATTGGAAACTAAGGAGAGAGAGCTGAAAGAAGTAACCACAGAGATGCAGGAAATGTTAAGAACTTCAGAAGCGGAAAAGACAGAGTTGGTTAAACAAGTTTCGAGTTTGTCATCAGAAAGACAAAATCTTATGTGTTTTATTAGCGAATTGGAGAGTCGAATGTCCGAGCTGTGTGATGAAGACACGAAGGTGATGAAAACTTTGGAGAAAACTATGCAACGTTGTGATGGATTTGGTAAAGAGAACAACAACAATGTTGGTTCTCCTCCAAGATTGGCAATGAAGCATGAAGACAGGTCACCATTTAGACAACTTAACCATTAGTGTTGATTGATGATTCCATTCCACAGAGAGAAGATGTTTTTTTATCTCTAAAAATAAACTCGTTTGTACTTTGTTGTGTTGATGTGTCTATCTTCAATGAAAGGCCTCTCGTTTAAACAGAGGCTTTTTTCTCTTGTAATCAACAACTAAACAAGCATGTTTTTTTTTAAGAAAGTAAATTAATTCAGAAGTAGATATAAATAAATTGTTGACTACTTTAGATATACAGACAACTACAAAATAAACAATAAAAACATATATAATAATTAAAAAATGTATATTGTAATATATGGATCCTTATCGTTTACAGTTTATCTTAAATGCATTAACAAAAAAATGGTCAAAAACTAAATCCATTTCTATAATTTCGATACGTTTGTTTCAATGACTTTTTAATCTCATTAAGAGGGGCATTAAATTTTGTGGTCACTAGTATGCTTACACATCTTCTAAGTCAAAATTTTATGCTTCATCGTTTAGTAACAAAATTATTGAAATGCACACCCAGATAAATTATAAATTTTGGCAAAACTTAAAGATAAGCAAATTAATGTATTACTCTTACAAGTAGACAACATATGAACAATTCTAAAATAGTATGGTAAAAAAATAAAATAAAATATAGTTGACTATGCATAGTATAGAAAGTTATTTTTAAAATATAAGATAATTACGTTTAACTGTATTCCGACGAAAAAAACAGTAATTCAAAATATCAAATACCGTTATTATATAAGTTACTGTCTGTCTTATTTATAATAATAAAAAATATATATGTATAATTGTCAATTTTTATAACTAATGTATAAAGAAATAAAAAAATTATACAATGTATGGATACACTTAAAACGGTTTATTTTCGCGCGAAATAAACGGTAATGCAAAAAATATATACAATAAAAAAATAGTTTATCTAAAAACAATTACTATATTTTCTGCATTAATTAACTTTAGCAAAAGATTGAATCACTCTCTTTACACAGAAACTAACTATAAAACCATAGTGTCATTTACATGAGAAAAATATGTGTCATCATCTCTCTTCTAAATAAAAAAGACCAACACACTCCTCTGTCTGTCTCGCCGGAGCTTTCACTTTCCTGGTGTGTTGTCATGTCTTCCCGACCCGAAGATGTTATTCCGCGATGCCACCAACTTCTCGACATGCGTAACTTTAATGGCGTTCAGTTTCTCGTTAAAATGAACAAACTGATACGTAAAGATTGGCATGAGCTTGACCAAGCCGAAGCCATCTGCGACGTGATCATCGCCGCAGAGAACCGGCTTCCGAACGGGTCTATGGATTATTACGGAATGATCCGGGTGACCCGACTCGGACCGGTGGTTTTAGATGATTTCAAGAGGTTGATGAAGCTTCTAGACGGAAGGTATAATCGTTTCCCCTTTAGCCAGGAAGCTGCTCAACGTGCCTTGCAAGCTTGGTCGCTTCTTTCGAAGCCAGCCTTAAAGGCGGAGTACGATCTGGCGATCTCCGGCGGCGAGAGGCCCGTCCCGAATCCGGAAGCCCATGTTCCGGTTAGAGGACGAGGACGCGGCCGCGGTGGCAACAGCCGTACGAGCGGCAGATCCGGTGGTGAATATGGCATAACAAGCGGCGGTGCCGGCGGCGGTAGCAGCGTGGAAGGCTGTTGTTACGGCGACGAGATTGACGGGGAGGAAAGTGACGGAAAATTCGATGGAGTGGAGAAAGGAAAAGAAAAAATATATGAGGATTTGTCCGCTGTGTCTCACCATGGATCAAGTTGAGACAGAGAAGGAGGAGCTCCTCTGTCTCAGATGTAACAATGTTTCGATAGGTATCTATGTCTCGAGCAGCGAGACTGTCGTGAAGTTGATACCATCGAAGAAGAAAACAGAGGATTCTTGGACAAGCAACGTGAAGAAAGAAGAATGCTAGTGGTGGTTGCTGGAGAGTGAAGAAGAAGAATGACTCTGTTCAGGCGTTTTATGTCGTTTACTTTATGAATTATAAACTTGTTTTTCTTTGATAATTAAACAGTTTTAGACCGTCATTTTCATCATCATCCTGTGTATTTGAACTTTGTTTCTTTTAAGTTTTCAGATTTCCATGTCTGAAATATCCAAACTTTATTATTATTATTATAATAATCATTTCAACCTCTTGTGTTTTTATTACAACAGATTCTCGTGCTTAATTCTCATTAATCACCCATTTATTTACCTTTGGGATCTTGTCCATATCTCTCTTTTTCTTACAATGTTTTTGTCTTTGTATTTATTTTTACGCACAAAAAAATTAAATCAACATCCCCTTCCAATTCATTGTATTGTGTCGCCATGGTTTTACTTCAACATGTAAGTCCCTCTGTTACTTTCTTCTCTCCTCTCTTTTTCTTCCTCTCTCTTTTTTACCCCTCATGTCTTGTGTTGTGGTTTTCACGCAGTTAGAGCAAAGGATGCGTCCAATTTCCCGGTGTTACGATGCAACGGCGTATTCAACAACAACAATGGGAAGAAACTTGTTCACAAGTGGAAACACAAGCAGCAAGCAGCAAGTTGCTGCAAAGAAACATAGCGACGCAGAAAGAAGATGACGGCTAAGTGTTTTTTTTTTTTTTTTCTTACCAAATTGTTGCATCTCCCATGGTTGGCTGCTTCTAGTAGATAGCTTTCTTCTAGGAAACAAAGATTTGGTATAATAAGTTGAACCAACAAATAAACTCTTCAAACTTTCTCTACCTACTTCTCATCAAACCTTCTTCCTTAAATAGAGGCTTATGCACAAGTAAGGTCTCAAACCAAACTAGAACAAGAAAAGCAAACACACACACACACACACACACACACCATCACCATGGCTCTTCTCAAGAACTCCTTCTTCCCATCTCTGGTCATTGCACTAACATTCACAAGCTTCTTCACCGGAATTTCCGCTCACCGCCATCTTCTCCAGTCAACACCAGCGACTCAGCCTCCTCCGGCTTTAACATTCCCACCTCTTCCCAAAACCAGTATGCCACCGCTTCCTTCTCTCCCAAATCCACCACAACAAACCCTGCCACTACCAACTCAGCCACAGCCACTACCAACTCAGCCACAGCCACTACCAACTCTGCCACAGCCGACTGGGTTACCACCAATGCCGACACAGATACCAACATTGCCGAACCCGGTGCAGCCCACGATCCCCAACATTCCACAGGTGAACTTCCCTATGCCCACCAACTTTCCCTTCAACCTTCCTTTCAACATCCCAAACATTCCTTTCCTCACTCCACCACCTTCAAAGTAAAAAAGAAAGCGACGAGCTAGCTCTTTAGCTGTGACGGAATCTATATTAATTATCCTTGTTTGTATCACACACTTTACTCTGTACTGCTTCATATTCTTTTCGATGTTGTCCTCCTCATTGTTGTTGCTTCCATGAGTCAGTTTCTTTTGTACTAGACAGCTTCTTCTAATGATATTGATTTTCCTTCTCCTATGTGTTTTCTTTTTGGTTATAAGCTTGGCTTGTGCAACTCAAACAGACCGAACTAGTAGTCTATCATCACCATACATGACATAACGTATTAGCTCATAAAATTGCACGAGACATTCTTCATTCTGTTGCTTCACAAAAGAACCAAAAAGTTTTGGCATAGCTAAAGCTACAAGTTGCTAAATGCTTTTGTAAAAGACAAGGTCTCGTCTGCAGTTTGATTTGATAGCATCCTCCAGTTTATCAACCTGGTCAAAATCAACCTTGAAGGAAACCATGGTGGTACCATCTTTACCAGTATCATAGTCTTCCTTGATGTCTTCAGCCCCGCACGATTGCAGCTGCGACACACACACACACACAGACAATCTCTTTGAGCATTGACCCCCCCACACAAACACAATCTCTCAAAAATTGAAACTTGATTTCGGAACAAATGTCACCTGATTGTAAAGAAGACCTATTAGATCAAATGTCACCTCCACTCCCATTTGAACCTGCAGAAACAGAAACAAAACGGATGATTTGCGTTCAAAACAAACAAAAAAAAGGAAGAGACTTTTGAGAGTGTGTTTGATTTACTTTAGATTTGACGAGGCAAGTAGGAGCAGTTTTCAAGCAGTCGGATGTGACGCCACCATATGCTCTCACAAGACCTCCGGTTCCGAGTTTGATTCCCCCAAAATACCTTTTAGAAACATTAGATCATTCTTCTTCAAGATTTTGGGTGTATGAATCGAGAAACAAAGACAACCTACCTAATGACAACAACCATAACTCTGTCTAATCCAGATGACAAAATTGCAGACTGCATCGGCTTTCCTGCGGTTCCTGATGGCTCACCATCATCGCTACATCGATGTTCATCACCAAACTACAAGATCAACAGAGAAGATAAGAGTGCAAACATTCAGAGAGAGAGAGAGAGAAATCGAATCACCTTGTAAGCCCAGCAATTGTGCGTAGCGCGAGGATCTCGGACCTGGGAGAGGAACAGTTGAGCCGATTGCTCGCTGGAGATAGGACCCGCGATTGCGATGAACTTGCTCTTCTTTATCTCTTTCTCTACGGATACCATCTCTTTGATTGTGGTGAAGGCGCCGCCCGCGGAATTCGAAGGCATCGTGGATAGCATAGGAGCGGCGGGTATTCGCCGGCGGAGTACGACGAAGACGGTGCTTCCAACTGCTAACGGTACGCCCACCCGCATCTGATTCCTCCCTTGTTGACTTGTTGTCCATTTCGAACCGATCCCTTTTATAATGGCCCACTCTCAGGCCCAATTACTGTTTTAAGTTCCTTTATTTTAAGATCCTAAAATATTAAATAAAGCAGGTAATTATTTGAAAACTTTTTTATCTTCTACTTTGCGTGTGACTGTTTGTTTTTTTTTTTGGTGAATTCGTGTGACTGTTTGTTTGTATCACATATTTCAAACTATATCGATTACTCCGTAGATTATTTTTTTTTGTAAAATTCCCTAGATTAGTCTTTAAGGTGAACTATATTTTTTTATAATGACAAACATATTATATAATGGAAAATACTTTATAAAATATGCCGAATATCATGACCATTTTCTTTTTTGATTAGTTTCTTAATTTTGTTAGAATGTTAGTTGTTACTCCTAATTTCCTAAAGCTTCTTGCTCAGATTACTCAAAATAAGAATTTTTGCTTTCTCTTATTTATCCTTCACATTTTACATCATATCTTGAAAAAATATCAGTTTCAAATCAATTATACTTGAATTTTTTTGAAAACCATTCATTCATTAGACAAATAATTCAATCATATATAAAAAGTGAGTATAAAAATACTTCGACGAAGATTAACCAAACCAATTATCACTTCTTCAATCATTTAACAAATACTATTAAATACTCAAAAAATAAACCAGACTTTCCGGAAGCATTGTGAGACTTGAGATTCATTGACACATTGAGATTCATTGTTATATTGTTTTTTTTGTGCTTTGATGGAATGTTTTATGGATGTATAACCCATCTGACTGTTATATTTTTAAAAATTATTCGTTACTTGTTAAAAAATAGACATAAGAAAGAAAGAGAAAAACAATTGAAGTATTATTATTATTTGTAATCCTAAAAAACAGTTCACTGAAGGGGTGAGGAAAGGGAACATGTTTTTCTTTTGTACACAAGCAAACAAGTTGCTCAATCACTATCAGACCCAAGAACCTGTTTTTTAATTTCACTAATCTTCGTCTTGAGTTCTTCTCTGTTCCTCTGCAAACAAAGTTACATTTGTTAAAAACAAAACACAAACCACAAAAAATTATGTATTCCTGCCATATTTATTCCTTACCTTAAACAGCAAGTATCTGGTAGTGAACCAGAGTGTGTATCCGAGACCAACAACTTCCATCAGCTTAGGAAGCTGAAATCATTACAATGAATAATGTTATTAGCATGTGTCTCGCGAGAGAAAAAATAAAAATTAAGTGGCTCGAGAGTGTACTAACCAGAGGAATTGATTCAAGTGAACCGACGATTGCAGAAGTTAAGTAGAGAGCAACTATTGCACCACTCCCATAGAGCAGGACTGAATATGTATTGTCTGAGTCGAGCTGCATAAACAAATTCAAAGGGGCTAATTGAGATTTACTCTGCATTGTTAATGCAACATCATGCCTAGTTACAATCCAATCAACAAACAGCTAAACGCTCCAGGTTAAACTTCTAGATATCATAATGCTTTCTAATAATTATTATAGCAACAACGGTTTGCAAAAGAAGGAAAAAATCAAATATATACAAACTTGAAACTACCTAGTGATTGCATAATAAAAACCCATATGCATAACATTCCATCAAGTAAAACACAAAAGAATCTGAAGCACTTGTCAGGAAGAGATATGATATATACCTTTATGTCATTCAAGAACTCTAGGGCTTGAGTTTGCTCAGAGGACTCAGATTCAGCTTCAGCTTCAGCTTCACTTATCAAGTTTTTATCTTCAACAGCCACGTCACGCTTCTCGACACCAAACTCGTTGACTCCAGTTGATGTCTCTTCGGAAACTGTTTCTCCTGGAAACTTTCCCGTACACCGCAAAGCTCCTGTAGCCACTTGAAACACACATCAGATAAATCATTATAATTATACAGAAGAAAATCCAAATTTCAACATGAAAACACAATCACAAGGTAAAAATGTCTCGCCAGGCACGTCAGAAAATTGAACTCCGGAAACAAATCCAATTCAAAAATTGACTAATCAACGCGAATCAATTAGGTTTTTTTTCGAAAAATCATACTCCTTATAAACAAAAAGAAGACGAAAACGAGTGGAGAACAATGAGTGAAACACATAGCACGAAGCAAAACAGGGTTTTTCAGTTCGCTTACGGGATTGAAGTCCGAGTGATGCAACGTTTCGCTCCTGGGGAGGGAGAGAGATTCTACGAACGGCCAGATATCCATGGCGGGTGGTTCCCCTCCAAGGGAGGTGAGTGATGGTAGTGACTGTGGAGAGCTCCATTTCCGAACGGACGCACGAACTCGCTTGTGCTAGGGTTTTCCTTATCGAGCTGTGGTTAATATTTGGGTCCTCTCTTAGGCCCAACTATAAATAAATAGGCCCGTTATGGATTATTTGGTTTAAAATTATTTTTTCGATAAATCATTTTTCTTTTTGATACAATACTAAAATACTACTAGTTTGACTCACCACCGGGCTTTCTCTAGTCAATGCACTAAAAAAGAGCAATTTGATTTTCTTTGTATAAATGAACAAATATGCCAGATTTACATTGTATTTTTGTGTGTGTGTGTAAACTTTTTGCGTAGAATTTTATGAGATAAACATGGGAAAATATATCCTCATAAGTTTATTTGCATGAGAAAAAACAACTGTTTTAAATTGCAAATCTAAAACAACCAGCCATTAAAAAAATAATATTACCATTTTTGAAATATCACATTTTGACTGTTTGCCAACTGTTCTGGCTAGTTGGCAAAACCTCACTCTTTGACAATAGTAAAAAAAACTATTAAATGTGAAAGAAAACATAATTTCATTTGTTTTCTTTCGAATCAACATGTCTGTTTTCAGCTAAATGCGAGTTGATTACCTAAAAGTTAAAAATAAAATGTCACTAGTTTAAATGGATTTTGAAGTTTTAGTAAAAAAACTTGGAAAAGTTTCAAAGACTTTCAAAATAGGGCACCAAAGGTTCTTAATCTTATCTGTACTAAATAAGCATGTAATCAATATTATTATATTGTAAAAGTATAATAAAAATTTGCAAGGAAAACAAAAAAAAAAAGAATCTGCAAGGATCACCGGAATCATATTGTTTTAACAATCCCTCGGAATAACTAGTGGTAGTCACCACCATAACTGCCCTAAATAACCATAGTAACTGCAGAGTTTCAACAATCTCACTGAATAAACTAACCTTAATCACCACTATAATTATAATTGCATTAACTAAACCATAGTAACTACAAACGTTTCAACAACTAAACTCTAGAACTAGAACTAAGAGAATCAACCTTGAATTTTTATTTTCGAGGAAAATAATGCAAAATTAGTTTTTCTTTGTGCAAATGGCACAATTAGTTATAAGCTAGTTTTTTGTGTTAATATTTTTTTCATTTTGCCTTGAAATAAATATTTATAACCAAAAATGGAAGAAGTAAAAATCTTTTTTTTTTGTGCAATTTAGTGAAAGGTTCAGTGTAATCGCATTACAGCGGCTGGTCCTATCTCCTCTCTACCCTAAAGGGCACTTAGACACACAGAGACACCTCCCAACTTCTTCTCCTTAAAATCCCTCTCTCTCTCCTCGTGCTATGAAAACCGCATCTCATTGAGACACGACCTCCTGAGAAATCTCCCAATCTTGATGACTCTTGTCGTGTCGTGGGTTTTCACTAACTGAGGAAAGAAGAATTTTCATTAACAAAAAACCCCCATGGCGGAGGAGAATCTCGTCTGTGAAGAAACCAGCGAGTCGTGGATCAGTGACAACTACGACGACAACGACGACGTTGTTGTTGACGCCGGCGGATTCCGGAATTATAACAACGAAATCTTACGTAAAGACGTGAACATTTTCCGGAACGGATCAATTCCGGTGATGGGTTTTGCGTCTCCGATGGGAGATGATGGTGGTGATGATTGTATCGGAGAGATGGTTGAGAAAGAGACTGACTTTAAACCCGGAAACGATTATCTCACGAGATTGCGTTCTGGGGGTTTCGAGCTTCGTCTTAGAAACGAAGCTATGGATTGGATTTGGAAGGTTCGATTTTCTCATCTGTCAGAATCTGTTTTTTTGACGGATTGATCTCATATTCTTATTTGGTTGCAATAAAAAGGGAAATGATTGCGAGTTTTCTAATCAGATTGTATTTTTGATTAAATTGCTGGAATTGAAAGAAGCTACTTTGTGATATTGGGATGGATCTTTTAAGAATTACAGATATTGGATCTTTTATTCATCTTGTTTGTATTTAATGATCCAAAAATTGAATATTTTTTTAAGTTTCATGGTTGTTTTTTGTTATTGAAACAGGCTTGTGCTCATCACAATTTTGGACCTCTCTGCATTTACCTATCAATAAATTACTTAGATCGGTTCTTGACGTCCTCTGAATTGCCAGTAAGTTATAAACTTAACATCCCAGTGCTTTCTTGATCCCGAATTGGTTTTCGTTGCAAAATTGCTGATTGGTGTTTTGACATTTGCTTAGAAGGACAAGGCTTGGGCTATTCAATTGCTTGCAGTGTCTTGCTTGTCATTAGCAGCCAAAATGGATGAAGCATATGTGCCTCTTTCTGTTGATTTACAGGTGAATGCAAACACTTTTTTTAAGTTGTTAAAGCTCATTGTGAATAAAATCTGAAACCTGGATTAGGATTAAATCTTGATAAGTTTTTGTTGGTTGTGTGTGATGAGCAGGTGGAGAATCCAAAGTTTGTGTTTGAGGCTAAAACAATAAAAAGAATGGAACTTTTGGTACTCAACACATTGAATTGGAGAATGCAAGTTATAACCCCATTCTCCTTCATAGGTTATTTCCTAGGCAAGATCAAACACCAACTCTCACAGAATTGTATCCATAGATCATCGCAGCTCATACTAAACACCACCAAAGGTGAGCTCTTTTTTCTCTCTTCTTCTCTCCAAGTTTGTGACTTTATCAGAATGGTTTTGGTTTAATTGGGTTTCTGTATTGAATGCAGAGGTTGAATTCTTAGACTTCAAGGCTTCTGAGATATCTGCTGCTGCAGCAATTGCCATTTCCTTTTCAGGAGAAGCTGAAGCAGTTCATGCCGGGAAAGCGTTATCTAGTCTCATACATGTCAAACAGGTCTCGCTCTAAACATATATTAACCCTACAGGGCCCTCGTTTAAGATTAAAGATGAAAGCTTTTTCCTGAATCAAAAGAGTTTTAAAACCAATGGATCATTTTATGTGTTTCTTTTGCAGGAGAGAGTCCCTAAGTGTTTGAAGATGATGAGAGATCTGTCTGATAGGATCAGTGTGGGAGTGGCTGCATTGGCACCGCAAAACCGGTCGGTGCCTGTGCCGGAGAGTCCCATTGGAGTGCTGGAAACAATATGCCTGAGCTTCAAGAGTGATGAGATAACAATTGGGTCATGTACAAATTCTTCACATAGTAGTAGTGCAGACAACAACAGCAATAGCAACAAGAGGAGGAAAATAACTTTGAAGGGTGAGTGAGTAAGAGATTACCAAAAAATAGACTCATAAAATTTGATCCACATCTCTCCCTGACATTTTGAAATTCTTCACTTTTTTTTAATGTTTTTTTTTTAATATATAAATGTTCTCATCTTCAATCAGAAATTTCGATTGAGATGAGAGTTTTGCGTGAGCAAAATTCATTATAAAGAAATTGGAAAGCAGAATTAATAAAAACCACTCTCACTGAAGATGACCAGTGAGGTTCTTAGTTTCATACTTTCATGTTTATTTTTTCTTTTGTTAAAGAATTAGGGTTCTGTTGTTGCGTGTTGGTTTAATTAGGGTGTTGTTGTTGCATGTTATAATTAATTAGATACAAATACGTAAATACACAAGTTTTTGGAAAATCCTAAAACAGCAACATCAAAAAATTAGATCGATAAATGTCTGATCTGATTTGAGGTAACTTAAAAAAATATATATATATACTCTCTCTGTTTTATAATAAGTGTTTAAAAATGTATATCTTCTGTTTTATAACAAGTGTCATTTTAAGAAAATATATATAGATTATAATTAGATGTATCTGGATATATCTAAATACATTTTGAAATGGATGGAGTATTTATTTTACTCAAATATTCGAGATTTTATTTTGGTCCTTTTAATATAAAATAAAAATCATTAAAGAGAAAGGATATTCGATATTGCATGTTTTAAAAGACGCTCTGTGTGGGTGAGTGGGGCCTTTCTTATTTTTGTTTTGACTATACGACCAGTCAACGTCGTTCGCTCACACTCCCGTTTGTATTTAAAGATTTTCCTTTTAAAATGGAATTGTTTAATGAAAACCATTCGTCTAATAGATTACTTATTTTGTTCTATTCCGTTACTTATTATTTAATTATTTTTTGTATTCTCCACTGTTTTTCAAATTACTATTTAATATTCCTCATGGACAAAATAAAACACTCTAATTTGCCTGCGGATAAGAAAAAATAATATTTTTCACGAAATACTAGACTGAACTGCACAGTGTTGATGGAGTATTTTATCACAAATCGTGCACTTCTAAAATAGATGATAGTACCGTACTGCTACAGTTTCTAATACATAATGAATCAATCATTAACTAATCCTAATTCAATACGTTACGGATGGATATTCGATCCAAATTAATGGGCTTGTTTATTAAGCACCGCAGTTATAATTCTTTTTGTCAAAGTGCACAGCAATCATAGCTTCAAACAATTGGATTCACTCGCATTGATAGTACTACATCCGTTTTAAAGGAAGTTCTATTTTTTAAGATTTTTTCTTAAAAAAACAGAAACATAATGTGATTATCTGTATATAATGTGATTTTACCCATGCAAATTAAAGAAGGATCAGCTTTTGAGTAGTAAATGACTGATCCACAACAACTGCACAAATTCTTGTAATTTAATAATTCACTATTTCGGTTCAATTTTTTACTGTTGTTATTAATCCTCTTCTTTTCTTTTTTTTTTTGCCATTCTGGATGTGGCAAGTGGCAAGTGGCAACAGAGACAATTGTCTCGAAAGTGCAACTTTAAATCTTTAAGATGTGAAATATTATTAGATACAGACTTCGCAGAGCGTAAAGTTTATTTTTTCAACAAAACAATTCAAAACATATTTTTTTTTTTCAACAAAACAATTCGAAACATAGGAATCTCGGGCTTTGTTCAACAGACATAAATGTAGTAACTTTGTCTAATCATTTATTTAAAGTGTCACTCACTATTCTTCTCACTATCCAATAACCTCTGTTCATCACCTAATATCAAGGAAGCATATATATATATATATATATCAAACAGAGAAATATTAAAATTTAGACACCTAAAGACCGCTAAACGGACTATATAAAATTACACGATTGAGCCACAAAGACACAAACTATATTTTCTTTTGGTTTTATGCACGTTGAGAAATCTGAAGAAGATTCTCAAAAGGCTTTCATTACAATAGGCATTGGTATTTGGAGTATTTCTTAGTTAGGATCTCGTGATCATTAAATTTAGATACCTAATTGTGGTTAATTTAAACCTAATTTGTAGTTGGTACTTTTTAACCATGAAATAGTAGTAGTAGTTTTACCCCCCAAAAAAAAATAGAACCAGGAAAACGAAAAACTAAAGAGAATGGGGTGAATGATGAAAAAAGGAAACATAGGTGTCAAAATGTAAGAAAGGTGAAAAAGTAGGGCTCAGAAAGTAGGTACAGGCCCACTCTTTGGTCCGAATTCCGACAAGTCACTGTAATGTTGACAGTTGAGTGATGATAACTGATAAGTGGGAGACCTTTCCAGACAATAATAAGTTACCTATTTTTACTATTTAGCCCTCAGTTTTTAGAGCTTTTCTCTCCCTTCGTAAATCATGATATATCTCTCTAATTTTAAAAGTTTTTTTGTACACAAAATAATAAACAGAGACTATTTTTTAAAAACTAAAATAGTGATCTTATTTTGTTGATACATAATTATAGAAAAAAAAAATTATCGCTTTGTTTTTGTGTATATACAAACATAATTATACATAATTACATCCGATTAAAACGATCCACTTTCTTCCATTAATAAGAGGGACGACATAATTCAGACTTAAGAAGGCTTGGACCAAATCGAACGCGAACGAACTCTTCTATTGCCAATATTTAGACCCTTATTGGTAATTATGAAATAGTCAAGTGTATTTTTGGTAATATCTTAAGAAACATATGCTCTCTATACATTTGTACAGAAACCTATGAAAGTCTTGACAAGGAAGAAGAAGAAGAATTGGAAGATAGATTTGCTTTAATCATCTTCACGAATGTGCGAAGTCGTGTGTTTTGTTTTATTCTTCTGAGAAGCTCTCTAACATCTAGATCCGACCAAAAAAGATGTCACAATGTGGATGAAAAGATTAGATAAAATCAGGCTGACCTGTGGAAGTTAAGCAACGATGCCACATTCGACTATTGGGATCAACCGATTTCGCATAAGCAATCACTTCAGGGATCGGTAAGTAAGCATAATGTGTGTTGATTATCCCCACAGTGATTCCACTGTACCCTGCAAACGCTCCATGAACCTGTTGTTGCGGTAGAGAGAGAGAGAGAGAGAGAGATGATAAATCAAAATCAAATGTAGTTTGTAAACAGTTTAAGTTATGTTGGAATAAAGGCGATCAGAAACATTACAGCGTTTTGTCCTAAAACCGTGCAGAGGATTCCATCTGATGCATTCGCTCTGACAGCTCGGATCATGTATGTTGGATCTATATACTTGACATCCGCAGAAACACCAATCTCCTTGAAATATTTCTTCGTCTGTATTTACAATTGTCTCGTTAGTCACATTATTATTATTCATCATGATTGAAGAGACTCAAAAAATTAACCTCTTGTTGAATGTGAACACCGATGTCACCGAGTACTTTGTTTCCAGACGCATCTTTCGCATTCGTATTCTCAAGGAAACTCTGCAATCAAAAAAAGAAAGAATGTTAAAGTTTCTTGTTCATATCTAGAGCCAGACGATCTGATTTCGACTTCTTTTACCTGACCGGCTCCTTCTGCAACACAGATAACAGCAGAGCCTTTTGTTTCGATAAGGTACTTCAAATGTTTCAACACACCATGAGGTCCATGGAGATTGAAATGAACCTTAATGATGAAAAGACTTTAGTTAGTTAATATAGAAGCAATCTCTCAGATGATTTAAGAAGCAAGAAAAAGAGACAAGAGAAGGTACCTCGGGGATCAGACAAATGTCGACTTGTCCGCTCGCTAAGGAAGCTTGCATGGCGATGAATCCACTGCTACGGCCCATCAGTTTCACAACGCCAATGCCATGATAAGCACTATGTGCCTCGATGTAGGCAGAGTTTATAGCTCGTTGTGCTTCTTCAACGGCAGTGTCAAACCCGAAAGTTTTATCCATATGCAGAATATCATTATCGATTGTCTTGGGTACACCAACCACAGCTACCTTCATCCTTCTCTTACGACACTAACAAAAACATAGACAAAGAAAGGGTAAATCAAATATTGAAACAAAAAAAAGCTTCGAGTGTGTGTGTGTTAAGTGTTAACAAACCTCATTGTGTATAGCATTGGCACCAGCATGAGTTCCGTTACCGCCAAGCACGAAAAGCATGTTGATTCCTCTCTCCTATTTTGATAGAGAGAGATTTCAAAACACTGTTAATACTTAATAGTCAGTCATTAGGAGTTGACAACTGATTCGAATGACCAACCTCCATGCTGTCCACGATCTCACTAACAGTCGGTCCTCCACGCGAAACCCCGAGCAAGCTTCCACCGGATAGATGTATATTTTGCACCACTTTCCTCGACAGCTAACAAAAACCAAACAAGATAGGAAAAGTCTTTCATCAAATGGATTCTTGGCAAGAATACGTTTTCTTGAAATAACTAACAAATAATACCGGCATTTCAGCTAGGTTCTTATCAGAGAAGCCACGATAACCGAAAGGAATCCCAACAACGTTCTTCACACCATATATCTCTAAAGTGATCACAATCTAACAACAACAACAACAACAACAAAAGTCAAATCATAAGAGCTTCTCTCTACATGAAAACAAATGTAGCAATTACTCATTAAACTCACATGTCTTATGACGTCATTGAGACCAGGACAAAGCCCACCACAGGTTACAATCGCTGCCTTCACTTTCTCAGGTCTGAAGTATATCTTCTCTCGTGGCCCCGCACGATGAACCCTAAATAATAACCATAACCAATCCTTACAAACGGAAACGACAATAGTTCCCAAACTCAAAAACAACAATTGTCATTTTATTATTATTTACCATTGCTCAATCCAAGTGCAGTCAGGATCAATACACACAGCTCCAGCAGAAGTTGGTGATGAGTAGTTTATAACCTGATCAAAATCAAAATCAAAATCCAAACTTTGATTCTAGTCTTTAACTAATTACCATCATTAGAGAGGAAATAAATATACCTTGAGAAGCACTCTGTCTTTGTTATTAATGTATCCGTGCCATTCTTCATCGGACGGGTAACCTCCGGAGAAATCTGCCGTCGGAGACCTACCGGAGACAAACAAACAAACAAAAATCCACACTTTCAGCCCTGAAACGATCATGAGTCCGTGAACCAGAAATTGTTTGAAAAAAGTCAATGGGATTTTGGGAATTAGTGACCTCATCTTGAGACAAAACGTGGAACGGATGGCTTCTGCATCTGGGAACACATCAGTGATGTGAGGGATGTTGAATCGCTCCTCGAAATCTCTCTCATACTTTACTTTCCAATCGGGATCACTGAGATCAATCTCTGCCGCTGCTCTCACCGCCGCCGCAGGTCGTCCAAGAATCCGCAAGGAATTCGCCGGCAATATCGGTTTCCGGAGGATCAAAGAAGCGATTGGAGAAGAGCGGAGGAAGACGGAGTTTTTGTGAGATATGCCTACGGCCACGGTGGTCGAACCGACGCCGGTGCCGGTAAGCATATCCATGGAGAAGGATGATCGGATCTTAGCTTTACAGTTTCCCACTAAAAGTAAAGACTTTTGGAGGGAGATTTATGTAGAAAAACAGAATCGCTTTTATTCTTAGCCGTCGGATCGTAAGATCTCTGAGTTTCTCCAATTTTAGCTTCCTAGATTGACGAAGAAGTAGGTAGGCTAAGTAGAAACCAAATCTAATGTGATCTAATTATTAGAACCAAATCTAACAAATACTATCTGATTAATATTGTCAAAAAACAAATAGCTATATGGTTAATTTGCTAGAGATAGTCAAATTTGGCAAATAAAACAAGCAGTAGTGGTGTGTCTCTCATTCTCAATAGGCTAAAACTGTCGAGGCTCATTTGTATATTTTGTAAATTATGTGATGGTTGTTCCTTTAATTAATCGAAAGTCTGTTCAAAAATATTCCCAATGATATTTGACTTTCACATACGTCGCATCGCAACGAAGAGTGGATTTATAAATGAGAGAATACCACGTAACTCCTACGCTATCCACCACCGATCCATAATTTAATGAAACGAATATTGAAGGAATAATACGAAGAGATTGAATAAAGAGTCTCTCTGGTCTAGGGACATGAGAAACAAACAATGAATAACAGTGTGTTTCTTTGATCAGGATGAAACAGATCAGAGTTCATTTCGGTAATTTGTTCCGGAGATAGAGTTTTAATTCGAGGGTTTGCGATGGGCTTTGATACATTAATCATTATCAAAAGAGAATATATTTTGTTCGTTAATAAATTTGACTTTTGACGATGTTATCGTCACAGATATACTTTATATATTAATTCCACCGATAGCAAAAATACCCCAAAATATTATTTACTTTTGATAGCCAGTTTATGTCTAGTTTTGTGACCATTTATCAGCTTGTCTATACATGATCGTCTAGAGACGAAACTTTTCATGTCATACAGTTGATTAAATCTCTAGTTTTCTTCCTTTAAATAAAATCACATGAAACCCAATTTTATTCATTTTCTCCTAAAAGTATGTTCTAATTCCAATAAAATTTTGGGATTTCTAAGAGCCGTGCCAACTGCACAAAAAAAAACTTTGGCCTACGGCATCACATATTAAATAGTATTGGAGAAGCACATTCGTAGACTTATGTTAATTTCCATGTTTAGTTTTTGTTTAAAAGTTCAAATCACTTTTGAGACTCTTTTTCTTTAATCATTATTTAAATTTCATCACCAATATCTGTTTTTTTCCAATATTTGAGTGACTTGTCTGTTTTTCTCTTTATTACTCACTCGTATTTTCTTTCACCATTAGTTATTTTTTTTATTTTCTTTTAGCAAACTTATGTTTTTATCTTACTGTTTTTATACTGATAAAAATAACTTTAAAATATTTGTTGTCTAACATTTCTTTACCGTTTTATTTTATTTTAAAATAAGCTTAACTTTTCTTAAACTTTAAATATTTGAATATATTTGTTTCTGGTTTACGGCATCTACATACCTAGGCACGGCCCTGGATTTCTTTCTCAAAATCCAGGTACAAATAATAGATAAAAAAACTAGTGAAAACAAAACAAAAAAAAAACATGTTTGAAATTTATCAGTCTGTTAATGTTTAATTTACTTACCACAACCATGTTAACGGGGTTGTCTTTTGCAGATACAACTAGTTGAAGGAAGAAGTGTTTTAGAAAAAACATATAGAAGAAGATAGCATGTAAATGTAATGTCTTGTCGCCTTGACACAAACACATGAATCTTCTTCTTTATTTTTCAGGCAGAAATGCTTGAAAGCAATCCATAGCAGCCTTATAAGTAAAGGCATTTATTGTCACCAATATCTAAAAAAGACAGACATAAGCTTCCATTTAATTTTAATCACCTCAAGCTGAATTTCTGAATCTGCACTTAAGATATATTTGGCGCGTAAATGCTTCAAAGGCTGTTTAGTTAACGGTCACTTAAGACCCTAATATTTAAACAACTTTTAAAAACTTTCACCATGTCTTACTCGGACCACCAACTCTTGTGTGCCGGAGCCCACAAGCGACCCCATCAAGACAAATGTCAATGTCAAACGACGTAGTTTTATAACCCCATTTACAGAATCAAGTGAACAAAACAGGGACCGCATCATAAGAAAATAAACAGAAAAGGGATTTGTGAAGCCATGGACCAGCAAGACTATAGCCAACAGAATGTAAGTAAAACATATACACACATGCATGTAGTGTAACTTTCATGATGGTAATCAAATTAGCAGTCACCTACTGAATGGTTTATATAAGTATAATTGTAGGATCTTGAGAAAAGACTCTTACAGTCCAAAGAAGAAGAGAGGATCCGAGATGAGCTTGAAATGGAAATAGAAAGAAATTTGGAAGCAGAATTCAAGGATGGGATTTACAATCTCGCACTCAAGCTACGCAGGCTGTATGAACAAAGGCGGGAAAGAGAAGAGTCGTCCGATGTTTCCATGCGAAAGAGCAAGAGAGTATTGGAGGTGAACATAAGTATAAAGATGGAAGGAGATACCAAGATTGAGATCACAGAGAGGAAGAAGGAAGTAGACAACAAAAAGACGAAAAAGGCAGAGAGTTTGGACAAGAGAGAGAAGTTTACAGCTGCTGGTGATAAAGATAAAACAAGAAAGGAGAAGATGAAGAATCCAACCAGAGCTCATGAACTCATATGGAAATGGTAAAAAGAGATTGATTGGCTTGGATCTATGCCTACTTGCAGGTATCTATGTTTTCAAGTGTTTATCCTATTTAAGCACGAACAAAATAAGAGTTATATATGCATGTCACATTGTGCACCGAGATGGTAAGAGTAAAAAACACAACCATATAAAACTTAAGTTATTGTAAGCTATACCAAAATATCATATCCTATAATCCAATTCGTTTCTAATATGATTTGGAGATTATTTAGCAAGATTGTGAATCAAATAATTTAGTTTGCAAAAAAAACAAAAAAAGGCTATAGTGATCAAGAATGCATCACACAGACTGTAAGGCACCGGCTTGCGGAGTATCTAGCAGAGAAGTAACAGCACCTTCGTAGTTTAAGAAACCCATGAACCAGAACTCATGGTCATCCACCGAGATCACCTGTATGTACTTTTCTGCTGCATTAACTGTGCTTGACGAAGGGTTCACCGATTTAACCTGATGTAATGGGATCACTACCTGTTTTTAACAAGAAGATATCAATATTTCATGCAAATCAAGAAATGAAAAAAAAAACAAATGAATAGTACCTTGTAATAGCTCCATCCAGTTTGGCCAGTAGAGACTTTATAAGAGAGAGGGTTATCGCTAGAGTAGGCAAGTTTCGAAGTGGAAATGTAGAGAACCCCCATGACCGGACCAGCTGATGTTGACAAGTAACATGCGTACGAGTTTTGCAGCTGTTCCTCTGCATCTGTCTCAAATGTTTGCCTGAATATCTTCTCATATCCTCCTTCTGCAAAGACCTTCGTGCTCTGTGCAATCCTTCCCATTGCTGCATCCGCAAAGCTCGGTGCAGTTTTCACTGATTGAGTAAATAAAAAACCAACATTGTAATCACATCTTAAACAGAGGAATGGATGCACATTTCCAGATGGATAATATGAGATCGGAAAACTCACGGTGCTGCCACGTGTTCCCGGCAAGGCTCTCCGCTTTGATCGCTGCTTCTCCGACTCTCCTTCCCCATCTCCCAAGCGCGTCTTTTACAGACTCCATAGTTTCTGATCCGATTCAGAAGAGATTACAGCGTTTCATTGGACAGAGACAAAACATTGCATATATAGAGATGAAACGACACTTACCTTTCAACGAGGCATCGGAAGTTTCAGCCGGAGCAGGAGCGACGTATGGATTAGGATTAGATCCCGCGGCGGAAGAAGAAGACGATAAGGCCTTGTGATCCGGTGCTCGTGATTCCGACACCAATTCCGGGTTCCAATGGACCGATTTCCTCGATCCGGACGACGATCGAGTCGGAGTTTGATCGGCCGTCGTATCGATTACGTCCTGTAGCGAAGGTTTCTCGGATAAGACTACCACAGAAATCGCGTCCTCGGATCCTTTCGGTCCCTGATCCACCGGTTTCGGATCAACGCTTGGCTTCGGGTTCTGATCATTATTAATCGGAACTTCCGATTTCACTGCCGCTTCTCCCGTCGGCTGCTCCATCGTCGGATGAATGTGTGGAGTGTCTCTCTCTCTCTCTCCGGTAACTCTTCCCTGAGGATTTTTGAATTTCGCAAGTTTGGTATCGTTGGCTTTGCCTTTCTCTGTTTTTCCTTTTTCTTTCTGTTATTGTGTAAGACGGGTTTACCGGGAAAACCGGTGACTAGCCGTGAAAAGTGTCGCCAATGAGAGAACGTAGACCGGTTTTGGTTTAATTTATTGGGTTTTAGAATTTGAGATTACATTTTGGTTTAGGATGAAGGTTCTCTCCCCAATTAAAATTAATAAATTTGTAATAATAATATAAGAATTTTTCTCACAATATAAATGTCGTAATCCACAGATAATGCTTGTCTGCCTCGTCGTAAGCTTAGTGGGTACCAAGTATATTGCGCGTGGTTTAGACTATTGACAAAAACAAAAATATTATAATGTTATCTGGAGTATATCGGTTGGCACAAAATATGTCATTTTCTTACTTCGATGTAAACTTGACGGGTTATTACATTACAAAGATAGATAGATTAGAAGATTTCATCGATCTTTTACGCCGTCAAATGTTAGGATCCATGGATTACTAGAAGCGAAGATAAGTAAAAGTCATTGTAATTCAAGTTGTATTGACATGGTAAACCAGGACGTGAAGTTATCTACAACTAGTCAACGACAGCTAGTTACCAATTTTAACACGAAATTTTGTCTTGTCTTGTCTTATCTAAAAATATAACCGAACCAATCTTTAATGTTCAGACCAAATTGATAGAAAAAAAGTGATTAAACCTAACATAACCAAATCGATTCACCCGATTAGATTTATACTTTCGTTTGCTGCTCCTCCCTGTAGACAATTCTTGAAGAAAATTTCAATCTTCAAGAGACTTGGTAAAGACTATTAATTTTGATATTCAAAAGCAATAAATAAATAAAGAAGAGTTGAAAATATATGTGCTTGCATGATTCAAGAGTCCAGATATTAAATAATCCTAAACATTTTTTATAGAAATATTAGATATAATCTTCTTAACTTAACTATATATAGGGAACGTCATTGATCATTTCTCCACCACCAACAAAGACAAGAGCCTTCTCAGTTTCTCTCCTTGTCTCGTCGGTTTTTTCTAGACAACGAAAGAAATCGAAACAGAGATCAATGGCAGCTCTTAAGACATTGCAAGCTCTCATCTTTCTTGGTCTATTGACCACGTCATGTCTCGCTCAATCTCCGGCTCCGGCTCCAGCACCAATGACGCTTCTCCCACCGGTACAGTCTCCTTCTCCGGCTATTACACCAACCGCTGATTCACCTGTCCCGTTTGCTTCCCCACCGGTTCCAGTCGAAGAGCCAACTGCAGCTCCGGCGACTCCACCCACCGTCTCACCACCGACTATGTCTCCACACACTTCCCCCGTCGCTTCTCCCCCGAAGCCAGAAGGTTTGGCTCCAGCCCCATCAGGCCCAACACCATCACCATCACCAGCTCCGGCACCGGAAGCACCTGCAGCTGACTCAGCATTGACAAACAAGGCTTTCCTTGTGAGCACCGTCATTGCCGGAGCCTTGTACGCCGTCGTTTTGGCGTAAGAGAGCCTTGAGTATTACTCTCTCTCTCTCCCACTCTTCTTTGTTTTTATTTATCATGATTTGTTGACGAATCTCTCTGTTTTCTCTTAATACATGTCGTATTTTCTTCCTCTTTGTTGTTTTTTTCTTCTTCTTTTTTTTTTTTTGCTTTATACACTCTGATGGGCCATGGGACTAACCTGAGGGAGGAGATTCTGATTGTAATTTTCTTCATAATAATTTTTTGATTTTAAACAAAGTCTTCTATTACATAATCACGTTCTTACAAATTTTGATATACACGAAAAACTCTATAAATTAATAAACACGATAAATTAATAAAATCTTTTGATCCCAAGTTGGGCCGGTATAAAATATAACATAATTCAATAAAATAATAAGATAATAATATTTTTGAAACTCTTATATAAAATATAGTCCTAATAATATTATAAATTAATAATTATCATATAAAAATTTATAAATATATATATATATAACTAAAACATACTAAAATATAAATCAATGTTGTTTACTCTTTTTTAAAGTTGAAATCTTTGAAGCTCGTCTATAGTTTTTCTTATTGCATCAAAAATTCTTTTTTTAGATGCAAGAAATTTGGAGAATGATTTTGATGAAAATGAAAGCAATGATTTTCCATATCAATGAACATGTAATAAGTGAAAGGTTGTGACTTTCATAAATCTCATACAGCCAAATATAATATGGAATTAAAAAAAAAAAGAATTTCAAACAATATGACAAGTACAAAAAAATATAAACAATAAAGTAAATATTAAAATATTGAATAAAAAAGTTGTTAAAATATATTTTTGTTAAAAAATAGACAAAAAGTTAAAGAAAATATAAGAAACTTTTTATTTAATATAAATAAAATTTTAGAAAATTATCATAACTAAAAAAAGAAAATTCAACAAAATCTATTAATTAATAACTTAATAAATTAATAAAATATTAAAGTCCTGAGATTATTAATTTATAGAGTTTCTAATGTAGTATTTTACATAAATAGAAGTGGATCGGTTTAGAATAAACTGAACCAGCTTATGTCGTCTGTCTTAAAGAACATTCGAGATAGAACAATTCTGAACGTTTTATTCCTAACTCTGATATTAACCACCGTAGAAGTAATTATCGGAATCATTAAACATAAATTTTTGGTTGATAAGCAGTTATATGACTCTTATGAACATTCTTCATAAGCAGTTACTTTTTGACAAAGTCCAGGTGTATATAGGATCTGTAGTAGAGTATATACCCAAATACAAGAAAATTGAAAATCTATTTTCCAAACTCTCTAATACATCAACCCAATATATCAACAAATGAAAAATAACCATCTACGCACTTTGTGGTGGCCGAAAATAGTGATCGAAATATAAAAATATATAGTATATCTTTTTCGGTTATGGTTCCAAACTTCAAAGTGGATATCATTATGACTCTGTTTCCAGACTTTCTTCCCCTTTCTTTTGTCACCGAAATTTATCTTTTAAAAAATTCAAAAGACATCTGACTAAACTAAAAAATAAAAATTTCACAAGACGGTCAAAAAGTCTTCCACTCAACAGAATGTTCGACTAGCGACCGGATAATTAAACCGATCAACATTGGAAAATCTACCGGAAGAAAACCGAACAGCATCACCGTAACCAATAATCAACCGATCAGTAAACCGAGCCGATTCATATCCTTTTTCTCTCCTCCCAATCCCAACAATCGATTTCTCAATATGCCCATAATTATTTTCTAAATTACCAATCATACCCTTAACCTCGCGAACCAAACTCCAGAACCCATCGATCCAAGCTCTCTTCCAATCCGCATTGGAGATTTCAGACAATCTTTCTTTACAACTCTCGAGCCGCTTCAAAGCACAGACAAGCTCGATCGAATCTCCGAAGCCCAAAGTGTTTGCCCGCTCTTTAAACTCGTTCAGTCTCGTGTAAAGCTCGTTGATCGAAGACACGTAGTCTTCTCCAACCATACGGGTGATTTGGTCGGCGAGAGATTTGCCACCAGAAGAGGGTATATCCGGAATTTTACATGCTTCTTCTAGTAGATCGACGAGCGCGTCGACTTCACGCAGCAAATCAGTGTTGGTAAGAGACGAAACCATTTCTTCGTATTCGTCTTTGTGGATTGTGCTCGATGTTGAAGAAATGAAAAATCCCATGATTCTTGAAGTTGATAACAGATGCTCAAGGTATAAAGCGTACCTAAAATCATAATCAAACTTTTAAAAATCCAATCTTTACGAAATCAAAATGGAAACTTTGTTTAGTTTACTTACCATCGGACCCAAGAAGAAAGCTCCCACGTCAAAGGGGATTTCTCATCTCTGAAACTAGAAAGCTTTAGATAATTCCGACCACCGGACGCCGGAAAAACAGAGAGCTGGTCTTGGATGATGAAACGACCGTGCTTGACGATGTGATGGACGATGATCAGCGATTTGAGAGCGACGCAGGCGTCTCCGGTGGTGTGAAGACGGTCCATGATGGCTTCGACGGCAGAAGCGGCTGTGGCTCGTGAGCCAGCGCCGGCAGAGAGGAGAACGGCGAGGTGGCGATCTCCCGGCGGAGTTGAAGGGTCGTGAGTAGTGGCACGGAGGACGGAGAGATGGAAAGAGAGAGATTTGCTTTTTGGGTTTGATGAGACTAAAGCAGCTTTGCTTTGAGAAGCTTTGTCTTTGATGATTCCGATTAGATCTGCGAAACTTGTGATTCTTCCCATTGAGTAAAGCTTTTGGTTATGGTGATCTACAGAGATAGATGACTTGTTATTTGTTTGCTGGATTAATAAGAAAATGGTGAAACAAATATAATGTCTATTTATTCAGGTCAAGAATGGAAACTGTTTTTATTCGATGCAACCAACAGGGGTCAAATAATCAATATATATGGAGAGTCACTCAGATGTCGATTTATTTTTGTATCTTTTTATGTTTTCAAGCTACTTTCCATATTCCAACAATATTAAAATGGCATGTAATCGCTCAAATCGAGCATACGATGATTTCTTATTATTTACCAAATTCATAAAGGGGTATCGTTATCAAAAATTAAAAAAAAAAGGAAAACAAAAAAAAAATGATCAAAAGAATGAAAAGGAATATAAATTAATCATGATCGATCGATGTGTTTAACATAAGATTTTTTTTCTAAAATAAAGTGTTAAGAAATAACAATACTTTTGACGGAGATATATAAAATTTGTATATTTTAATTACGAAGTTGGTATAGAAAACAAAAGACGGAAAACTCGTTCTAGATATTATTATTAAGGTCGTTTTCGACTTAAACGAATAATATCCCGGTTTTAAAAAGTTTATAATAATAATAATAAGTAACCCTGTTGCCAAGAAAACCAATAACCACCTTATAGATGGGTGGAAACAAGTCGCCAGCTGAGAGCCTGAGATAGAAGAAGAAGAAATAAACAAGATGTATTCATTATGTTTACTGATTGGTAAGCAACTAACGAGTCCACCATCAAATCGATAGAACTAACGCGTAATAATTCGGTAACGATCTCATATTTGGGACTTTGGACACTTTTCATCGCGTAGCTCATCTCGGCCCCTACCCATGATCAGACTTTCATGTTTCTTGTTCGATATATTTTCCAAGCTACTGTACACAGTATATAGAGAGAACACAGTGGGAGATGCTATGGAGATCAACCGAAATCTAGTAAACAACTCATTCAATTCATAGACAAGACTGTTTGCAACCTATTTCCTCTCTTTGCATTTCAGGCCACTTGAAAATACTCTCATGTTGTGGTTTGCTATTATATTATATGTAGGGGTGTCAAAATGGGTAATCCAACCCATCCAACCCATTATCCAAATGGATTGAGAGTTAATGGGTCATGGGTTAATCCAATCCAATTAGTAAATGGATTAGGTTGATCCATGACCCATCTAATTATATGGTTTAATTGGTTAAATGGTTAACCCATGATCCATAAACAATAAACATAAATAATTTTCTAATAATTTTATCAAAATGCATTTTAAGCTCGAAAATTTGTGAAAACGCGTTTTGGGCGGGAAAATTTGCCAAAACACGATTTTGGACGAAAAATTTATGAAAATGTGTTTTGGCCGGGAAATTTTTATCAAAACACGTTTTAGGCGGGAAAATTTGTCAAAACGCGATTTTGGACGGAAAATTTGTGAATACGCGATTTCGGACAGAAAATTTGTGAAACGCGTTTTGGGCTGGAAAATATCAAAACGCGTTTTAGGCGGGAAAATTTGTCAAAACGCCATTTTGGACGGAAAATTTGTCAAAACACGATTTTGGTGGGAAAATTTGTCAAAACGCGTTTTGGCGGGAAAATATCAAAACGCGTTTTAGGCGGGAAAAATTTGTCAAAACGCCATTTTGGACGGAAAATTTGTCAAAACACGATTTTGGCGGGAAAATTTGTCAAAACACGTTTTGGCGGGAAAATATAAAAACGTGTTTTATGCGGGAAAATTTGTCAAAACGCCGTTTTGGACGGAAAATTTGTCAAAACACGATTTTGGCGGGAAAATTTGTCAAAACACGTTTTGGCGGGAAAATATCAAAACGCGTTTTAGGCGGGAAAATTTGTCAAAACGCCATTTTGGACGGAAAATTTGTCAAAACACGATTTTGGGTGAAAAAAATTGTGAAAACGCATTTTGGGAGGAAATTTTTTATCAAAACTTGATTTTGGACGGAAATTTTGTAAAAACGCGATTTCGGACGGAAAATTTGTGAAACGCGTTTTGGGCGGGAAAATTTGTCAAAACGCGTTTTGGGCGGAAAAATAGTGAAATCGTAAGTTTTGGTGAAAAATTGTGAAACCTGCATTTTTTGCGAATTTTTTTTGTGAAAATTATATATTTGGGGAAAAAACTAAATTTCATATTTTGTTGGGTATAATTTTGAAAAAAGAAAAAAATTGGGACGGGGTAATTTGTAAAATCATGTTTTTTGTAGACAAAAAGTGAAATCATAATTGTGGAAGGACTAATTTGAAAAATAAATTAATGTATGATGAGAATGTGATAGTTAACCATTTCATCCATCAATCCATTTCAATTTGACCCATTTAATCCACAACCCATTTGATCCACAATCCATTTGATCCATTAATCCATTAGAACCAAAAAATTTGATCCATTAGAGTTAATGGGTTGGTTGGGTTTGGTCAACCCATAAATTTCAACCCATTTTGACACCCCTAATTATATGATAGGATTTTCTTGTTAATATTTCAAAAATCTCTACATAAAGATGCATTTATCGTAACAAAGGTTCCAAAAAAATAAAAATAATAACATTCTTAAAAAAAAAAAAAGAGATATATATGCTATTTTGCATCACAAAATTCTCAAAACTTCACCAAATGCATGCTTTCATCGTGTTATGAAAACGAAGTTGTCAAAACACCAATGCCTGTTTCGATAATATATTTCGCAACAAGTTAGGAACCGATCAATTAAAAAAAAAACCCAATATATATATATATGTCTTCATTATTAAATTTCAAGCACTCTTACAGGGAGTATCAAGCTTATTTAGCGAGTTGCTAAATATTCAGTATTTAATTACCACTCGTATGTATATTGGAAAAAGAAAAAAAAAGAATATTCACCACTGACCACTTAGCGTGGCTAACATCAAACTATGACGTCGTCATTTCAGCCGTTAGATTTCTGTGATCTAACGGAACCCGTGTTTGACTTTGAAACGAACAAACCCCATCGATCCGATTTCGCATCGGACCCGACTTTGTGACTGCTCTCCTCGCCGCTCCGGCAAATGTTCCTTCTGCCTTCGACCGTCAAATAAGCGTCGAAACTTCTCGTTCGTTTAAGCCTCCGTCCTTTCGCCGCCATTATTCGCATCTTAACGTCGTCCGGCAATCGCAGAGTAAACCTCTCAGCTTCGTCACTGAGTCGACCCATCGAATGACCAGTCGAATTCGACCGCGGAAACTTACCGGCGATTTCAGAACTCGGCCGCCTGTGGTGGCTTCTCGCTGCATCAACAGTCTCCGATTCTCCCGCGAGACAGCCGTCAATGTCAATCGCGACGTGATCTCTCATCGGAGCTCGAGTCGCCGTGTCATCTTCCTCGCCGGTTTCATCCGATTTCGCCGTGAGATTGGATCTGCAAACAGGGCAAGTGGCGTGGGAGTAAAGCCAAGCGTCGATGCAATCGATATGGAAGATATGGTTACAAATCGGAAGCAACCGCACCGTCTCGCGATCCTGCAATTCGTTGAGGCAAATCGCACATTCCATATCACCGGAACCGATCTTTGATTCCTTAACGAAGGAATAAGCGAAGACAGGGAAACTCTCAAC
This sequence comes from Erythrophleum ivorense, assembly GCA_026724425.1. Lineage (NCBI taxonomy): Eukaryota > Viridiplantae > Streptophyta > Magnoliopsida > Fabales > Fabaceae > Erythrophleum > Erythrophleum ivorense. Next base: position 291,031 of record JAIUCV010000274.1, read on the forward strand.
GACGGCGTCGTCTAGGCCGCCTCGCCGTGAACAGCCGTCGTAAGCGCGACGGCGGTAGTATCTAGTGGAGGATCCGGGATTCGAGCGATAGCAGTGGCGGAGATAGACAGAGACTAATCCGACGGCGAAGAAGATGAAGACGAGGACGGCAAAGACGGTGGTCTTCGACGGAGCTTGAGCCGATTGCAACTCGCGGTGACTCGGTGTGAGTGATTGTGCATTGGCTTCTCTTTGTACGATGAAAGCCACTGTGATCAGCTGGAAGATGATCCAACGGGAAGAATTGAAACGATGGACAGGTGTCATCGTTCATTCGAAACGACGCCGGAAGCAAGAGTGAATAAGAACCGTTGGCCGGGATTAACCGGTTGAAGTTCGTCCACGTCGAATTGCAAATGTAAATGTTTTTGATTATCAGACGCAGAGGTTTAACAAAATACGGAGAATGGGTATATACTTAAGAGAGGAGAAAGAGAGAGTTGTCTCGAGAAAGCTTCAAAAGGCTAAAATTATATAATTTGACTTTTTGATTAACTTAAGAAAAGTTTTTTAAAAGGGACACTAAGCTGAAATTTGTCAAATTGGGGTTTGATAACTTCGTCACTAGTTTATTTTATTAGTCATTTTTCTCAACTTGTTCGAGGAAATAGTCTTATCCACTAGATTGTGTGCTTCGTTTATATGTCAACCATGTCGATCCACATGTTCACAGTATATACACAAGTTGGATAGGCTCAAATTAATCAATTCATAGAGGTCAGGTATGTTTCATCGTACTGTTGCTTTTCCTTGATTTCAGACAAGAAATAACAAACAAACACACGCACACAAAAACAACAGAAGTTGATATTCCGTTTCAGTGGTGTGTATCGCCTTGGCCAAAATTAATAACAAAAATTATATTTGTGGCCACACTGACAATCCAAATGATATAACAACTGAAGAGGTATCAAATTTCGCTTAATGCGTTGTTTAGGGTTTTATCATTTACCGGTTAAAATGTATAATTGAATACAAACTAATAAAAAGATTTTAATTGGTTAAATTAATCTAGAGATGGTAAAGGCAAGTTCAGAGAGTGACGGAAACAGAGTGCAAAACGTTGTAGTGATCTATGAAAGGATTAACAGTCATGACAGCATTAGACCACTCAATATTGCCCCAAATCTCGCCTCCTTGGGGTCGTCTCATTGCACACCAGATCTCAAGACGATCCCCATTGATGACGTCCCAAAAGAGCATAATGTTCCCACCAGAGTTGCTCAGTCTAGCCCCGGGAAGTAAATCTTCCAATTCCTGGCTTACACCTAACGGAGGTCTTATACCATGCTTGAGCTTATTTATATTGGTCCCACCGATGGAGCAACTTCTCACCAAAGTGGACCACTCTGGAATGAAGGAGATTCAGATTCAGAGAGACCAAACCCTTGACCTCCTTGGTATTCATCATCCCCTTTGGTCCACGCCAATCCAACTCATCTGGCTCACACCAAAATATAGTCCCGTTTCTACTAAGACAGCAGATGAGATTACCAACCATACACCAATCCCTTCGGTTTCCTGTCACTTGACCACTTGACCACTATTCCCTCTTCCCCATTTACCTTCCCTCGGCGAGTAGTAACAGGTTTCATCTGTTCCATCCACTGCGTAAACCTTTTGATCCCTCACCACACTGTCGTGGATAATCTTATTGCCATTCTTCCGAGCCAGCGCCAAAGTTTCCCAAGTTTGAGTCTTTGGGTCGAACACCTCTCCAAACTTTACCACGTCGCACCCTCCTAACACGTAAATCTTCCCGTCTACGACTCCAACAGCCGCGTAAGCTCGAGCCACTCCCATGGAACGGACGCTGCGTAGACGTATGTTTCGGTGCGACCCACCTGCGATCGGATCTTGTAGAGATCAGGGGAAGCCACTAGAGATCGATAACTCTTGGAGGCCAGAGATAAGGCGGCACGATCCAATCTCGAGACTCGAGCCAGGCAGTTCAGAGCCACGTCATCTGGCAGCGACGAGGACGGAGACCCCTCCATGTTCCTCTTCTTCTGCGGTGGCTCGTCCGAATTGGACATCGACTCAATTCAAAGGTCTCTGTTTTTATAGGTTAATTAAGAACTGACCAAATCCCGACAGAAGTAGGAAAGCTCTTAACGATTGTTACTTTTTTAAGTTTTGAAATTGATTTCTGGTTTAACAATTCTCATGTTTTTAACTTTCTTTTTTTTTTTTGGTCAACTCTGATAATTTTTTAACATTATAGTAAATTTTAACCACATAAAGAATTATCCTAAAATACCATTAAATCAAGCAAAAATAGAATCACTAAAAAAAAAAAAAAAAGTTACTCAATTTCGAGGGAAAATGATAAAAGAATTTCCCAATTTTTGCAAATTAGACCCAGACATTCTTGTAAGCAAAATATATATCCAAGTTTATCTTGACCGTGCAAAATTATACTCGTATAAAGTCAACTGTAGTTGCATTAAAACGATGTCAGAAGAAGAAAAAATAAGAGAGCAGAGTTTACAATTTAGCTTCTTACAATCCCCATAATCAACTTCGGAAAATAACATAAAAGAAACCACTCGTTTATTCTCCTCATCCTTCTATCTCACCACCTCCTTGCCAAATTTGTTCTGTCCTCTCAAATCTCTGTAACTCTTTTGTCGGCTCAATCTTCTCATCCTCACCCCCAAATTCAACAAATTTTTATCTCTTTCACAGTTCACTCGTATCATCATCATTTATTTCAGATTCTATTTCTTCACACAATTCCAACTGAAACTCGTTCATAAGTTGATAATTTTTTTCTATGAAGAAAGTCGAAGAAGAAGACTCAATCACGCGAGCGGTATATGTTTGTGACCATGGCAATGAGTTTTGGCTTTTTCCGTGATACATCCCTCCTCTTTTCTCGGAAAAAAAAATTGTTTGATCATCAACCTCAACGATCACTATCAGTCCTTTCGTCTTTGCATAAAGCTCTACGATTTCATATTACAAGAACCAAATTAATCACCGCATAGTTGTTACAGAGCAAACAAAAAGGATAAAGCTTTTGTGGTTGGGTTAAAATTTGAAAACATTAATAGATATAGTTTTTAGCTACTACTTACTAGAGAGGGTACAAACTTAACATTCATACCAAATAAAAAAAAACTATAGAAACTTTAAACTCTGGTGTAGTGAAAATGAGTAAAAGCAACCTCTCGTAAACCGTTCATTTCTGCCGTTCTTGTAATTTTAACTTATTTAGCTCAAACTTGTGTAATCCTATTATTAATCCATTTTTCTCTCTGACGGTAGTGTTGTTTGAGGAGCCCATAGTTTTGGATAAATTCGAAGAACCAAACCTGATTATCAGTCTTGTTCCCCCACCCACAGCCTTTCTCCCACCATTTTGCATTCCCTCCCATATATTAATGTTTTAATAAATAGATCTCAAATCAAACATATGGGATTAAATATACAATATCCTTTTAGTTTAATATCTTATCTAATTTTATAAATTTGATCAGGAATGAGTAATTTCACTAATGATTTTGTCATCAAATCTTTTGACGTATGTTATGACGTTTCTTATTTCTTAGAGGATAGTGTGAATTTAAATCTATTTGTTAAATCCATCTTACGTATCCAGTTTTCGCTGTTTAATAATCTCTCTGTGAATTTATTAGTTTAGAAAAGTAGAAACACCCTATAAAATAAAAATAGGGTTTAAGCTGCATATAAACCCATACGGTGACGTATCACATATTCCGTCTTGTCTAAGCCGAGCCGAGCCGAACCAAACAAACTCTGTTCCCGTTTCATTACAAACTTAACCCTGGTTACATTTTAACCCCTTTATCTTAACCAAAGCTTGGTTTATTTAAAGAAAGAGAAAGTGTGAAACCAACTTGTTCATATTGAAAACGAAGAAACCTTGTTCTCACTCTCCATCTCTCTCCTCCTTTAGCTTCCTCTGAAAATAGAATACCATTTTCTTCTACATAACCCAAATTTGAAGTTTCTCTCTTTAACACCAATCCGTTTCTTTCTGATAAAAGAAACGATTCAAACTTTTTTGGTGTCATGAAGAGACTAAGCAGCTCAGATTCAATGTGTGGACTTATCTCCACTTCTACAGGTTTTACAAAAAAAAAAAAAACAAATTGTTCTTTCTTCTTTTAGCAACTTTCAGACAAAACCCTTTGACCCTTTCTTCTTCGAATTTCACTTTAATACCAAATTATCACAATCTATCCTGTTTAATTTTTTGCTTTTTCTTATTGACAAACTCATTGGTTTACACTTACAACAGATGAGCAGAGTCCAAGAGGGTACGGAAGTAGTTTCCAATCTATGCTTGATGGTTACGAAGAAGAAGGTACGATAGCCGAGGAATATTCCGGTAACCACCACCACGTGGGTCTATCGGAGAAGAAGAGACGGTTACGCGTCGACCAAGTCAAAGCTCTTGAGAAGAATTTCGAGCTCGAGAACAAACTCGAACCCGAGAGGAAAACGAAACTAGCACAAGAGCTTGGGCTTCAACCTCGTCAAGTAGCGGTTTGGTTTCAGAACCGTCGTGCACGGTGGAAGACAAAACAGCTCGAGAAAGACTACGGCGTTCTTAAAAGCCAATACGATTCTCTCCGCCACAATTTCGATTCCCTCCGCCGCGATAACGATTCCCTTCTCCAAGAGGTGAAAAAAATATATTCAATTTTAAAGATTGAAAATCATAAAGAAATCTTTTTTTTTTTTAATAACTGAATTTTGAAATTTGTTTTGGTTGCAGATTAGTAGAATAAAAGCTAAGATCAACGGAGAAGAAGATAACAGTGATATCTCCGCCGTCAAGAAAGAAGAAGTTTCGCTGCCGGAGAAATCAATTCACAAGACGGATCCGATTCCTTCGTCACCTCCTCAATTTCTAGAACATTCATCCGGTTTTAACTACCGGCGAAGCTTCACCGATGTTTGCGACCTTGTACCGAATTCTGTCGTCGACGCTGGATCTTCCGACAGCTGCGATTCAAGCGCCGTTCTCAACGAAGAGAACAGCTCCGTTAACGTAAGGCTGACGCCGTCCGCGACTGTTACCTCTGGGAAATTCTTACAGTTCGTGAAAACAGAGCAGTCGGAGGATCACGACGATTTTCTGAGCGGCGAAGAGGCTTGTGGTTTCTTCTCCGACGAACAGCCACCGTCTCTTAATTGGTATTCCGCGTCTGATCATTGGACATGAGAATCGTTAATCGGAGGAGACTGAATCATCGATTTCTCTTGTGCTCTGTTATTACTCTCTGTGGGAAACAGAATCTAGGGCAAAAGTGGAATAATCGGTAATAAGGAATTAATTAGGATTAAATCCACGGGAATTGTTAATTGGGGTTAAAATTGTAAACTGTGCTTACTCCCGTTAGAAAATGGAAAATGATGACGTGTGATTATTTTCTCCGTAGCCGGCCGCAGCTTTTCTCCCCACGACCGCGACATCTCTCTTTCTTTTATACTGTAGTGTATATTTTCAATAATCATTTCTTTTCATCCGTGAGAACGACAATGTACTATTTGATCACGACAAGAACAAATTCATCTTTGTCATTTCCTTTATTGTATACCAATGGAGGATAAATCTAATGTTACAATCAACAGTAAAATTCACAACAGTTACTTTTTTTGTTCTCTTCAACATTAAAAGAACCTCGTGGTTTTACACTGTGTCATTGTTTTTTTTTTTTTTTAACCTTGTTTACGATAAAAATATATATATCTTGGTAGAAAAACATACTTTGGTCCTATTTATTTGTACTGCTAGTAGTTTGTTTGTTCTCCATTTCTAGTACAAACCAATTAGTAGTAGTCTTGTTCTCCATTACTTTTTCTACCAGAATTGTTCTTCAATTCTTGAAAGTGGCTTTTAGAAACGGTGGAAACCTGATGATTCCCGTTAAAAGGTTTTGATGGCTGATTTTGGCGAAGGACAATAATATTTTTCTTCGAAAAGAAAAGTCAGAAATTTTCCCCCACACAAAAAGGTGCTAAATTAATAAATACTACTTCTTCCATTCTTAAATATACGATGTTTTAGTTTTTTTTTTTTCCATAATATAATATGTTTTAGAGTTTTTAAGTTATTTTTTATTAGTTAATGATTGTATATTAATTACATTATTTGAATACTTAGACTATTATTGGTTAATATTAATTTAAAGTAGTTGGGTGGAAAGAAATATTAAATGTTTGTTAATATCTTAATATATGTCAAAAAAACCAAAACATCTTATAGGACTGGCTTGTGAATTGCTACCATCATCATCGAGGTGCTTTTATGTTTATGATTGTGAGTACGTTTTTACGTGGAAGCATGGGACATTGTTTTTAGTGAATGATGAAAACATTCTGACACAGTCAGAGAAGCTTTTACCATTGTCACGGATCAAATCTCCATATCTGAAATCGAGGCATTCAAATCATGAGATGACGCAAAAAAATACAATTATTATAACTAGTATTTGATCCCTTGCATTATTTTTGAAGTTTATCATATATTATAGTAATATTTTTTGCTTTTGTTTTTCTTTAATTCTTCTTTTCTTTTCCTAAGTGAAGTTGTTGTAGTGAACACAAAAAGATAGAGCTGAGGTAAATTCAACTATTAGTTACTTCTTTACTACCTTCTAGAGTTACTGAAAAGTTTGATATAGCCGATCAAATGATAATTTGTTTATTTTAAACGTTTGATAATATGTTTTTTCTCTTCTAAATGCTAAATATCTTTGAAGAAATTATAATTTAAATAAATTATCATCAAATAAAGTTAGACAACAGCGATTTTTATATACTTTCGATTATTATCTTGTTGCCAAATGGCAGAGAAAAGTAGATGGGGCCTACACTGTAGCTTCCTTATTTTCTTTATACGAAGCTGCGAGAAAAAGGGTCCCGCATACCCATGTGATGTAGGGCCACGAATACATCAAAGAACATGTCGTTTTCGTCATTGCCATTTGTCACTATCCAACGAAATAAACAATTTTGGTTTAAAATTCGAATATTTTATTTATATACTTTTGAGAAACTCAGAAAAAAGCTCGCAGGATAGCTGGAGGAGGATAGACACGTGTACAGTGTTATTTTCTCAGCCTTCCGATTCCACGGCATCTAAGTTGTTTCATCTATTCACAACCGTCTATTTCACTGCTTTATTGGACCATTCGAAGTTTCACGATCAGAGATAGAGGGACGGTTTGATTTGGTAAGATGTTAACCGGTCGATACAGGGGGTGAGGAGTTTATATTTCCCTGTTAAGAAACAAATAACTAAATTTCGTGTTACCAGGCATAAAATTAGATAGAATTTTGCACATTTTTGTCATAGTAAGTGATAGAATTATAGCATCTTAAACTACGTAGCAGCTATAAATATTTTTGTAATGTCCATTTTTAACCCTATACGTTTTTTCTATGCTATAGCGTATGAATATAATAAATGATATTTTAATTGAAATATATTGCTCGATGGAAAGAATATGATCGCCTTTATTATTTTTTCCGATATAGGTTATGTTTTTCAACACTCTCGTGTTTACCAGGGCCCGCCTGTAGAAATTCAAATATGCTTTGATGGTGAAAGGGTTTGTGTATGAATATTTATTAAATGTGTATAAAGTATAAACAAACACGCAAATGGGTTTAAATAATGAAAACAATTTGTCAATTTTTAATTACAAGGTGTGGTCATTTAGAAAGGTCTCTCTCAGTCTCGGCTCTCAATTCTTTATTTCTGTAAATTCTTATAATACTCTAAAATTGGAAATATGTAATTAGCTGATGTGATCCTTTGGGTAATTTAACTATACACAATAGTAAATTTTTGTTGAAAATAATACATTTGTGAGTCTTGTTTATGATATTTAGAGACTAGTTAGCTCGACGCGAATGTTCGACTGCTCGATCCGATGTAATTTCAACTTTCAAACTTAAGAAAAAAAAACATAAATTATAACTCCTCCAATACCAAAATTGCTTACCGCTTTTTTCCCGTTAACCAACTTTTTATACTAATCAGATCCATTAATTACTTTACCAAGTTTTACTCGGCGAATGTAAAATATACGCCTCTGTTCTTTAATATTTGATGTTTTAGACTATTAAATATATTTTTTGTTAATTAAGGACATTTTTAGATAATTCTATAATTTTATTGGTTAATAGTTATTTAAAGTGAAAAAGTAATACATTAATAGTTAAGTATTAATTGTTTCTTAATTGAAGTGAAAATTTTAAAACATCAAATATTAAGAAAAAAAAATGTGTAAAAACGTCCACATAAGAGTGTAACTACAGTTTTTAAAAAACACTAATGCAACTTTAGTAAGAGCGTCATTTGGTACATCATCATTGATTTCCTTATTTTTTTAGTGTTTCTGAAAAGGAAAATAGATTTACAACAAATCAAATGTAAACAAACAGCGCTAGTGCGATTGCGATTTGTAAGGAAAATGGACGATACAACAAAAATAAATTAAATTAATCAATATAGACAAATATTAATAAGAAACAAAAAGTGGTAAATTACAAACCAATATAGTAAATTCTAATTTGAAAAAAGATTTGGAATACGTTTACGAAAGACCCGTTGTAGTAGGAGACAGCTTATATACGGCTCGCGCCGGGTTAAGCGAGAGAGTTAGACCAAATAGCATTTTTATCAAACGACAACACTTTGTCTCGATTAAAAGATGATATGACACGTGTCTGTCAACCACTGGTCCTAACTCCTAAAACCTAGTGGAGCCTACATTATTCGTCGTTTTTCCTCTTTCTCCGACTATGTTCCAGGGACATAAAACGCAAAGAGATGTGTAGCAAAAGCTCACTTAAGTTAATTAGCTGTAATTTTATGAATTTGTAAAAGCTTTTGACAAAGTTATAGTAGCGAGTTGAGACAATGTTAATTTCACCTCAGAAAATTTGGAAGTATTAAGAATTCCAAAGCAGTCTATGCAATGTTGGTCGAAGCAACAATCAGAATCCTCCCATGATGAGCAACACGATAATACTTTTGTTGTTGCACTTCATGTGTTGGAAGAACATGATAAAATGGCAAAACTTTGACAAAATCACCCATCTCTCTATCGATTTTGCGCAAAGCTTCTTAATCTCCTCTTCGTGGTTCGCGTGGGTAACTAAACAACAGTTATAAGGAGCAAGAGTTTGTGATGTATTGTGGCCCAACAGTTTCCTTGTTATTGGGCTGATCCGCCCAAATCAGATCCAATCAAACAAAGAGATAGTTGTGTAAAGCATCGTTTTTTTCATTTACAAAATTAAGAAATTAACAATTACAGAGTAATAACAATCTCTAATGTATTCCTACATAACAGCCTAATAGGCAATTAAAGTTTACTTTGATGCTAACAAACCTTTAACTTTTTTTGTTTGTTTTATCTTCTGTTCTCGTCATCACTACGTACCTCCTTTTGATCTGGTAATGCAAAAGCTTTTAAATCCACTTTGTGTCAAACAGATATTTTGACATTATCATCTAAAAGAATAATCTTTACTTCTTTTTCTTGGCTTTAATTTTTCTTTACTTTGACAGTAATGGGTTTTTGGAGTCACATTTTCCTTTTGTTCTTTATGTTGTAGTTGTTCTCTTCTCTATCTTCTTTACTCTCTTTCTTTTATGGATTCTGTATAACTGTTCTTTAGACACATAAAGTAGATATCAAGTTATCAACAGTTGTCAAAAAAAGAAGAAGAAGAAGTAGATATCAACATGGGAAGCTCATACTAATTATGGTATTAGCAATATAGCATATACGTGTGTGTGTGTGTTTTTTTTTTGTCACGAGATTCGGATAATAAATTGGTCAACCGAGCTGAACTATCGAACATCCGTTAGCGAACAAAATCCATAAAATACATTAAACTCTAATATTCCCTGAGTTGTTCGTGAGACCAGATATTGAAAGTTCCAACATATAAGACAAATACTGATGAATATAATAAAAATGCTTACTAATTTTTAATTATATTTTGCTTGGAGCTTTTGTTTGTATTTTAGTCCAATGGAATGTATTCATGTGATAGGTCACACGATAAACATTCAATCTCAACATGTCCAATAAAGAGGTACATTTTGTAACTAGCAAATAAAGTTTCCCACCTAATATATACAGCTTTTAACAAAGGCGACGTACCATTTGGTCTGCGAAAGCAAATGAAATTATTTTAAATTTTTATATTTATTTAATTTATGTATCAAGCAAAACTAGGTCCGGATTTAAATATGAATATTCATAATAAAAATCATTTGTAAATAGAGCTCAGACAACTAACATCTAACTACTACTAGAATAAGTTAATGGAATCATGCCCCACTGCTACTTTAATTCGCAGATGTAAAGACAAAATATTTATCTGACATTTTGTATATAATCATTTCTCTTCTTTTCCATATCAACGCATTCAATTTTTTTTTGTCAACCATGTACCATCTATAGGTTATCTTATGATTGGGATTATCACGAAGTAACTCTTAAAGAAAACGTAACTCGGGATTTTCTAAAGATAAAACGTAGCACCAATGAGTAAGTTTATTAATGTATTTTTATAAGAAAAAAAAGTTTATTAATTTATGCAATCATGTCATATCAAACTCGACTATTAAAAATCGATTTCGTTATCATTCTAGTATAATGTTCTCAACAAGACCATTATAAAATGAGCATTAGCGACACGATATGTCACGTCGGTCCACCTTTAAATATTTCTGTTGATATGATCATTAAATTACACCATTAGGTGAATTTGGAACAAAATCCGAAAAGTGAAAAGACCAATGATCAATATGAAAGTCAACGCGTCTGTATATACTTTTTAACATTATTATTTTTTAAAAATTCAGATGGTAGATTAGTATCTTGTTTTTTAATCTCAGATTTTGAACACAAACTATTTATATACAGTAACTCGATGACGATATTAGTAAAAGCTAAAACTAATTTTGTCTGTAGTGATATATCACGGTTCTCCAACTATTAATAAAACTGCATAGTCGTAATATTGTTTCCGTATTTAAATTGGAATGCAACCGAACGAAAACGTTCAACCAATAACCCTTTTTCCGTAAGATTCCTCTAAACAAAATGAATTATTGACTTAGAGACAACATGGTAAAGTAATACTCAAAACTAACTAAAAAATCATATAATTTTCACAATTAGTACATCAACGAGTTAGTTCTTTGTAGACACGTACGTAATTGCGGAAATGTGTTTAAACTATGTCATATACAATGCGTGTATCATCATGTTGTATATATGTGTGTGTAGATAATAGATGCCAGCTCGTCTGACGAAGTGACGATGATTACAAAACACAGACGAATTTATGATTCTGCAAAATTCTCTCGTGGGTTCGTGCGCACATGCGCTTTTTTGCTCATAGCGATGCTTATTTTATGGATATATAATAATGGAATAATAATAATCCAGCTAATAACTGTTTTCACATATTCCGAAATATAAATAAATAATGCTAATTTTTACTGTCACGCATTTGCAAAATATGTACACCGTAATGACTACTAATAAGCATCCTATCAGAAATCTCTGCTTGATAAACATAATTACAGTCTCAAAAGTCAAATGTATATACAACTAACAATAATTAGAAAACTATTCTTATTCCCAAGGATTCAATTTTTTCCTCAACTGCTTTTAGAAAGGTGAACAACTAAAAGAGGAAAATTAGAAAAGCTGAAAAAAAAAACAAGTAGTAGGATAAATTGGGACAAATACATAGTTATAATTAAATTAAACGAAGTAAAAAAAGCATATAATTTACTTGGGGATTCTCTCATCTGTTATCTCTCTCTCTCTCTCTCTCTCCACCGTCGTTCCTTAAAGTCTCTCTCTTTCTCTTCTCTCTGTAGCATTTTAGAGCCGATGATAAACGACGGCGGATTTCACCGGTACTGAGGGCAAATAGCTGCACATGGCGAAGGAAGATGTTTCGAGCAATTTCCGAGCCTTGGTGGAGAACGCTGACCGGAAGTTCGCCAGAGTTCGCGATCTCCCGGCGTTTGGACGAGCACAGAGTCACTACTTCCACAAGGTTTTCAAGGCCTACATGAAGCTCTGGAATTTTCAGCAGTCGCACAGGTCGAAGCTGGTCGAGTCCGGTCTAAACCGATGGGAAATCGGCGAGATCGCGAGCCGGATTGGTCAGCTTTACTTCAGCCAGTACATGAGGACCAGCGAGGCTCGGTTTCTTCTCGAGGCTTATGTGTTCTACGAAGCGATTCTGAGGAGGAGGTACTTCGAGGAAGCTCATGGAAAGGATCTCAATGCTCGATTCAAGGAGTTACGGTTCTACGCCAGGTTTTTGCTCGTCTCGTTGATTGTGGATCGGAGAGAAATGGTTTTGCACTTGGCCGAGAAGCTTAGGGTCCTGGTGGATGATAGCAAGTCGAATTTCAGGGTAATTTTTGATTGAATTTCGATCTGCCCTTTTGATCCATTTGAGCATTTGACGAATTTGTTAAGAAAAAATCGATTTATAGGAGTGAATTAGCATTATATTGGTCAAAGTCTATCTTTTATATTCCAAAGTTGTGTCTTTCTTCTGCTGAGGACTTGGATATAGTGATGATGGATTTGGGATGTTCTTTGTGCAGGAGACAAACTTCAAGGAGTGGAGGCTAGTTGTGCAAGAAATCACTCGATTTACAAATTCTGATACAAACTTAACTTATCTCAGGCCTCTTCGTTACTGCGCGATGCTTGATTCCTTTCCAGCTTCTCAAACGTACCTAGCGAGGTTCCATGCTAAGAAATTGTTCAAGTTTCGTGATGCTCTCTTGGCAAGCTATCACCGTAACGAGGTAAACTTCATACAAGATTTGTCATCTCAATTCAACTCTGTTGCCTCTCATACTCATTATGTGAGTTGGTTTCCTCAGGTGAAATATGCTGAAGTCACGTTGGATACGTATAGGATGATGCAGTGTTTAGAATGGGAGCCTAGTGGATCTTTTTACCAGAAGCGGCCTGTGGAGACGAAGGAGAATGGTTTTGTGATTGATCATACTTTAACTTCTGGGCTTATAGATATGAAATTGGCTGCTGATATGGCTGATTCATCATTACCTCCTAATCCTAGGAAAGCTATTCTTTATCGTCCCACAGTATCCCACTTGCTAGCGGTGAGTTTTATGTGTAACATATAGAGAACTCTGGAGGACTTTCTGATTTTTTTTTGCCTTCTTCATATGTTGAACTGTTTACTGGTGATATTTGCAGGTCTTGGCAATGATTTGTGATGAGCTCTCTCCAGAGAGTGTGATGCTGATATATTTGTCAGCTTCAGGTTAGCTTTCTTTTTGTTTTCACTTGGAACTTCTAAGGTCGGTTATTTTTTTTGAACATGTTGTATCAGTGACATTGGTAACGTTTATCCAGGTGGTCCTGCTCGCGAGAATGTCGCGCAACCAGAGAACTCTGTCGGTTCAAGCAGAACATCAAAAAGCAAGTTGCTTGGCCGAGCATCCCAAGAGCAGAAAAGTTACAAGTTAGAACCTCTTAGTAATGGACAAAAAAATTCTAGTGATTATTATGAGGATCATCTCTGGTTAGGTCCTAGAGGAGGCTCTGGTAAGTCTTTTTTCTTCTCGGATTATCATATTTACATGGACTTTTCTCACTCACCTCTGTCTTGTTTTTTCTTCTTCTTTCAGGTTCAAACAACCTTTACCCTGGTGATCTAATCCCATTTACAAGGAAACCGCTCTTCTTGATCATCGATAGCGACACTAGCCGTGCATTCAAGGCAGGTTTGTCATAACTTTTAGTTTATCATTTTCTCTCACTTGAGAGTCTAATAGTTTCTCTGAGTCACTGTGATGTTTGCTGATGAATTGCATCTAAAATAAACAAACTCCAGGTTTTGAACGGCGCAGAGAGAGGCGAGCCTGTTGCTCTACTTCTTTCTCCTCTGAAGCCTTCTTTGGAGAACCCATCTGCTGCAGATGACACAGAAGCACTAAACGGAAGCCAGTTTACGTTTTTCTTAACAGCTCCTTTACAAGCATTCTGTCAAATGCTGGGCCTCTCAAACTCAGATCCCGACCCTGTAAGCAAGCGCTTGTGATTTAGAAATCACCTCAAATGAACCAGACATAGCTTTCATGCCTCTTACCATTTTGATTCACAATCTCCAGGAAGTTTACGATGAAGCGGAGAGCATACTTTCTGCTTCCTTTTCCGAGTGGGAAACGATTCTCTTGACTTCCAGAGTCTTGAATCTCGTCTGGGCACAAATCATGCCCGATCCATTCTTGAGACGTCTGATTCTCAGGTGAGTCTTCTTTTTTAGTTGACTCAATCAAAGAAACCAAACACAGTATCATCAGATTCTCCAATGTTGTCTTCGTATTGTGTAGATTCATATTCTGCCGGTCTGTAATGAATTCATTCAACCGCACAGAAGATCATGACCCGTATTTACCTCAGTGTTACCCGAATCTCCCGGAGTCGGTGTCACCGTTATCTAAGCCGGTGCAGTGCTCAGTACAACGACTTGCTGATCACTTTGGTGTTGCCAAATCTTTCCACTTCAACAACACATAAAATTAGAGAAACCCATGAGCCTCTCTGGTTGGGATGTTGGTGGGTGAATAGGTTGTTTCTTCCTTTTTTTTTTTTTTATATAGAAAAAGTCTGTATTTTTTTAGGGTATAAAGAAAATGTAATTTGAGGATGGAGTTTTTTACTATGATTTTGATGATTCTTTGGTTTTCTCCTCTTTGTAAAAGATTAGAACCAGGTAATAAATTTTAGTCTCTTGTTAGGATCGTTTGTTTTGTGTACAAACACATTGCATAAATAAAGTGTGACAATTAGGTTTTTGTGATGACGAAGTTATATGAATTAATATGAATTATAAATAACCCATTCAACGGCATTGTGGCCACATCCACAAACTTCAATTAATCCGCTATTACTCTCTCTCTCTCTCTCTGACGGAAGACAAAAGAATACAGAAGTCAGTCCAATCGAAGCGAAGAGGAGGTATGATTTCGGATTAGTTTTAGAGTTTAGTTCTTTCAATAAATTACCTGTTACTGTCTTCGATCTGAATATCTCTCTGATTTTCCCGACAAAAGAGTTTTGAGTTTTGACCAATTACGGTTTGAAATTAAAAAAAAACAAAAATGTCCCTCTCAAATTTGCTTGATCGAGTCTGGTCTTTTTGTTGGATGTTCCACTCTTCATCTTTCGTTTGTTTATCGCTTCGAGGCTTAGTGTTGCTCATGTGTTTGTGGTCGATGGTCATCATTGCGTATCGGTGTTTTGATAATTAGGTTGATCTGCATTACTATCGTTGCCTATAAATAAATTTCAAGGTTGAATAAAGAAATTACGCGACGATAATGAAATACCGGTTAGGTTGAATAAAGAAGTGTCCTCCTCACTCTTCTTCTCTCATTCACCGGGAGATTTCTGAGAGCTGCTTTTTTCCTTCTTCTTCTTTCCTAACCTGATTCACGGTCGTCGGTCGATTCTCCTGATTACTGGCGATACAATGCGCATCAAAACTTCGATTATCGATAAACATGGCCGATTTTCATCTTCGTCACGGTCATGGGTATCTCCCATTTGCTTTTCAGAGAAGAAGAAACCAGACCCACCACCAGATTCCTCAATCTCACCTGTGGAATTAAACCCCAAAACCAAGTTTATCTCTCACGAATCTGCTGTCAATCTGATCAAACGCGAGCGAGATCCTCAGCGTGCGCTTGATTTGTTCAACAAAGCGTCTCAGCAGAAAGGTTTTAACCATAACAGCGCTACCTACTCTGTTCTACTGGATAACCTCGTCAGGCACAAGAAGTTTCAAGCTGTCGATGCGATTCTTCACCAGATGAAGTACGAGACTTGCAGGTTCCAGGAAGGTGTGTTCCTTAACCTAATGAAACACTTCTCCAGGTTCGATTTGCACGATAAAGTGATGGAGATGTTTCAGTTGATTCAAGTGATTGCTCGTGTGAAGCCTTCTCTCAACGCCATTAGTACTTGCCTCAACCTCCTCGTCGATTCAGGGGAGGTCGATTACGTCCGGAAACTCCTCTTGTATGCGAAACAACATCTTGGTTTGCAGCCAAATACTTGCATTTTCAACATTCTTGTGAAGCATCACTGCAAGATTGGGGATATCGATTCTGCGTTTCGAGTGTTGGAGGAGATGAAAAGATGTGGAATTTCGTATCCCAATTTGATCACTTACTCAACGTTAATGGAGTGTTTGTTTGCACAGTCTAAGTCCAAAGAAGCGATGGAACTGTTCGAGGATATGATCTCGAAAGAAAGGATTTCTCCGGATCCAGTGACTTTCAGTGTTATGATTAACGGATTCTGTCGAGCAGGGGAAGTTGAGAGAGCCAAGATAATTGTAGAATTCATGAAGAAGAATGGGTGCAACCCAAATGTATACAACTACTCAGCTCTGATGAATGGGTTTTGTAAAGAAGGAAAGACTCGGGAAGCTAAAGAAGTCTTTGAGGAGGTGAAGGAAACGGGTTTGAAACTCGACACAGTTGGTTATACCACATTGATGAACTGCTTCTGTAGAAATGGTCAAGTCGGTGAGGCTATGGAGTTACTGGGAGAGATGAAAGCATCTGGATGCAGAGCTGACGCATTGACTTACAATGTGATACTTAGGGGATTGTCCAGTGAAGGAAGAGTAGAAGAAGCGCTTGAGATGCTGAGTCAATGGGGATGTGAAGGAGTTCATCTGAACAAAGGTAGCTATAGGATCATACTAAATGCGTTGATCAAGAATGGTGAGCTTGAGAAAGCGGTTAAGTTTCTGAGTTTGATGTCGAAGAAAGGGGTTTGGCCACACCATGCGACTTGGAACGAGCTGGTGGTTGGGCTTTGCGGATCTGGGAACGCAGAGATCGGGGTTCGAGTTCTGACTGGATTCATGGGAATAGGTTTCAAACCAGAGCCTGAGTCTTGGGGAGCTGTGGTTGAATCAATATGCAAAGAGAGGAAGTTATTGCATGTCTTTGAACTTCTTGATTCTTTAGTTTCTTGATATGCAAAGAGATTTCGTGTTTTGTTTGTCTGGCAAGAAAAATTGAAATTTTTTGTGATATTATTCAGATTTTGGTGATGGGAGTATGAGTTCAATAGGAATTCTTTTTTTGGATCTGATTACGCTAATTTGTTCACTTGTTGAATGATATCTTAATTGTCCTTTTGAACAGGCGAATCTTGCAAAAGTCTTTGTGATGATAAAGACTCTGGTTTCTCCTTGTAGTGTGTGTCTCCTTCACTCTCTTGAGTCTTGTTTTCCTTACCCCAATTTATTCAGTCAATGTGATCCAATTTAATATTGATTTATCCACAAGCACACTGTTGACCATATGCGTCTGTAAAGTTATTGTGACAACCTAATATTTATTCTGTATATAGGGATTTGGATCTCAGAAAATAAAGTTTGACAGATCTGGTAAGAAAGTGAAGCCGAGAGCAGTAAGAATGGAACTCACAATCACCCAACCTGATGATTGGCATCTTCATCTCCGTGACGGTGATCTTCTTCATGCTGTTGTTCCCCACAGGTCAGATAACTTCTTTCACTTGTTTTTTCATATGTATGATTTTTTTTGATGGGTTAAATTGTGGATTGTGTGTCTTTCCACATTACTGTATTGGTGTTTATGGTGTTTTTTTTTTTTTTTTTTTTTTTTAAGGAACCATTGTTGTTTGTTCTGTATGAATGACAATCTTATATTTTCTTCGATGCTTGTGTTGTCTGATGGAAAATGGATTGTGTAAATGTGTGCAGTGCGAGTAATTTCAAGAGAGCGATTGTTATGCCGAATCTTAGGCCGCCTGTTACAACCACTGAAGCTGCCATTACTTACCGGGAATCTATCATGAAAGCTTTGTCACATGGGAGCAGTTTTGATCCACTTATGACACTTTATTTGACAGACAAAACCCATCCTGATGAAATCAAGCTTGCTAGTAAGTACTTGTGCCATTGTTTGGTCCATCATGTTGAAAGTAGTCAGATACATTTTCATCTTTCAAATTGAGTTTGTACTAGCGGCAGTTCAGTTTTATGCATATAAAAGTTTGTTTTCATTTTTAGGGGAAAGTGGTGTGGTTTATGCGGTGAAGCTTTATCCTGCCGGAGCCACAACCAACTCTCAAGATGGTGTCACAGACCTCTTTGGAAAATGCTTACCAGTACTAGAAGAGATGGTAAAACAAAATATGCCTTTGTTGGTAAGTACACCACGCATGACATTAGACTTGTCTTTTTGTCTTATAGACTCTCTTAACCAAGAAAAGTTTTGGTTAGGTTCATGGAGAGGTCACAGATCCGAGTATTGATGTCTTTGACCGCGAGAAAATATTTATTGAGACAGTTCTGCAGCCTCTTATCCAGCGCCTGCCACAGCTCAAAGTAGTGATGGAACACATCACTACCATGGATGCTGTGAACTTTGTTGAATCTTGCAAAGAAGGTTTTACAAGTATCTTATTTTTCATTTCTTGGCTCTTGGCTTTTGTTAATCTGTCTGACTCATACCCTTTTGTTGGTTTTAGGGTCTGTGGGTGCAACAGTCACACCACAGCATCTCCTTCTCAACAGGAACGCTCTTTTCCAAGGTGGATTACAACCACACAACTACTGTCTTCCCGTTCTCAAAAGAGAGATACACCGTATGTTCTTCACTTTCCTCTGGAACGTTAGGATTTCATTTCTTAAAACTGCATTCTGAAGTTTATTGTTTTAACTTCATTTAAAAGGAGAAGCCATTGTTAAAGCTGTAACTAGTGGCAGCAAGAAGTTCTTCCTCGGCACAGATAGTGCTCCGCATGAGCGGAAGAGGAAAGAATCATCCTGCGGATGTGCTGGTATTTACAGTGCTCCCATTGCCTTGTCCTTATACGCCAAAGTTTTTGATGAGGTAAACTTAGTAACTTCAAATAGTTTATTTTCTCGGTTAGGAATTTCCTTATGTTCATAGCTTTTACCTCTTTAATATATTCAGGCGGGTGCGCTTGACAGGTTGGAAGCTTTCACAAGCTTCAATGGACCTGATTTTTATGGCCTCCCTAGAAACTCGTCAAAGATCACACTGAAGAAAACTCTTTGGAAGGTTCCAGAGAATTTCTCCTTCTCCTTTGGAGAGATCATTCCAATGTTTGCTGGAGAAACCCTTCAATGGCAACTATTCTCCAAATGATGTGGTGGTTTTGAGTTGCCAAAATATTTCTTCCAAAACAGAGTACTTGTTGTATCTTTTGGATTGAATCTTCTTAGGGCTGAGATATTCTCTGCATTTTTTTATGAATAAAAGCAAGATACTGAACCAAGAATGTTTATTTTCTGTTTGAATCTATTTTTGTTATTTCTCCATTGGATCTAACTTCATCCTCAGTACAACGACTAGCTGATTACTTTGGTGTTGCCAAATCTTTCCACTTCAACAACATATAAAAGTAGAGAAACCAATGAGCCTTTGGTTGGGATGTTGGTGGGTGAATAAGTTGTTTATTCTTTTTTTTTTTATATATAGAAAAAATTTTAGGGTATAAAGAAAATGTAATTTGAGGATGAAGTTTTTTATTATGATTTTGATGATTCTTTGGTTTTCTCCTCTTTGTAAAAGATTAGAACCAGGTAATAATTTTTAGTCTCTTGTTAGGATTGTTTATTTTGTGTACAAACACATTGCATAAATAAAGTGTGACAATTAGGTTTTTGTGATGACGAAGTTTCAACATTTGAGCTAGAACCAAGTAAAAATTTAGCTTTACCCAAATACTAAGAATTATAATCCCAAAGACTGCCTCTAGAGCTTCAGACTCAATCCTGGCCGTCAAATATCAAAGGTGTCTAAATAAGATAGAATCCTAGCCATTGAGTCCAATTTCTAAAAGGAACCGCTTGATTTTGCTGTCTTCTAGTTCTACGACCTCTCGAAAAACATGGAGAGTTGGAGGTGAGTTTTGTTTTCGTATAATTGTAATTCTGACTTTACCTCTTAGTATTGACTTATTGTAGAGATTTGGATAATCCGATAGAATGTCGATTGAATTAGGTTTTGTATAGTCTGTAATTGCCTCTCATCATCGTCACGGAAAGTTTAATGATTTGGACAATTTCAATTCGACTATGAAGGATTTGATTTTAGACTTGTTAGATCTTCTGGGTAAACTAGCATATCCTCGAGAATTTTGATTATACTCTGGCCTCTGTTTTCATTTACAGGCGGAGTTAAATCCGAGAAACCCAGAAACATCCTAAATCAACGATGTTGACATTGAAACCTTTGGTGCCTATTACATTAAAGCCTCGTTTTTCATACAAGATTCCGCAACATGGTATCCATTTCCGCAAATCCCCATTAAAGCTGAAGACGTATGCTCGGAACGGCGGCAACGAGCCGGCGATGGAGCCTCCCGGTGGCGGAAACAAACCGATAAGTAGCGACGAAGAAAATGGTTCGAAGAAGGACGGATTCGCTGGCTTCAGTTTTAAATGGGGAGATCTGTTGAATCCGGATCAAGATAACTTTGTGGCCATTGGATTAGCTGGAGTGTTGACTTGGGCTAGCCTTCAAGTACTTTCACAGCTTTTCTTCATCTCTTTCGCTATCCTCGTCGCTGCTCTCAAGTATTCCTTTATCGCTGCGCTTCTCATTTTTATCCTCGTCACTCTCCTCTAATGCTTATTGCCACAGATTGTTGAATGTAATGTAATATAGCTCTTTGATAATGGCGAGAAACAATCAAAAACTATTTGATTTTAAATTTTTATTATAGCAATCCAGATACAACATATCTTTGTATATCAAATTCTAAAGAAGAGAGACACGGAGATTCAAAAGACGCTACTTTTTAGAGGATTTCTTCTTCGAGCTAACGACGACTTCCGGTTTAGGATGCTTCTCGGCTTCACTTGGATCCAGCCATTTGAGAGGGTGTCGATTGAAGAAAGGCCAATTCGGTACGGTGATCAGAGTCGTGAGGACAACACCTCCGGCGTAAATCAACATCATCGTCCTGAACGACGCCGTTGCGTATCCAACAACGAACGCCACTACGGCGGCGATCAATAGCAGGATCTGCATTAACTGCTCCGCCAATTTCTGTCCTTGCCAATCCATCTCTGAAGCAACAAAAACGATTAGATCCTTCGTAGATTAACACCGAATTCGAGCCTAGTAGAACACTAATTATCAAACTCGAATCGAACAGATCGAAATCGACGGAGAATCCGTACCTGGAAAATGATGTGGATCCAACAGGTTTCTTCTCGACGGAAGTGTAGATTTGGAGAAGTAGAAGACGACGACTCGAAAATCGGTTTAATGCAACTAAACCGGAAAGTTTGACTAATGCACAACTAATTTAACGTAACGTACCCGTCGGATTCTGCAATTAATGGGCCTAATCTGTAAGCCCATGATGTCTCTGCCTAAAACTACATCAGAACGGTTGATTTCCGCGATTCACAACGTTTCGAATTCAACCAATAGCAATCAAGTATGTTGCATTAGCGATCCTCGTCAAACCAGTAAAGATAGATCTGGACCGTTGATTGGTTACAAGGAAACACACAATGTAGTATTGTAGTCCGTACGATTATAAAACATGAGAAACACATTGATGAGCGATGATAACCGTCCGATCGTCGATCTGCATTACTATCGTTGCCTATAAATAAATTTCAAGAGCCGTATACGCGAGGTTAATTTCTTTAATTTTCGTTTTCGAGATCGGAGCACAAATTTGAATTCAGAGAAGCAAGAGAGGTTTCGAAGAAGACAGAGAAAGGTACGAGTATTTCCGAATTTCTTAGATTTTTTTTTTCTTCTCTTGGAATGTTTCTTCCTTTGATCGTTGAGCTTCGGAATTCGTTTGGTAGGTGGAATGGAATTAGTGCGGATTAGTTTCTATTATTGATCATTATCGTCTTTTCGCGGATTCGTCTTCTGGATTTAGGTTTTAGGTTTTAGGTTGGGAAGGAATCGTTACGCTAGAGATTTGTGTATCGTATTGTTAATTTGGATAGAATTTATCCGATGGCTCTGAAGCTGTAGGATGTGAATAGATTTATCGGCGGTTGTTTGATTAGGGTTTCGCTTTCCCTCTTTGATAATATCTTGGTGACGCGTTAATGCTTGGTGATTGTCTTTGGATTTATCTGTAAACTTGTTAATTTCACGATTCATTTTCAGAATTGAATGTTCACGGGCTAAATCTTATTTGTTGTAATGGTCAGATGGCTCGTACAAAGCAAACCGCTCGTAAGTCTACTGGAGGAAAGGCCCCTAGGAAACAGCTTGCTACAAAGGTAAGTCTTTCATTGTTTGCTCTGAGTCGTTTGATGTACACATTGTTTAGATTTTGGTTGTAAACGCATGTTTCAATTTCATCAGGCTGCTCGTAAGTCAGCCCCAACCACTGGTGGAGTCAAGAAGCCCCATCGTTACCGTCCAGGAACTGTTGCACTCCGGTATGCGATCCAAGTGAAATAGAGCGTCTGCTGAGTTGGTACTTGATTGACATTTAAGCTGACAAACTCTGTTTCTTTGACAGTGAAATCCGTAAGTACCAGAAGAGTACTGAGCTGCTGATCAGGAAGCTCCCATTCCAGAGGCTTGTTCGTGAGATTGCTCAGGATTTCAAGGTAATGTACTTAGTTTATCTAACTGAAATAGCAAATGTGTGGTAGATTTGAACTTCTTCATGTTTCTGTTCTGTTATCCTTATGCTTGTTCGCTGATCTCTGTGATTGCAGACTGATCTGCGTTTCCAGAGCCATGCCGTGCTTGCACTTCAGGAGGCTGCAGAAGCATATCTTGTGGGACTCTTTGAGGACACTAACCTCTGCGCCATTCATGCCAAGCGTGTCACCATCATGCCTAAAGACATTCAACTCGCTCGCAGGATCAGAGGAGAACGTGCTTAAGCCTTGGGGATAACTGTGGTCGTGTTATGTGAATGTGGTTTGTTCTAAATAGGTAGATGGGATTTAGATGATGGCTTTAAAAGCTTTTGGTTTTAGGAGACTTGAAAACGTTGATGATGATGGTTGGTTTTTTCAATGTCTTGTCTGTTTTGTGGTGTCTATTGCTTCTTTGTCAATGTTGAACACCTTTTGTGGTTGCATTTTATTACTAAAACAATTAATATGTTGAAGTTTGACTATTTGGAATTTGATCAATCGGCTTAGTGCTGCAAAGAGGAAAGTTTGCTTCAAACGATTAACCTAATTCTCAAATGATATCGAAATCGGTGATCCGTGTGATACTCAAAATTTTCGATCGTAGCCGTTGGGTTGAATTGAGAAAACACAAAGTGCAAATGTTATAACCGTCGGATGAGGGATTAAAGGAAGCACACGAGAGCGTATCGCGATAAGCCCTTTCGTTGGTTTATTATATAAATAACCCATTCAACGGCATTGTGGCCACATCCACAAACTTCAATTAATCCGCTATTACTCTCTCTCTCTCTCTGACGGAAGACAAAAGAAGACAGAAGCCAGTCCAATCGAAGCTAAGAGGAGGTATGATTTTGGATTAGTTTAGAGTTTAGTTCTTTCAATAAATTTCCTGTTACTGTCTTCGATCTGAATATCTCTCTGATTTTCCCGACAAAAGAGTTTTGAGTTTTGACCAATTACGGTTTGAAATTAAAAAAAATACAAAAATGTCCCTCTCAAATTTGCTTGATCGAGTCTGGTCTTTTTGTTGGATGTTCAACTCTTCATCTTTCGTTTGTTTATCGCTTCTGAGGCTTAGTGTTGCTCATGTGTTTGTGGTCGATGGTCATCATTGCGTATCGGTGTTTTGATAATTAGGGTTTTAGTGTTAATTTACCCCTTTTTTTGCTATATCTGGATTGCTAACAACTCATCGTCAATAGTGTTGATTGGCAATGCTTATAATTTTAAATTTCTTCATGAAATTAGTTAATTATGGGATAATCGAATTTTGTAACTTGAACAAGATTTGAAATTTGGTGTTTAGGAAGAGATGGCTCGTACCAAGCAAACCGCACGTAAGTCCACTGGAGGAAAAGCTCCGAGGAAGCAACTTGCCACTAAGGTTTGTTTCTTTTTAGTCTCTTTCGTGTGTTCAAAGTGTCCTCTTATTACGAAATTGAGATTCGATCTTCTTCTTCTTCTTCTTCTTCTTCTTCTTAAATCAACCTCAGGCTGCTCGTAAGTCTGCACCAACCACTGGTGGTGTCAAGAAGCCACATCGTTACCGCCCAGGAACCGTCGCTCTCCGGTTTGTCCATTTTCCCATATCCACATTATTCTTCTTCATTGCTCTTTTACATTGTGTTAAAATGTCTCCATCGTCTGATAAATATCAGTGAAATCCGTAAGTACCAGAAGAGTACGGAGCTGCTGATCAGGAAGCTCCCATTCCAGAGGCTAGTCCGTGAGATTGCTCAGGATTTCAAGACCGATCTTCGTTTCCAGAGCCATGCTGTCTTGGCTCTCCAAGAAGCTGCAGAAGCATACCTCGTTGGTCTCTTTGAAGACACCAACCTCTGTGCAATCCACGCCAAGCGTGTCACCATCATGCCTAAGGATATTCAGTTGGCTCGCCGTATCAGAGGTGAACGCGCTTGATCCGAAAACCACGAAGCCTATCAAGCAAGCAAAGCTCTCTCAATTGCTGTGTTTTAGGGAAATTTAAATTACTAGTCAGAATGTTTGCAATCTATGAATATTTGTCTTCTTCCTTTCAGTTGTGTGTGTTTGCCAAACTCTTTTAACTCTTTGTTAAATTATGCTTTTTAACTCTTTAATCACCACTCTCATGGTTTCGTTTTTCTCTATAATTAAAAGTAAATGTTTGTGTTTTATTGATTTCTTCTTAACCAATCGCATAACCAAACACAAAAAATAGAGAGAGTGAGTGAATGGTGCATGATATTTCGGAAATAGTCCGATTTGATCGGCTCTCGTTTGTTTGTTTCCGGGAAAAGAAAAAAGGAAAATGCATTTTCTATATTTGGACCATAATTTTGACTTTTTCTTTTTCCATCGTCTTAAATAAAGTCTTAGTCCAAATAAATCAAAACCCATTAACCAAAAACTTTATCTTTTTTTTTGTTTGGTTTTCTGTGATAAAACATTCATTCATTCATCGCCAATGGGAGAAGCGGACGAGAAACCATCCAATAACGGAGCTTCTCCGAGATATTCATCGAACAAAGTTGCTGATATCGATACAGAGCTTTCAAAGATGAAAGCTTCTCTCGAGAGCAGAGAGAGCGAAGTCGTTTCTCTAAAAGCCGCGTTATTGGAGAAAGACGTCTTGACGAAGAATCTTGAAGCCGAGATTGAGAAAAGTAAAGCGACAGAGAAGAAACTTGTTGCTTCGTTTGAAGAATCGAAGGTAGAGATTGCCTCGTTAAAAGTGAGAATTGATGGCTCTGATTCGAGCGAAGAAGAAGACGAAGACGATAGCTCTGTTCAGGGAGATTTCGATATCGAGTCAATGAAGAGCGAGATGGAATCGACCAAGGAGAGTCTCGCGCAGGCTCGTGACGCTGCAGAAGCTTCTTCTTTGAAGATATATGATTTGCTTGAAGAGATGAAATCGGTTAAGAACGAGCTTAAATCAGCGATCGATGCAGAGACGACGAGCAAGAAAGCGATGGATGATTTAGCATTGGCGTTGAAAGAGGTAGCGACTGATTGCAGCCAGACGAAAGAGAAGCTTTTGGTTGCAGAAACAGAGCTCGAATCTGCAAGATTGGAGTCTCAGGAATGGAAAGAGAAGCACGAGGAAGCGAGGAAAGAAGCGGAATTGCTAAAGAACACGAGCGAGAGGCTAAGGATCGAAGCAGAGGAGTCGCTTCTGGCATGGAATGGGAAAGAGTCTGTGTTTGTGAGCTGTATAAAGAGAGGAGAAGATGAGAAAAACTCGCTTCTTGATGAGAACAATAGGTTGCTTGAAGCTCTCGTCGCTGCTGAGAATCTGAGCAAGAAGGCTAAAGAAGAGAATCATAAGGTTAGAGACATACTTAAACAGGCGATTAGTGAAGCTAATGTTGCCAAGGAAGCGGCGGGGATGGCGAGAGCTGAGAATTCGAATCTGAAAGATGCCTTGTTGGACAAGGAAGAGGAATTGGAGTTTGCTTTCAAGGAGATGGAGAGAGTTAAGGTTAATGAAGCTTTGGCTAATGAGAATGTTAAGAAGTTGAAAAAGCTCTTGTCTGAGATTGAGGTGGCTATGGAGGAAGAGAAACACAGGAGCTTGAGCAGGCAAGACTCGATGCACAAGGATGTGGAAGTTGTTGAGAAGAAGGAAGAGAAGAAAGAGAAGAAGAAGAAGGAGAAGAAAGAGCATAGTAGCGAGAAGAAGGAAGACAAGGAGAAGGAGAAGAAAGAGCATACGCTACAGAATATAGATAAGAAGATGATTGGTAAGACTTGTAGTTTCAGTATCATGAAGCTCGCTCACAATCACCATCACAATCACAATCACAATCACAAGCACAAGGAGTCGATAGAGGAAGAGACAAAAGCACAAGACAGCAACAATAACGGCAATAGCAATCACACTGACGATAGTGTTGAAGGAAGCTCTCCACCTTCGGATTCATATCTCTTCAAAGGATCGATCTTTGACGTGGCGGAGACGCCACACGCGGCGGGAGCGCAAACGCATCACAAGAGGAGGTCTTCGTGTACGTTTTTGGAAGAAGTAGAGACGATTAATCCAGAGGATTTGGAGAATTTGGATGGGAATCATTTGGAAGAAGGAGCAGTAGCAGCGAGGAAGAAGAAGGCTTTTATTCGTAGGTTTGGAGATCTTCTCGTTAGGAGGAAAAGCTTGAGTTTCTCACACAAGAAAGAGTCTTCCACTGATTCACAAGATAAGCTGCAGCAACCGCAGACGCCGACCTCACCGTCTCCGCCGCAACCGCCGATGTCTCCGGAGCCCTGAAGACGGTTGTTTTTATCTGTTTGTGTGTTTTTTCTTCTTCTTCAGGAATCGTTTTTTGATGTACATAAACAAACCCTATTGAGTTTGAGTTTTGTTGTAATAAGGATTTGATCATTTCAATCTGCGGAGTGGTTTAGCGTTTGAATCACTCATCAAAAGGCAAAAGGTGTGAATTGTGATATTACTGGAACACTAGAACATTGTGATCAATCCGGTTCTCTGTCTGATTTGTCTTGGATTTCTCTAATTCTCGGTTTGGACGATTTTGAAGACACGAAAGGTTTCACTGATTGGGCCACAATTATGTAGTTTCTCCCCGGCCCAATGACTTTAGATATGGCCCGAAAATTAATATGGGCAGACTTTAACAAGGTGGTGTTTATAGGTGTGTCAAAGTTGCAGCTTACAACAGAAAAATTCCTTTAACTTTATTCGAATACATTCGAAAGCGAGATTCAATTTGTTTTGTTTTTTTTTTTTTTTCATCTAGAATTTTATTAGATTCAAAGATGGGATACGTTTTTGAGATACATTTTTGAAACACTAAGCTGGCGGATATCAAAAATTCCCCAGAAACAAAGCCCACACAGGGAAGCAAAAGGCCAAAACAAGGCAGACTTAAACACACAGCAAACGAAAGAAAAAACGGAACCAAAAAACTCGGTTTAAACCAAAAATCAGCACAACACCAACTTAAACTAAAAACACCCACCAAGACGAGCTTCACCACTTCTAGAGATCGATTATAGAACGAGGAATTACCAAAATTTACCGAAGAGAACCTTGACTTTCTCAGTCAATCAACGGTAACAGAGCCTCCCTGAAGACACAGAGTCACAGACAAACAACCTTCCAACTCAAAAGAACAGCCTTCATAACCCGGCCAACAGACTGCTTTTCCGGATGCGGTGGAGTCATAAACGACGGATACACACCTCGATAGAAGCGCTAAAGGACTTAAGAGCTCTCGATCAGAAAGGAAGGAAGCGACAGGGAACGAGCAAACCACAACGGATATCACCTATCTCCAGAAAAGGAGAAAGAGATAAATCGAACCGAAGAGGAGCCAAACAAACCAAGCGAGCTCAAAAGAAGAACCAAGAAGCAAGGCGGCGGCGGATGAACAGTTGAAGCAGGCGAAAAACCAGATCTGGAACGCAGATCCAGAGCGAAACAGAGACCACGTGAATATTGCAGCCAAGCCACACCGAAGATACTAGAGATCCGGATCCACTAGTCAAAAGAACACTCAGATCCGACCAAATCTGGAGAGATAAACCTTCAGAGAATCAGAATCCGATTCAACCCAAGAGAGCCATGCCAAACAACAAACAAGAACTACAAAACAAAAACCATATAAACAGAGAGCTCCAGACTCCGGTGCTGAAGAAGCCACCGGAGCCGGCAAGGAACGAAGATGGCAACGGTGTCTCTTAGATAGAGAGAAGGCGGAGAGAAATTTTTTAAGAGGGAATTTGTTTTGTTATAAACGCACAAAAATAGAAACAATATTCCTTTCTTAGTTGTCAATTTCACTCTCAAATCCTTTAGTGCGATTTCTTTTGTTGCCTTTTTTCTAAACCCCTTATTTTTGCACTGAACCAAATTACAAAGCGAATGGAATGCGCATATATGTAAAAAGTAGTTTAATAAAGAGTGCATCAGTCTTCTTACCTAAATGCGCCTGTGCTTGTCAATAGCCATGTAAGAAAGCTCTAAAATTTTATTTTCCAGAATTGATTCCGATGATATAAGTTCAGTAATTATATGTAGGTCTTTTGTTCTTTTATACTAAACATGTTACAATCCCACTTAATTTTTTGATGGCATCAATCTCTGATAAAATCTTCTCCAAATTAATTTATATCAAGTTGTTACTTTAAAGTTTTGTTGTGGTTATAGCTTTTCTATTCTATTTGTGCTAATAAGTTTGACATCTTTTGGCAATGAACCCAATTACAAAGCGAATGGAATGCATATATATGGAAAAAGTATTTAAGATTCCTACAAATCAAGAAAAAGTATATAATATAATGTATTTATCGAAATACATATAATTTGGGAAATCATAATAATGTTTCAAAAGTCTTTCAGATGCATCATAATTCATAGCCTTCTAATTATAGCAACCAATGTAGGGACCATTCTGTTATCACCCAACCACTCAACGGTGATGGGCTTTTACATCACGGCCCAATCTTCACCTTCCACGTAACGTTTTTCGTTACGCCTAACGAACATCACTTCCACTTGGCTTGTTGTCTGGTTTTTGTCACTCGCCTTGAGCCGCCACGCGTACGGATATTATTTGGCCACGTACACAAATGTTCTGCATTATTTATTCTCCTACCCGCTTTCTCAAGTTGTTGACTTTCTTGACCTTATTAGATGAGTCTGTCCTTCATAAGTTCGTGTGTCATATATAAATACGAGAATAAATATACGAAGGATAAGTATCATTATGCTGTCTATTTGTCCTCGTGTATCGCAAGAGATCATTGAGAGGATTCGTTAAGCTTTTCGGTCAATGGGATTTTCTATATGAACAAGATACATATCTGTTGAATCACATCATGAATTTAGTATTCGACAGATGTGTATGATCAGTGCCGGCTCAATGGGAGGATAGTGGGTGCGACCGCACGAGATCCAGATCTCATGTCTTAATAATTTAAAGCCCCAATTTTTATATAAATACAATTTATATATTTTAAAAACTAATAAATACATTAAAAATCTCATAAAAATATGCAGTTTTGTTTATACTAAAAGTATCTTAAAAATATTATATAAAAAATATAAAATTACAAAAAATTATGTAAAATTAATAGTTTAAAGAGTGCTAAAATTTTTTTGCACAAGGGCCTATGAAAATGTTGAGCCGTCCCTGTGTATGATGATTCATACAAAATTGATTTTTTTTTTTTGTAAATGAAAAAAAGGAACACGTTATGGGGGGCAACTATAAATGGATTTTGCTAGTTTCGATTTGTTTAAAAGTCATGTTCAATTTGCGACATGCAAGACGCTTAAGCAAGAAAATCTGAAAATATAATCATCAAGGCAAGTTAGAATTATCGAGTACACCTTTATTTTATTCAAGCAACATTTTTGTTTGGCTTATATTAGCCGTTGACCTGTTAAACCGGTCGACATCTTTAATAAGCTAATTTATTTGCCGACAAAAAACTCATTTACTTATTTATTACACTATTCATATGAATTTGTTGGTTTCTCGGGTTGCGGAAAAGGATCACGAATCCAAAACGTGGGCCATTATTTTCTCCAAACTGAAAAAATTAGGTATATTTATTTATTTTTTTTTATAAAATGGGAAAGTTTGGTGGAATGTTTCTTTTGAAAAGAGAGGCTAAATACTAAAAATGGCAAACGGCAATAACTCAATTAGGTGTTAACTTTTCAAGCCCTGAGATGATGATTAACGATGGCATAAAATGATTTATTTTACGTGTATTTGATAACTAATCGTTTTTGTTTTGATGCGAAAAACGTATATTCTTTGTTGACAAAAAAAAGTAGTATATATTCTTTTTGAGAACGTACGAACAATAAATAGCGATGAAAACATACACAACCGAATTGAACGGCTCGCAAGTCACCACCTTGTTTCTGTCGTTGTTGTTCATGTACTTATTTCGATGCCACGTGGCTGATGGGCCTATCTACGACAATATTTTGACGGCCCAATATCCACATGGGCCCATGACGATAAAAGCACGTCTCGCGTTGGTGCTGACTGTATAGGTAGGTTCTTGCGAGTGTATAAATATGCTTTATGCGACTGAACCAAACAAAAGCCTTCTTGCATTCTATTGCATCTTCTTCACTTTAATAACCTCGAAGGAATAATATAAAGACAGGGAGCAAAAACGGCATAGTTTTGACAGAGACCTCATAGACGACAAATACTCTCTCTTCTCTGTTTCTTTAACTTTCTCTGTTCTTTTGATCCGACCATCGATGGAGAGATACGACATCTTAAGAGATCTTGGCTCCGGTAACTTTGGAGTTGCGAAGCTTGTTAGAGAGAAAGCCAACGGAGAGTTTTACGCCGTTAAATACATCGAGAGAGGCCTTAAGGTTTTCTTCTTCTTTTTTTGTCTTCTCCTTCACACAAGATTAAATATATATGACACTGATCTCTGTCTCTTAAGTTTGCTTCTAGAGATCGTATTCTTAATTCTTTGATCAGTAAATGAATTGAGGGGTTTTATACAGATTGATGAACATGTACAGAGAGAGATCATAAACCATAGAGACTTGAAGCATCCCAATATCATCAGATTCAAAGAGGTATTTA
This sequence comes from Erythrophleum ivorense, assembly GCA_026724425.1. Taxonomy (NCBI): domain Eukaryota; kingdom Viridiplantae; phylum Streptophyta; class Magnoliopsida; order Fabales; family Fabaceae; genus Erythrophleum; species Erythrophleum ivorense. The sequence goes on from JAIUCV010000274.1 coordinate 322,365, forward strand.
CGAACTTGATAATGAACCATAACCATAATCGATCGAGTCTGAAATTTGGTCTAGAAACACACATAAACCAGAAAACAAAATCATTTGAGCCAAATATGTTGATGATAGTCTAATGGTGATTTACTTAGTAAGATTTGTCGATATGTTGTTGGTCGATATTAATTATAAGTGTTATTAACATATAATTTTCTTTGACCGTTTGCAACATAAACTTAGCGTGCAAGTAGATTTAATATATTCTGAATTTCAACACAGGGTTAAAATCATAGATATCTGGTCATGTAATTACGTGTATCATTTCACATGGTTAGACTTTGGACCCCTTCTTAGAGTATATATGTATTACATTATTTTAAAAAATAATAATAATATGTCCCATTCTCCAACGGTCCAAAATTCGAGTTCCATATGACAGCGTATGTATAAATAGTCGTGGCCCTTTAAGGAAAAAGAAAAAAATAGTCGTGGCGTTGAAAATTCTTAAATTACAAATTCAAGATTATATAAAAATAGAAGCAATCGGTAGGGCGTCTTGATCTTGAGGAAAATCATAATAAAAATGAGTATGCGTTTGATTTTTGTATCTATTAATTTTGCAGGTTTTTGTAACACCAACACATCTTGCCATAGTAATGGAGTATGCAGCCGGTGGTGAACTTTTTGAAAGAATTTGCAGTGCCGGTAGATTCAGCGAAGACGAAGTATTACTTAATTCATCATTTGCGATAATTTTAAATTAGTCTCGTGGCTAATTATATTGATTACTTGTTTTTCTTCTCTTTTTTAAGGCCAGGTATTATTTCAAACAACTTATCTCGGGAGTTAGCTATTGTCACGCTATGGTACGTATTACTACTTTTATTCTTGTATGAATGTTATCAGAAAACATTCATGCGATATTTTATAGCAGAAACTTTCTGTTACTGAAATTTATTTTGATTGCAGCAAATATGTCACAGAGATCTTAAGCTCGAGAATACACTCTTGGACGGGAGCAAATCGTCGCAACTCAAAATATGCGATTTCGGATATTCGAAGGTAACATTACATATATTTACATGTCTAGTTTTTTCATATTCGCGTACCAATTTTTCTTTCACTTAGTTTGTAAACAACTTGCCACTGTAGTAACAAATTTTACATTTAAAAAAAAAAAAATTAATATTTGTTTTTGGTTTTGGTAAATGCAGTCATCAGTTTTACACTCTCAGCCAAAATCCACCGTGGGAACTCCGGCTTATGTTGCTCCGGAGGTCTTGTCCCGGAAAGAGTATGACGGGAAGGTACGTATTAAATTATTAACTAATGATGATGCAATTAATAACATCAACTTGTTTATAAGAAATCATAAAACTAATATAAAATATGGTTTTTAATATACAGATTGCAGATGTGTGGTCGTGTGGGGTGACATTATATGTAATGTTAGTTGGTGCTTATCCCTTTGAAGATCCAGAAGATCCAAGAAACATTAGAAAAACCATTCAGGTACTTACAATTCTAAATTGTAATCAAACGTTCATTCCACTAATTAAAGTTTTATAATATTGTGCTATATATAAATCTAAGAATAATAATTAATAAATACTTGCAGAGGATATTAAGTGTACATTACACCATACCGGACTACGTCAGGATTTCCTCAGACTGCAAGCATCTCTTATCTCGTATCTTCGTCGCTGACCCTGATACGGTAATTTACTAAAACCTTATCCGGTTATATGAACCACTCCGGTCAGTTATAGACTTATAGTATATGGATAAATCAAACCGGTATTGATAACTGAAATGAGTCTTAATTAATTTGTAGATTTCTAATGAAGTGTATTTAAAAGCAAGAAATTAAGATGCATTTCATTAGAAATCTAGCTATAACCATAACCGGTCCAAACAAATCCATATTGTGAAAACTGATAGATTGAACCAATTGAAAACTATGCTAATTAATTATACCGGTTTTTTAATATGAAACCACGATAGAGAATAACTGTGCCGGAAATCGAAAAGCACCCCTGGTTCTTGAAGGATCCTTCGCCGGAGTTTTCAGAGAAGAAACGCGACAGTGGAGATGAGACCGGAGTGGATGAAGAAGAAGACAAAGAAGAGAGGTGTCGACAAACTGTTGAAGAGATAGTAAAGATCATAGAAGAAGCGAGAAAGGGAGTGAATGGCACGAATAATAATGGTGGATTAGGCTTATTAGATGGCAGCATGGATTTCGATGCTGACATTTATGATGATGTTGATGATGCTGATGATGACAGAAATGGTGATTTTGTATGTGCTCTGTAATTTCATATCAATATGTAGATGCATGGATGTGTGTTTTATGTGTGTAGCTTGAGTGTATCCGATAATTTCGTGTTGCATATTTGTATAATTTAATAAGTGGAAACAATTAACCCCTAATAAAGTCAAAAAGTGAGACAAAGTTTTGAGTGTTTTTTAAAAAAGAGCTTTTACATTTAATAATTGTTATATATATAAACTCATCCTTTAGAGAAAAAGTTCTCATTTATAATGCAAATCCTTAAAATGATATACTATTATATAGATAGTGGATAGCAAATACAATTTGATACTCCATGGTAGATGAAATTTGAGTGGCTGCTGCAATACTAGTTAACAGTTCCATGACATAATGTAAATGACCCATGCTAACGATCAAAAATTAGGTCCATGACGTTACTCTCTAATATTTTAAAGACATCATCATTTGATAAAACATTTTATCCATTTATTGTTCTTCTTCGAAAGGTTGTATAATTTAAATTATAAATATAAGATGATCCTTTTGTTGATCAATTAGATTAAGAGGCCTTTTGATTAACGACTCTACAATTTAACCTAATCTCCCCCGGTTTCGTAGACAGCAAGTCACCCATCTTCACCATCCCTTCCGCAAACGCCTTGAAAAACTCCGTTTGATTCTCACTGAACACTTTCACATACTCTCTTGTCTCCGGCGACGTAAACAACGACTGATCAGAGAAGAGAAACCCTCTCCTAGAGATCAAGTCTTTGAAATACTGATTATCAAACACTCTAGCAGTTGCGTCCATGCCGCTTGTAACGTTCTCATCTCCTCCACTGGGACACAATTTGCTCAACTTCTCTCGGTAAATTGGTTCGAAAGCCGGGTCGGATTTTCCTGAACCGGATTGGTTATAGAGTCTATCGGTGACCGAGAAACATCGAGCTTCGCCTATAGAGTGTGATCCAGATAGAGCCACCATGTCTTTTGCAGTAAGATTAAATCTTTGGAAAAGATCAATTAAGCTTGTCGCGTTTAATGTTGAACTCGGCATTATGTCGTCTGAATCCTTTTGACTTGCCGTTAAACTGTCTTTTCTCCCTAACTTCACTTCCCAGTACGGTCCACCTGTCTGGTAATAAAAATAAATAACCAAACAAAACCACAATTAATTATTAAAGTATATCAAATTAATCTCTCTAAACCAATTGAAAACCTTAAAGATCGAGATTGAGGAACTTACGAGGGCAACTGCGTCACGAGAGGCCATGATGATGATGTCAGCACAAGAAACAGTGGCAGGACAAGCCTTCTCTAAAGCTTCTTTAACGTTGTCTATTACATCAAACGATCTCAAAGAGCCAATGTTAGAAAGTGAGAGCTTTTCTCCCAACAATGTTGGTGTGTCATCGAGCAATACAGAACCATCACATCCCTACAAAAACAAAACAAAACAAAACAAAACAATAGGTTATAATACGATTCTATGTTTTTTTTTCTCTTTCAGAAACTGATCTATACATAAATGTGGTTAGTTAATTAATGATTTACGTTAACAAAGCAGTCGTGAAACTGAAAACGCATAACGGAAGCAACACTTCGAGCTTCTTTCAGCATAGCTTTTCTCATCTCTTCTCTCACGATGGATTCAGCTTTAGGACATGTGTTTCCGTAGAATCCTGGCTGAAGAATATCGCTGGCCACCGCCGTAAAGAGAAGCAAGCAGAGGAAAACATTGGGAACTAGATTCATATTTTGTTTACTTTTATTCAAATTAAAAAAAAGAATATTTTTATGGCGTAATCTCTATGTTTATATATACATAAACATTCCTCGAGTTATTGATTTCATTATATACCAATCCATAAACGTAGAACAAAATTTATATCATTCTTATCTGAGTGTGTAACGCTCTTATTATTTACTTTGACTACTTCAAAGCACATCTTGGCTTTTGTAAAGTAATTAATTAATTTCCTTCTTAGCTTTATGAGTTTATAATCTTATTCTTATCATTTGACACATACACTTCTATTACATAACAATGAAATCGTTAATATGCAAAATTTTACAAAAACGAAAAAAAAAATATAATTAAAATTTAAATAATAGCAAGTAAGTTCAAAAAGTTTATGGTCATAAAAAAGCTTATTTCTTTAATTTCCACATTTTTATTTCACAAATCTTCTAAAAATGAAAAAAACTAATATAAGCACGCGCGTGACGCGCCTAATTAAATGTTTTACAAAAATAAAAATATCTTAAACCCAAAACCCATCCCCGCCGCCGGCTAAAACAGAAACTCGGCTACGGAAACACCGAAAATGGGTTGGGGAAGACGACATAAAGGTCGGTCGAAGAGAAATCAATTAGAAGACAGCAAAGAAAAAGTTGGTAAACCCCTCAAATCCGATGCTTCATTTGATTCCAACATCCAAAATCGCACCTGGTCGAATCTTGATTTCGAGGAGTATTACAAGGTACTGTATAAGAATCAGTAGCAGCTTCCACGGATCTAAAAGGTGTGTGCTTTCTAAACTAACAACATCGTATTGTCTTGTTGTGCTGAGTAGGAGCAACGAATAGTGAAAACAGAAGAATGGGATTCGTTCATGGAGATTCTTCGAAAGCCATTGCCTGCTGCTTTCAGAGTTAATTCCAAGTATGCTAAGTTTATTTGTAGTCCTTAATTTCAAGATAATCATTCAAAATGACGAATTTTGTTTGAAATTTTGCTGATTATTAGTGGCCAATTTTGCGATGAGATTCGGTCGATATTGGAGAATGATTTCGTGAAATCTCTTCAGGCTGAGGTACATTCATGACTCTTTGTTCTGTTTTGTAGTTTCTCATTGGCCATTGCTAGTCTGGAAAAGCTATTTTGTCTTTCAATGTCGGTTTTTTTCTTTGTCTTACTTAGGCCATAGAGAGTGGTGAATTGGAGGCTATCAAGCCCTTGCCTTGGTACCCTAAGAATCTTGCTTGGCATTCTAATTTCTCTAGGAAGGAGATTAGAAAAAACCAGACTCTTGAGAGGTACATTTTCAGAGATAAAAAAACTGGTAGTCGTTTGCTTCAAATCCATTGTTTACTCCGTGTTATTTAGCTTTTCTCTGTTTTGTTGGGGTTTGATTCAGGTTTCATGAGTTTCTAAAGTTAGAAACTGAGGTTGGGAACATGACCAGGCAAGAAGCAGTTAGCATGGTATGTTACTAGTGTAACACTCTTTAATCGCATTCATCGACTACTTTTTAATTTATAGTTTTTGTGGTCTCAATCTTATGATCATTCAGGTACCTCCTCTCTTCCTTGATGTTCATCCAGATCATTTTGTCCTCGACAGTGAGTGGTTTTTATTTAAAATGGCAGTGAACTTGAGGAGTAATGGTCAACTGATTTTCACTTGGTCTTGTCTTCTCTCTTTTGTCTGCACAGTGTGTGCTGCACCTGGTTCCAAAACATTTCAGCTTCTTGAGATAATACATGAATCATCAGAACCAGGATCTCTACCTAATGGAATGGTTTGTAATTGTAATACTCTTTTTTTTTTTTTTTTTTTCTTTGTTTCCTAATTGTTTCTGGTGGAATGATGAATCAGGTTGTGGCGAATGATGTTGATTATAAAAGATCTAACCTTCTTATTCACCAAACGAAAAGAACCTGTACCACCAACTTGATGGTCACTAACAATGAAGGTCAACATTTCCCAAACTGCCACTCCAAGAGAACCTTGCCCATTGATCAGCTTCTCTTTGATCGTGTCCTATGTGATGTCCCCTGTAGTGGTGATGGTACTCTGCGCAAGGCTCCAGACATATGGCGAAGATGGTTGGGTTCCCTATATTTTATGTTGATTCCACTTGCTTCAAGATTCTTACTCTTTTTCTTTGGTTTTTGCACAGGAATTCTGGTTCGGGTAATGGACTTCATAGTCTACAGGTTGTGCTTGCCATGAGAGGTAGGCCATTTTTCCCCTCAAATGTCCCGGTTTTCAGAATGTTCTGTCTTGAATATAATCTGCATTGTCTGGTTTCAGGTTTATCTTTACTAAAAGTTGGTGGGAGAATGATATACTCAACCTGTTCAATGAACCCAATTGAAGATGAAGCTGTTGTTGCTCAAGTAATTTCTTTCTTCTTTCTCCATAAAACATGTTCTTCTGGATGCTGATGTATATTGTTAGTGTTCCTTCAGATTCTGAGGAGGTGTGGGTGCTCTGTTGAGCTTGTAGATGTCTCAGATAAGCTTCCTCAACTTATCCGAAGACCAGGTCTTAAGAAATGGAAGGTAAAACGAACATGTCTATTACTTTTTGAAGCATAGTAAAAACAGTAATGGAAAATTTTACTTCCTGTGTGGATTACAGGTGCATGATAGAGGTGGCTGGTATAGATCTTACAAGGATGTTCCGAAATCGCAGAGAGACGGAGTTTTAAAAAGCATGTTTCCTTGTGGTAAAAGTGATAAAGACTATGAAGATATAGCTTCTATCTCTTCTGAGGAGGAAGTCTGTGATCTTCCTCTTGAGCGATGTGTGAGGATACTGCCTCATGATCAGAACACTGGAGGATTTTTCATTGCAGTCTTCCACAAAGTTTCACCTTTACCAGGTACAATTTGAATCCGTAACCGTAACCTATGTATTGATTGTTTACTAGAATCTGCGGATCATTATCTTGCAGAAATTCAGGAGAAACTAATAAATCAGAGAAGAAACAGAAACACATCTGGAGAAAATGCAGAGCAGATAGTTGTAGAAGAAGCAGCAGATTTAGATAATGGCTTGAAGGAAAGCACCAGCAAAGAAGGCGTTATAGAATTGGCTCAAGAACTTGATGCTATTGGAGGCAAGAGAAAGGCGTGGAAAGGCCTTGACCCTGTTGTTTTCTTGAGAGATGAAACAGTGATCGACGGGATCAAGACATTTTACGGCATCAAAGACGAATCCTTTCCTATGTACGGCCATCTCGTGACTAGAAACAGTGACACGAGCAGCAAAGGCAGCGTGAAGAGGATTTACTATGTGTCGAGCTCGGTTAAACATGTTCTTGAGCTTAATTCTGCGGCTGAGCAGAAGATCAAGATCGCATCTGTTGGCCTCAAGATGTTTGTAAGCACCCACCACATGTTTTTTTTTTTTCATTCCTCAAAAAAAGAAAAATGTTATGAACTGATGATTTGAATCGCAGGAGAAACAATCGGCAAAAGAATGTGAAGCCAATTCTTGCTCATTCCGGATAGCCTCAGAAGGATTGCCAGTGATCCTTCCTTACATGACCAAGCAAATACTCTACGCAACAATGGTGGATTTCAAGAACCTCGTGCAATACAAATCGATCAAGTTCCCAGATTTCGTGCTTCCAGAGTTTGGCCACAAGGCAGCAGGACTAGCCATGGGATGTTGCGTGGTGGTTCTCGTCGACGGTATGTATATATTAAAGAAAACATTTTTGATCATATTGGGATATATGGATTTTAACGGGTTTTGTGGTTTATACAACAGATATTCAGAAGGTCGAGTCAGAAGCAGTGAAAGTGAATTCGTCAACGATAGCCATTGGATGCTGGAAGGGAAAGGCTAGCTTAACCGTTATGTTCACGGCTGTGGATTGCCACCAACTTAACCAGAGGCTTTCTGAAAGACAAATATGTCTATGAACCTCAACCTATCTATGGAGATGACTGCTAATTTTGTTAAGTTGTTTTCTGTTAAAGTTATTAGCTCATTCCTTACTATGTGATATATATTGCAATATTTTACAAGTTTTTTTTTTTTTTTTTTCCAGTCTTAATTAATTACCAATCGATTAAGGGAATGTATTTTGGAATTCCAATATAAAATGATAATTTGGTTTCTTTATCTTAAGAGCTTGACTTATTGTCTAAACAAAATTACGATAGAACCAAAACACAAAATGGTTTCATAGCAAATTATAGTCAATCAGACATTACACATATTTAAACACACATTTAAACAAAACAAAAGCATAAAAATAGTGCATGGATAACTAAGAGTTTAGAGAATGCGAAACAACACAAACTAAGTGTTATACAAATTATCTGGTTAATTTTCTATTGTCCGCTACTCTGAAGAATTTCCAACAGCCTCCTGAAAAATACAGTGAAGATGAAATAAATAGCAATTGTCACAAAAGTCACTCAATTGAGCCGCGCGCCAATCCATAGCATGAAATGTAATATATGGCAATTCAATGATTTTTTTTTAAACAATACCAACATAGGTCTAAACAACCTTAGTTTGTAGATAGAACCATAACACAGAATCATAGACGACAAAACTTTCTTTCTGCACGAGAATTGCACAAAGCCACAAAACATTGAACAATATATATATTTTTACCAATCATCTCATGTGTCATCAAATATATTTTTACCTCCCAGAACACCACAACTTGTTTAAGGATATTTATTATATTTTGAATCATTATTATCTGCTTGTGGAAAAATAATTAATGATGCATCTCATCCTTCAATGAAGTGTCTGCTGTTCGGTTAAGTAATAACCAGAAACCCATTTGTTTACGATTATCCTCCAAGTGCATATGAAACATGTGACAAAACTGAGGATGCTGAGAGGATTGTAGGTAGTTAGGTGGAGAGGTTTTTGAAGTAGCACCAGCTTCAAAAAATGCACCATTTGAGTGAATGAAGTTTGTTTCATTGCAGTGAATGTTTTATCATCTATGTATTATGGATTCTATGTTTTATTGTATTGAATATTTTGGATTCGTTTTTTTGGTTTTTACTTTGTGCCTTTTCTTTGTATTATCTCGCTGTTATGGACTATTGTTTTTTCTTTTGGTGTTCTTTTCACTTTAGTTGAATAACGTAGCTAGGAATAATTTTATAACAATTCTAGTGTTTCTAACTTATGAAGATGTTTCTAATTGAAACTGAAAATCAATATTAATGCTGACCGCTCCGCAATAAGTAGATAATCTTCTAATCATGGTTGTAAACTGATTCCAACATGATAAAAGGAATTAAACTAAATAAAATTAAAGCTAAACTAATTATCCTTCAGTAATTGGTTTACAAAAAAAAAACACTAAACATAAAAAACTTGTCCAGTCCAACGTCCAAAAGGCCTTGGTTACTAGCGTGGTTATATATTTTTTATTGGTTGGGTTTAGTTGTCACGAAATGAGCATAAGCTCTACAAGTTAACAAAAGAAAACTATATAATACTCGAGCAAATTTGTTTATATCGGAAAAAAAGTAAATGGTTATAACGATCGGTTGGAAAATTGTATCATATTGATGGACGAGGTTTGAAAACCTGGATCGATGTAACGAGGTGAAGGATTTGGCCCTCAAGATCAAGAAGCTGCTAGGAAATGTGAAGATTATCTGTAAAATATTGATGATTTTCCACAAGACTTGAAGCTCTGTAAAAGGAAACAATGACGAATAGGTGTCTAATTGCACCATTGTTTAATGAACCAGGAAACAAGCCAGATTCCAAAAGAATATACAATGGAGCATTCATTCAGTGGGGAAACAAAACAAAAAAAAAGTAACGACACAGAGATCAAGAAGAAGTACAACAGGTGCTCGTTTTAGCTGGAAGCTCCTGTCCTGGACCTGGGATGACAATCTTCTTACCAGCCAAGGAAGCAGGGTTATTCGAGTCGCCTTCAGATGCGAGATTCTTCTTGTTCACCGTATTGAAGATCTGTGTCATTAGTGTGTTGAACGAGTTCTCCACATTGGTTGCGTTCAGCGCCGATGTCTCCAGGAAGAAGAGCCCTTCCTTCTCTGCAAACTCTTTAGCGTCTTCAGTGGGAACCGCTCTTTGGTCTTCTAGATCAGACTTGTTTCCGATCAGGATGATGACTCTGTTCTTATCAGCGTGTGCTCTCAGTTCCTCAAGCCAACGTGGGATGTGGTCAAAGGTTTCGCGTTTCGTTATGTCATAAACCAGCATTGCACCTACTGCTCCTCTGTAGTATGCGCTTGTCACCGCTCTGTATCTGCTTCGTTTAAACAAAGTTACAACCACTATTGCAATGACAAAGCAGCAAGATTGATTCAATCAGCCCAGAGTCATACAATGCTGAGTAGAATTCTCAATGGAGTAGTGATGTTCCATACAAATGTGTAATCTAAACGAGTGAAGACGAAGAACATATTTTCCAATCTACCAGAAACACTTTAGCTGATTGAAACTAGGATCTAACATTATTCGATTTCTGTGATCAGATTACGTTAATTGTTCGATCCGATCAAATCCTAGTATACGTTAGGTAATTACAAATTCAGGATCTGGTCAAAGCGGATTCGTAAGTTCTAAATTCAGGTGAAGCACACAAAGGGGAAAAAAGAGAGAAAAATCTAAACACAACACCTCTAGTCAAACCCAAGTCGCTTTCATGGAAAAACACAGATCCAGTGGAATTTCAGCTCAGGGATCAGTAAAATTCCAATTCAGAATCGCAGAGAAACTAAGAAAGCGTACCTTTCCTGACCGGCGGTGTCCCAGATCTGAGCCTTGACGCTCTTTTCTTCAATGACGAGCGTACGCGTCTGGAATTCGACGCCGATGGTGGCCTTAGAATCCATGCTGAATTCGTCTCTAGCGAATCGAGCAAGCAACTGTGATTTCCCTACAGCCGAATCGCCGATCAGAACAACCTTGAACACGTAATCCACTTTCCCCGATGCGCCGCCGTATCCGCCTCCTCCAGCCATCTTCTTCGTCGCAGGCGTGTGTTGTTGAGAGATCGGAAAAGTTAGAAGCGAGCTGGCGCCTACAGTTTCTGCTCTAGCTCTTTAACTGGTGAGAGTGACAGAGGAATTGCAGAGAAAACCCAAACAAGTTGGTCAAATTGATTGATTTAATCCTTGTGTTTACAGTGATCTAGTGTGCGAGAGTCTTTGATAACTGAGAGTGAGTCGAGCCAAGATCACGACACGTGGATTTCGGAGTGGCTTAATATACACGTGGTCGAACGCGATCAACAAGGCCGAGGAATTAAGTTGTGGGGTGCACCGAAACAGACTGTAAAGATACACAGGAGATCAGATTTGGACTAAGTGAGCGGGACGCGATAATTGATTAGTGGGTCCCCAAAGCGTCGGCGTCGGATTTTTGTTTTCTTTTCCGTTCGCATATCCATTTGAAAAAAATGGGTAGAAAAATGGCCCATGCAGGTTTCGAACCTGCGACCTTCGCGTTATTAGCACGACGCTCTAACCAACTGAGCTAATGGGCCATTTTGAAATATCAATAGTCTACGATCTATTCATTTCATAGTGTACAAATAGTTCAAAAGATCCTAATTAAAGTTTTTGGATATGTAAAGAGGAATTTACAGTAGTAGTCACACGGTTTAACATGAAGTTATCTTAAAAGAAGAAAGACATGGCTTCGCCTGAACACAGCAGAAGAGTTCGAGTAGGTTTACTTTTACTCCTAAAGAGGTGATAAAGACAGCAATTCACATAACAAAGAGGAAAGAGTGTTGTTTAGAATTCATAAAGTGTAGTGTATATAAATAAACAAAAACCGCACTCAAGACAGACGCTGAGTAGCCGTTCTTCTCTTCCTGAGCCGTTCCGCAACAATGAAGGCCAGTTCAAGAGACTGAGACGCATTGAGCCTTGGGTCACAGTGCGTGTGGTAGCGAGAGCTTAGGTCATCGTAGGTCACGGTACGGGACCCTCCAATGCATTCTGTCACGTTCTGACCAGTCATCTCTAGATGGATACCTCCTGCGTGGCTTCCTTCTTGCTCGTGCACATCAAGGAATGCTCTTACTTCAGCCTGTAAAAGAAAGAAAAATACAGCAAGTTTTAATCACACAAGTATATGCTAAAAGCTAAAAGCTAAATACAAGGTTTAGTACCAGGATTGAGTCGAAGGCTCGTGTTTTGAGGCCGCAAGGTGCTTTGATGGTGTTTCCATGCATTGGATCGCAGACCCATGTCACAATCTGGCCTGACCTGCGCACTGCTCTGATCAGGTGGGGAAGCTTAACCCTCATGTTCTCGGCTCCCATTCTCACAATCACAGTGATTCTTCCAGCCTTGTTGTTAGGATTCAGAATTTCGACTAGCTTCACCAGCTCATTGGGATCCATTTTGTTGCTCACCTACATCAAATGTTTTCGGATATTTAGTCAATTTCAAGCCAAATTAACTTTGTTTTGCTTTGCTTTTATCACAAACCAGTATTTCATTTACCTTAATGCCCAGAGGATTTGCAATCCCCCTGAGGAACTCGACATGAGCACCATCCAACTGTCGGGTACGCTCCCCACACCACACCATGTGTGCAGAGCAGTCATAGTAGAGACCAGAAGTTGAGTCCAATCTCGTGAGAGACTGTTCATAAGGCAGAAGCAAACACTCGTGGGATGTGTAGAAATCAGTTGTAGTCATGAGCGGATGATCAGTGGTAAGTCCACACGCAGACATGAACCCCAAGGCCTCATCAACCCTGCTCGCTAGCTCCTGGTACCTGTACAGCAAAACCTTTTAGCGCCTAGTTTAAAAACAAAAGTTTGGATTTTCCATTATCTTCAAACAAGATGTTACCTTTCAGCTTGCTCACTTTGCTCAGCAAAATCAAGGTTCCATTGTGTAACTCTTTGAATTGCAGCATACCCTCCTGTGGCGAAGGCTCTGAGAAGGTTCAAAGTTGCTGCAGATTGTGTGTAAGCCCGAATCATCCTGTTGGGATCAGGGATTCTTGATTTCTCATCAAAAGTGTCTCCATTGATGTTGTCTCCCTTGTAGCTCGGTAATTTCACTCCATCCTTCTCCTCAAATGCGTCAGATCTAGGCTTGGCAAATTGACCAGCCATTCTCCCAACCTAAATCCAAAATCATCTCACATTCCACTCGACAGCCCACAATACAATCCACACTCAATTTCATTACGGAATCTCACCTTAATCACCGGAACTTGGCCGCCGAAGGTGAGAACAATGCTCATCTGAAGCAGAACCCTGAAAGTATCTCTGATATTGGTAGCATTGAACTCCTTGAAACTCTCAGCGCAATCTCCTCCCTGTAGAAGAAAAGCCTTGCCCACGGCAGCATCCGCCAATCTCTCTTCCAGATTCCTAGCTTCTCCGGCGAAAACAATCGGAGGAAACGCTTCAATCGTCTTGAGCACAGACTCGAGCTCGTTCGCGTCGGGGTAATCAGGAAGCTGCAGAGCCTTCTTCAAATTCCAGCTCTCCGGCGTCCATTTCAATGTACCAGATGACGCCGGAGAGGCCGGCGCAACGGATTCCTTGACTGAAACAGCGTTTCTAGCCGGCTCCGACGCATGGACTGCCGTAACGAGATTGACGGACCTAAGCTTGGGATGAAAAGTGAAGGACGATTGACGGTTGCTCTGGTGGTGAGGAAGAGACGCCCCGCCGCCGCCGCCGTAGATAGATCTGGAGGAGAGAGAGGTGGCGTTGGAAAGAGCCATGATTGGTTAAAGACTTTCTCTGCTGTCTCTCTGCTGTCTCTGAGTCTTGAATTGGTTTTTTCAGAGAGAGAGAGATAGAGAATGACAATGGAGGCGGTTGGTTTGAAGAGAGAGAAGAAATGCGGAAGCAGAGCAATTTATAGGGAAGAAGAGAATTTGGTACGGAAAGGTTGGTTTAGACTTTTCAGAGTTTTGCAGACAATAATAAGGGTTGTTGAGGTGTGAAGCCGTCGAGGGGTATTTACGTAAATTTATTTCTTTGAGATATTTTTATGAAACAACAAATAACATGTTCAAAGTAGGAATTTTTCAATTTGATCAAACTCACTGAATCATTCCGAATTCATGTAAATATTTTGACACGTCTATATCTCTTTTGCAGGTAGGTCGTTAAAAACTCAAAGTGTGTCAATTGTGAGTCCGTGACAAATCTAGATGACAAAAACATCAAAAAATGGTACGAAATTTAGGAGAGAGGACCGGAAGTTTTAAGTAAATGACATAAATGTCCCTTCACCAACCAAATCCACACCACTCAGCAAGTTGCATATTGATAAACGATTATGTATTGTTGTTCATCGTCACCTAACTAACACACCGAATCCTTTCTAAGATATGGATTCGTGGACCACGTCTTTTCAAAATTTGGCACCATCTTCAATTAAGAATATGAAAGTATATTTCTCAGAAAATCGAGTATGAACCTATTTCAATTATAAAATGTAATGTTTTGAGTGCCTTTGACTATGTGAATTGCTCATGAACAACCTACCTCCGTTTGTAGATTTTATGATTGAATATTTCTATCGCAATGAGTTTCTTCTCTTTTGACTCAGCACTTAAAGTCTTTGAACAAATCTATAAAGAAGACACAAATTTAGGCTACACTTCCAATTTGAATCAAGACAATAATTGGTGTTTTACTATTATTGTGCTAACATCCCAAAATATTACTTAACCAAGAGCCGTTTGGTATACTGTCGAAAAGTTAGTTAAAAAACCGTTAACTGCAAGGAAGATTAGATTTTAGAAAATTGTAGCCACAGATTTTTAATTCTATCTCACAAAGTCACAAAAACCTTCTCTAGAACCACAAACACGCAGAGAAGAGATTCATCAATGGCGGTTTATTGCTGCAACCACTCGGCGATGCTTCTCTCTCCATCCACCGCCGGTTCCACCTCCGTTTGCTCTTCTTCTTCTTCTTCTTCTGCTTCATCGCTCATTGGCTTCCTCAGCTTCCCTCGTCTCCAAACGCTGCGTTTCAAATCCAGAAACGCTTATCCGAAATCTAGAGGTTTTTCAGTCTCGGCATCTTCGAGGTCTCTAGAAGCTCTGGTTTTCGATTGCGACGGCGTGATATTAGAATCGGAGAATTTACACCGTCAAGCTTACAACGACGCTTTCTCGCATTTCAACGTTCGATGTCCTTCTTCTCCGTCAGAGTCTCTCAATTGGAGCCTCGAGTTCTACGATAAGTTTCAGAACCTAGTCGGAGGTGGAAAACCCAAAATGAGATGGTACTTTAGAGAAAACGGATGGCCAACATCCACCATTTTCGATTCACCTCCGGAGAATGACGATGATCGAGCCAAGTTGATCGATACTCTTCAGGTCACTCACTAAGATTTCTTGCACATTAAAAAAAATATATATATCTCTGATTTAATTAAAAGATGGGATATTTTGCAGGATTGGAAAACTGAGAGGTACAAAGAAATCATAAAATCAGGAAGTGTAAGTCGAGATTATGAATTTTCTTACAATTAGTGATTTTTCTATAGAAACTAAATCTCTCACTTTGGTTTTCTTTTTACTTTCAGGTAGAAGCAAGACCTGGTGTAGTAAGACTGATGGATGAAGCAAGAGCTGCTGTAATAAGATCTTCTTCAAGCTTTGTTAAATACTCTATTTAAAAGGCTTAATTTTATGAATTGGTTATTGAAATGATGATACAGGGGAAGAAACTAGCTGTTTGTTCTGCAGCTACAAAGAGTTCAGTGATATTATGTCTCGAGAATCTAATCGAAACCGTGAGTTGTTTCTTTTTTTCGCCAATCTCTTATCGACTGTTGAAATTTTTCTTTAATCGTCGGTTATATTCATGTCTTTAGGAACGATTCCAAGGACTGGATTGTTTCCTCGCAGGTGATTTCAGCATTTCTCTCTTCTGAGTTTTAGTCTTTATGTCTAGTCTAAAAGTTTGAATCCATTTGTTTGTGTATGTTTTGGCTTTGCAGGGGATGATGTTAGGGAGAAAAAACCTGATCCGTCGATATATATAACAGCTGCCGAGGTTATATACATCCAAGAAAACCAAACTTTATATAACTTAAACAAGAATAATTCTTAACCAAGTTTTACATTCTACATGCAGAAGCTAGGTGTTTCAGTGAAAGACTGTTTGGTCATTGAGGACAGTGTGATTGGCCTCCAGGTATATTAATATCTAATCTTTTGATCGTCTTCTCTACGGTTCTTCAAACAATATCTTAAAGTTGGTTTTGGGCTTTCAATCTTTTAGGCAGCTACAAAAGCAGGAATGTCATGTGTGATCACATACACTTCTTCAACCTCTGATCAGGTCTGCTCTACAATCTTCTTCTTCTTCTTCTTCTTCTCTAGTCTCTCTTTTTTTCGTGGTTTTTAGGAAAGTCGAAAACTTTTGTATTGTTTTCTCAGGATTTCAAAGACGCGATCGCTGTGTACCCTGATCTCAGTAATGTGACGTAAGTAGGATCATACGTTAAACTTAAGCCCCTCACAAGAATTTTGCAAAAAAAAAAAAAAAAAATTGATCTCCTTAGCTAACGTATGGTGTTTTGTCAGATTGAAAGACTTGGAAACTCTGCTTCAGACCATTGTCACTGCAGCTTAAGATTTTGTCTCCTTTTCATTTCTGTCTGTTCTTCAACAAGTGTACATTTGCCTTTATTTGTTTAATAAATTTTTCATTAACTGAAAAAAAGAAAAAAGATTCAAATATAAAAATAGCAGTAGTACTACAATACAAACAAGACCTAGCCTGAATCCTGATAAATCCCATAAAACCTGTTTTAAAAGTAAAATATAAAAACAAAATTAAAGAGGCAAAACTAAAGAAAAGAGTCCTCCAATTTGCCTCTCACCTAATAAGGCTTTCTTCTTCTACTTCTTGCTCATCTTGTCCATCATTTGAAAAATCACAAGCAGAGAGGATGATGACGAATCTAGGTGACACCCTTTTTGTGTTTTTTATCTCCTGCTGTTAGCTACCTTGTTCTTGCTCATATCAGCAAGTTCCTCAACAAGTTTCTTCTCTTCTTTACTCAACCTCTTAGGAATCTCAACCTGCACTCTCACCAACTGATCACCTCTCATCTTACTCTTATTCAATACCGGAACTCCCTTCTTCGCCATCACCAGCGTCGTGCTCGGCTGTGTCCCCGCCGGCACTTTCAAATCCACCATCCCATCCACCGTTGGAACCTTCATAGTCGTCCCCAAGATCGCATCCACATACGATATCTTGCAAGTATACAGTATATTCGTATCGTCCCTCTTCAAGATCGGATCAGGAATCACCTCAATAACCGCAAAAAGATCTCCAGACGATCCTCCTCTCTTCCCTGCATTCCCTTCTCCTCTCACTCTCAACCTGCTACCGGAATCCACACCAGCAGGAACCTTAAGACTGATCCTTTTCGTCCTCCTCACGCGTCCGTCTCCTGAGCAAGCCCCGCAAGGTTTCGAAATCTCTCCTGTGCCGTTACAGGGAGAGCAAGTCATGACTTGTTGGAAAACGCCGAGTGGTGTCCTCGTCGATGCTACAACCTGTCCTTGACCACCGCAGGTTTTGCATTTGGTAGGTTTGGTTCCTGCTTTTGCGCCTGAGCCATTGCAAGTCCCGCAGCTCTCTAGACGAGATATCTCAATCTCTTTCTCGATACCGAAGACAGCTTCTTTGAAGTTCAAGATTAGAGAGTAGTACTCGTCTTCTCCGTCGATAGCTCTGCTTCTTGAACCTCTACTAGTACCCATTCCACCACCGCCCATTCCTCCCATTCCTTCGAATAATGACTCGAACAGATCAAACGGATTACTGTAATCCTACAAAACCAAAACCATCAGCAATTTTAAGATGAGATTGTGATCATGAGAATGTTGGTTCAAATGTCTTAGAGAAGAGTATGTATATACCCCCATGCCTCCCATGCCAGCGCCTTTAACTCCAGCCTCGCCATATCTGTCGTATAGAGATCTTTTCTCATCATCTGATAAGATCTGCAAGAAAGAAAAGAAAAGAAAAGAAAAGGACAAGAATTTTAGGCTAGAGCTAAAAGCATTCGAATAAGAAGAAGAAGAAGATGGAATTCACCTCATAAGCATTACTTATTTCTTTGAATTTATCTTCGGCCCCAGAATCCCTGTAACCAAAGTGTAAACAGAAGGTTTAATACCATTAGAAGCAGTTTCAGGGTTCTTCATTCTTCTTAAGCCAAGAATTCTAGAGTTCTAACTCATACAGACACTTACTACTGGATTGCTTAATTGAGTAAAGTTTTACACTTACTTGTTCACGTCCGGATGGTAACTCCTAGCGAGCTTCCGATAAGCTGACAAATTTTCCATGTCAAAACTTTCACAAATAGAACCATCAATGAGAGCTACACACACAAATCAAAGTGAAAAAGGAATCACATACCGCTTTTAATCTCAGCTTTGGTTGCATTTTTGGAGACTCCAAGGACAGAATAGAAATCCTGGAAATTGAAAACAAACACTCTTTAGCAGAAGAAAAGAAGAAAATGAAGAGAACCATCATCATTCAATGTCTAAAGGAAAGAGAATTGTAAAACATACAGTATCAGCTCTAACAGTGAAGCGAGCTCCTCTACGAGAATGTGTATTTCGGGATTGTCCAGTCAATGACAAGAAAGGCAAGGAGCCATGTGAGAACATACTCGACCTTGAAGCTCCCAAACAATTTATTTGGCTCATGGAGCTGCTAAAAGGTTATCAATCAAAAGAAGAACAATTCCATTAGCCTTTCAGATACATACAACAAATGGTCATTTCAAGAAATCAAAAATTCTTGGTGAAAAAAACGAATTCGTTACCTGTTGTCTTGGTGAGATTCCAATCTGCTTGGATAATAAGCTTTTACTGCAAACTGAGGACGAAGAATCCCCCACTGAGCAACACATGAGCTTCCAAATTGTATCAGAGCCATTTCACTCCCTGCTACACAAAACAAGAATCCGAATTGCTTCAACAAACACACAAAGAACGATTCAAGATTATGCAATTTCATTTCGACCCGACAACAGATTCCGCAAAAGAGTTTTACTTTCATCCTCTAAATCTAAAAGGACAAAGCTTTCTGAATCAATTCGATGGAAATTCGCTTTAAACAAGAGCTTGGTGCCGCAAATTTGTATATTCGCTAAGGAAAATTCAGCCCAAGTGGTTATTTTTTTTAAAAAGACGACATTTTCTGGATGATTTCTATCGAACAAGAGAGAGAAAACGGCGAAGAAGACAGAAGAAGGAGGAGAAGCTGAATCTTTACCGTAATCGAATGGTGACGACGACGGGAGAGGAAGGCGCAGAAGAAGAGAGAGTTTGTGCAATAGATAAGAAAACGAGTAGACTCTATTGAAATTAGAAATGACTCACACTCCCAACTTTTTTTTTTTTTTTCTTGCCCTTCTCTTTTCATTTCAAAACATTATTAATTTCGTTTTTGTTTCTCTTTATTATAGTTTATTACAAATTAACCCCACACCGGAGAGGTAGATCACCGGTTTTATTACGAAAATATGAACTAAATCGGTTTATTTAAGACATCAAAAATCTAATTAATTAAAATTGATACGAGTTATGATAAAATTACAACAACAGAAATATAATTAGACAGGCTTCATAGTTCCATAGCCTTAGAAACCTCTTAAAAGTTTCAAATCAAAGCATATAAGATTATATACTTTGTTGAGATAAAAGTATTCTGAATTCTAACATGAAGCAATGTCTTAACAGTAATATATAGCAATGTCTTAGTTATTGCCTCCACAGTAAACATCACTGGAGAGATTAAGCTAGCTAACATGAGCAATCTTAGCATCATTATTATTAGCATATTGAGGAATCGTTGCGTCTGTGAAAAGAAAAGACTTCATGTATTTGTACATCTCCTTTGGCCTCTCTTCATTAACCGCATGTCCTGTTTTCTCCAGCAGCACTAATTCTGCTATGTTTTCCCCTAAATATCTGAAAACAAAAACTCGCATTAATACGTCATCAACCCCAGTGAGAAAATGTGATAAATTAACAACCTTTGCAATCTATGTGCCAATTCCACTGGAAAAACTTGATCTTCCTCTCCCCATATCATCAATGTAGGCTACAAATGAGCCAAGCAAACAAATGAGTGAACATTAAGATAGTCAAGAGACAAATTTGACCAAAATTCCAACAAGTATCATTATGAACATAGAGAACCTGTGTTATCTGTGGAAGATTGTCGAATCTCCTACCCTTATGTAAAGTTTCCACAAGTTCTTTCCTTTCTTGAAGATAATCGCTGCACATCACCTTGTAACCAAAAACACATTTCCAAGATCGGACCAGTCAGACAAAGGAAAGCTACTATTGGACTTTTGAACCTAAAACAATAACCCAATACCATAAAAACATTTCCTATGAAATAAATATAGAAAAGGACACTAAACTTTCATCAATTCTCGCAACGAACTATATTGTTCCCTTATTAGTATCTTCAATCTTCATCCGGAGATTATATATTTTCAGGCCTGATCGACTATTCTTACAATCATACCATTTACAAACGAAAGGTTGATAATGAAAATGGTGAAAACTTACATGAATGTAGTCCTTGGCAAAGCAAGAAGGGATCCAAATAGGAGGCCTGTAGAAAGTTAACTTGAGAAGTTGCCGGAGCATGGACGGAGACTGAGGGAACAAAACTTCCGCCGCATCCTCCGTGCTATTCACTTTAAACATCCCTTCCTCCATGTCTTTATCCTCCAGAGCAACCCCGGCGCATATTAGCACAACCCGATCAATCCTCTCCTTAAACTGCGCCGCCATGGAGTACGCCACGAATCCGCCGTAGCTGAGCCCGGCCACTGTCATGGTCCCAACGCCGTGGCCGTCCATCGCCTTCATGACGCATCTCGCCTGGAACGACTCGGACCGGTCGGGCCGAGTCGTGTGCGAGTCGCCAAAGAAGATGAGGTCCGGCACGTAGACGTTGAACCGGGGGATAAAATTGTCGATGAACCGGTCCCACTGCCACATGGCGTTAGCTCCGATGCCGTGGAGAAGGAGGAGAGTGGGCTTGGAGTCGATGTGGGTTTGTGGGACCCAGCAGTGGATGACGGTGCCGTCGCCGAGATCGGAGATGGATGATCGGAGACCGGCGCGATAGAAGCTGCGTTGGTAACATTTGTTGCGAGAGGAAACGTAGCTGAAGCAACTCGCCATTGGTTCACTTCTCTTGAGAGAGTTGCAGAGAGAGAGAGAGAGAGGGACACAGTATCTCAGAGTCTCGACAATGAAGTAGAAATGTAAGGGAGTGGTTAATAAATAGATTAAAATAATAGATAGTGATTACGTGACATGTTTTGATTCGCTACAATGTCACTTTATTTAAGAACGTCCCGTTTCTGCCTTTTAATTTTCAATTTTCGCAAATGTGATTGAGGAAAATTTAAATTTTTAATAGAATAAGGTACTTTTGTTTGTACAATGAATGCAAGCGAATCTTTTTTTTTTTTTAATTGTCAGGAATGCAAGCAAATCTATGAGCCAAATTTGGGGGGTGGGGGGGTTATTCAATTTTATATTTAAAATCAATTATCTATGTTTTAAAATCTTATTATAAATTTTGATATTATTCTTAAAGATCTATGAGTGTGGATTGAATTTTAATGATTTATAAATAATGGATTCAATAATACTAGATTTTAAGCATAATTTAGAAGCATTAATTAAATAACATTGGACTGTGGTTGGACTTAAATTCTTTTTTTCTGTGCAAAATAAGATTTAAATTCTATTAAAATATATTTTTAAAGAAAATGGAATATACCATATTGGAGAGAAGAAACGTGATTTAAGTCAGTATCTAAGTGTAACAAAGAAACAAAGTGGTCGTGGTCGACTCGTAATTTCCATGCGTTGGTCACAATTAGGAATATGCGTGCAGATATTTTTGGAAATTAATGTACGTTGGTGTTAAAGTCCAAAAACTATACCTGCCAATTGCCATCAAACGGAGATAGGGCCTGATTTGCGTGTAGTGATTGATTTTAGGATTTTAACAGTTCTCATAGTCTTTTTATACCAATCAAATTTTTAGGATTTTAAAATATTTAAAAATAATAATAATAAAAAAAATTTATGACTTCCATTATCTCTCTACTAACACTTTTATTTTTTACTTTTATTTTAATTACTTTTATTCTTTTTCATTTTCCAAAAAAAAATCAAAATTTACTTTTAATACAAAATTATATTTTATTACAATAAAATTTTGACTAATTAATTATTTATATTTTTTTCTTATTCTTGTAAGATTCATTTTCTTATACTTTATAGTTAAAAATATTATTTTATTAAAATTTTGATATTTTTAATATATTTTTAATGCTATATAATTAGTTATGATAAATCAGACTTAAAATAATAAATTTGATTAAAAAAATATTTTGTTAAAAAAACAAATGAAAAAAAAAATATAATATTTAAAAGTAACAATCAAAATCTCTACAGTTTGTATTATTAATCAAACTTTCAAAAATATTAAAAGTAATGTCACAGTTCTAATAGTCAAATTTTATACAGCCAAAAGTCAACAGTCACAGTCACCGGTAACAGTCCTTTACCAATGAAGACCTATGGTGATACGATAACTTTACTAAATATCACACGCATTGAAAATTGGTTTGTTGTAAACTTATGATTGTTCGAAGTTTTTTGCAATTTTAATTAATAGAGAAAATTTACTCCTAGTAGTAGTTCAAATATTATGAGAACTGTTAGAACATTAATACACTTCCAAGATTGTTATGAAAGCCTTAAGATTTTGGTTTGGTTTAGTTCATTTTAGTGGTAAGCTTTTATTTGCAAATAACTAAATATAGTTCATTTGGTTTGAACTTACTGGCAAACCGTAGTCAGTGGCACAAGATGTTTCTTCGACCTGAGGTCTATTATTAGGTCACGTTTGTGTTCAAACTTTTGCAAGGCCTTTTAAAAACAACTATTCATAAATAAACGTAAACTTATTAACCACAGAAAAAAAAGACTATAAATAACCACACTTTTTTTTTGAAGTGACAAATACTACACTTTGCTCAGTATATGTTAAATCCAAAGGAAATGAATTATCTAATAGTATTTCTGTTAATGACCACTTGGTGTTTTAGGTTAAATGAAGGTGCTTGCTATCGAAACACTTTAACTATTCAAAACCAGCTCGGTATTGGTCGTACTCTCAAAGTGCATTGCTGGTCCAAAGACGATAATATAAGCGTACAATATGTGGAATATCATAAAACTCCATTTACAGTTAGATTTTACGAGAGCCGTCGCTCAAGAACAATATGGCGTTGTAGCCTGTGGCATGGACCTTACTATACTTTCTCTGCTTTGAACTTTAGAGCATACAGAGGAGCCAATACGGTTCGATGTGCTCAGGTACGCTTATACAATGCCAAACTTGACGATATCTACTTGAGGAAAAATTCGGATCCAGAGAAGTACAAGTACTTTTGGATTTAAACTGCCTAATTTCTTTTTCGTTTTCGTTAAACTAGTTATAATGTGTATGATTATTGAATCTTTCGATTTTGGTGGTTACTATAGACAAGGTTTCTATGTGTATTGTGTATGAATCTTTAAAAATTACAACATCTTTTTTCCAATACCGTTTTTTTAAAAAAAAAAAATCTACATCTACATCTATAGTAAGGCTTATACCGGTAAGAGGAAGAAGAAAATAGATTCCACCATGGATGCAATGCAATTAGAGGAATCATATGCTGTATCAAAGATTACTTAGACTACACTATGTCCAGCTTTCTTCTCAATTCCGCTTTCTCTCATCATCTCTCGTGCCCTTTCCGCGTCTTCCCACTTACCCGCGGCGCTATACATGTTGGCAAGCATTATATAATATCCATCGTTCTGCGGATCGGTAGCAACCGCGCGCTCTGCCATTCGTATTCCCATCTCAAACTCCTCATGAGTCACGCACGAGCTCAACAAAGTTCCCCATATAACCCCATCTGGTGAGAACGGCATTGACGTGACTGTGGTTTCAGCTTCTTGCAAGTTACCTGACCGGGAAAAAAGATCCACGAGACAAGAGTAATGCTTTAAGTTTGGTTTGACCTCGTACTCATGCGTCATCTTGAGGAAAAGCTTTTTACCCTGTTCAACTAAACCAGCGTGCGTGCAAGCTGATAGAAGAGCGAGAAATGTAGTTCCGGTTGGTTTAACATCAGACTCTTCCATCTGATCAAAAAGATCTATTGCGGATTCAACATCTCCGTGCATTCCATACCCTGAGATCATCACATTCCAACAGACGGTATCCTTTTGATCTGCAGCGTTAAACAGCTCTCGTGACTTTTCAAGTTGTCCACATTTGGCGTACATGTCAATCAGAGCAGTTGTAAGAGAAAGATTCATCTCGGGATCTGTTTCAGTGATGTACCGATGAATCATTTGCCCTCTCTCCAGTGATCCAGTATTGGCACAAGCCATAAGCACAGTCACCAAAGTTATCGAGCTGGGTTTGAAGTTCTTCTCAGAGATCATTCTATCGAACATCGCAAAGGCTTTGTTCGATTGCTCACAATGAACATAAGACGCAATCATTGCGTTCCAAGTGACAACGTTGTTCTTATCTGCTTCAGAAAAAATCCTCCAAGCAACAGTCAAATCTCCCATCTTTCCATACAAATCAATCAGGGAATTGACCACTGAAGTGGTGAGATCAAAGCTAGTTTTGACAACATAGCAATGCAAAGACTTTCCCAGTAACACCGCTCCTATGTGGGAACATGAAGATATGACAGAGGCCAAGCTAGCAGAGTCGGTTTCAATTCCAAGAATATGCATCTTTCTAAACAACTCGATACACTTTACGTCACATTTCATTTTACCATAGCCTTTGACCATTGTATTCCAAGCTTCTTTGTTTCCTTCTTCACGTATCCTACAGAAAAGCTTCTCAGCCACTGACAGAAGCTCGAACTTGCAGTACATCGACAACAACGAATTGGAAACTG
Organism: Erythrophleum ivorense; assembly: GCA_026724425.1. Taxonomy (NCBI): domain Eukaryota; kingdom Viridiplantae; phylum Streptophyta; class Magnoliopsida; order Fabales; family Fabaceae; genus Erythrophleum; species Erythrophleum ivorense. The sequence continues at coordinate 347,368 of JAIUCV010000274.1, forward strand.
TATCATCAAAAGAAAAACATTGCCTTGTGACGAACCCATGAAAGGCTTTACCTTGAGCGACAAGCATCATCTTACCTAGCTCATTAATCAAACAACTAATGACAATCCCATCTGGCTTTATTCCCTTCTTCTGCATTTCCCAAAACATATCAAAACTTTGCGCCATGTTCCCTGATCTCGCCAGTGAAGCTATAATCGATGTCCATGAAAACATATCTTCTTCTTCACCAAGCTCGCGGAAAGAAAGACAAGCCTCAGCTGGATTCCCACATTTTGAATACAATGAAAAAACCGAAGACTGAACAATGTTGGAAGAAGAAGCTAAACCAAATTTCACCGCAAATCCATGAAGACACCTTCCTTCCTTCAAAGCGCCTAAATTTGCACAAGCTTGGAATCCACATTCCAATGTTCTGGGATTCGGCTTTTCATCATCAGAACCAACACTATGCATCTTACAGAGATATTCCAAACCTCTCTCACTCTCTCCGTTCTGTACATGCCCAGATATAATCGCAGTCCAAGCAACCACATCTCTCTCAGGCATTTCGTCGAACACATTACACGCACCTTCTAAATTCCCACACTTTGAGTAAAAATAAACAAAGGAAGATCCCACAACACAGTTTCGCTCAAAACCTCCGTGTTTAAAAACCAATCCGTGAACGAAACTCCCAACATCATACCACGAAAGCTCCGCGCAAGCAGATACAACCATCGGAGCAGTGAAATGATCAGGCGATTGGCCAGAAAGCAGCATTGAGAAGAAGAAACCCAACGCTCGAGGATAATCCCCATTGGAGAAATGTGCTTTGATGATTGAATTCCATAGAAACACATCTCTTCGACTAACCAAATCGAAGACTCTGGAAGACAAATTGGGTTTCCCGAAAGAAGCGTAAGATGAAATTAGCTTCGACGCGACGAAGACATTGTCGGAGTTTCCTCCTGTGATGATAAGCGCGTTGTGTTTACGCAGAGATTCTAAGCTCGAAACCTGATCACAGAGAATCACACTAATATGACGATCGATGTAGCTTGAAGAAGAAGAAGAAGAGAAGATTGTTCCTACAGTAACAAATCTGGGTTTGAAGAGACGGACTCGTTTCAACATAAGCATTGCATTATTCTAATGGGCCTTTTTTGAAATAGTGATCATCCTATATATATATATACTCATCGAATGTAAATAACATATGTTATATTTTATTTAATCGGCGTTAGAAACAGCTAAAAAAATACATAGATTTGTTATCAAATAAATACATTAACTGGATTGTCTTATTATTATTATCACAAAAAAAACAAATTCATGGTAAAGAAGACACAATACAAGTGTCCCCAAAAGAACCAAGACCAGACACAAAAGTTTGTTCACAACTTTGCCCAATTATCTTTTGGTAACCGGCAAGTGACCAAAACTTAGTGGTTTATACAAGTACATAAAATTAAATAAAAATATATACGCCGCCGTTTCACTTCACCGTCGGGTAAAGATGCTCCGGCAATCTCAGCTCACCAACCATAACCAACGGTTTAGCCAAAAACATATCATGACTAGACTCCATCAGCTCCACACGTCTCTCATTCCCCGGTAGCTTCCAAGTGAAACCTTGTAGAAGTCTCGCGAGCAACATCGTAGTCAACGCCGTGCCTAAAGCCGGAGCAGCACAGCCTCTTTTTCCGGTACTGAACGAGATTAACCGGAGATCATTCTCCGTCAATGTAACTTCGGAGCATTCATTGAGATGTCTCTCCGGTTTGAAGCTAAGTGGGTCGGCCCAAACTTTCGGGTTACGGCCTAGCCCGTATCGACTAAGAAGGACTTGACTTCCTTTGGGGATGTGATATCCTGCGACGGTTGTGTCGGAAAGTGCTACGTGTGGGAGGTTAAAGGCGGCCACAGGATGGAGACGGAAAGCTTCACGGATAATAGCTTTGACGTAGTTTAGTTTTGGGATGTCGGATTCTTGGACGAGTCTTTCTTTTCCGACGACTCTGTCGATTTCTTCCATTGCTTTACGGAGAATCTCCGGTTTGTTCACCATCTCCGCCATGGCCCACTCGACAGCGTTTGATGGATTGTCTGGCGCAGCCATTACAAGTTCCTATTGATCATAAATAAACAAGTTTTTAATTAATACCATTGATCCATAGAAAATACAAGTTGCATATTTGACCGAAAATTCAAAGGGGCAAATATAAAAACTGGCAAATCTGAAGAAAACAAGTACTGTCACTATATAGCATAATCAACTTGATCCCCGAACATTAAATTCTTGTGTGTTTTTTGGCTAACAAAGATGGATAGATTCAAATTTGTATAAAATGCTTTTTTTTTATTTTAGTAGAAACTTTAAAGAAAATTGTTCTTTGAAAACTTTCAGAATAATCCCTATTTTATATATGAAAGGATGTGATGTAACGTGATTATTACCTTAATGGTGGGTTTGATTTCATCGGCGGTAAGTAACGGGTTGCCTTCTTCATCCTTGATCGAGATGAAAATATCAAGAAAATCTTCGATTTGAGTTCTCTTTCCTTCTCTCCACATCTTGATTCTCTCGTCGATTATCGGATTATGATACTTATCCATTATTGCACTAGAATCTCTCATGATCTTCTCGTGACCGTTAAGATCAAGTCCGGTGAGCATCGGTAGATAATCGGAGATACAAAAAGCGAATGTAAAACCTAATGCTTCAAACATAGCTTCCATATGCTCGATATCCTCTGCGGTCGGTCCACCGTCTGGTGCAGTGTTTTGAGAGAACGTTCTTGTCCCGAACATGAGCTTCTTGATAGCATTTCCACAGTAATGCCTAGTCATGAACCGGAAATCGACCGAGTCCGAGTTCTTAACCATGTTGTACATCCAAGCAGTTAAATGATCGTTTTCTTCTATTCTCTTCTGATGAAGCCACCTGTGTCTCGCCGGACAAACGAGTTCCGTCATCACAACTTTCCTCATTTTCTTGAATTGGTCACCAAATGGGGTGATCACACAAGTTTTGTATCCGTTAGAGAGGATCTTCTGTGCGTAAGTCATTGGTCTTGACGCGAAGAGAGCATCTTGCTGCTTGAGTATCTCACGCGCTATCTTAGGGCATGTGACGGTGATCACGTGAGTGTTTCCTAGCCTCACGCAGGCTATCTCGGTGTTTAGCTGCTTCATGATGCTGTGGAGCCAACGGAATACGGGACGGCTCTTTAGCATCGCCGGAATCATTCCAATGATCGGCCATCCGATGGGACCAGGCGGGAGAGAGGCTTTCTTTTTGTCGGGATTAGTGATCAGTTTCTTGAGGAGCATCACTAAGGTTATAGCCAGAAAGGCTTGAAGCGTTGTGAGGAGATACGTATTGCTGAACGACGACGTTTCCATTGTAGTGGAAGTGAGATCGGAAGAGTTTGAGGTAAAAGTGTTCATGTTTTTTTCTTCTTTAATTTGTGTAGAGAAGAGAGAGAGAGACTCGATTTGTTGTGTTTCTTGTTTTCTCTGCATGGATAGGATCCTCCTCACCTTCCTATTTATACATACAAGAATTTTAACTGTATCTGGTTTCTGTTAAATGACCATAGTACCCTTGTGTGTTTGCTCGACTAACTAACGAATAAGGAAGGAGTGAGGAAAATGTGTGGGATATATGACACACTGACACGGGTCCATGTTGAGTACTAACTACCACCATTGTTGAACAACGAACACTATTAATTACCATTCTTTTTTTAGGGTTCAAAGTATCAATACTTTAAAAATCTATTATTAGATTGTTGGTCCACACGGTGTGTCATCCAATTTTCCTTTGCAAGATTCTGACTATATTAAAATATCTTATCGTTTTTAAGAGTACGAAGATATTTACTTTTCGAAGAAGGATGAAATATTCCACCATGAATATAACATGTGTTGTTACTTTTTTTTGTTTACTAACAATTCAAAATAAATGGTAATTTTGTAAAGAATCACAAGCCATTACTAACTAATTATCTACATTAGTAAAGTAAATATGTATGATATTTAGATTGATTTAATACGAATAATTTCTGTTTTTTGCATAAGATCTATAAATGTTATCTTGAATTTGAAATTTATGATGTTCTCACGAATATTTTTCAAATTAGTAAACTGATCTGAAAATTAATGATTTCTGCCACATTGTTTTTATTTTTGGCTTGACGTGTTCAGAAACCAATAAAATCATAACACATAATAATTTCAACTTAAACTACTTCTCCATTAATAATAAGAGGTTTATTAAACTTATTTAAGTAATTTCAACTTTGAATGGAAATTTTAAATATTCTAGAATGATTTTTGTTGGTGACTTGCCAAAGTCTTAACTAGCCGCATAACAGATAAAGTCTTAGAGCTACATTATATATATATATATATTTTTTTTTTTTCAAATTTACAAATAGTCATTTGAAATAATCAAAATTGGGTTTTCAAAATTTAACCTCGAGTAAATTATTAGAATGTGCAAGCTACTCTCAACTCCATCCAAATTACAAGAGACAAGCAGAGATTTACGACTACGGACTAAAATTGTTGAATGTACTATAGTTAGATCCTATAATCGCATGATGCATTCATTTGTTAATGCCTGTTAATTATTTACAGATCAAATATCAAAATACGATCAACTGCCGTTGTTTTAAAATGGCGGCATAATATTTATTAACAAATATAATAAAAAGCCTTTGTCGAGGGAATTTTTTTTTGGTAGAGCTCACCTGCCAAAAAGCCTCGTGGAAATTGGAATTGATTGGGAAGAGTCAAAGTTGTTACTCTTTTTAGTCAATATAATTAGTAATTTGTAGACCCCACAATGGTTTCCATGTTCCGACGCCGTTTAAAGGTCCACTGTTGCCAATGTGGCCATGTTAGACCGACTCCCAAGTAATTATTCTATCAATTTCCCTTTTTCGGATGGTAGTAGAAAAATGAGAACAGGTAATTATTTTACACATGTAGACAATGATCAAAGAATTTTGGGCCATTGATAAAACTTGGAACTCTTGTGTAAAAATCCGTCATAAAAATTCGAAGACTTAAATTATTCTCTAACTAACGTGTTTTATTAAGAGTTTTAAAGTGAAATAGTTTTTGAAAACTAATACAAATGACCATTGTAAAATTTCGTCTCGAGCCAAAAAAGACAAAAAGAAAAAGAAAAAAATTGAAAGGTGAATTTCACAAGTGATCAACTACACACATGTTTAGAAGTGAAAACACCATTTTCGACTATATAATATGTTTTCTTTAAAGCCAATTAGTCTAAAAACTAAAAAATGTGAATTAATGTCTTTTTAGGATACTAATAATTATTCACAAACTTCAACTCACTCATTTGGCAATAATAAAAATGAATCCATTACCTTCAAGTAATCATAAGTCAAACATGCATATGGTTAAAATGTGCAAATTCTTTTCATACTAGTTAAACATGAACATGCATATGGTTAAAGATCCAGATAGAACCGAGGAGGTTTATATGTGAAAAAAATGCTTGACAAGATAAATGCGATCCGAGTTGTAGCGAAGGTCCTCAACAACTTTCTATTTGCTCATGATGAGACACAATATCATCTCCACCATACAATCAACTTTGGGATCATCTTTGCTGAGGTATTGGTTGGGAGTCTTCTAACTCCAATTTTCAAGCTTCACGGTGTTGATAATTTTTCAATCCTAAATTTTTGAATTTTTCAAGTTTCACTGCCGTCATAATGATTTATTACCATGCATGTTGTTATGTGTCTTTTTCTTTATAAATGCATTATAAAAATGCCACATTCTTCTTTCAAAATCATATATATTGCTGGTTTTTTTTTGTAAACTTGTTTAAAACTTTTCTATATGAAAGATCTTTCAAAAACTATAAAGATTTTATTGGAAACTATAGTTATTTTTGTATTTCAAGGTATTCTACTTATTAAATTTAAAATTATAGCAGGGCCGGGCACTTTAATACTCCTTTTTATGTCCTTTAGTAACCTACCAGGTTTTAAGACAGTACACGTCGTGGTCTATGATAATAATACTCACCTGTTTTTTTTGGGTCAAAGAATATACTCACGAAAAAACTAAAGCAAGAAAAAAAAAACAAAAACCTAAAATAAAAAAACTGAAGTGAAATGTCGAGTAACAAAGTTAAATATTGTCATATAATGTTTTACAACAATAACTGATTTTTTTTAAAAAATATCCAAATGTAATTAACCGGTATATAAATTCTGTTTTTTTAAGTCGTTTTTCTTATGTCTGATCCGTAAACCTTCACCTCTTACTACTTAAGGAAATGGGGATGTAACATGCATGACAATGAGTGGAAACTCTACTTCTGTACTGTACGCGACACCTTTTCAATGATATTTTCCTTTTAACAAATATAAAAACTATGCCATGATATTTTCAAGCAGTTGAAGATGACATTTTGAAGCATCTGAAGATCTAACTTTACGAAATTTGTGGCATAACCCAATTAATTATCTAGTGTAATTAAAAAAAAAAAATTATCTAGCAAGACCAATTCAATAAAATTCAAAGAGGGTGTAGTTGGTCATGTTCAATATATTGATTCTATGCTCTATTAAAAAAAAAAATGTAGATCCTCATAAATATTTTGTTTATCTTATACATGTCTGACTTTCAGTCAATTCCGGCATTCAGAGCTAAATTATTGTGGACTTTTCAGATTATATATATAATAATATATTCATCAAGTTATGGAAAAATATCCAATGCTTGCTTAGCTTAGTACTCTCGAGCATGACCACTTGACGAAATGTTTTGTCAAGTGTTTTCCACAATATTAAAGTCCAACTTAATTAAAGACGTACGAATTGGTGTCGTTGGAAATATCCGAGCACGAATTTTCTAGGGTTGGGTTTCCCTTTAATTATTTCCATAGATAACTATTCTAGATTATAATTATTACTTACAGTTACAGTCCAATACTTAACCGTAGTTAATTACTCAAATATGGTTATTTATGTAAATATATATTATCATAGTGATGGGCAAATGGTTAAGCAACCTAAATTTTGAGAGATTGAAAAAACAATTGTAGACTAAGATACAGCTATGCTCTTGCTCCAAAACAAGTTTGGAAGGACTTCTCGTACTTGTTGTCTCCGAACTCTGATTGATTAAATTCGGTTTCAAACGTGTTTGTCAATGATTATAATGAGCTGATTCAAAGATGTAGGGGCATCTGCATGTCGACGCGAGTTCCTCTCTGTGTATTACATGCATGCATTAATTAACTTAAAACTTGCTCCATCCGCCAAATCTCACCTGTCTAGTTCCACAAATTGCAACATGCTTTAGGTTCAAAAGTTCTGATATCGATTGGTATTTAGTGATTTAGAAATGGAAACCATCCTCTCACCATACATATCTCCATATATTGATTTGAATTTTTAGCCCAAATTTATGGACCTAATATAAACTAGTTCCAATACACACACACACACACACACACACACACACACACACACATATATATAGTAGTAATTAATGGAAATTATTTTGTTACATATAACAATTAGTACCAACCTAATGGATACTAATGAAACATTTGAGATCATATATATTCACAAAACGAGGCGGGACTTTTTCCACACTAGGTGAGCTAATTATATATTTCGTGCGTAAACTGTAAAGTATTACACTTTTCTTGTGGATTATCACAGTTTGATTAAAGATTTGAGACAAATTCAGTACAACAAACTCCACTTTATTTATACACGGTATACAACACAGTCGAAAACATTGGAGCAAAAGCAACACTTTATTAACTAAAATGCTATTTCGAAAAAAAAAAAAAATATCTTCCCTTCCTCTCAGGCTTTCGGAGTTTAACACAATTCAAGAACAAATGATAGTATGACGAAGCGAGACGACGTCGTAGCAGGTCTCAAGCTTCTCAGGGAACCATAGAGATGAAGAGAGAGAGAGCAATTATATAAAAATCTGATTAGATTCGACAAGTTTCGGTTTTTGTGTTTGATTTGACTTAGCCCTCAAGGTAACCTTTGCTTTGCAGGTAAGAGATGATGTTCTCAGCCATCTGACGTGGCGAACAAGAATCGTCGTCTCCTGTGTGTTTCAGCACTACCTGTAATATAATCACATATACATCAATATCATATTAGAAATTTACGTATCAGATTCTTCGATTACATAATTGAATACACATAACGAACCTCGCAATTCAATGGTGCCTCATAAGGGTCGTCGATTCCAGTGAAGCCTGGATAACGAAAATTTAACGATTATATATCTTTTAATAGTACTTAAATATAATTTATTATTATAGCTTATATATAGGGCTAGGAAAATATCTTTAACCAATATATATATATATATAGATACAGTAGATTGTATGTACCTTTGATTTTGCCGGCACGTGCGAGCTTGTACAATCCCTTTGGATCTCTTGACTCGCACACAGAAAGAGGGACGTCCATGAACACCTAGAACAGTTTAAACATGCGCAATATTCAATACACAAGCATATAATATACGAATTAAAAAAATGTAAGATCGGATCGGATTCCATAATTAAGTTAGTAAGAACGTGATAGATACCTCGACGAAATCGCCCTCCGGTAACAAAGACCGGCAAGCGGCTCTGTCTATCCGGTACGGAGAAATCAAACTTGCTATGCAAATGACGCCCACGTCAGCAAAAAGCTTTGCCACCTCACCTAAAAGTCAAGATCGATCATCATCAATCATCGTTTCATTACCACTTAAACAACTGGTTTCATTTGTAAATTTTGAAGTAATTTGTTGTACCGATCCTGCGTATGTTTTCGGTACGGTCCTCAGCTTTGAAAGTGAGGTCCCGGTTAAGGCCGTGACGGACATTGTCGCCGTCAAGTGTGTAAGTAAGTTTGCCTCTTTCAAACAATGCTTTGCTTAAAGCACAAGCAACAGTGCTTTTCCCTGAACCGCTGAGACCAGTGATCCAAATGACACAACCCTTTTGTTGAAGAAGTTGTTGTCGGTCGCATCTGCAGATCGAACTCTCGTGCCACACTATGTTCTCTGGCTTCTCTTCTCCGTTGATTCTTTCCTCTTTCATATTCGTTTCTGCCCAATATTCCCAGAGATTGTCAATTTTCGGAAACCACTTCACAGGTTTGCCAATTACAATATTTCGAGCAAACAGTTTATGATGCTTTTATTAAGAAGCATAGAAAACGGCAAATCCCTTTGATTGTTGATTTGTGAAGAATTTGCTATATGGAGAAACAGAGAGAGAGAGATGGAAAATACCTGAAAGGGCGGGAAAATCGGCGGTGAGGGAAGCTTGAGCAGACACTCTGACGGCGGAGATTGGATGAAACGAAGCAGAAATCGCAACTAATTTGGTGTTCTCTGCCGCATTCGATAGCCTGAAGAAACCGGATCGTGGCTGAGAATTGCCGCCGAGACCAGGAAGAGAACAGAAAAGCGACGGACGCGATGCTCTGATAGCCAATCCTTCCATTGAAAATCACAGAGATTGCAGAGCCCAGACGGTGTTCGGGTTAACAGGATTCTGTAATACCACAAACAATCAAAATATTGCACAAAAATAAATCTGTTACTATGAAAAAGGATGGATTATTTGAGAATATATATATATACAGAGAGAAAGAGAGAGAGACGTAAGTGGAGGAGAGGTCAGAGGAAGAAAACTGGTGGGAAAGAGAGCATATGGTACCAACAATACATCCACAAAAAACACATGACCATATTAACTTATTCCCTCATAATAGAATCCAAAATTTTACATTCAAGTATTTTATTTTTTTTTATTTTTTTTAAATGTTTTTCTGTAACCAGAGCTATATATATACAATTTTGTAAAAATGATCAGATTGCAAGTTTGGTCTTGGTATGTGTGCATATGTCACTGTTGGAAGCCAATCTTTTGGGAAATGATTATATGACTTTTTCCGTCTACCAACCTAGCAATCCAGCAATTCATTCAGAAACCATGTGATTTTTAAGCTACACTTGCTTTATTATTGTTATCTTCCCCCCCCCTCCTATGCTTATTATTAGAATTTTATTTCTTGTTCAAATAAATTGTTTTGACTTTGTATATGAAGAGAATTTAGAGTTAAAGAAAATATATTCTAAAATCATATTTGACTCTTTCCAGTTGCAGTCTTGTTTGTGTCACAATTCTCCTATTTTTTATACAATGATGTTCGGAACAGTCAACAGTCAAAGCAGGCGACCGTTGACGGTTATCTTTGCTATTGAGCTTTCTACATTTGGGCTAATATTTGTATTGGGCCTCGTTATTTATAAATGAATTATATCGCCCCAATAAATAAATAGTACGCAGGCTCGGTATGTAAATAAAGAATGCTTTTTTTTTTGGTTCTTCATCAACATTCTGATTCTGAGCACTAATAGTATCCAATGATTCAAGCCATGGCGTAAAACAAAGTTGTAGAAATCTCACCTGATTACATAAGACATTTGTTTAAAAAGTCTGTTTCTTTGGAGAATGTCTCTATACACAAATCACAAGCTTGAAGTAATTGCAATTGGTACCTGATGAGTTTGATCAAGAATATCCATCGCCGGAAATGGAAACTGAAGAGAGCCTTTCTTCTTCCGGCAAAACGGACCAGTTAGGCGACTGTAGGGCTCTCAGCCACAAGAAATCATCCACATTGGCCCAATTCCCCGTTTCCTCCTCCAAACCCGCCGTCTTCAAGTCTTGCTCGATTCCTTGGTAATCCAAACAGTAAGGCGCAAATCTGACGCCATTGCAGTCTTCGACTATGGGACGACTCCTTACTCTCAGGTAGAAATCACTCTTCTTCGCGCAGTGGATTCTGATCTGATGCGAGGCTAGAACAAGAACACAATCTTCTACATCGTCCATCAGAATCGAGCCAATCACCGGACCTGTGTAGACACTGCAGTTTCTCAATCGGTGAAGGAAGAGAGCGTTAACACTTCCCCTCAGTTTTACTTGACAGGAGTCGAGATCTGACAACGTGAATTCTCCGATCGACGACCCTTTGAAACTTTTCACCAGAGTCTCTCCGTGTTTGTTCCGAAATCCCGGAGAATCGCGGACGGGGAGTTTCGGAGGTGAAACGACATTCAGTTTCTGGATCTCCGGGAGTTTGGATTCCGGTTTTTTAGAAGACGATTTGCTCTTGAACGAGAACTTCTTCTTCGGGATTAAGTCGCCGGAGAGGATTTCGAGACTCTGCTTGAGATCTGATACAGCTTTAAGAGACGATCGGACCTCGTAAGAAGGAAGGAAATAGGAGTTCTCAGCGAGAAGCTTCTCGAGATTGTCAATCGCCAGTGAGATCTCCGCGAGATCCGATTTGACCTTGGACGAATCCGCTGATGAAGAGGCGAGTCGTGACTCGGCGATTCGAGACTCAATGAATCGCTTTGAAACGGCGAATCGGGCGAGGAAGGAGGAGGTCGAATCCAGCGTGGAAGACGAAGAGGAAGAGTCAGGTGAATCAGATTTTAGAGATTGGTGACGGGCAGAGAGGCGTTCGAGCATGTCATGGTGCTTCTTCTGCAATGCCGGGTCAAGCGTTTCGGTGGCGAACCCTTCGTGGCTCGGTTCGTCGTCTTCCATCGTTTCTGTATTTGCGTCTTGTGAGTGTGACGGCGTTTACAAACTGAAACTCAGACCAAGAATAACCCAAACGTTGTCGTTTCAATCAATGAAAATGATAAAAATAGTGATATTGCAATTTCTCCAGAACGATGTGTATGTGTAGCGTGATGACATAAACCCCATGTCATCTATAAAGTACAGAATAGCCTAAAATCGAAATATCCCCCATTTATATACATTGAATTTTATGTCAAATACTCAAATCGACTTATTTCATGAGAAGAAAATAAATTATTAGTGATCAAAAATATATATTCATTTTTGCTGTTAAACTATTACCTCAAAAATATATTGTACCATGATAGATAAAAAGAAGAAAAAAGATAATTTATAACTTCTCGTAACAGTTTCTCATATTTGAAATTTTAATCATGATCATACAAATTAAAGACGGGGAAAAGAGGTTTAGTCGTTCAGTGGAGCATATGGTTCAAAGTCTTGCTTATTTTTGCAGCAACAACCGGACTCGTCTCTAAAAGCTCCACAAAACGCTTCTGTGTAACCATACACACCGCAAGTCCGGAGACAATGATCAGTGCATGGTCCAAAACAGTGAACCCAAATTTGAATCGCGCTTGTTTGTTCTGAAAAGAAAAAAAAAAAATAATGAGAAGAAAATGTAAACCGTAAATTATATAATAATCAATTTCTAACCGAAGAAAATAAACTTCAACATAGTTATAAAAATATTTAGAAAAATTGAGATACTAACAATGAGATTGCTTGATTAACCTGCAAGGGCCAAGAACAAAATTATTGTGATGGTACTAACAAAATTTAAAGATCTGATTTTATCCATTTTTTTTCTGGAGTAGTTGTAAATATTTTTCTTATGTTTTGGAGTCGATATATTTTGTTGAGATCTAATTGGTGTTTATATAGTGAATTGGTGATATAGCCATATACGGTAATAAATCTCAGTGAGTTTGAAAATTTGACTAGAAATTTGCCAACATAGTAAACTGGTAGGAAAAGGAAATCGGACCGGGGACAAACCGAATAAACCTGCGGGTCATGGATCAATTTGGTATAACCATCTATCTGGCAATGAATATTCGAATGTATATCAACCATTAATGTAATTTACTATTTTTTTGTTTTATTTATTGCATTATTTATAATAAAAATAAGTTAAGCTATAGAAACTAGTAATAGAAAACCCTAGAAAATATCATTATCACTTCTTCTCCAGCCGCCAATCTCGTCCTCTTTCTTCTTCTTATTGTTCCTTTTTCTTTTCCCAAATTATAAGCTTCTGTAAAATAGTTATCCCATATGTTTTGTTTCTTCTTTAGATCTATGATTTTTTGTGCATATCATTGAGCATATCATTGAGCATTGAGCATAATTATAAGATTCGTTATAATATCATTGAGCATATCAAAATATATCAGAGAAAATCAACATGAAAAGATCATGTGAAGAAAATACCAGAGCATCATCGTGAAAAGAAAAAAAACTCAAAAATTGAAAACCGGGTTTTTAAACGGAGTTTAAACGAGTTTTATGGGTTGATTCAAAACCGGTTTTCAGTGATAAACCAACTAGTATTATCTCCCGAGTCGCAGTCAAACCGGTCAAACCGACCGGTCCGGTCCGGTTCGGTTTTCAAAACATTGGTCAACGTTATTGGTTTTGTAATTTTTATGTCAATTGTTAAAGTATTACCTCAAATATATATATGGATCCATAACACGTTTAGCTTGCACCATGATACAAAAAAAATGAAAAAAGATAACTTAGAATTTTTCAAAACAATTTCTCCTGTTTAGAGTCTTATTAGCTATCATACAAATTAAAGACTGCAAAAAAAAAAGTTTTATGAGCGATCATTTCAGCAAGCTCAATTGAACAACTAAACTTCTTTTTGGCATAGATTGAGCTTGTAGTTATGGGATCTCCAATTGTAGAAGGAAGAGTTTGATCTTGTAGTTATGGGATCTGCGATTGTATAAAGCAGTATAGATTGAGCTTGTAGTTGTGGGATCTCTAAGTTTTAGTTATGGCTGCAGTCCAGATTTGGGCATTCATCTACCATTACTTGTTGAGGATAAGGTTTAGTTAGATTCTTCAATCTTACGTTTGTGTTAATTACTGTATTAGTCAGTTTTTTTTCTAAAATGATTTTCTTCGCTAACTACATCATCTGATCATCATCCTTCTTGAGCTGCTTAATTTAGACAGCTCCATTTGGTTAGAAAGTTTTAATTAAAGGTCATCTTTCACTATTTTAGAAATGGTCTGATGAAGATCGATTCATAATAATGATGCTAAAACTGACAAAACAAATTCATCGTATCACATTTAGTTTGCACCATGATCCGTGAAAAGAGGAAAGCAATATTTTATAACGTAGTTCTTGTTGAGTGATCATACAAATCTAAGAATTTCCCAAAAAGAAGCGATTTAGTTGATTAACTAAACTGATTGTTCAAAGATTTGCTTCTTTGGTGGTGCACAACAACAAATCCTGTTGCCTCTAAAAGTTTCACAAAATCCATTAGTATAACCTTGCGATGCGCATTGCTGCTCGCAATTGTCAGTGCACGGTCCAACACAGAAAACATCTTGACCGATTGCGCTTGCTTGTTCTGTAAAATAATAAAAATTATTTAGGAAAAAAATGTAATATTTAAAAAAAAATAAAATAATATGTTAAATATTAATTAATGTCAAAGCTAAGAAAAACAAGGGGAATCGTTAGAAAATTTGAGAATAATAATAATGAAAATGCTTGATTTACCTGTAATGACCAACAACAAAATTATGGCGATGGTACTAGCAACCACTGAAGAACTGATCTTGGCCATTTTTTTCCTGTTTCTGAAGTGCTAGTATGTATAATCACAAAGAGGTATAACGAGTTGTAACTAACTTTCTTATGTTTTAGGTTGATGGATTATGTTTAGATCTAACAGTTCTATATATAGTCAATTGGAAATGTGAATTCCTAAGAAAAATAGAAAAAAACGGATACGTTGAACCAATTTATTCTTCTAGTAGAAAATAATTTTTGGACATTTGACTATAGATTTATCACCTAGTAATGAAAACTGACTATATGGAAAACTTAGTATATTATCAAGTAAATTTGGTAGAAAAATGATTCAAATGATATAAGACTTTGACTATTTGTAAGGAAGTAAATCATAAAAATGAAAACTCTAAACGAAAACACATGTATAGCAGTAAATCCATCGCTAACAGAAAAATTATGTCGCTATATAGAAATATACAGCCATTGGTCCCACCCTTTGCATATGGATCATCCCGATTCAAAATTTAATCAGTCGCCATGTGTAGCGAACGAGTAACTCCGTCGCGATTATACATAACTAGATAGTACCGTCGTTGGATTAGCGACAAAAAGCAATGGAGTGGCCACCGAGATTTCATTGGTTATCTAACAACCTATGGTTACCACTTATTCGTCATTACTTCCATCTACATATAAGGCGATGGATGTTTTGTTCCTATTTGGTGACCAAGTGGCGAATATGTATTGATAATGTGTTTGTTTATCAAATATCACTTAGATTGTTACATAACTAAGCTCAACCATCCTAATCTCGTCAGCTTCTTGAGCCGATAAAGAGGACACAACTTTGCAACAAAGACATGTACTCTTCCTTCTATACGAGTATGATTATATCAGCGTTATCTAAACAAACTGACATATAACTATACAGTATATGCAAGCAGTAGGTTTAGTTCTGTATTGATATTCAGTTTTTGATATAGGTTTCGATGCAAAGTTTCGAGAAAATATTATGACGTGGGTGTTCATTTTTTGTTTATTAATCGATATAACAAAGCAATTATAACAATCAAATCCAAAGATCCAACAAAAAACATAATCAACGAAACTAAAAAAGAAAAAAAAAAAAAACAAACAAAAAGCAAAAAGGGCATATTTTAGTATATTACAAATCAACGTTCATTTGGTGAAGTTATAAATGTTGGAGGTGTTATGTGCAATTTTGACTCGATGTTTTTGATTGTCAATCTCTTCTCCTTTTTAATATTCCACAGCTTTTCTTCCTTTGCTTCGCATTTAACAGAAAAAAATAAATAAACAAAAAGAAACTTTTATATCGATCCTCTTCGCACTGAGAGGCTCCTCCGAAATCTGAATTATCCGATCGAATCGAAATCGAACAATCGCAGACGCGAAGAGGACACTGACGCTTTGAGAATCTCCGGGTGAAATCGGACGAGTCAAGATCAGAAAAAAACGGTGATACGGAGGCTAGTTCTAGGGCTGATGGGCGCCGCGGGCTCCAAACTCGAGAAAGCTCTCGGCGACCAGTTCCCTGAAGGAGAACGCTACTTCGGATTCGAGAATTTCGGCAACACTTGTTACTGCAACAGCGTTTTGCAGGTCCACCTCCTCCCTCTCTCTGTCTCTCTTATCTCTATCATTTGGTTTTAGTGCGACTCGTTTTCCTCTGTCGATTTCTTCTGGGTTTGTTGATATAGTGTGTTTTTCTCCCGAAATATGGACCATTTTTCCAACTAGAACCGTATCCGAGGTCAAATTCGTTTCAAAAGGTTAAATTTGATTTGGTTGCATTGAGATTTCTCGAAAATTGTTAGCTCTTTTGAAAGAAGAGGGTGTAAATCCTGTGAACCTATGCTTAGGAAGGCGTTAGGGTAGTGTAGTGAGAGCCTTTAGAACTTGTTAAACTACCAGAGCTCAAATTTCTAATTTCTAATTTCAATTTCTCGATCTCTCTGCGTGTTAATGTGTTCTCTTGACTGAAGAAAGGCGTTTGCTGATTAACTTAATCATTGACGACAAGTGATCTCAAGTCTCAACTAAATAGTTTAACATTATTATTTTGTGCAGGCTCTTTACTTCTGTGTTCCCTTTCGTGAACAATTGCTTGAATACTATACTAGTAATAAAAGTGTCGCCGATGCTGAAGAGAATCTTATGACTTGCCTGGCAGACTTATTCTCGCAGGTACTTATGATATTTGCCTTTCTTTTTTCATTTTGGTTTCTCTTCTCCATTTTTTGGTAGTTATTAACTCTAAGGGACCAGTTTGTCATTCGCTGAATCTATTTCTCTTAGGCAAGCTTGGTTAACTTGTTTTCATTGTATCATAAATCTGCTTATTGTATTTCATAGATAAGTTCCCAGAAGAAGAAAACAGGTGTTATTGCACCTAAGCGATTTGTACAGAGGTTGAAGAAACAGAACGAGCTGTTCCGGAGTTATATGCACCAGGTACTCTCTCTCAAACTCCTCATCTTTTCAAGCGTTAAGTTACAGAAAATGTAACTAAAGTTTTGATTGCGTTGATGTTGCTATCATGTAGGATGCACATGAATTCCTGAATTATTTGCTGAATGAAGTTGTTGACATACTGGAGAAAGAGGCAAAAGCTACAAAAACTGAACATGAAACTTCATCATCATCATCTCCCGAAAAGCTTGCAAATGGGCCTAAAGTTCCTCAGGCGAACGGTGTGCATAAAGAGCCTATTGTTACTTGGGTGCACAATATTTTTCAGGTCAGTTCTCTTTAATAAAATATTTCACTTTTCCTTCCAAGGTGTGATTAATTAGTGCAGTTTTTGGCTAAATTTGAATTCTGGATATGTACACAGGGCATACTTACCAACGAGACAAGGTGTCTGCGGTGCGAGACTGTGACAGCAAGAGACGAAACATTCCTAGATCTAAGCCTTGACATAGAACAAAACAGTTCAATAACCAGCTGTTTGAAAAACTTCAGCTCCACAGAGACACTTCACGCTGAAGACAAATTCTTCTGTGACAAATGCTGCAGGTAAACTGAATATTACTCTCTTTTCCTTTAACGGTTGCTTCGTATGTTTAAAGGTTACATCGTGTTAGTCTTTATTAGCAATGAAGCCCGATTCTTGAATGTCTGTATCTGCAGCTTACAAGAAGCACAAAAGAGGATGAAGATCAAGAAACCGCCACACATCTTAGTCATCCATCTAAAACGATTCAAATACATTGAGCAGCTAGGCCGCTACAAGAAGCTCTCTTACCGAGTTGTCTTCCCTTTGGAGCTGAAACTAAGCAACACGGTGGAACCATACGCAGACGTGGAGTACTCTCTCTTTGCAGTGGTGGTTCATGTGGGAAGTGGACCAAACCATGGGCATTACGTTAGCCTTGTGAAAAGCCATAACCATTGGCTCTTCTTTGATGATGAGAATGTGGAGATGATTGAGGAATCTGCTGTTCAAACATTCTTTGGATCGTCTCAGGAGTATTCGAGCAACACTGATCATGGTTACATCTTGTTCTATGAGAGCCTTGGACCAACCAAGTAAAAGCTGAGAAAGCAGAAAATGAAGACTTTCGTCGTTTTCTTTTTTTTTTTAATTTTAACTACTAGTAATATACTAATGGTATATGTTTGTGTCTTAAAATTCGACTCCATTGACAGTAACTTTTTGTTTTTGGGGTCTGTTTCTCTCTCTCCCAAAGATACTTGACGAGTTTTAAATTGGAAAAGTTTTTAACTGAAATTTGTATACTTTTGAAAAGCCATGTACAGTTTAATTGGCAAATTACTCCTTGTTTTGTATCTTTTTCAAACAAAGAAGACGAAGAAAAGCAAAGCATACAATGTCGAATTACAAACATTGTTTTCACACCAAAAATGTTACGAGTGTTATTGATATGATGGGATTGAAAGTCTGTTTCAGCCCATTAATATGAGTTGGGCCGAAAATGAAATTAGGCCCCGGGATGAAAAAAAAACCACGTTGTCGTGAGAATAAAGTTATGAACAAAAATACAAAGAAATAAATAAAGAATCCATAGATAGAGAGACAAAACTCAAAAGAGAAGAGTTCACGGGAGAAGGTGACGAAGAAGATACAGCCAGAAAAATTGAATCACCCGTGAGCCGTGTCCTTTTCGTTATGTTGCTCTCTGCAGACGTTAATACTTTTTCACATTGTAATATTCCAAATATGAAAGATACATGAATTTTGAGAACTCTTCCAAAACCATGATCATGTATATTGTTTTTAACAAAGCAAAGAAAACCTATATTTGTTGTTTACTTAAAAGAGATTTCAATAAATTTCCGAATGCTGGCAATGGGTATGGGAATTAAATGCATATAATAATTTACATTTCAGCAAAAAATGGGTGGATTTTATATGGTTGGTTAATGTCTCTCGATTCTTGTATACCATTTATCATACTGTTTCCCAAAAAATATAGAAATGATTGTTTAGTGCATTACAAAAAGGTAGAAGTTAATTATTATGGACAGCTCACAGATGACTACTGTGAGTAGTGACTACTACTAGTAGTATACGAAAAACTAACATACAGACATGCATTTATTGTCAGAGTAGTTAAATGTCATTATGTTGATTCCGTATGGTCTATAATTAAAAAAAGGAGATTAGTGAAATCTCTAATCAAGGTTTAATATTACACTAGGGTTGGACCCGCGCCCTGCACGGGGTGATGGTTTCTGAATTTGTATTTTTATTAAAAGATGTCTATTTAACTATCTTGAAATTTTATGCGATGAATTTTTATCTTATTTTGGTTATTGTCTTTGTTTATAGTGCGAAAATTAAACATCTTAAACTATTTTTAAAAAAGGTAAACAAATTAAAATTTTGATCGTAGCCATAGATTAAATATGATAGATTTAAGCGAAATATATAAAATTCAAATGACTATAATATAATAAGATAGTTCAAACAACAAAAAACTGAAAATAAATCTTTATTTTAAAAAAAAAATTATACTTCATGTATTTCATAAGATAAGAAGTTTTAGGTCTGCGTATATGATTATAACTAATTTTTTCTTCATTCAAAACTAAATATGTTTTATTATAATTCCAAAACAATCCAACCAATAAGAAAACAATCTCCAGAATCCAAATTATCAAAACAGTAATTTTGTATTGGTTGGAAAAAACAAAAAAATTGTATTGAAAGTTGAAACAGATGGAGTACTCAAATTTTTGATGAAAATAAAATATCTATAAAAAGAATTTTTTTATTTGATTTAATTATATATAGTTTAATTAAAAAAACAAATTAAATTGAATAAAAATAACAATTTACATTTGGATACCTACTAAATGAGGTTTACTACTCATATGATTGCAAAGAATCTATTTTTTATAATATACTTCTACACATTCACACAATAACATATGAGAATTTTAACAGTTTTAGTGATTATTTTGTTTTTAAAAATTCAAATCATAGCATATACAAAAAAAGTTGTAGATTTTTTTAATTATAATTTTTATATGGTGATTCAAATTATTTTATAAAATACATTTAAATAAAGATGATAGGAGATATAAAATGATTTTTTAAAAACTTATTATGATAGAATTAAATTGAATCTCATATCTTCCTTATTTACTAATTTTCGTAATTGCCAATTAAGGAAAGAGATTGATAATTTATTATTATTAATAGCTACATATATATATGATATTTAATCATACATTTGATTCTCTAACAAAAAATATGAATGACAATGTTTGTAATTAGTCTAATAAACTAATCCTTATTTTATAAGTAACTTAAGAAGTGCTCTGGTGATGACACGTCAGCATGGCATTTTTGTTAATAACACATAAAAAAGGTTATTTCTAAAGTGTTTTCTCTTTTAATATATTAGGGATGATCCAGGATTAAAAAAAAAAAGAATGAGAGGAGAAGGAAGTAAAAGGGTATTTTGGGAATTAAAAAATAGGGAGGCGAAGAATTAGGATTTGTCGTTATACATGTTGATGTCGCAATCAGATGAAGGCATTCACAGGCGAATCGCGCCGGGCCCGGAGGAGAGCGTTGTGAACTTCTTTCTTCTTCTTCTTCTTCTTCTCTCTCTCTCTCTCTCTCTCTCTCTCTCTCTCTCTCTCACTACTTCTTCTTCATTCTCTCTCTGAATCTGCCGTTACACGGAAGCTTCGTACATGCATTGTACGCATCACGAATCTTCGACCTCCGTCTTCCCCTCTTGAAAAACCGCTTTTAATTTCTCCGCTGGTTAACGATTCTCTCTGCAATGGCCACTACTTGTGATTTCTTCGAAGAGGTTTGATTTTCGATTACTCCCTCTAGTGTCGGTTTCTGTTTATTGTTTCAATTGATTTCTGGGTTTTGTTTGGAATCTAATCTTCGATTTGGAATAATAATGAGAATAAGACGAAACTTCTGGCTATTCGGATTCGATTCTGCAAGTTAATTTTCCCTTTGATTCTTCTATTTAGCTATTTCTTCCTTTAGATGGATCAAGAGAAAGACTATTTCAGAAAGGTACTAATCTAGGAACTGTTTAGTGTAGTCACTTACTTATGAGAAGAGAAGAAATAAGCATGATCAAACAAGAAGTCATCTTCAAAATTTTGAATCTATAGGGAAAATCTAAGAGCCACTCTCAGCTTGTACAGTGTTAGTGACTTAGCGACACTGTTGATTTTTTTTCTTATTGTGGTTTGGTCAATCTTGTGGTATCTTACCTTCTTACACTGTGAATATCTTTGACACAAGAATCTGATATATGCAACAGGGTAAGCAGCAATTCGGAAGTGTTGCAGATGGGAATGGTAACGGGAACGCACCAGTCAGGTTCCCAAGCTTCAAGTCATCTAAGCCTAGCTTCAGCGATGCTGGCAAACATAGCGTCATAGGTAAGGATTACACATTTCAAATTCACTATCATGATAAAATTTCAAATTCACTATCATGGTAAGTATTGGTGTGACCATCTGTATTTGGCGATGCAGATGTTTTTCCTCCTCTTGGCAAGGAGGCTTCAGACCGTGGCATCGATACTTCACTTGTGAGTTCTCTGATATGTTAAACAGTTTATGGTTGCGTTTGATCTTTACTCAAGATGGGTGAAATGTTAATTAGTAGATCTAAACAGAAGAAGCATTGTTGCTGTTGTTTGATTAAATCCTACAAACTCTGCCATTTTGTATAGGTCAAAGACGTGTGTACTATCTCAGTCGTACCTGATGAAGGAAACACAATCCCGCAATGTACCTCGCAGTTTACTCTCTTGAGCTTCGTCAAGGCTCTCCTTCCATCTAAAAGTCAGATGCTGATCGATGCGCAACTGAACTGTCAGAAAACGCAGAACCGCATCAATGTGCTACTGGGAGGCACAGATTCATACCAGTCATGCGTCGTGGACATAAATGTCGAGAAAGGGAATGGTGGTGGGGAGACGATGACATCCCATGACGAACTTGTTGGAAGTGTGAAATCATCTGAGAGTGTAGTAAGTAAAGTTCTATCTATTTTTGTCAACAAGAGCATGTATCAAATTGTGTCACTCATTACTATATCTTTTGACAGCATTTGCAAAAGATATTACAGAGACAAGCGAGCTTGATCACTGGTAAGATAACAATATCATATCTCGGGTTTAAAAGCTGCAGAGTTTGATGTGTTTATGCACTAAATAATTACATGTTGCAGATAAAGCTGTCTCTGAGAGATGCCATGATGCACCGACGAACAGATGGAGAAGATACAAGCGTGCCGCTTCATTTGATTCAAGGAAAATCGTCATCCTATTCTCCATCTTGTAAGTATATATACATACCTCCACCTACTTAATGCGAATAGATCTTGGATTGATTTATAAATGTGTAACATATTGGATATGCAGATCAAGTGTGGGAACATTGATATTGATCTACCTGACACTGAGAGTGAGGCAAAACAGTGACAACAGCTTCAATCATATGTAAAAGTGTAACATCTCTTTCTAGTCTCTTCCTCCTTCGTTGTCTCTTTGTTTTGAATCTTTTTTTTTTTCCAAAAACTCGTCTTTTGTTCCGAGTTTCATAATGTAGTGAACACTTTACTCTGTGAATAAACCACTTGCAAGAACGCTTAATGCCAAAATTACCGTGTAACAACTACTAAACAATTCAAAGTAACCAAAGTAATAATGACTAAATAACTGGAATTCGTATCAAAAATGCAAATTACTCTTTGGACAATTTGTTTTTACTTTTTTACTTTATTACATTGAAAAACCCTTAATAGCGAAGACAATAAATAAAGCTTCACGATTTCCATTTCCCACAACAACAGAGAGAAACAACAAATATCTTTTCGCTTGCACCCAAACAACCAGAGATGTCCTCCGATTCCACCGCCAAAGAGCAGCCACCGGCGAATGCGGAAACATCTCCGCCATCGTTTCCGTTATCGTCGTTGCCAGATGCGGTGGCTTTGAGCTGCCTAGCTCGAGTCACGAGATCGGACTACACCGCATTATCTCTCGTCTCCAAGAGATACCGATCTTTGGTGATTTCATCTGACTTCTACAAGAGGCGACTGCTATTAGGTCGCACCGAAGAGTGCCTCTACGTATGCTTATCCTACAAGCACAAACCAACCCCAAGGTGGTTCGTGCTCCGCCGTGAACGTAACAAAACCCTAGAAGAAGCCGACAAAACCGTGAATCGCCTCATCCCGATCCCTTCTCACCCCTCTCAGCCTGGAAAGTCTTCATCTTTCGTGTCGCTGGATTGGGGGATTTACGTCATAGGTGGGTTGATAAACAACGGTCGCGCTCGCACGTCCAAAGTCATGCTCCTGGATTGTCGCACTAACTCGTGGCACCGCGTACCTTCCATGGGAGTGGCTCGAGCTTCCGCAGCTGCTGGAGTCGTCGACGGGAAGATTTACGTGTTCGGAGGCTGCAAGGACACGGATTCCTCCAACTGGGCAGAGGTATTCGACCCAAAGACTCAAACTTGGGACACTTTGGTGCCAATGCCTGGTCGTAAGGAAGGTGATAACTTGATCCGCGAGACCATAGTGATGGATGACAAGGTTTACGCAGTGAGTCTAAGCAATGGAAGTAGCTTCTACTACTCGCCGAGTGAAGGTAAATGGGGAAGAGAAGAGGAGAAGAAGAAGGCAGAAATGGCAAGTCATTGTTCTTGTGTGAGTGTGAATGTGACAGATGAGAAAATGTTATACGGTACTGATGGTTTCGGGAATGTGTTTTGGCGTGAGGCAGAGGAAACAGAGTGGAAGCAAGTGAAGGGTTTGAAGATTAAGGAAGTGAGGGGTGCGTTTGCTAAAATGAAGTCTCTTCTTAAGCAAAGATCCGAAGGTTGTGGATGTAGGGCAAAGAAGCTTAAGGGGAAGGTGAGCAACTTTGGTGGGAACATTGTGGTGTTTTGGCTTGGGGATTCGGAGGAGCGTTGTGCTGAGATTTCCTTGGAAAGACGAGAGGAGGAAGGTGAGATTTGGGGCAAGGTTGAGTGGTCGCAAGTTGTCGCCACACTTGATGATAATGCTCCCTTTCCTGGTTTCGCGCCCAAGCTTTTGTATTCTGCTTCTCTCCATGTCTAACATAAATCAGGATCATTGTGCCTTTCTCTGCTTGCATCGTTCTTAGTTTGTAATAATGTTTAAGATGTTTTCATTTTCTGTTTCTGATGATCATGTCTAAGAAGATGAAAACAAAACACAAAAACCTCTCTTGATCCTTTTTTGTTTTCTTAAAACGGAATATCGTATGTTTTGTACTTTGGAATCAGCAAGAACAGCCTCCACCACCACCACCTCCTTGTTGCTCACCTTGTGATGAGCTCGAAGTGTTCTTTAGGTTCACATCAACCATGTCCTCTGATCTTGTTGCCGATGAATATGAATCCATCCCAGGTAATGCTGCTGCAATCTTCCTGAACAAAGCCTGCGATATATTATGACTCATGTTTTGTCAGTGACATCAAACAACTAAAGACACTCTCTAGTAGTTGTTATTAAAATGACTTTTGATACCTTAATGTTGAAATTTTCTTTGGCGCTGGTCTCAATGAACATCACACCATGCTCTTTACCCTTATCTTCCCCTTCGCTGATCGATACTTGCCTGTTGTCATGATAAACAAACTGTTATGATACAGAATTATAAGCCATGGGAGATGATTTTGCGTTTTGCTTTATTACCTTTTGTCAACAAGATCAGTTTTGTTGCCAACAAGAACGATAATAACGTCGCCTAAACCTCTCTCTCTGTGAACATCATCAATCCATTTCGACACATTCTGAAACGTTTGCCTATCTGCAAAACAAGTATTGAATACATAACACACACACACACACACACACAAAATGGTGAATTAAGAGAATCAAGTAAAGAAAAAAGGCTCACTCACTGGCTACATCATATACAACAATGGCAACAGAAGAATCTCTAATGTAACTTGGGATTAGGCTCCTGAATCTTTCTTGTCCTGCCGTATCCCTTGAATCAATCAACAAAATCAAATTTGTTCATCTTTGGTATTGTTGATTTAAAACAGAAGACACGTTTAAGAAATCTAATGTTCTCACCATAGCTGCAAACGAACTGTTCGATCTTCGAGGTACATTGTTTTCGACAGAAAATCAATCCCAATGGTAGGCTGAAGCAAGAAGACAATTAACGCTTAATGACTAGTTACAATCACTCAAGGATTGTGGAAATATTTAACCAATCAAAATTAGAATCTCCAACAAAGAAAACCGAATTTCGAATCAGAGATGAATCAATAAACGAGAAACAAAACTGAAGCAAAGAATTTCAGATCAATGAGCCAAGGAAGATTGTGATTTGTGAATGGATTTGTATACCTGGTAAGTGGTGTCGAATTTATCATACATGAAACGGGTGATGATGCTGGTTTTTCCGACGGATTGATCACCTAAGAACACCAACTTGAACTTGGCCAAAGGAGAAACCCCCGCCATTTTCGGAGCTCAGAGTAAAGATTAAGATGGAAAGAAAAATACTAAAAGTGATTTAAGATCCGAGATTGGAGCAGATTCAAGGTTTCCTTCTTTAGCTCTCTCTCCAAGGAAGAGAAGGCGAGCACGACGACGATGACGCGGTCGCACACAAAGCTGATAGTCCTCTCGCCACGCGCCAATATTTTGTATCACCCGAAGAAAATTCAACGATTTCACGCCGACTATTTATAACAGGCGCGTGAATATAACTCTCCTGGCTTGCGAGTCAGCGAGTTGATTGATATCTCTTTAGTTTATGCTCTCTGTATTTTATATTTACGGGTAATTTACTAATTTCTGTATCTAAATGATTGAAGTAAATCTCTTTTTAATTTGTATACAGTCGAATCATCTTCATCTATTCAGATTATGATCAATTTCTTTATTATCATCATCTTATATCCTAAAAGTGTAAAAACAAATAATACTCTTATATACATACTGATAAATATTATTAATCTTTTAAATATTTCTTTGATTTCGATTTAGTACCTACTAACTACTACTTACTAAACTAGTAGCCGTGAGAATTTCTGGGATGATCAGAGATGACAACAATGGCTAACGTCGTGAATTGTTATCATTTACAAAACTTTTCTCATGTGACTGAACAGAAACCCAAATCCACAGACAATAATCATGCATTCAAATATCAAAGCTAATGTGTTCCATAGTCATATAAGTTGAGAGATAAAGATTAGAAACAAGATTAAGATTTATTTGCCAAAAGAGCTTAAACATTCAGACTCAAGATCAAGCTCGTCTCTTTTAACAGAAACTTTCAAGCAACAGAAACCAAAATCCATAATCTGAGATAGCTAACGAACACACAAACCCAGATAATTATCTGGCTCATAAACCCTAATTGGGGATGGGGATTAGAAAAAACCCTTACTTTCCACCAAATCTCATGTTGCTCCAAGGAAACTTCGCCCCCGCCGCAGCAGCAGCTCTCGCCCCCGCCGCAGCAGCAGCTCTCGCCGGCGAATGCGACCTATCACCGCCACGACGAGCTTTACCCTTTCCATAACCGCCGATTTCTCTCTTCTCCTTCTGATCAAGCCAGTGACTCTTCTTATCATCCTCTTCCTCCACAAAGCTAGATCCTTTCACTTTACTCTTCCTATCCTCCTCGATAAACTTCACCGGGAATAAATCCCTAGAAATCGACAATGGGTTTTTGAGCGTGACGTAAGCCTTCTTGTAGTCCGCCTTCGCTATCAACAACCCTCCACGCTTCTTCTTCTTCCCATCCATGTTAAGCGTGTTCACCTTCTCGATCTCGAATCCGTAGAGAGATTCGAGCACTCGCTTGATCTCAATCTTCGTCGCAGAAGGGATCGTTTTCAGCGCGAATTCGTGGATGTTCGTGAGCTTCGTTGGCATCAGAAGCTTGATCGGAAGATTCGCGAAATGAACCACTCGTCCTCCCAATCTACTCCCCATTTCTCGATCGACAATTTCAGATTTGAATCGGAGTTTCTTCTCAGATAGGTCAAAATGTAAAACAAAGGGTTTATCGTTTTTCCCTAAAATCCTCTTTACATATTACTTAATGGGCCAGAATAAATCCTTAGATGGGCCGAAATAGCCTTAAAGGCAGTTTTTTTATTTTAATATTTCAGTCTCTATAGTATAATATATCATTACAACCGAAAAAAGATTACAAGTGTGTAACTGAGATTAGTTAAGAAAACAATCTTACACATTTCTACTACACATTTACAAAAGAGAAGCTCATCTTTTAAAAGTCATATCCATGTTCTTCATCACAATCTTCACCACCTGCAAATACCAGACTCCGTTGTTTTGCTGAGAGCTAGAATCTCATCATACTTTGAGCCATACACAAATCCCCATAGCTGCAAGAATCCAAAATGGTGTTTTTTGTTTGTTTTCAGTGAAATGTTGAAACAAAAATTGAATCTTTAAAGGTTTCTAAACAAGAGCGTTGAAGTTAACTAAAGTACCTCCACTTCCCTAACATCAAAGTCCTGAGTGTTTGCGAGACAAGAGTTTCCGTATGTCTCTGAGTAAGCACTTGATCCACTTAGCCTAAAAGAACATGATACATCAGTCGATTTAAGGAAAAATGGTTTTGCTGTTTGTTGCAATATGATGGGAGTGGAAACAGGAAGAGTTTGGTAGGAAATCTTACAGCTCGCTGTCAAGATAGAGAGCAAACCGTCCACCACCGCCGAGAGCTAGAAAGTCCTTGGAGCATAAGGTGTAGAACCGATTTGCGCCTGCTCAGAGTTCAAATCATAATAACAAGTGGATAAGAGAAAGACTCCAACAAGTTTTATGTTGCTTGCTTAGCAATAATACCTGTGGGACGGTATATTGTGGGTTGTCCAGACTTATCTGTGAAAACAAATGTACTGTTTGTCCCCTGACAAAAAAAACACAGAGACGAAGAATGTCAATTACAGATGAAAAGAAATAAAACTTGATGAATGGAATGTAACAAAGATTGGATCTTTGGAACCAAACCTGATACTTCTTATCAGTTGGTATCAGAGGTGCTTCGACAAGACCACCAAAAACCGAACCTTTTCTGTCTCCAACAACCTGAAACAGCATTGGTTGCCATAGAGCTCCATAAAAGGTCCATACTTTACCAAATGAAACCAACATTTTGAGTCAGAAAATTTTACCAGTAAGCTAAGACCAGGCCAGAGGAGGCTTTTCCTGTACAGCGTTGATAGTGATATGCCGTGCCTCCATGTACTAAAAAAACCGTAACACAGATCACACCAAATGATCACACACATCGATAGAATTAGAAATCAAACTCTAAACTTCTTTTGAGTCTGTACTGTTGTCTCACCTATAAAGCAATATCCATTTCCTCCCTTGAACAAGCGCAGGAAGTGAAGTATAAAGGGAACGTCTTGACTGGTCCGACAGAAGTAAAGAGGGCTCTGAAATGTCAGGTAGAATTGCTTTCACAACTATTGTTGCTTCCTCTTTACCATTATCGTTCTGCATCGGCTTCATTTCCAAGCCATCATATTCAGTCTCTTCATCATCCGGTTTCACATCAGATATTCCTTTCCGTTCCTTGGCCCCTGGAAACTTAACAGCCTGGTAAAAGTTCTTCAAATGCTGTTTATACTTTGACAACAAGCTCTTCTTTACACCACCAACAACAGTCGTAATCTCCTTCATTTTTCTAGTAGCATTCACTGACGATGACGATGTCTCGCTTGTTTCTGCCTCCGATTCTTCTTCTTCTGAATCTTCTTCTTCTTCGTCTTCTGAATCTTCTTCCTCTTCTTCCTCTTCTTCTTCTTCTTCTTCTTTGTCGTCGTCCTGATCCTTATTTGATTTTTTGTCTTTGGGATCTGAGGATAGCAGTGAGCCAAGGAATGCAGAGAAAGAAGAAGTGTCTGGTTCGTCTACCAAAGGCTTAGACTTTTCTTCAGTGATAGACTCTAGTTGATTTCTCTTAGACTCATCTTCATCATCCTAATTAAGAAAATTTGAAAATTGACCAAACGTAATCAGGAAAATACAAGGGAAGGACGGACGCTCATTGAATGATCACACAATTTAAATTCCCCACCTAGAAATACTGAATTTTTCAAGCAACTAAAGCACTAACGCATTTTCAATTCCACACAAGAGCCAAAAAATAACCAGAAACCCATTACTAAAATTTCCCAGAAGATACCAAGCAATCGTCAAGAACAAAGATAGACCCAAATGTCAAACCCCAAGGGAAAAAAAAATATATGAACAGAGTCAACAACACACACAGAAAAGAAAGATGAAAACTTTGGGTACCGGAAGAGGAGGAGCAGAGGAGGGTTTATCAGAGATGGGATTAAAAAGACCGGTGGTGAGATCGGTGACGAAGTGCACTGCTTTGCTTCTGAAAGATTTGTGTTTCCCCATTGATTTCCTCCTCCTCCTTTTTAAAGTAGCCTATTTTTAGTGAAATTAAGACTTGCAGATTCCACAGGATCCTTTTGACAAATCTACACCACAGATTGAGTCAGCTCTCTCTCTCTCTTTTCTGTTCTTTCTGTATTAGCTTGCGATCGGTTACCTAAATAAGCCATACATAGATCAACTGGAAACAAATAGTTCTAAAGAAGAAAATCATCTCTCTCTCTTTACTTTTCTTTTTGTCTATCTTATCCAATAATTTTCCCTCTGTAAATTGTCTTGACAAACTTCTTTTTTTTTTTTCCGATATGAAAATGTATTTGAGACAGCCTAACTAAAAAAGAAGATAATTCGGTAGACTGTGGGGTGAGAGACGATGACGAGGAAAAGGAAAAAGTATACTTCACGCTTTTTGTTATCTACGTATTTTCTAATATAAGTATTAACACTACTGCTACGAACAACAAAGACTCCATGGCCCAATGGATAAGGCGCTGGTCTACGAAACCAGAGACTCTGGGTTCGATCCCCAGTGGAGTCGCACATTCTATTTTGAAACTACGTTGTATAACCATACAAACGATATCGTATTGTGCAGCCAAATTAAAAAACAATCCAAACGACGTCGTATTGTAACAATCAAACGGCGTCGTACAATTACCATCTTTGAAACAGTTCCACAAAGATGATGATTCAAGATAAGAGCTAACAAAGTTGGAAATAACCAAAAGGTTAACAACGAATACGATCCATACAAAGAGCTCTCTTCAAGCGTATTCAAAAGGAAACTAGATTCTAAACAACCTGAAACGTGAGAGCTGCGCGTGGTCAAAGATAGCAAATAGCCTCGGAGTCCTTAGACCAATGAAATGCTGCTCTCACCGCCGGGAGGCTTCCTGACACCACCAAAATAGTCCCGGGACTCTGACTTGCCGTCTGCAAATATATTGTTTCCGCTCATTTCCCGGAGTTTAGCTGAGCTCAGCTGCTTATCCGCAGTACCTGGTGACTCATCGCCTTTGAAAATACCGTTGCCCGTGAGTTCCTGAAACTTCTGGTTATGTATCTTCTTTGATGTCTTCACAACTGGTTCTTCACTGAATAGTATGTTGCTTTGTCCTCCTGCAGGCTGTTCAACTAGTATTTTTTTAGCTACCAAGTTTCAGTTTCAGTTTCCTTTTCAAAATTAATTTACTTACATTGGAAACTTTAACACAAGTGCGTAAGTTCCTCGGAGCAGGCTCTCCCATGTCTCGGTTACCTCTAGCTTCCTGTTGTGCAGCAGCCAAAGATCTAGTCTGAATCTCAGGTGGAGGTCCAAAGATGTCGTGGCCGCTGATCTCTTCGATCTTGGCATTTGAGATCTGCTTCTTGCTCTTTAACTCTGCCTCGGTTAGCAAGTTCCCACTCAGCTCTCTCTGCTTTGCCACCTCCGTTAAAGTTGTTGGCTTCTTCGGGGAAACATTCCCGTCTGCGCTGAAAGATATCTGACTCACTCCATTCAGTGTTTGCTGCAACATTCAGAGCACCATTACATCAACCACATCATTTCGATTTACACTTTTTCTCCAAATCAAGTAAGTTACCTGATAGTAACGAAGTCCAGTCTTTGGATCAGTAGCATCGGATTCAGATCCCACTTTTGCCTTATCAGAAAATATGCCACTACCGGTCATCTCTTTTAGCTTGTACCCTGAGCAATTCTTCCTATTAAAGAAACAACCTTTAAGATCTTGAAACCATCAAAGCAAATGAATTAGCTATGGAAAGATTTCACTTTCTAACTTTCAAAGATGAAAGAGCAGTCAAAATATATAAAATTAGATAATGTCACTATAGAGAACAGTTATGGTTTGACATGTAATGGTGGGGCTTGATCAACAAAGAATGTGATAAGTAGATTCTCAGAAAAGCCAAAAGCATTTGACCAATCCCTTTCATTAGTGAGTTCATCAATCTAATAATATTACCAAGATAAACAACTGACTTCGTACAAAGAAACCATTTTTGTGAAAAAAAAAGGCAATCACTTTCGGAAGCAAGATCAAAGCTTTTAAAAAAAAATCATCTTTTAATGAAAAAGTCAAAATCAGGGCTTAAACAAACTCCAGATACTAGATCTGCTAATGAAATCAAGTTGAAAAATGATTAATTAAAGATTTGCATGAGAGATGAGATGAGATCAAATGGATCTTTACAGCTTATTGAGCGACTGAGCTTCCTCGTCTGTGATCTGACTACCGCCCAGGACCTTGCTGATTCCATCGGACGGCTGAAAATGAAAGAAGAAAGAACAAAACTTGAGCTTCTCTTCTCGACGGAAAGATAAAGCGACATTTGTCGAAGCAAAAACGCACCTGGTGAGAACGAGCGGCGGAAGCGGTTGAGTGGTCAGGAAGAGGGGTTTCCGACCAGGAAAGCAGATCGGCGGTGGAAGTGTGAGGGTTTCTCACCGGCGTGCTTCTCTCCATATCTCTCTCTACTCTTAAACCTTTTTTATCTTTCTTCCGATTGGAGCTAAGGTCGAGAGTGAAAAAATGTTATCACTTACTTCAATGGAAGATATTTTAAAATGAAAAAAAAAAAAAAAAAAAAGAAGAGTGTATTTATGTATTTTGAACGTATTAATTAATATAGTATAGAGAAAGTCAGAAAGAGATTAGATAAGTGTAAAAAACTTTGCAACTTTAGTATTGTTAAAGAGTGTATTTTATCAACAAGATTTACAGCAAAAATAGAATTGTTGAAAATCTTTGCACAGCAGAAATAGGAATTTTAAGCTGAACATTCTTATCCATATCCTAATCCGTATCCATATCCTAATCCAAATCAAATAAAGAAGTCTTAGCAAAATTATCGTTAAGTGGGGAGAGAAGAAAGGCAATAAGGATGTCCACGGCTTGCTCTTTGAAGGAGGCCATGTTCGGGCTAATATTGAGTGGTCTAGTGCTGTCAAGATCGTTGATCCGTTCGTAGACCACTTTAAGGTTTTGTATACTGTTTCTGTCACTCTCTAGTTTTCTTATTTGAGCTTCTCTGACAAGTTACGATCCATTCCAAACCTAACGAAAGCAGTATCAATTTCAAATGCTTTCTCTTATTAAAACTAAACGATGAAGTACTCCCAACAAACACAAGATCAAGTTCCATGGAAATGGAAATAAACTGTACATTATTTAGGAGTAAATGATTATGTTCTTTGTTTCTTCAAGCTAAACATCATACTCCATGGGAGAACTCAAAATGCTCCACCAATTTAATCATACCTATTCTTAGATAAATCTAGAATCAAATTTTCAGAATCTAACGAAAGCAGCAACGTCGACGCATTCTCTTCCGCTCCTTGAAACTACATACCATATATAGCTTGGACATGGTCTAACT
The DNA here is from genome assembly GCA_026724425.1 of Erythrophleum ivorense. Taxonomy (NCBI): domain Eukaryota; kingdom Viridiplantae; phylum Streptophyta; class Magnoliopsida; order Fabales; family Fabaceae; genus Erythrophleum; species Erythrophleum ivorense. The sequence continues at coordinate 380,099 of JAIUCV010000274.1, forward strand.
CTCTGATGGGCTTTAGCTTTATTGTTGGTGTTTTAACTTATATAATCGACCTTCTTAACTGTTTTGGTACGTTTACTCTGTTGTCTGCTCGATCGAACGGAGCTCCCAGTTTCCTTCTCCATCAATCAGCCTTAGCTCCAAGGAGTGGAATGGGATCAAAGCCGGACGCTGAGGTTTGTGACAAGAGTAATCAGATTTTTGGTACAGAGTTTTGATGAGGTTTCGTGGTTATGAGTGTATGGAAAAGAAAAAAGAACTTACTTGTGATGAGGTTATGAAAGTGACACCCATGTCTTTTGCAACCCTATAGAGCTGTTCCTCAACATCAACACTCGTAGCGCTGATTGCAACATCAACAAGGTTAGCTGATTGCAACTTAATGAAATAGACAAATAGAAGAGAGAAGACTGATCATTTACTTGGTGCATTCATCAAGGATTCCAAACTTTGGCCTGTGAAAGAATAAACGAGCCTACAATACGAAACGACTCAGATTATTCACGTGAGTCATAGAGCTAAACATATATCTAGTTGTTGCTTTACAAGAGACTTACCATGCCTAGCCTCTGTTGCTCTCCGAGAGATAATATGTCTTCCCAGTTGGTAGTAGCATCCCAACCACTTTCATCTCTTTCCAAAAGATAGACTAACCGAACATTCTCCAGGATTGTTTTCAAATGAACGTCCAGAATGCTTCCAGCATCTATTGAGCTTTCTCCTGTTATGAGAAAGAGGAAGATTTTGTATGGCGGTAAGAGATAAGTTTCTCCACAGGTCAGTTATATTTGCGTGTGGAGGGGATTGATTTGAGTACCAAATCGACCTTTCTAAGTAAATGAATTTTTGGGACTTACCATCGGTGTACAACTTTGCTGCCCGTTGCTTTGCTTCTTCTTTAGATAGAGGGTATATAATTTGATCTCTCAGTGTCCCTAAACATGTATAAGGTCGCTGCGGGACAAAAAAGATGCCATTCCCTGACCCAAGTTCTTTGATATCCAATGATGGTTTGACAAGACTTCCACATACAGTGGGCCAGATATCTCTAAGGACTCTAAATACAGAGGTCTTTCCACTACCATTTGGACCTGAAAGTTTTGCCAGTGTTAGCTCTGGGCTCATGCAAATAAGTTCAATGATACGAAGATTAGTTCACCAACCTGTGACGAGCAGGCTTTTCCCTGAAACTATTTCGCATGACAACTTGCTAGCCATCAATTTCTGAGCAGGGGTAATGATATCCACCTCCGAAAAGGAAATTTGATCTTGAGAATCCATACGACTTGTGTAATTTTGTGAGGTACCACCTGAAAATAGTTGGACAAAAAGACTATGATCAACCCAACAACAGACATTCTCTATAACATGTTTAAATCAGGAGGAAAGAGTGCATGAAAATCACGGTCAAAATTGTGACTACATAAAGCACCAAGATTTTGTAGCGCCCTGTCAAAGTGTGAATGTATATATGCTGTAGTACCTGACAGAGAAGCATCCAAAAACTCATCGAGCTCAGAAATTCTGTTAATACCACCAGAGAGCTCAAGGAACTTCTTGTGTAATTCAAGAATATCACCAAACGCCATAAAGCTTTGAGAGACAACAGATGCTAGATACCGCAATGCATGTGCCAATTCACCTGGTATCGTAGACATCAAGCAAGAAAGTGTTACATAGATAACATGTACATACTTGATTGGCTCACGTTAATCAAGTGATTAACTAGACAAGTACTATTGGGAAAAGGTGGTGACGGAACTTCACCTTGAGTAGACACAAGTGCTCTGTCTCCCTTGTGTTCTAGGGCATACAACAAACTCAATCCCCAAGTCACATTATTGGGAAGTTGCTTAGTCACAAAATCATCAAGTATGCCGTACACCCATTTCTTCCTTAAGAGCATGAGGGAGTGGTCCAGTAGTGCCCTGAATTTTGTGTCAACCATCTGCTCAATGAAACAAAAACACATAAGGGTAGATTCACCTATAAGACGTGTTAAAGCTCCAAGCACACAAGTGAAGGCGCATTTGACATGAAAAGGCCATCATCACATATATTAGTAAAACGTTACGATGAATCCTTGATAGCTTTCACTTCTTGTAGCTCTGCTTCAAAATAGCTAGCCCAAAATTCTACAGTTATAGCTAGGGAAGTTAAGACACTTACAGCTTTTTCTCGAGCTCCACCTCCAAAGAATGCAATAGATTCAGCATGAGTGTTCAGCCTCTCGTGCATAAACCTACATAATCAGGAAGACGTTGGTCCAGATAGTCGCTATAACGCAATCGCAGAGTGGAAGAAACGTAAAAAAAAACATACCTAAACTTCCCCTCAAGCTGCTGTTCTTCACCGGCTAGATCACCAAAATCGGGAGCAACACGTCTGAGAAATCCCAGACCAAGTAACATATAAGTGTAAAGTATGGCAACTCCCCTCTGACCAGTCAATAGCTTCATCCTCCAGGTGAACCTTCGATAATTATAATTATAATTATAATTATAATTCAAACCAAGAACCATGAAACAAATATCAGAAAAACAATCCAACAAAACCTACTTACCAGAGAATATCAACCGATGGCTTTACCATTCCAGTAAGAAGTCCAGACAAGTCAGTGGTTAACTTCTCCAGGTCACGAGTGAGTCTCTGGTCCGCATCAATACTATTGCCTGACATGTGGAAAACCTGAAAAGATTTGAACCCAATGAGATCAACTTACAAGAAAGGAACAAACAACCAGCCTCTATGAGCCTTATAGATTTGGATTGACCTTGTAAAAAGCATTATTTCTCAAGTAATTTCGTAGTAGATGTTGGGTCAAACGAATCCTCCACCCCAAAGCTAGCCTTTGCGTCAAATGCCTGAAAAAATGTAACAAACAGCACATCAGCAAGGGGTTTCTAAATTGTAACTAATAATCTAACAAAAAACAATACCATAACTTGCTTTTTATTAATAGACAAGAAAAGAAAAAACAACACAACTAGGTTTTTCATCTAGCAATTTAACAAGTCGTGCATAACAAGGAAACATTACCTTAATGAAGGAGCAATGACAGAAGATGCGCCACTTTGGAGAACACTCATACCAATCAAACGAACAAAGGCTGCCTTATCTTGCTCTAAGACATACTTCACAGTGGTCCCTGAAAAAATCATATGTGGTTGCTAAAAAAGGAGCCCTTTCAATAAAACTGATCAGGTAACAGAACGGAGTATGTTTACCATTCAAAGACGCTATTCGGTCAGAGATCAGTGTTCTTGAGACAACAAGGCAAGCAACAGCAAGCAGTTGTACTCCTTGTTTGTCAAATAGAGTGGGTATCTGAAACGTAACAATAAAGTGGTCAGCTATTTTGAGAGGTACAAATATCAACTACTATTAGCATTAATGCGGGAGGAATAACTTAGCCAAGTGGAACAAATGGCAGCGAGGGAATGGAAGAGAAGAAAGTGTATATATATGCATTCAGCCAAGTGGTTTCATTAAAATTCACACCAGTAACTCAAGCTCACCAATACGTTTAACATCGCAGCTACTCTTGATGGCAATGCCCTTGGGGATGTTTGTGGTTGAGGAAAACGCGGCAGCACAACACTTTTATCAACAACAGGTGATTTTGCAATTAACTGTGTCGAGTACGACTGAGCCTTTGAATTGGTGGTGCCGGATTCCTACATAGCACCAAGTAAGTAACAAGGTTATAACGACCAAAAGAGCACCTCTCGATGAAGATTAAAAAAAATGATTTCATAAGCTTCTGAAGACCTTTCTAGCTGCAGCAAAAGCTCGTTGAACAACCATCGCATCATTTTGCCGTTTTGTATCTGAACTTTTCGCTGAATCACTTCCAGCGTCCGTCAGAAGTGCAGAGTCGTCCCTGAGGGTTTGGTAATTTTTCATTAAGTAAATACATCAAAAAATAAAAACTTTGATAATCCTCACAAACATGGTTACGAAACAACTCCAACCTCTTGTAGTGAACGCTCCATCCTCCTTCTCCGTCCAATGACAGAATAACATCATGGAATGCAACAAGGGCTGGACGATGGGAGATTGTTATGCAAGAAGTTCCCATAGCTCGAACCTTAGCAGCAAAACGTTCTTCCATATCAGTTGTTACAGCACTTGTGCATTCATCAAGAATTGCAAATTTGGGTTTGTGGTAGAACAGTCTCGCCATTCCCAATCTCTGTTGCTCTCCAAGAGATAATTCATCACCCCAATTAACCTCTTTGTCCGGTTGGTAGCGATCCAATAAATATTCTAAGTCAACCTACAAGCAGAAGTCCACAAAATTAAGCATAACATACAAAGCTTGACAGAAAACGAACATAAACGACACAAACCATCCTACTATGGAATAGAGAAACTAGGATACCAACATTTTCCAATAGCTCCACCATTCCACTCTCAGTGAGCGGTTCAGTCTCGTGATCAGAAGTAAGAGGATATATTAACTGGTCACGAAGTGTTCCTACTGCCATATAGGGCCGTTGCGGCACGTAGAAGATCTCCTTGTTAAGATCAGAACCAACACCTGGCTTCACAATATGCCCAGACACCAGGGGCCATAGACCTCCCAATACTCGGAAAAGGGAACTCTTGCCACTTCCATTAGGACCTACGATACATATTGTTAAATAAATAATGAAATGGGAATAATGATAATATCAGGCAAGCTAAAATCAACATAGCAAATCCCAGGAACCTAAAATTAGTCCAGTAAATCAATCCCAGAAGATAATGCATTGCCCCACAATTCCACTAACACCCTATGTCACTCGCTAGATATAAAAGGTTCACCTGTAATCAGAAGATTAGACCCTTGCTCAACTCGAAGGGTGAGATCCTCCACCAAAACATTTCCCGTTGGAGTAACAACCTGAAGTGCATTAAGTAACATTATGAACACATTATTTCGGAAAAGGATTACAGTAACATGAATCTGTTTTCCAACTACCTTCACACCGGAAAACTCAACATAGTTAGCTTCACTTAGGTAATTTCTGCTTCTATTTCTCTGGAAAGAAGTCTTTTCGTCACCACTGAGTTCCCTCGAGACAGCCATCAACTCATGGATTCGGTCAGCATAACCACTGTTGGAAGCAACAACATTTTCAATAATTAGAAAGCATGCCACCACAACTGATGGCTACACACTGTTTACCTTTTAAGTGTTCGGCATGAGATTCAACATAAACCATTACCTGAGTCGACTGAGCCGCCTGGAGCTTATAGAAAGTATTCCCAACGACTGAAAGAGAGATATAATGACACTGGTGTGATATCTTATATTGCTTAGCATCTCGGCTCTCCCTAAGGTCGAGTCATCGGGTCTTAGATGTCCAGAGAAGAATGGTTCGATAATAAGAATAACTGCAACTGTGGCACCAAGATACTTCAGCAGGAAATCTTGGATCATGCCAAACCACCAGTGATCATGAAGCACTACGCTCATATGGCTAACAAGATTCTTGAACTTCTGTTGTATATGAGATTCTTCCCTGGTTTCCCCACCATAAAATGCTATGCTTTCCGAATGAGTCCTTAAACGCGAATGAAGTTGCCGGTACTCCCCTTCCAACTGCTGTTCTTTCGACATCAATTTCCCAAAAGAAGGAGAAAAGTTCCTTATGGCCGTCCCGGCCCCCAGTACATATGCCTACACAACAATTATGCAGGTTAGTACATAAACAGTAAAAATGGCCCTATGTAAAGTCAATATTGCAAACATAGATAATTAAGCAAGAATCACCAGTATCCAGAAGATGTATTTTGGACTAGCATATGAACACAGGCGCCATGCATACAAAATTCCATCAGTAACTGCCGTCAAATCATCCAGTATAAGTTCGCTCAACTCTGAAGAGAATCTTGGTACATCGCTGGCAATCCGTTGCTCGGGGTGCGTAATCCGACCATCCACATGTGATATTTTATAGTATACCATATTCTGAAACAATAATGAAAGGATGATTAAAGTGATATTTAGCAGTGTGAAGTATACTCGATATGCTCACCTGTCAAAAACATACTAGCATAAAGAAAGAAATGGTAAATAACTGAATTGCCTGCATTCAGAAGAGACAGTAGTGGCTATACCTCAAAATAATGTGAATGGATAAGTTTCGTCAATATCTTCCTGAATCGCAAACTCAAGGCCCCAGTTATGTACTTTGATGTAGCGTGCGTCGTGGATAGCATGAAACACAGCATAATATTTTCGGTGATAAGACGTAGAAACAGTGGGGCACGCCTTAAGAAAGCAGCACGGAATAAGAAACCCTGTACTTTCGCCAATCTATTGCTCAAAGCTGTTCTGAAAACCTGCAATTTATAAAAAAAATCAGATTAGAAAGAGTACTAAGCTCGCACGAATAAGAAAAAGAACCAACGCATTGAGAGGAGATGCATACCACTGTGCCCACTAGTGCCAAAAGATCCCTGGCACCCATTTTCCCCATCTGAGACAGAAGAATAGCAGTCAGAACCTGAAGAGACTTTAGTCCTCCTACTTTCTTCTTTTTCGTGGTTGTTTTTGCGTTTTTATCATTTCCTGTCAGCTTTTCCAATGCCTCACCATCATCATCACCCTGACCATTGCAATGACGAGAAGAATCAGGCCTTCGGGAGCTGATCCTTGATTTCAAGTAAACAGCCCCACCGGCAGCTACTACTATCCCAGCCGCAAGCAGTACAGATTTCCTATAGAATATAACAGAGGACGAGAGATGAAACAAAGTAACTAATGAAACGAATACTCAGCAAAACAATAATTTTCTTCCAAATACAATTCAGTAATTGTTGTTACCGTCTTGAAGCTACAAGACCCCGACCCCGCTCGGTTAACTGCAATAGCTGGAGAGAAGGCATGGCTGGAAATGAATTTTCCAAACCAAACGATTATCAGAACCAAAACTAGGTTCTTCAGTGTCCAAAACACCTGAAATGATTCCAAAGTTACAAAAATCATAACAAATATAGAGAAAAGTAACCACAGAGAAAAAAAAGATAATATCACTGGCGAGAAGAAGAACAAAGTTGAAGCTGTGACGATTATAATTAATGCATTGAAAGGTCAAAAGAAATGTAACTTACGCCCAAACTTATTTATATTCTCACACGTTCGTACAGTAGCAAAAACTAGGAACAAGAACAAATGAATAATCAAAACAAATTTATGTATAAGTAACACGCGTAATTAAAAGGACCAACAAGGACAAAACTTTTTAAGAACCCAGAAAAGGCGATCAAATCTGGATTCTTAGTGATCTTTCGAACAAAAAATGTCAACTTGAATCTAATCTATTGAGCCGGTACAGTAGTAACCCACAGAATCTAGAAAACTGAAAAAGCGAGATTCTCCATTCTCAGATAATTGCAAATAGCTTATACGATTAATCAAAGCTGAAGAACAAATACAAAATTAAAATAAACGGATTCAGTCTTTTTGATTGATAGTTAACAATTCACGATCAGAGCCAATTACCAAAGCATGAGAGATTCAACCAACGAATCGAAATCTCTCTCAGCTTGCAAAATTCAACCTAAAAAAACTCCAAAAATCGAAAATCGCAACACCCACTAGCTCGAAATTCTACACCAGCTGAAACTCTACACCGAAGAGTTAACTCCGACTCTGTTCACCGGCGGCAAGGAGACGTACCAGTCCACCGCAACGGAACTCACCCAAATCGAGAGAGATAGAGAAGGGGAGAGAGAGAGAGAGAGCGAGCCGAACGAAACTTGGGAAGAGGAGAAGATGATGACGCTTATTTACACGTGCGAATACAAATCACTCACTCGTGCCATTTTGTTTTGTTGATTTCGTTACGAATACTGAAAGATGCTTTTTTTAGTTTTTACATTGGTGACTTCAAAAATAATGTCGATAATTACATTGATATTGAAAGTTTTAATTTTTAAAGAAAAAAAACAAATAATTCTGTATGATTATAAAGTTTATTTGGAAAATAAATTCTAATTTTAGAAAGGAGGAGTAGGGCTATGATGTATGGAACTGTCGAGTCCTACGGACTTTCAGGCTGTCCTACGTACTGGTAAGTTTGTCTTTCTAATCAACGAAAAAGTGATTGAGAGTGTTAACATATTGTACTATGTAGTATATAGACATATTATCTACAAAAGCAAAATCATAGTTTTTAAAAAAATTTGGAAAGAACAAAAAAAGGTTGAAAATCCAACGATAATAGAAGGACATTTGAAATTCATTGAATCATCAGATGTGGATTCACAGTGTTTATGATTCTTTTCCCGTTTTGATATATGTATATACAACTGTACTCACTGTTGTATGAGCACCAAAAATAAAAACTTTGACACAGGTAAACTATTTAACAAAATCAAATTGTTGAAGAAAAAGTTTTATTTTAAAATCTTTTTGTTTTATAGTCTTAGATTTATAAGTTTTTATAACAACTCAAAAAATTTCAAATACAATAACTTCTGTTTTGATGAAAAGAAAACTGTTTATGAGATTTGACCAGGAAATAAAAGTTTTATGGAATGAAATTTGTCAAGTGGGAAAAGTGCAAATTGTACGCCGCATGATTGAAAGCACACGAATCAATGTGATGTGTTTCTGACCATTTTTCTGACAATGCTGCTACATCTACAATTCTACATCACCACCCTTTTAACAAAAATTGCAAAATGTGAACCTTGGAAAAGGGTGTTTTTACTTTTACAAAACAAAAATAGGCCTTAAATTGATATAAAACCCAATACAATTACAAGATGTTGTGGGCTTTTTTGCTCACGGGTCTTTAAACCATTTATGCACTAGCCTAACTATCATATCACATTAGAACGATTATCTTTTTGATGTCTTTGGCTCTTTGCCAAAACAAGTAAAGAACATGTCTAAATATTATTTGGTTTTCATTTGGTCTAAAAATATGGTTTCAAAACAATTGAGAGACGAATTAATTTGATTTGGTATGATGCGGTTCTTAATTTGTTTTCAAGTAAAATATATCATTTTAATGTGATTTTTTTTTGTTGTTAATCTCTATTCTTCCAGCCTAAATTAAGTCATTTTCTTTTTAGCTAAATAATTAATACATTGAACGTTGAAAATTTTCAAAACTTCCTGTCTACTACGCACTACGCATTTTTCAAAATTTCATTCAGTTTCCATTAACTAACACCTCAATAAAACCTTTTTCTTTAAAAAAAAAAAAAACTAACACTCCAATAAAGTAGAAAAACTACAACTGCACATCCTCATACGTATATTGAGAATGGGCTTTAAAACGAATGGCCCAGATGATAACACGCTTACAAACAATAGGCCCTTTTCCTGACCACACGTCGACACTCGATCCTCTCTATCCACCGACACAAGTCACACTACAACACTAAGCTCTGTCGGTAGCTTCTAAATGACTGACATACCCTTCCCTTCTCACGAAAGTCGTCGACTCTACGATTCTGTGGACCCCACCTTATTTAATTTTGACTTCTTAGTTCAGATCTAACTGTAGTTCTGTAGAAAAACATTTGTTTTCTCTCACTGTCCAAAACAATATTTTACTACTCAGTATAGTGAGAAAAGAAGCTTTACGAAAAATAGAGAACTCAGTTTAGTAGTACAGTTTGTATAACTTTGTATAGGTTTCACTATTTTCACGAAGAAAACAGTAAACAGTTGTTAATTATTTCAAGGACAAAGAAGATATATGAAATTATGAAAAATTTATTCCACATTTATCGATTAACTATAAATACAATTGAAGTAAAACTATCCATTCTCCAACCTCCACTAGTAATTGTTCTTGTATTGCATTATCAGCGAAATTTTGCCAAATGTATCGAAATTAAATAAATAAGAAAAAGATATAAAATTTAAATTTCAGTTTTTCTTCCCTTCGTCACCGCCTTCTTCCAAGTACTCTTTCTTCCTCCTCTCAGCACTAGACAACAAACAAATGAGAAGAAAGCACGTGGCATAAACACCGTGCACCTTCCAGTTCGTCTTGGGAGGCTGACGAAGCACCACCCTATGAAACACCGCCACGTAATAATGCAGTCCCACCGCAAAGCCCACGAATGTCTGGGCCAGACCCAATACTTTGAGGCCCAAACCACAATCCGTCGAGAAGACGAGGACGAGGTACATGAGAAGCAGCAAGAGGTAGAAGACGTAGCCTAGTGTCTGCAGGATCTGCAAGCAAACGTAGGTCGAGCTCGATGTGGCGTAGAGGAACTTGAGCGGCTCGATTCCGGTGACGAGCGAGGAGAGACACAGGATTGAGAAGTAGATGGAGAGGTAGATTTGGATGAAGATTAGGATTTTCTGGAGGGAGAAGTAGGCTTTGAATCGGTTGAAAATGAGGGAGACTAAGAGTAGAGGGACGAGGATGAAGACGAAGGAGACTACGGATGCAATGGTCGGTGCGTATTTGTTTCCGAAATAGGGCTTGAAGTTTCTGGTGATCTCTTTGTTGGCTTTGTTGATGTAGTTTTTGGATGTGGTTGAGATTCGCTCCAGGTCAGGGATTAGGGATCTTTGGAATCTCGTCGGGAGATCTCTGAATTCGCTGACGAAATCGTCGTCTTCCTCGTCGTCGAGCCAGAAAGGTTTGATTTGTTTCTCGGCTGGTTTTGGTTTGGTCACGGGTTTTGAGGAGGGTGTTTTCTTCTTCTCTGGAGGAGGAGGAGGAGGAGGAGGAGCAAGTTTGGAGCTTGGAGATTTGATGGTGGTGGTTTTGTTCTTGGATGAGCTTGATTTGGACAGATCTACTGATTTCTTGATCGGTGTTCCGGAATTGAGCTTCTTGAGCTCTGAGCTGGTCTTGGTCGTGTTAGAAGAAGATTTGGTGGAGTTAAGTTTGTGAGACATACCCGTAGAGGTCTTGGCAAGTTTGGTTTGGTTCTTGGTGGAAGAGGAAGAAGAAGAGATCGGTTTAATGAGCTTGGTTTGATTCTTCTTAGTACTAGATGTTGTTGATGATGATGATGAAACAGAGCCAGTAAGTTTCTTCTTCTTAGGAGGAGGAGGATTGGTTTCATCATCATCATCACCAATTTCCAGATCTTTCACCAACAATCTTCTCCCCCGAAAATGAGGATCTAAGGGTTGTGTTTGCACCTCATCATCTAAACCTTCTGATGAGACAAAACTGACAAAGAAAGAAGAAGAACAAAAGAGAATGAAACAGAGCAACAATAGCACCTTTCTGAAACACAAGTGCTTGAGTGGAGACATGATTTTGCTCTGAAACCTAGGAATTATCTCACACTGTTCAGACAGATCTCGCAAAGAGAGATCGCAAGCTTGTCAATATATAGGTAAAAGAGAGAGAAAGGAGAGAGAGAAGCATTAGTGACAGTGTGCATAGGTGTATATATACGAGCGTTTGTGTGTGGTGAAGTGTGAACGAGAGAGAGAAGATGGAGACCAGAGAATTTACTAATTCAGTCGTATTGATAATATCAATGTACATTACTGTTTAACCTCACCGTCATGTTGCAGATTCTCTGCTACTTGTCTAATCTTTTATATGATTCATCATTCATCATATTTTTGTATATATGTGATTGTTCTTATTCGGTAACAAGATATGAAAAAAAAAACGAAATCTGGATATGTAATTATTGTATGTAGGTGTGAGTGAAAACAATTACAATCATTTGCAAGATCTAAAATTTGAACAGTCGCTTTCTTATAAATATAGATGAACAAGCTTTTTCTCAAATATAACCAGATATTTACACACTTTTATGCATAAACAAAAAGGATATTAATCGTAACTACTCCCACAACTTCCTGTCTGATATGTTGGTTAAATGGTTATCTTTCCACTTCTGATATATTTTTCTTGTTTGGTTTCTAGATTAATATCGTGTCTAATTTTGAAATGTGCATCTGTCGTATAAATTGTATGTTGAAGAAATACATAGATCCGATATAAATTGATTAAGATACAGTATAACGAAATCAGTCAAATCATTAGAATGGGACTCTATTTAACGAATTTTTATTTATCATCTAGCTATTTATTTAGAACAAAAATAACGATAATTACATACTACTGCTTTACAACAAACTGAAAAGAATGTAAGCTACTCATAGATACATACATGAAAAGGAAATAAAGAAAAGGATAAGAATTTAATGCAAAAGGTGAGAAAGTTAAGAACAGTCACATGGAAAACCAAAAACGACATCTTTTTTATCTGTTCTCTCTCAACGCGCTTTCCTTTGGTTTTTGCTCATGTGCTTTAGCAAATTAAAATAAGAGATCCTCATTAATTCTAAGTTTTTTAATAACTAACTAGTTGCAAGTTCGTTAATAATTGACTAGTTGTAAGTTTGTAAACTATAGACTCCTTCAATGTAATTCTTAAGTTTGATTTGATTGCATGATTAACAATTAACAGTAACTTGAATGTAATTCTTAAGTTTGATTTGATTTTTAAGTTTGACTTTGATTCTCACATCCTCATGAATTTTTAAGTTTGGTTTGATTTGATTTGTAACTCGACTTTGACAAATGTGTCGAATCGTGATACATTTTGCTTGTATTGCCACTCAAAAATGAATATTTTGATTGATTACCCAATATTTTTATATTTGGAATTTAATAAATATTAAGTAACAGTTTTGAAAATATACTACACTATTTTAGCGTACAGTTGATGCGATTACTATTTTAGAAAAAATATGTTAATAGGAAAAAGCACATTCAAATCCCTATTTAGTTGTTCAATTGTATACCTTCTATATAACTCGACATACAAGATTATAGTTACACACTTAAACAACAATTAAAACCTTGCGATGCTAAAAATTCAAAATTTAATGATATTAATTACACAACTATTACGAAAACACGGCTCTTAAAGACACTAAAAATAATTGATGTCTTTTTGTTTGGGCACATAACACTTATTCGTCTTAAGTCAATGATCATCGACTTTTGACTCCACTACGCTTTGACTAGTGTGAGTTTAGCAAAAAGTGAGTAAATCATAGTTGGATGCATAAAACTATAAGTGTGATAAAAACTGACAAATTTAAATATTGTAGGAGTTTATAAGTTGAGATTTTAATGGATCTAGTAACCATGAAATAAAGGTTAACCAAAAATCTTAACAAATAAGAAAATCATATCTACCAAAAATAATAATTGATTCGTTGACCAATGACTTTGATATAGAATATGGTGTGTACCAAAACTCAGGAATAAATCCCGAAATGTGAATGTGGACTTCTGATGGGATTGGTTAATAATTGACATTTTTTTGGCACACTCTATTTAATGTGACCTGTAATAATGTAATGTACTAACAATTAGATCCTGTATGGTTTAATATCATGTATGGTTTAATTAATATCATTTCATTTAAACTAACTGTTCATCTGCATGACATTAATGTTTTTGTCCGCTAAAATCGCAGGATCCTATGTAAATAGTGGCAGAAATCCAGAAATATAATGTATCTTCTTTCTTCTTCTTTTTTCCTAAGCAGAAAAATTTGTAAATGACTTTTGTTGAAAAGGCTAAAGGAAAAATACTTTTTTTTCATTTTTAAAAGAGTGAGAAGCACCATGTGTAATTATGACCGGAACTGAAACGGGCTTAGTTTGGGCTTATTTCCAAGAACATATTCGACGGTCGAAACCATAAAACAGTCCAATCACAACAAGTTTTCATAACGTAGATATATATAAACCCATCGCTAAATTTGCCACACAAAACGATAGCAAAAGATCCCACATTGATTTTCTTCAAAGACTTCAAAATTTACCCGTCAAAAAGATTTAAAGAATTATTTATATAAAATGATTAAAGAGTGGGAAAAAAAAAACTGAATGCTTAATTTTGTCCAAAGCTCTCTTCCACAATGTTCACGGACTCATCAGCTCCAGCAATGGACCCGGATTTACCCGAATCCGAAACCCGACCCGAATTCAATCCCTCATCCGCTGATTCCACCGCCACTACCAATTCCGGCAGCGTAGAAACCACCATTGCAGAACCCATCGAGGCAGAGGAAGCTAGACCTGAAGCGACGACATTCGAATCAGCCGCATCGCAAGTCACAGCCGTCGCCGATCTACCACCGGAACAATTCAATTCGCTCGACGAGTTGACTCACGACCTCGGCTCGCTCCACGAGCTTTCTACCCGCGGCTCGTGGCAAGCGATCCTCGAGAAAATATCTCAAGCCAGAGCCCTCTTCCTCCTCACCAAGCCTCACGAGCATCTCACCTATCTGACTTACCAAGTCATGGCTCTCGCGAAGCTACGCCGCTCCGATGAGGCTGCTCACGAGCTTAACTCCTTGCACGATTTCGATGGCACGCATTACAGGTACGAATCGTTCCCTGAGATCTACCCAAATCGGAAAGGATCCATGGTCCCTTTCTCTCTACGGTGGCTCTACGCTTTGATCCCGACTAAACTCGGTAATCGCCAGGAAGGTCTCGACCGGTTATACACTTTGCTTGATTTCGTCCGCGATCGAATCAAAGAGAAAGAATCCCAGAATTTAGATCGATCTGTGGAATTGTGGAAGAAAAGAGAGACATTTGTGATGAGTTGCTTGCTAGGGTTTCATTTAGGTCACAAAGAATTTGGAATCTCTCTGGAATTGATGAAGGAATTGTTAAACCGTGATCCGTCAGACCCGGTTTTGATTTCGAAACTAGGATCTGTTCAAATGCAGTTTGGTGACATAGAAGGAGCAAAAGCCACGTTTAATCGAGTCGAGAAGATGTTGAACGAAGGAAAGGGCAATGCTTTACTGAATGAAACGCAGTTCAAGAATCTTGTTGGTAGGAACAAGGCTTTGGTTCATGTTGTGGCCAAGGACTATGTTGCTGCTGTGAGAGAGTACGAAGAATGCATCGAGAGAGATAACTCGGATGCGATAGCGGTCAACAACAAGGCGCTTTGTTTGATGTATTTGAGAGATTTATTGGATGCCATTAAAGTGATGGAGAATGCGTTGGAGAGAGTTCCGACCGCAGCTTTGAACGAGAGCTTGGTGGGGAACTTGTGTAGTATGTATGAGCTGGCTTATGTTAAACACACCGATGTCAAGCGGACGTTGAACAATTGGATTGCGCGTGTTGCTCCTGATGACTTTGATTCATCTTGTACCAGAATCTGAGGTATTGTATATGTTCTTCCATTCTTGAATGAATCATTTCATGTCAAAGAACTGATTGGTAATGTTATGATTACTTGGATAAATAGAGAAGTCGTAAGAATCATGAAGGGTGATCTAGTTTAAGTAGATCAGAGAGACGATGATCTGTATGAATCACCTAAAGTTTAAACCTTTCTTTTCCTCTGTCCATCCAAAAGTATGTTGTATATTTTGGTATATATTCTTGGCTCCCAAGGCTTAGTTACGTGTTCTTCCTAGTCCATGAAACAGTATTGTATTGAGGTATGCTAATTGATCGTTTTTCGCATTCAGAATTGCAGATTTCCAGCTAAGCAAAGGTGATTAACCAAATACTCTCAGTCTTCTCTGATGAAACAAATCAATGATCTTAGTCTTGCTGGGTTTTGGTCTCGGCTCGAGTCTGTGTTGATGCGAGTACCAGGTGCAAATTTGTTGTAGTTTCTACTGTAAGCTAGCGGATGGTTGTTGGCCCCAGAAACTTGGTAACTTTCTTGCATTCGGTTTCTTCATATTCATCTTCTTAATTATGACGGGTTTCTATTACACATATTGTTAATCACTAATGAAGAGCGTTTGTTATCTCTACTCTTCATATACAAAGAGATTTTGGGTGATCGACGACTATTTAAAGCAATATATCTTGAGTGTCTCGAGTTTAATATTTTCGTTTTAGAGATTAGATCATTGATTTGTTTGTACTATTTGTTACCACTTACCAAGGTCAATACTTTCAGCTTTTCTTGAGTTGAGTACAATGAAAAACACTTTCAAAATTATGTTAGAAGAAATCCAATCATAGGTAAAACATAAAAACTGTTAAGAGATTTTCCCAAAAAAAAAAAAAGAAAAAAAAGAAAAGAAGCTTATAGTATATAATAATAGTCTATAAAACGAACACAATGGATCATCACTTCGGATTAAAAACACAACGTATGTGAGGCTATATGACACAGGCTCCTGTGAAGCAAAATCACAGCACACCATATTTTCTTGGTTTTATCATGACGAGACGATGCAGGACTGTCCCAAAAAATTACGAGGTTTCCACCATAAGTAGCAACTTCAGCATCATTTATAAAATACGCATCAAGTCCAGTCAAACCGTTGACTTTGTGTCCAGTCTCTTATGTCAAAAACCTCACCCCAATGCGTCGACTCATCAGCTCTACACCCTCCCATTACATATATTTTCCCATCGTGGACGTACATAAGGGCGGGTTCCCTGCGAGTCATCATCATCCTAGGGGCTACACGCCTCTCGCCAGTCAGCTCCTTTTTGACCCACATAGCCGACCATGGGGGAAAGCTAAGTTACGACTGTGGATCGTGTATATTTCTGAACCAACCCTTGCGCTCATTACCAATCGTACGGGAGGACAATAGGAAGACGGCACCGGGATCTAGTTTAGGTAGTTGATAAGAGAGACGATGATCTGTGTGAATCACCTAAAGCTTAAACCTTTCTTTTCCACTGTGCATCAAAAAGTATGTTGTATGTTTTGGTATACATTTTTGAATGCGAAAGCAATAGTTGGTTCAAGACTTAATGCCGCTAGTCCATGAAACAGTATTGTATCGAGGTACGCTAATTGGTCTTTTTTCGCATTCAAAATTGCAGGTTTCCAGCTAAGCAAAAAGGTGATTAAGTCTTGTTTGATGAAACAAATCAAGGATCTTAAGTCTTGCTGGGTTTGGTCTCGGCTCGAGTCTCTGATGATGCAGAGTACCGGTTGCAAATTTGTTGTAGTTTCTATTGTAAGCTAACAAATGGTTGTTGCTCCAAACACTTGGTAACTTTCTTGCATTCGGTTTCTTCATATTCATACGGTTTTTGTTTCTCATTGTAATTTATTTATTAGAAATCGACAATTGAAGTTTCCTTGTCTTGTGAAAATTAATACAACATAATATGGGGGCAACATTATAATGATTTAATACAGTAATGAAAGGAATCAGTTCTCTTATAATACGAATCTACGTACCAACAACAATTTCAGAACGATCCATTTTTTAATTGGTGTTAGATAAAGGAAAAGTAAAGATTCTTACGTACCCTACACAGCAAAATTTTCTCCATGAAGCTAAATAACCGTAACCTCCAACATGAACCTACAGTTAACTTGCATCACAAATAAATAAAAAATCCACAATATATACACCCACTTAATTAGGATCTACAAATCGATTAAAAAAAAAAACCAAATTTGATATGGAAATCCAAACGTTTCCAAACGAAATTGTCTTCTTCGATCTAGAAACAACCGTACCAAACAAACCGGGACAACATTTTCACATCCTAGAGTTCGGTGCGATCATCGTATGTCCAAGAAAACTCGAGGAGCTCTCAAGCTTCACAACGCTTATACAACCCAAAGACTTGTCGGTGGTCTCGGTAAGGTCGTCTAGGTCAGATGGGATCACGAGGGCTAAGGTCACGGACGCACCAAGTTTCGAAGACGTGGCTGAGAAGATTTATGGTTTATTGAACGGTCGGATTTGGGCAGGTCATAACATTAGGAGATTCGATTGCGTTAGGATCAAAGAAGCTTTTGCTGAGATCGGTAAGGCTGCGCCTGAACCCTCAGGGATCATTGATTCTTTGGGGTTATTAAGCGACAAGTTTGGCAAAAGAGCTGGTAACATGAAGGTACCATTTCCAAGGAATTTATAAGACACAATGTATATTTAAAACCGGAATTTAATACTAATGAAACTTGGACATTTTTAAAGATATATATTGAAGGTCTTGTGGATTTAACAAGCTTAATGTGTATTATGTTGTAGATGGCGAGTTTGGCTGCCTATTTTGGACTTGGAGTGCAAAAGCACAGGTAACTACATTTTATGTTTGTGTATAAGATAATTGTAAGTTAATTACAATATATTTTTTTGGATAAAATTAACTACAATTTCTAAACAATTATACACACACATATGTCTATAATTGCAGGAGTCTCGATGATGTTCGAATGAACTTAGAGGTCCTCAAGCATTGCGCAACCGTGCTTTTCTTGGTATGTCGTCTTGTCATTATCTCTTTATTTTCTTTTTTCTTTGTCTTAAATTTCTGCTTTTTCTTTTATTATTTCAAACATCGAATATGTTTATATATATATATATATATACACGAAAATAGTTCATGTATATATTTATACGGTCCCATATTTATACAGGAATCTACACTTCCCAATCAATTGGAAGGAAAATGGCAAAGCTCTTCAAAGATCATGACAAGAAGTCGAAGTAATTACCAAATAGCCCAAAGGGCAATGCCTTACCCGACGGGTAGTCTTAGTAAGGTATACTAATTTTCTTTCTCTCGAAATTATAACGAATTTAAATTAAGGTTTTAATTTATGTTAGTTTATATGTTCTTGTTTTAAATTAATACAGGTGTCAGAGAATGTGAAGAATCTCTTAAGCAAGGCTCAAGGCAATCAAACTATCCAAAGCTTGATTAAACATTCTCATTCTTTGCTGAGATGATTTATGCATCCCTCGCAGATTTTTTTTTTTTTTTCGGAATATGAATTGAATTGTATATACTGCATATCTGTATTTGCCTTCATTGACTATATTAGTATATTGCCCAGAACTTCATAATACTACGAGAAACTAATATAACTCACAGACTTAAGATTATGCAAAAAAAAACTATTAAACTATTGTATGATAATATCTTCTTTTTTTTTTGTAAAATAATATCTTCATAATACTATACGAGAAACTTTGTGGTTCCTACACAGATCAACATCATCTATTTAAAATGATTAAACAGTGGAAATAAGAAGGAGAAAGTGAACTAAAGAGAAATATGTGGCGTGGAGAAATATAGAAAAAAATGTTTTAGAAAGGGGGGCAAATTATCAATTTACAAACGTACGTATGGCCACAACCATGGCTATCAAGCTTTTTACAAAGCTATTCAAAGTTATATATGTCCAAAATACATGTTCATAGTTTCTCCATCCTCCATTAAAATAAAACTAAATAATTAATTTTTGGATGAACTATTTAAATATTCTTATCGATTACAGCACTGTATTTTTCATTTATTTTTATTATTATAAATTAAAAACTAAATTTTTATTTTATTTTTATGTTACATTGGAGGTTTTATTAGTAAATCGACAACTGAGACAAAGTCGACGATCATATATTAATACAATTTTAAAACCGAAAGTTAACGGTCTAAATAGATACAAACTTCATAACTACTTGCGGACAATTTAAACGAATACAATCTCGGAATCAGAAAAAGAAAAAAAAAAAAAAAACAAAATGACACTTAAACAAACAATACAATTAAAATGATTACTGACTCAAAATCGGCGATCTAAGTTAATATAATTCCATAACTGAAAATCAGCAATTTAAACGGATACAAACTTCATACTACTTGCAGACAGGTTAACAATACAACTTTGGATCGAAACCGACAAAAAAACAAAGAAACATTTAAACAAATAATAAAAGTCTAACTAAATTGAATCGCAACAAATGATTTTGAATTGATAAATTTTTACCCTTTGCATCCATAAACCCAAAGATTGAAGATCTAAAAGTGGTAATACGAGCTCTAGATCAAATCACACACTCAATCCTTGACTATAAAACATCGTTTGTTATATATTGTATGGGTTGAAGACGCTAATTAACAATGATACTGATTAATATGGTATTTGAATTTTGCAGTGATAAACAAAACTAGTATAATTTGGTCACTCATCATCCGCTAAAAACATTCACCTCGAAAGCATCGGAATTTTTGAAAATAATATATTCATAGTATCAATTAATTATAGAACTGTACGATCCACCCAGAATCTCAGAAAAAAAATCACAGAAATGTGCCGAAACGGAAAAAATAATAATAGCATGAAACGTTTACTACAGAACTGATATGTGACATATGTACGCTTCTCGCTTCGTAATTCACGCGTCAAAGCAAGTTAATAAGATTCCATGGAACCCACCTAAACGGAGACAAAAACGGTCGTAGGTTGCTTTCAAACGACCGTTAAAAGAATCGTTAACTGTTTCACGCGCCAACATTTGAACGTGATACACACCTTGACAACGTGGCAGCTAACAGCGGTGCGTGTTTTCCACTCCTCGGCCTCCATAAGTATGAATCACAGTCACTTAACTGAACTGTAACGGAAATAACGGTCCCATCTGTGACGAAACACTGTCGTTTCACTGAGTAAGGGTAACGGAAGTAACTGACGCACGCCCCACATACAACAAAATGCCGGACCCACACCAAAAAATGCGACAAAATTTTGCTAATTACAAGACGTCGCCACGTGTATGGGACCAGGATTCCGACGTGTCACTCTCTTTTCTCTCCGCGCCTCTCACGTGTGAGACCCACACGTGTGGCTCACTGTACTTATTTATCACATGCATTGGGTAGGAGGGACCACCAACCATTCAAGAAGCGCCACGTGTCTCTATCCTTTGCTCTTTTTCCCTATATATACTTGGTTGATTAGAGAAGCACAAAACTCACCCAAAGCGAGCAAACAAAACCGATAAATAAATTCATCATTACTATAATGTTCATTGAGAGCTTTAAAGTTGAGAGTCCGAACGTGAAGTACACAGAGAATGAGATTCATTCGGTGTACGATTACGAGACGACGGAGGTTGTTCATGAGAACATTAACGGTGCTTACCAATGGATTGTCAAGCCAAAGACCGTCAAATACGAGTTCAAAACCGATACTCGTGTCCCCAAATTAGGGTAAACGAATCATCAAACCTCCGATTCTCTTAAAAGTTTTGATTTTTGATTCGATTCCTCGATCTCTCCGTCGAAGATTTATCTGGGTTGGTTTTAGATTCGTAAAATTTCCACATTTGACGATTCGTTTTTTTGTTCTGTTCGTAAAAGGGTCATGCTTGTGGGTTGGGGAGGAAACAATGGATCAACTCTCACTGCCGGTGTGATTGCGAATAAAGAGTGAGTCCTTTTTGATCGAATCCGTGAAATGAAATTTTGGTTTTTGTCGGAAAATTAATGAATAAAACAAAAATTAACAGAGGAATCTCGTGGGCAACGAAGGACAAGGTGCAACAAGCGAATTACTTCGGGTCATTAACTCAAGCATCATCGATTCGTGTCGGATCCTTCAACGGTGAAGAGATCTACGCTCCTTTCAAGAGTCTTGTTCCAATGGTTGGTTTTTTTTTTTTGTAAAAAAAATCATTAAAACAAAAATCTAGACAGTTTTTTTCTTAATTTGTGGACTATTGTTTGGTAACAGGCGAGTCCGGATGATGTTGTGTTTGGAGGATGGGACATAAGTGATATGAATTTAGCAGACGCCATGGGAAGAGCCAGGGTTCTTGATATTGATTTGCAGAAACAGCTCAGGCCTTACATGGAGAACATTGTGCCACTCCCTGGGATCTTCGATCCTGATTTCATCGCTGCCAATCAAGGGTCACGTGCTAACAACGTCATCAAAGGTACCAAGAAGGAACAAGTCGACCACATAATCAAGGACATGAGGTAATCCTATTTGTGATTAAAATAGAGTTTCTTGCTTGTTAAGACAAATCTCCTCTGTTTTTTTTTTATTTTTGTGTGTGGTGTTGAATCTTAGGGAGTTTAAGGAGAAGAATAAGGTGGATAAGCTTGTGGTTCTATGGACGGCTAACACAGAGCGTTACAGCAATGTGGTGGTCGGGCTAAACGACACAATGGAGAATCTCATGACTTCTGTGGATAGGGATGAGTCAGAGATCTCTCCTTCCACGCTTTATGCTATTGCATGTGTTCTTGAAGGCATCCCCTTCATCAATGGAAGCCCTCAAAACACCTTTGTTCCAGGTCTTATTGATTTGGCGATCAAGAACAATGTTTTGATCGGTGGAGATGATTTCAAGAGTGGTCAAACCAAGATGAAATCCGTCTTGGTTGATTTCCTTGTTGGTGCAGGAATCAAGGTTTGTTTTAACTTGTGTATCAAGTCACCTTTTCTTGTTACTGAAGAAACCTGTCAAAACACTTTGTTTCATTGATTGTGTGTTTTTGTTTTTGTTAAACAGCCTACTTCAATAGTGAGCTACAATCACTTGGGGAACAACGATGGAATGAACCTTTCAGCCCCACAGACATTCCGCTCTAAGGAGATCTCGAAAAGCAATGTCGTCGATGATATGGTTGCTAGCAATGGTATCCTCTTCGAGCCTGGGGAACACCCTGACCATGTTGTTGTCATCAAGGTAAAGCTAGAAACCGAACAGACACTCATAAGCTTTTTTGCCCATTTATCTAAATGTATGTGTTTGTTTTTGTAGTATGTGCCGTATGTTGCAGATAGCAAGCGAGCAATGGACGAGTACACATCAGAGATATTCATGGGAGGGAAGAACACAATTGTGATGCACAATACCTGCGAAGACTCTCTCTTAGCTGCTCCGATCATCTTGGATCTTGTTCTCCTCGCGGAACTCAGTACCAGGATCCAGTTCAAATCCGAGGGAGAGGTTCGTGACTTCACCAAGCCGTTTACTTACTTAGGTTCTTCGATTGGACCCCGGTTTTGAGGTTTCGATTCGTTTTTTCTTTTGGCAGGGGAAGTTTCATTCTTTCCATCCGGTGGCCACCATACTCAGCTACCTCACCAAGGCACCGCTCGTGCCGCCGGGAACGCCGGTGGTTAATGCCCTGTCGAAGCAGCGGGCGATGCTGGAGAACATTCTTAGGGCTTGCGTTGGTCTGGCGCCGGAAAACAACATGATCTTGGAATACAAGTGAACATGAAGCATTTAAGAATCTTCAATTAGCTCATAATATGAGACTCGTGTTCCTTTGTTTGGGTTTTTGTGTTACATATCTGTTACATTATTAATGCTTGTGTTTTCAGAGGTCAAAGAGCTTTTGGTTTGATCTTTGTTGGGTGTGAAGTAACTTGTGTTTGTGGCAATCGGTTGGACCATCATTTCGTAACCGCTTTATATTTCGGTTTCATATGTAAACAGCTTTATTTTGAGATGTTTAATCATGGTCTCGGACCTCTCGGTCCAATAAAATTTGTCAATTTTAATACTTTATTATATTTTATTGTAGTTGGGAACATTCGATCAAGTTATATATGTAGAAAATGGCAAGCAAAAAAATTCGAAACGTATTGGTCTTTTTACATTATATATTCGTATTTTCAAAGTGTATAATATGGACCAATTCTTGATTCAAAAAACCATTATAAAGAGAGTTTAATATATTTACATTCGATCATGGATGGCATCATCAGTGACCTCAATGAGTTCTTCTTATTAAAGAAAAGAAAAAAGATAGAGTATCAAGTGAATCTAGTTATTTCCCTTTGATTATATAATTGTTGACACTTAAACTAACCAGTAATTAGTAAATAAGACAAAATGTGATGACTCCTGAAACTCCAACAACTAAGCCTCGAAGTTTGGAGTTCAGAAGACGAGTGAAGAAAAAACAAAATTATATAAATAAACTATAGACTAATTATAGACCTAATCCTATCTATTAGCTACTGACAACAATCCATTTCCATAAAACCATTAATTTTTAACATCTTCTAATCTTCAATTATTGAGCAACTAGCTATAGATAACTTTCTTGCTTTGTTTAAAGTGTCTTGTTATAGCTATTTATATGTTTCGAAATAAACAGCGTTTTATATTGTCAATAATTTTAGTTTTAATTTATCAAAATGAACATAATTTACCCATAACTCAAGACTAAAATTTGAAAAAAATAAATAAATAATTATTTGCTTTGGTAAAATTAAAGAATTATTTCTTAAAAATAAATTCAATTGGTTATCATCATCACTAAGCTTTCATCGGGGGTGACGTGCATTCGCATTAAGTTTACTACACCTCATTATTAATTATCAGACGCTTTCATCGTCACGAGACAGTGACTTCCCTTTTCATTCCACTATTTAGTCCTTTTTCTAGATTTCTTGACAAAACCATTCACACTGTTACTATTCATGTACTATCCATAAAATACGGCAAAGGATGTGACTTTTTGATGTTAAACATTGTACTTTTATCAATATGTATCTAATTACCGTGAGTTGCATATGGTGTTGAGATTTCTTTGACATATTAAAAAGAGGTTCGTGGTGCGCTTACTTCAACTTTCACTAGTCCTTTAAAAATGCAAAAAAAAATAATAATAGAAAAAGAACATCCTCTAACGAAATAAACCCAAATTTATAAAAGAGACAAATTAAGTAGTGTGAAACTAAAATAATACTATGCAGGCCATGAAAGGATGGATTCATTTCAGTTTTTTTTTAGATTTAATTTTTACATAATGATAGTAATTAATATTTAACAGCAACAGTCTCAAGTTACACCACATACAAACTTTATAGTAAGAGCTAAGTACTTAGTTTGATGGTGATAGTACGACGCTGTTTCGGGTTTTGCCTTCGTCGTGCTCCATTTGCTGTTCTCTGCATTCCACGCTACAAAACGCTGCATCTCCTCTGCAATTTATTTACATTACACACATGTTTATACATATACATTTATTTAACGTATGTATAGTTTGTTTTACAGAAACTTGAAAATATAGTTTTGAGATCTGAATACATTATTATGTAAATAAAAATCGATGATATACTTTGACGTGTTCAAATTCGAAACCTGATTATAGTATTGAGTATCGGAAATTAAAATCGTCAAAAAACTCTGAATAGGGAAAACATTTCAACCGGGCCAATAATTTAAAAACGCTTTTCTTAAATTTCCTCTTAGTAACTTTCATATAAGGACGAAACAAATCTCGTCACTCAAAGTTTTCAGTAAAGAAATCGTCATCAAATTTAAGAACCTCTCTTTTTATTGAAGTGATTGTAAAGTAGATAGACGTTTAAATCTTTAAAAAACAAAAAAGGAGTAGTTAAACATACTTGTACATGTAAATATCACGACCCATAGCTAAACGGCTTTTGCAGAAGCCACAGTTTCCAAGAAACGACGACGACGACAACGATGATCTCCCGTCATCTTTTCTCTCGCTCCGGTGGTTTTTCGGCGAAAACATCGTCAAGAACCGCTGATCGTAGTTATCTCCGCCGTCTACCACCGCCATGGCAACGTCAGAATCTTGGCCGGCGGTCTGATGATCATGAACCTCGACGTTGATCCTCGTTGCGCTTGTTGTTCTCTGCATTTGTGACCGTCGTCGATTCCCAATTAACATACTAGCGTTTTGTAGATAGCCTTACGAGTAAAGAAAAATAAAACTTTTTTCTTCTCTGTATAATTAGATTGTTGCTGGGGAGGGGGAAATTGTTTGCTACCATGCCACTCGATTTAAATACACACGCAATCATACTGTGTATGATCAATTATTATAATTTATTTCCTACGTATTTACTCGTAATTAATGTTTATTTTTATATATGATACTGTAGTTAAAGATTCAATTATTATTCCTTAGGTCTTTATTGGTAGGCCAATAATTTCAGATATTTGGTCTGTGGACACCAAACATCGCTCCCTAGTGATTGTTTTTACTATTCAACAATAAGAAACTATTACTCCTCAGTTTTTTCATTTCCTAGATATTTATTATATTGCTCCTTTATGTTTTTCTAAACTATGATTTTTGGAACTACAGTTGACCATATTTATCTGATATCCATCCGAGTCTGTTCTTAGACTCTTATTAATCACTTTCACCAAATTTTTTTTTTTTTTTTCGACAGTAACGTCTATAGCGGTCCGGAAATCCGGGCTATGGAATAGTGTTTAGTGTTTACATAATAGACATTATGAAAGAGATCCGGTGCACTTCGTGCTAATTTATCTGCATTCGTGTTTTTCGTCTGGTATATGATGGATGGAGACGGTGTTGAATCTCCTCCAACACCTAACAATCTTTTCAAAAAGAATCGAGAACGCCGGCCACTCTTGTAGTTTAGACACCATCTCGAAACCACGTTAGAGCAGTCCATCTCAAAGCTACATCTTAATCGTTATACTGAATCATATATTGCATGGCCATATAAGTGCCTCCACTTCCATTTGAACTGACGTAACCCTCGGCGCAATATCTTTCACGAAATATCTTTGTATATTAAATAATAGTCTCGATAATAATAAGTTAAGGCGCAAGGTTGTTTCTGTTACAATATTTATACTAGCCTGTTAGGGATGAAAGTACTCTTAAGTCCATTCCTGTTATTGCCACTGCTTTTCAGCACCGCTTTACTCTTAAGTGTTAAGTCCATTACAATGACATGGCCAAGAAGCTTGAGACAGTTATTGACACGTAAGTAGTAGGGCCTTGGGCCTAAGAAACCGGACCAATGGCTTCGTAGGATTCATGCATATTCCACAGTCCATATCATATTTATATGACTGTTTGAATCTCCATACTTCATTGTCCCCTCTTCACATTTTTTAAAAATATATGAAAATAAAATAAGTGGTAGACAAAGAAAGTTGACAAGGCAAATGAATGGCACCAAAAATTTTAA
The DNA here is from genome assembly GCA_026724425.1 of Erythrophleum ivorense. Classification (NCBI taxonomy): domain Eukaryota; kingdom Viridiplantae; phylum Streptophyta; class Magnoliopsida; order Fabales; family Fabaceae; genus Erythrophleum; species Erythrophleum ivorense. Next base: position 406,759 of record JAIUCV010000274.1, read on the forward strand.
AATAGAAGCCCAGGTTTCAAGGAGCCGTTAGACAATAAATAAACGATTCTTCCATACTCTCAAGTAGGGGGAGGTCTCGATATGATTTTATACAATTGTGAGAACCAGAAAGCCAAATCAAAACCAATATGGTTTTAGTTTGACTTGGTTTTCTCTCCCTCTCTTTACTTGTTCAGTCCATACACAACGATAACCAAATTAAAAAAAGGTAAGGAGCTTCACATTAGTCTCGTTCTTAAGTAACTAAGAATCCAATTACCGAAGTTCATAAATGAACAGAAGACATCAAAATTCAAAAGTCTGTAGCTACTAGCTTTCGTGTTCATATTCAAATAAAAAAGAGATAAAACAGTTTTGTAGTAGCTATAAAGATTAAAGAGAGAGTAAATGAAAACTTTTTTGACTTGGATTTTCTCGTCACAACTTTAACTTTTTTTTTTGTCTTAGCTCAGCTTTTGGAGTAGTGATCTATATTGGAATGAACTAAAATCTCTGCATCATTTTCCAGTAATAATAATAATTACTTTCTTTTTCTTCTCGAAAACGATGCAACCAAGACAAAAAAAAATTTCATACCCTCTCTCTGTTCCTTCTCCCTCACCATTTCTGCAAAATCTTTTTTTTTTTTTTTTCATTGTCAGATTTGTCTGACCGAAGCTCCTTTTTCAGGTTTCTCCTTCAATTAACCATTTTGGATTCTTCCCTTTTTTTTTCTCCGTTTCATTAAGTGATTCCCCAACTACCTTCAATAAGCGTGCTGCTGAAAGCTACTGCTCACTCTGTTTTCTCCTTAATTCTCACAACCTCCATTACTGGAAAAAAAACAAAACCTCAAAACATGTCTTCCTTTTTGTTCATTCACATGACTTCTTTTAAGAACTGTTTTGTTTCTTAACTACTCTGAGAGATTTCCGGGTAAAACAAATCCAAAGTTTCGATTTTTATTTCTTTTTTTATCAATTTTTTTTGAAGAAATGGGTCGTTCGATTTTGGAGAAAATGGGATGTTCGAACTCCAAAGCATCGGTGAATAAGAAGAACGAGCCGCTTCATCTATGTCAAGAAAGGAAGAGGTTTGTCAAACAAGCCATGGATGCGAGATGTGCTCTAGCCGCCGCACACGTGTCATACACCCGTTCCCTCCGAAACATCGGAGCTTGTCTCCGTCAATACGCCGAGGCGGAGACGCTGGCTGAGGATTCATCTCCGTCGCTAACCGCCACAGAGCCTGAAAAATCCCCTTCCCATAACTCCTCTTACCCTGACGACTCGGTTGACTCGCCGCTGAGTCACAACTCGACTCCTAACCCTAACCCTAAATCCATTTTAAATGTAAGCTACATGAAGACGGAGACGGGTAATTCTACAGTGACGTTCACGATTAATCCTATGAGCGACGGTGACGACGATCTGGAAGAGACAATGCCGGCGTTATCTCCTCCTCCGCCGCGTCCTCGCCGGCCAGAGACGTCTTCTTGGGACTATTTCGACACTTGTGATGACTTTAGATTTGTTGGGCAGACAGAGATTGAGTGTGATGCATCAGTTATAGGATTAGATAAGTGTAGACAAGGGAATGGTACGAAATGTGGGTCAGAGAGAATAACGACAATGGGTTTTACAGCAGAGCAGAGGAAACAGAGCTGTGAAGATGTTGATGATGATGAAGCTGGAAATGGTGAAAGAGAAGATCCGTCAGAGTTTATCACACACAGAGCTAAAGACTTTGTGTCTAGTATGAAAGATATAGAACATAAATTCTTTAGAGCCTCTGAATCTGGAAAAGAAGTTTCAAGGATGCTCGAAACTAACAAAATCAGAGTCGGATTCGCCGATATGACAGGTCTGAGGTCTGTTTTTTCATAGTGAAAATTTGATCTTGAATTTGAAAATTTGAAACAAAGCTTGATTCTTTGAGTGTGTTTTGTTTACAGGAAAGGGAAGTTCAATAGCGTTTCTTGCAGCTCTTAAGCGAGCTTGTTGTAGAGGGAAGAGTTATTCACCAGTTTCTTCTCAAGGTCTCTGTTTTTTTTTTTGTAGTGAAAGATTTGTCATTATAATCTGCTTTTGGTATTGGTTCTAGTGCCTAATTAAGGTTTAATGTAGAGCCATTGCATCATCAAGTTACTAAAGTGATTGTGTGGAAGAGAACATCGTCTTCAAGATCCTCGACTTCTCGAAATCCGTTGATCCAGGCATCAAAAGAAGATTATGATGACGAGAGCGGAAGTGATTTCATGGAAGAGTTTTGTATGATCTCAGGAAGTCACTCTTCTTCGCTTGATCGATTATACGCTTGGGAGAGAAAACTCTATGATGAAGTCAAGGTAACAATTAGGTCATGACTCTTGTTGTGTCATATCATATTGTGTGCTCAGTGAAGTTGACATTTCATTTGTTTCCTTTTCTGCAGGCGAGTGAGATGATTAGGAAAGAGTATGATCGAAAATGCGAGCAGTTAAGGTACCAATTCGCAAAGGATTACAGCGCTAAATCAATGGATAAAACAAGAGCAGCTGCTAAAGATCTTCATTCAAGAATCAGAGTGGCGATTCAGTCCGTTGATTCGATTTCAAAGCGGATCGAGAGGATCAGAGACGAAGAGCTCCAGCCTCAGCTCTTAGAGTTTCTTCAAGGGTATGATTATTATTAGTAACCTCCTAATAACTAAAAAAGTCTATAACTTTTCTGCCAAGACTCACTCATTGACTTGATCGTCTTTAGGTTGATAAGAATGTGGAAAGCAATGTTGGAATGTCATCATTCACAGTACATAACGATTTCGCTGGCTTACCATTGTCGAAACTCCACCAAAACAGCGCCGGAAAACGCTCTCAGGCGACGGATTTCGTCGGAGCTTATAGAAGAAACAGAGTGTTTTGGTCTAAGCTTTGCAGATTTGATCAACAGTATGGCTTCTTACGTGGAAGCTCTCAACGGTTGGCTTCACAACTGTGTTTTGCTTCCTCAAGAGCGTTCTACAAGAAACCGAAGACCGTGGTCCCCACGCCGTGTCTTGGCCCCACCGATATTCGTGTTGTGTCGTGATTGGTCGGCTGGGATCAAATCTCTGCCGTCGGATGAACTTAGTGGCTCGATCAAAGGGTTCTCGTTGGATATGGAGATGTTGTGCGAGGAGAAAGGTGGCGGTTCGGTGTTGGTTTCGGATGCGTCGAGTGTGCATTCGAGTTTGGCGAAGCTTTTAGAGAGATTGAAGAAGTTTTCGGAAGCTTCTTTGAGAATGTATGAAGATGTCAAGGTGAAATGTGAAGCAGCTCGAGTTGCTTACACTAATAATTCTATTTCTAACTCTGTTGGACCATTTAGGTATTAATTACATCATAATTTAATGTGATTAATTATGACGAGAAAACTCGAGTCATTTTGGTAAGAAAACATCATTACTTTTCCACAAGTGTTAAATCCGTATTTTACATTTCCCATGATCTCATAAAATCAAAATATCAAAAAATGTTATATTTCCTTCGTTCTATTATTGAAAGAAGTGAATTTGGTTTTGCTAAGAGCTATCTCGGTCACCAAAGAAAAATAGTCACGAATTTGGGTCACGGTCAGGGAATTTAGCTTTAGTTTGATGTTATCTTGACCTCCAATGGTGGAGGAAGAGTTGACATTTATAAAAGTCAACTAGCTTCGTTGAATTTTAAATAATATCCAAACCTATATAATAATTACTCAATGTGTCGTGTATGTTAAGTGGCCACTACATGACCATGAACTTGTCGATAATATTTCAAAATATAATTAATTGCATTTCGTGGATTGACTGGGAGATTAACTACAAAAATTAGGTTGTCATGATGATATGGTTTATATATGGCTTCTTTGGATTAGATAATAAATAATGTGGGAGGATGATGATGTTTAACAAAAAGGTTAATTCCAATACAACTATAAGAGCTGCCTTCGGTAGGTCGAAAAGCATAATCAACAATTAGCATGCGAAAGTTTTTATGATTACTTTATGAAATACACAATCCTATTTTCTTTTCTATTTTCGTTTGTGTGGTATTTACGTGTCGTTAACCACAAATCTACGAGTGTTCTTTCGTTTTATTTGTTGTCAAAATTATTAAAAACAAAAACAAATTATCTTTTAAAAGGAAATGTAGAAATTTAAGATTCTAAATTCTACTTTATCAGACGTGTAATCGAGTTTATCTCGATAACTTTAGATTTATTCCCTAATCTAGGTTATGATTCGATTACGGATTACCGATATAGATTAACGATCAGATCAAAAAGCAGTTTCCAAAGATAGCTTCTGTCAGCTGTCAGGTCTTTGAGAACCGAGAGATAGTGATTTCCACGTAGGATCCTACGTGTGAACACGCCACAGTGGGTCCCATATATTTCCTTGTTTCATAATAATTGGTCCCACATGTCCTTTTTTCGCGTAATATCTCGTAGAATCGTTTTTTTCTTTGTTTGGATTCAATAAGGGAATAAATTACGTGGAAGGCTTCTCGTAGTTTATTTATTTTTGGGAAATTTGGCAAAACACACCAAAAAATGAGACCTCTTGTCCTTATACTCTTTTTTTTTCAAATGTTGTCCACATACACTTTATTAAAATTTAATCCTTTTTTAACCTTCAAATCATGTTTAAGGAAATTTAAACAATTAATAAATAATTAAATTATTTAATGATTAATAAATAATTTGTTAAAAAAAAGGGAAGAAAAGAGATTATTTTTATCTCTTTATCCTCGACATTTCACATGTTTTTTTTTCTCAGCAACAAAATTCCAACCCTTGATTGCATTTGATTTCCATGTGCCACTGGTTACATAGATATGCAACATAATAACCAAGACAACAAAGAAATTGAAACACAAAATCTAAGAGAAAACTAGAGTAAAAGATAAGAAAAAGTAAAAAAGAAGAAGAAGAAGAAGATTAGAAAATCGTGGAAGGAGGTGTAGGTTTAGGGATTTTTTTGCTGAGAAAAAAAATAAAAGGAAATATATTTTTCAAAAGATTTTTAAATATTCAGTTACTATTTTTGCTATATTTTCTCAGATTTTCGTAGAAGATGAATTCTACCTTCCGTAGAAGTAAGTGTCAACGGAAGAATGGTGTTTCTACTTACGGTAGAAGACGTTGTTTTGAGTAGAACACATAATCTACGAGTAGTAGAAGACAGTACTTTCGGCAGAACATGCAATCTAAAAAATGTAGAAGAGAGTGTTTACAGTAGAATACATATTCTACGATTGGTAGTAAACAGTGTCTATGGTAGAATATAGATTCTACCGGTGGTAGAAAACTGTGTAACACGTAGAACAATTGACGAACCATTCTACCAACTCGTAGAACGTATGATATTTAGCGGAAGGCAAATTCTACGACGGTAGATGACTGAACAGACGGTAGAATTTATGTTCTACTACGGATAGATGTTAGAGCATTTAGTAGAAGACATATTCTACTTTGAAAACCAAACTTGGTAGAATCAAACTTTATTTAATTTTCTGAACTTCAAATTTCAAAAAACAATTGTGAAAAAATTCTCTATAATCTTAGATATAATATTATTGAATTTATTAAAATTTGTTTTAAAAATTTTAAATTGTAAAACTATTTATTTCATATTGTTAGTATATGCAAGGGTATTAGAGTCCAAATTTGGGAATTTTCAAAAAAGGTGTAAAAGGACAAGAGGTCTTAAAAAATGGGGTATATTCACAATTCCCCTTTATTTTTTGGATTTCACCGGCTAAATTTGGAATTTGATGTTCATTTGGGAATAAACGTGCAGGGGAAAACAATCCTATAAGTAAGAAAGTGGTACTTATCCTTGTAAAAGCTTTGTACAATACTGTAGCTAAATTTCCATTTTCAATAATTCATAGTGTTTTTTTTTGTGTGTGAAATGTTAAGAATACTTTTTTATTTAGTGAAATGGTAGATTTTTGTGATGTTATTCAAATTCAATAACAAAAAGATGAATGAAACTGAGCACACATTTTTATTGATTGCAATCCTTAAAATCTCCTTTCTACAACATTCGAACAAAAATGATTATTTCACATCATATACTGTAATATTTGTTTTTTTTTTTTATGAAAGAAAATTGTCAAAAGGAACTTTAAAAAGGTGAAGAAGATCCATTAGCTTCCTTGTGACGCAAACTTTAACCGCCTTGAGTTCTCACCTCTTTCCATCTTCCTCCAATAGCTTTCTTGACTTTCTCTCACTATTTTTCTTGCTCACAAACTTATCAATTAGTTTACTAAATCTCCTATGCGGTACACTCGATACAATTTTATGACTTGGACCACATCAACTACATTTTCAAATAGGGAATATGACATCCAAACACTCTCATGGTTAGAAGAATTAATGCAATTTCTTCATTACGTTTGCATGGATGACATATAGTACTTCAGTTTATTATGCCATGCTTTTTCTCTTCTAATGTTATTTGGTGTTGCAATTTGACATAATCAAACAGATATTTTGACATTATAAAATAAGTGGTTAGAAGGCAAACTGGCCTTTCAACTTGCCGTAGAATCAGCAGTCTCACTTTTTGGCTCTTACGACCATTGTGTATTTATTCCTGAAAATATTCGTTTTCAGCAATTTTATTGAAAATAACTTCCCAAACAAGAGTCAAATATCATATGGGAAGTTAGAATATATTGTTTTTGTTGTTGTTGTGTAAAAACTATCTAAATCAATAACAAGACATCTTCATATGTATAGCATAACCGAAGAGATCCTTAACAGCCACTATTAAAGTTATATTTTGGAATAAAAATCATTAGTTTGTTTTTCTTTTCAATTTGATAATCAAAATGTGATTTTTAATCTTTGCAAAATTTTAATAACCATGATTGATGATTCTTTTATCATACGCACCATAAAGTCATATTATTTTCAAATATTCCCTTGGAACGGCTTAGATCCAAAGAATATGTGAATGTCCTTTTCCAATTGTTCTAGCTTCCATGGAACAAAAAGATATCTTCGAGCTAACGATAAATTAACAAATTGTGAACAGAACAAAAGCATCAAACAAATGTTGAAAAAAAAAATATAAAATAAAATTATGTTCAACTAATTTATATAATTAAAAGAAAATGGGCGGCTTAGCTTCTGGTATTATATAAGGAAAGAACTTCGCATCCAGCGAAACCAAGAGCGACAAAAGAAAAATAGTTAGAGAGATCCAAAAAAAAAAATTAATATCAAATTTCTCATTTCAGCCCCAAAGTTTTCATTTTGATCTATTTCACCTTCGTTTCTGTACAATATCCTCTCCTTTTTTGGCTCTTTCTCTTTCTTTCATAAATATCAACTAAGAGAGTGTGTGTTTTTTTAATCCATCTCTGTTAGTTTTGTTATTCAATCTGAATTTCATGGCAGCCATAGATATGTTCAATAGCAGCACAGATCTCTCAGATCCTTTCAAAGAAGAGCTCATGAAAGTACTTAAACCTTTTACCAACACTCTTTCTTCTCTTCCTCCGATTCCAAACGCGATCTTCGGTTTCAATCAAACCACAACACCTCTCGGTCTAAACCAACTCACACCTTACCAAATCCATCAGATCCAAAACCAGCTTAACCAGAGACGCAACACCAACATCTCAAATCTCTCTCCAAAGACGGTCCCGATGAAGAACATGACCACTCAGAAACTCTACAGAGGAGTTAGACAAAGGCACTGGGGAAAATGGGTTGCTGAGATCCGTTTACCCAAGAACCGGACCCGACTCTGGCTCGGAACTTTCGACACAGCTGAAGAAGCAGCCATGGCTTACGATCAAGCTGCTTACAAGCTTCGAGGCGAATTAGCGAGGCTTAATTTCCCACACATCAGATACGAGTATGGATACGGTGGTGGTGATAGCAGCTTCAGGCCTCTTCATCCCTCCGTTGAGTCAAAGCTCGAAGGGATTTGTCAGAGCTTGAGAAAAACAGAGGATGATGATTTCCCCTGTTCTGAAACAGAGCTCTTCCCGCCAAAAACAGAGTATCAAGAAAGTGAATTTGGGTTTTTGAGAACTGATGAGAGTTCGTTTTCCGATGAGTCTCAGGTTGGATCTTCGTCGCCGGAATCTGGTACTACTACTACTACTACGTTCTTCGACTTTTCGGATTCTGGGTTTGATGAGATTGGGAGTTTCGGTCTGGAGAAGTTTCCTTCTGTGGAGATTGATTGGGATGCGATTAGCAAATTGTCTGAATCTTAAGGGAAAAAAAAAAACAGACTTTTTAATTTTCTTTCAGGAACATGTCTTCTATGACAGTGTCTAATGATGTCTCATATTAGTTAGTTGATCTCTGCAACTGAAATTTTTTACAGTTGGAGAGAAACGTCTAGGGTTTGTTTCTGTTGAAATCTTCCTCCATGTTTTGGTCTGGCTGGTTTAGTTTTTTTATTTTACCTTGTCTTTGACCAATCGGAGAAGTTTCCGTGTACGTGTTAAATTATCTCTTTTGTATGTTTTTTTTCTTTACTATCTTACGATTTCTATGTTCCATATGGTATGCATTGATAAGCTGTGCATGCATGATGAAGTATATGTGAAATAAGTAACTGTTATAATAATATTATTGTAAAAGGTAATGAGATATTATTCAAATTCTCATTTGGTGATTAAAACAATATACCTAACATGTCTAATGCTGAGTAATACTCCAAAATACCATTACAAAAACCTTATTTTCCAAAATTACCACATTTGTTCCTTAAGAAATCTGCATAAATGTGGATAATTATACAATTCTATTTCGACGATTATTTTTGAAAATATTAATTTCAAATATGTTGTATTTGTGTCTATTGTGGACGACAAAGGGCCAGAGAGGGGTCCGTTGTTGATATATGGGAACACACAAGCCACAAAGTTTGATGCTTTAACGTAAAGAATCTTACAATAACCAAAAAATGTGGCAACGATTCAAAAGCATATAACTAATATAAAATTCTAGTTTGCGAGTATTATATAACATCTACAGAAAAAAAAACCAGACTTATCCAATATTCTGATTCTTTTCTTTCAGCACATAAAGACAGTGTTCATAGGTCCAAAAAATTGAATGATTAAAATTAAAAAGGCATTTTATTAAAACTTTGATTCTTTATCACAAATGTTTATTTATATTAGCATATACTTTGAATAAACTAATGGCGCATGCACATTGATCTAACTCTTTGTTAGAATATCAGTTTGGTTGAAATTATATACAACATTGCCGTTTCCATAGATTAAGGCTACGATAAGATTGATTCAAAGGAAAGTGGAAACAAATAAAGCATTGGTAATAAAAAATACCATCTTACCACCAAGTTCATGATTTAAGTCCTCTCTGAACTTACAGTTATGCAAATATTGAATATTTCAAATCGATGTTTATCATAAGTATAAGAACTTCGATCTTGTTTTTCCTGAACTTCCAATGTTTAAGACTCTAGCCCAACGATGAGAAAACAAACACAGAACCATCTGCATACGTCTAGTCCACCACAAAATTCATAATATGCACCTAAACATTTGCTACATTCCCAAGTCTTAGTTATTGATTATAGGCCTTTTAAGCATCCTCTAAGGTCCATAATGGCTTACCGGGTCGAAATATGGGTCGAAAAGAGTTGGCACTTAACGGTGGGTAAGCACTCGAACCGGGTTTGATGTGGCGCCTATCATGAAATCATTGAAATGTGCCCAAAAATCAAAATCTGATTCGATATTTTGAACCAGGCCCGATAAGCTTTCAGAAAGCCGTTACAAAAAGAAAGATCAAAAGAAAAATGCAAACTTATTTTGTTTTTTTTTGGGATCGGCACATGGGAAGCTAATTGCGGATTTTGTTAGGCAATTTGAAAGATACTTTTAAAACGAACATTTAATTACCATACTATATTTATGCCATTAAAGTTGAAATAGCTTAACGGGAAAAAATAAATATATATTACATATTTTAATCCAATTGGGAGTAGATATAGTGTATATGTAATTATTTGTAATGTAGGATTTGTAAAGATATTAGACGTGTATACACTAATGTACACGTCAAACTTTTAATAAAATGTGTTTATAATATATATTTTATGTGATGGAGAAGGGCACGTGCTTAGTCGAATAGGAAAAAGAGAAAATTAGAGGATACATCAACTTTATGTTTTCGATTTTCGAATTAAGATAAAGAATAATGTTTGTTTTAATATATAAACCAGAAAACAACAAAAATGAGAGGGCTTAGGGTTAATGCAAGACACGTCGAAAGTGAAAAACTCCAACACGAAGCTTACTATGATCCGTTCTAATTCTGCATAAATGTCACAATCGATCCAACTAGTTTCCGTTTTATATACACGATCTATAAAATTTTATCTTTTCGTCGTATTAGAACAGTGTAACATTTGATGATTTTCGAAAATCATATTCTAAAACAAAAATAACTCCGATAGTCCGATATCTACATCACTACATGCACCGCCGTGTACAATCAATATCACAATGACATGTTTTATTGTGGTTATTTTCTTTACGCGATTTATAAATTCAATGTCGCATAGACATAAATACACACCGTGACAATTCAACTAGATACATGTGTAGTCATATTGAACTTCACATCGCATGAAAATAAGCTGCGATGATTAATATAAATATGCATTTTAGATACGTTAAAAAGAAGATCATATCAACCTCATAGCTTTAATTATCGAAAAAGTGCCGGTCCATTAAAGGTTTGAAGGCCTTGAAGATATAAAGAGAAGCCACCCAAATTGAAGATTGGCGACTCTTGGAGATGATAAAGAGTAACCTAAGACATTCTCCTTTTAACACATAATTCATAGATATTGATGATTGTAAAGTCAGAACCTGCTTCTTTTTCTCTTTTTTTCCTTGCTACAAGTTTAGCCCCAACATTTCTGAAAAGTTCTGAATAAACCTCAGTGTGATTATATGGAACAAAAGGTGATTGAGAAAGAAGCTATATGCGTGTGTGGTGAGCGTAAAAAGTAAAAACATATTGATTCTTATCTTATCTACTGGAAATTTTCAAATCGATTGTTCTTATACTAATGAGCTTTTTAATACAATCTATACTATAAAACTTGGATAACTTTCTCCCACAGATAAGATAAGAATGTTAGATGACTTTTTCAGTTTCTGCATTTAAGGTTAGGTACCTTTTCATATTCTCCCGTTTAAACAACAATTCTCAGTAAATAAAATTAAAATTAGTGTTCGAAGATTGAAAGAAAAATAATAATAACTAAGTATTTATAAAATATATTTACTAATTTGTGTGTACAATTTTGTTCAGTTTCTTATATATATTTATATATGCGAGAATATAGCGGGTAAGAAAAAGTATAGCGGATAAATGACAATACTTATCGGGTAAGGATCGAGTAAAGATGATAGAATTATAGTAGATAAGAATTGAGTAAAGATAGTTCATGTATCGAATAATAATATTCAAAATATATTTATAAATTTATGATCAAGTAATAGTGCGGATAAGAGCCGATAGTTAAAATCATTACTTTTTAAATTTTTAAAATTAAAATAATAGGATTTCTAAAATTAAATAGAAATACTTGTCGTTAAATTAAATTAATAAAATTTAAAATTTGATATAGATTTAATTATTAAATTAATAAAATTTAAAATTTGATATAGATTTAATTTCGCGCATGGCGCGGGTCAAATTTCTGGTCTTTCTAAACCATAGGAACTTCGATATCAAAGAAGTACAAAAATTAATTCCAAAACATGGTCTGTATAAAGATAAGTAATTAATTACGACCAAGGACAATAGAAACTCAAGAAACGAAAGAGAGCTCTCCTTAACACTAGCTAGTTTAAATAAAAAGCATACATTTGCACGTAGCTAGCTTCTACTTTATCGGTTTTCTAAATCGTGTAAAAGTTTGTCAATGATTGGGCGCATTTCGGCCTACAAAATTAAATATTACACTAATATTAGAATCCAACGTCTTGTTGTTGTGGGAGATAGTAGTATCTATGTGACTATAATTATTTCCTTCATATCACATTATAAATGACATTGTTTATTGTAGATTCATGTAATTTAGGCGTGGATGAACTCTACATAATATAATTTGGTATCTACAATAAAAAAGCCTATGTTAAGGTTATTTTATTTATTAAGAAACGAGAGCAAGTTGATCAAATAGTGAAATATTTTTGACAAAAAGAATCGTTACCTTTTTCTTCTTTCATAGACGACGTCCATATATTGATCAATCAATATTCCCAAAATAAAGGCTATCAACTTTTTTTATACATGGCCGTATCTAGATCATGAACAATTTCAAGCATGATAAAATAAAATATTTTTATTAAAAAAATTAAAACTTTTTTGTAGTTGGAAGTTAAAGTAAAACAGAAAAATACACGCAGAAAAGAAAGTAGGGGAGTATAATTTAAGTAAAATAGTAAAGATAAAAATAAAATAAAAAGTCGCCTTTGGTGTTAACCGAAAAACAGGAAAATGATGACATGGCAGGACCTGTGCACACCTTGGAGTATTCCACGTGACAAAAACTCTCTCCATCGGGACCCACAAATCACTATTTATGCCGAAAAGTTTGGAGAAGCGGTTGCCGTTGGCCCGTTAGGGCAGCCGCATTGCAGAATTTATATGGGGTTCTGGAATTAAAAAGTAAAGATTAAATTAAAACATTACACATGTGGCAGAAATTAAATCGAGAGACGTCTCTCGCGGAAGAAGTTGTGGAGACGCCTCTACTTGCCACATGTCGGCAGGAGAGAAACCCGCCATATTCTTTTTCCGCGTTATGTTTTTTTTTCTTTCTTTTTCGTTCTTCTGAAACGAGTTTTCCTCGTTCTCTCCGTCTTCATCTCCCATCTGCTGTTCCAATTCGTTCTTCTTTGATCTCTGATTGGTTTTGTCGTCGTTGTGCGACGTTGTTGTTCTTCTCCTTGTCGTTGGTCTCTTTTCTCCTTTTGACAACGTTTTCTCCTTTTGATTTCTCCACTCTTCGAGATTTTCCTTATAACTTTTCTTTGCTCGTTTTATCAATTTTCACTCAGGCCATGATTTCCTTCGACAAGCTTCGACAAGCTCCGACTCCTCTCAGGCCATGAATTCTCCTTTATCAATTTTCTTTGCTCGTTTTTTTATCCTTCTCTTGTGGCCTGAGAGGAGTCGGAGCTTTACGATTCGATAACCATGGCAACGGCTTCAGGTACCGACTTCATCCAGTTCTTTCTTCTACGGTTCCGGTAGATCTACTTGAAGTTGGGTTCTCGATTTCGAATTGTTTCTGTAAGATAAAGTCAATACGTTATCTTATTTAGTGTTTCTTATAGATCTGCTGTTTTTGATTTTGGCTAATTTCTGTGAAATTTTGAATGTTTTCTGACATGTTCCTGGGGGTGGAGGAATTGAATTTATTGCTTTGGAATGTGGAGGAATTGAATTTAGCCGATTGCGAATTGTTAGAAGATAATTGGACTTGTTTTATCTTCCAAATTGCGTTTCTTAAGAGTGCTTTCTGTTGCAGCTCTAGCTTACTGTCTGTTCTACCCGGTGAGACATATGCTCATACTGTTTTTCCAGAAATTAGCTCAGTGTTTTACCATTTTTTAACTGTGGCAGGGGCTATCCTTCGAGTTTCCGATTCCTAACCAGTATACGGACTGCTGCCATGATGGAGAAGGTATGCTCTTCTCCAACTCTAGAGAACTTTTGTTTTAGTTTTTACCTTGGTTAGGCTGCTAGCTCCTTAATGATTGCTTAGATCAATTGTGTCTCTTAATTGATTGTTAGGGTTTAGTTGGTTTGTGATTGTTTCATTTTCATTGTGTTTTGCTAGTCTCATTGTCTTGTTGTCTTGTGCTAGTTGATTGTTAGGGTTTAGTTAGTTTGCAATTATCTTGTTCATGATTAGTAAACCGAGACATGGTTTTAGTGAGTTAAATGATCCCACCAATAAAGAGTGGTTGATTAAATGAGCTCAACCACTTACTTGAAGTTGTGTTGAGTTAAAGTAAAACAATGTCTAATCAAATTTATAACTTGTATCTCCTTTACGGGGCACACTTTGCATCTACTTAAACTCACTTCTCCCTTTAGATAAACCAACAAACCTTTTCCTTTGCTTTCTTCTTCGTGTATCTTTCCTGTTTAGATAAACCAACAAACCTTAAGAAATGGAGCCCAACTGGGCCTTTAGTTACCCTAGATCGTACACTGATCTGATGAACCAAACCACCAACTCTACAACACCCCTGTTTTGTACCCAAACACCACCATTTAGCACACACACTAGGTCGACCTTAGGAGCAGAGGATGATGGTGTAGAAGATAACTCACCAGCGGCATCTCGAGAAGGTAGACGCCGGTGGACTGTCCCTGAAGATGGAGCGCTGGTGAGTGCATGGCTTAACACCAGCAAGGACGCCATAGTGGGGAATGACCAGAGAGGTGGTGCTTTCTGGAAACGGGTCGCCACTTACTATGGTGCCATTGAATCGGTGAAGGAGTTTCCTCACCGCGAGTGGAACACATGTAAGCAGAGGTGGGGCAAAATCAACGAAGCCGTGCAGAAGTTCTGTGGCTGCTACGAGCAAGCTGGACGACAACGCACTAGCGGGCAGTCGGAGGATGATGTCTTCGAGGTGGCGTACAAGTTCTACTTTCAGGATCAGAGGTGTAACTTCACCTTGGAGCATGCGTGGAGACTGCTTAGGAATGACCAGAAATGGTGTAATTTGACTAAAGGGAAAGGAAAAAAGCAGGCGAAAAGGTCACAGCCTGAGGCTTCCGAAGCAGGCAGTCCAATGGAGGAGCAAGCGGAAGAAAGGCCAATGGGTGTGAAGGCGGCAAAGGCAGCGAAGTTCAAAGGAACTAAAAGTGGAAAGTCAACAAATGAGGACAGAGAGGCTTCTCTGAAAAACCTCCAGACAGTTATGGATATAAGGGAGAGAGACAACGTTGTGAAGGAGAAACTGGCTGATAAGAAACTGCTTGCTAGTCTTCTAGGAAGAACGGAGCCTTTAACGGAGATGGAGATAGAGCTTAAGAATAATCTCGTTAGGGGGATGCTGTAGTTTTAATTCTCTGTCAACTGAAATGTTTTTAAAAATATGTATTGTTTGCGGCTAAAATGTTTTATGTAATCTGTCAACTGAAATGTTTTCATGTCTTGTTAATGTTCTACGAATCATTATGTAGTGTCATGTTTGCTGAAATGTCTCGGCTTTGTTTTCATGTTTGATGTTTTATGTAATCGGAAAAATGGTTTATGTATAATATTTTTAAAATGTTCCATGTTCCCATTTTTAGTTTCATTGGCTCTGAAAATGTTTAATAGACTACCCTTTGTTGGCCCTATTTGCAGGATCCTTTGCGACAGCAGATAAACTGTATGCTGCAAGGTAACAGATGAGTTTCCTTTGGCGCCTAGCCTAACCAAAAAGGAAACAGTTACGGATGCTCTTGTTTATATGTTGTATGATTATGAACAAGCGCATATTGTAACATTTTTCAACATTTTTAAGAATATATGTTTTCATGTTGTATTAAGAATATATGCTGTATGATTATGGTATTTGGTTCAACATTTTTCTTTTTGAAATGAAATTTTATGTCGGCAACAAGAGTACAATGGCATTATTTGGTTCAACACGGGTCTGATTTTGTATCACATGGCATTATTTGGTTTGGCTTTTTGTATCACGGGGTAACAAGAAAATGCTCATGTGATATTTTTCCATCACATGCAATGCGTTGAAGTCTGCTATTTAAAGGGAGTACATTTGCTGTTTCCATATCAACTGAACTTTCCATCTCTCTTTACTTTTTCTCTCGAAAGTCACTTGGTTCTCAAACCAATCTCTCTACAATTTCTCTTATTAAACACAAAAAATTATCAAATATGGCATCTTCCTCTCAAAACTCTTCTTTTTCAACATTTGATGACTATTTTGAACAAGCAATAGATTATGAATTCGATAATTGCTTTGAAGAGTGTTTAGATACTTACGGTGAAGCACTTGAGCCGGAGAAGACAAGGAAGAAACGAACGTATATTGAAAGAGGACGTGAAGAAGGTCACATCCGCTTATGGAATGATTACTTCAGTGACAACGCAATCTACCCTGAAGCCATATTCCGACGACGGTTTCGGATGAACAAGTCATTGTTCACGACCATTGTTCAGAGGCTATCCATTGAAGCACCATACTTTCAACAGAAACGAGATGGTACTGGAAGGTTAGGTCTATCCGGGTTACAGAAGTGTACGGCCGCCATTCGTATGATGGCATATGGTAGTGCAGCTGATGCGGTAGACGAATACCTCCGAATCGGTGAATCCACCGCCCTCAAATGCTTGCATAATTTTGCAGCCGCAATCATATATTTTTACGAGGAAAAGTACTTGAGAAGGCCTACGAAAGAAGATCTCCGACGACTACTCAAAGTCGCAGAGAAGCGTGGATTTCCCGGATCAATAGGAAGCATTGACTGTATGCATTGGGAGTGGAAGAATTGTCCCACGGCTTGGAAAGGACAATATTCACGAGGCAAAGATAAACCGACAATCGTTTTAGAGGCCGTGGCGTCGTATGATCTGTGGATTTGGCACGCATTTTTCGGACCCCCAGGTACTTTAAACGACATTAATGTTCTCCACCGCTCACCCGTGTTTGATGATATATTAGAAGGTCGAGCTCCAAAGGTGTCATACTTTGTTAATGGACATCAATACAAGATGGCTTACTATCTCACCGATGGTATATATCCGGATTGGGCAGCTTTCATTCAATCAATTCCTCGGCCACAAGAAGAAAAAGCAAAATTATTTGCTAAACATCAAGAAGGTGTCCGAAAAGAAGTTGAGTGCGCTTTTGGAGTCTTGCAAGCTCGATTTGCAATTGTGAAAAATCCATCTCTTACTATGGATAAGGAAATAATAGGAAATATAATGAAAGCTTGTATCATATTACAAAATATGATAGTCGAAGACGAACGAAAAGCCCGCACTCAGTATAATGAAGAAGAATTCCAAGAAGGAGGAGGAGACGGAAGCGGATCTTCACAAATACCATACTCGGCTTCTGACGATGTGCCTACGAATGTCCAAAATGTGATGGCCAATCGAGCTGATATTCGTGATGAACAAAAACATCACCAATTGAAAGCTGATTTGGTTGAACATATTTGGAATAAATTTGGTTCTTGATCATGTTTTCATATATTTTTAAACATGTGTGTTTTTCTTGTCTTTCAGTAAATGTTTTTTTTCTCCTATGTAATATATGTTTTATTTGTGTTGTATGCAATCTATCTTATTTATTAATAATATTTAAATTTCTCTTTATTTTGTATTAGTTTATAAAATTTAAACAAAAAAAAAATCTGTTTTTAAAGAACCTCTGAATGGGTTCTGCAATGTGAGAGTAAAAAAATAACAACTTACTACAAACTTCTAAACTTAAACTAATAATATAATTATTATTAAAAATTCTATTAGAGCTCCAAAGGAGGCTCATGAATGCGGATGCTCTTAGACTCAACTTGAAAGTGTTTTTTTTTTCACTTTCCTTTTTTAGTTTTAGCTAACAAGGTAAAAAATATGGTATGATTTTTGAATAATGATTTTTAGTTTCGTGTTTTTCTTTCTGACATGTTATACTTATACTGTGCCTTTTTTCGTAAAGTGCACAGTCCTGGAATTTACTCGTTTGGTGGTTTACAGTAAAAGCTTGTCGCATCCAAAAATGTCATGTGATGATATATGGTCACAGAATATGAAAATGTTTCATGCGTACGACATTATGCTTGATTTTCTTAAAGTACTAACTTATTGGCAAAGGGATCGATGATAATTCAGGATGATGTCATTCGTTCGTTAGCAACAAACTTATGTGTTACTTTTGCCATTTCGATAATTAACTTTCATTAGATTGTTATAACTTAAATCAGAACTATCTCGAGTATATATGAAATTATGATTTTGCCACGAACTTTGTTTTGTACTTTGGTCACGCGTGATTATCCGATCAGACAGCTTAAATAATCATCCGATTTGACGTGATTAGGGATTCGATAAAAGGGGATATAACGTAACTTACTGTGACAATTATTTGCATATGATACGATTATATATGCGTCGTAGGGATCCACGTGTTAGGTAGAGACACTCTCGATTCGTTACACGTGAGGTGTCGGTTCGGAATTTTGCTTTGAACCATGCCTAAATGTCATGCAATTGGGCGCATATATTACTACGTACCCTTAACGCAAATTAACACATATGTGCATTTGTGTATATGTTCTATATATATAGACGCATATGTGTGTGTAGCATGTAGCATATAACTAAGTATACCTCCCTATCGAATCTGTTACACAATGACATATGAACCTTGCAAACATGTTATGCATTGATTGGCTATGTGCTGTAGAATTAGTTCAACCGGATTTAAATTAGAAATTCTATTTGCTACTTTAGTTTGGGGGAGTATATGTTAGAAGTCTGAACATTTTTTTGTTATCCAAAACATGATAAATTGATAATTAGCAAATTCCAAGTTCCAATCAAATGTAAATCGAACTATCTGAAAAAGTGGTCATGACTCACGAGAATAATTTTTAGACTATTTTAGTCCCAAAATCACGTTTTTTTTCCTTTCTTCATGTGGTTCCCTTCTCCTACAAGTTACTAAGAACCCTATTCAGATTCTTCTAAATTTCATAATTAAATCCTGATGCATGCATGCGCGTGGGCACATAATCAGGATGGTATCCGATCAACTTGGATGGTTAATAGATTTAATACTTGTATCGTATTTGATCCATGATCTCTGTGATTATTGATGAATCTGTTTCTTTTAGTTAATTTATTGGTTCCAAACTTTTTTTTTGTAAAAGAGAATTGTTTTATTATTGGTTCCAAACTTATGACGTACGGAATAAACCCGAATGAATACTTTGTACACAAACTGTGACTCGAACTCTCTGAGGAATTAAAAAAGAAACTCTCTGAGGAACATCTGTTAGTGATGAACTACTTAACCACGTGGCATTTAATAAAAAAATTCAGCTATAGACTATAAAAAGACTATAGCTAAAAGAAATTAATAAATGGAAGTGTTCGATGCATCATGCATGTCGTATTATAATGTAAGGAGCATGATTGGCTGATGCAATACAAAAGTCTTAATTCGTAAATGAGCTAACGTGATGATTTTTTTTTACCTAAATAAAAAAAAAATTTCAAATTATTTCGAAAATTTTCAATTGTGGAACAATGTTATAGAGCATGGGCTTCTGATTTTTTTTTTTTCTTTTTTTTTTTTTTTTTGACGGCGAGCATGGGCTTCGAAAGATATTGTTGCTTAATCTTAGTTTTAATAATTACACAATAGAAGTAACTAACGAAGAGGGCCAGAAAGAAGAAGATGAAGAAGAAAGAAAGAAAGAAATAAAGAAAAGAGAGCATATGGTGTTGTTAATGAGAGGGGGACCACGTGGCGGTTGCTGGGAACGATGCAACGCTAAATTAAAAGATCGGCGAGAGCGGGAAAGCCGCTTGTGTGGGCCCCATTAACTATATAGTAGGACCCGCACAAAAATGGGTTCCAGCGTTCACACAGACCACAATATCTGATTTTTTCTTTTTCTTTTTCTTTTTTAGTGAAGTTAAATTGTTACCCAAACACTAAAGTTTCTCTTTTTTTTTTTCTACAATAATTTGTAGCTTCCCTATAAATTCAGACCATACCACACATCAGCCTCTGTCTCTCTCAAGCCCACACATTCTCACTCTGTTTTCACAACTCAAATTTCTTCTCTCTTAATTCGACTCAAATTTACAAACAAAAAATGGGTAAATTCTTGAGTTTGTTATATTAATACACATTCACGTATACGTATTTTACATATCCTTATCTGTCTTCCTTTTAATGTTATTTTCAGTAAGATTCATTGAAGAAAACACAAAAACCGTGGAAAAAGAAACAGAAAACAAATCAAATACTGATGTACCGCCAAAGAAGAAGGTTCTTCAAGATCTTCATATCAACAATGGAGGAGGGTTGATCAATTCGTGGGTTGATTCCATGAGAGCTTGTTCTCCTACTCATCTCAAATCTTTGATGAAACAAAGCTCTTGGCTCGTACGTGTATTATCATTGATCAAGCTATGGTTAATTTCTATACATCTCTGTCTTTTTTTAAATATTAAATGAGGAGTGTACATAATTTTGCAGACGGAACATCCATCAGCTTTAGATATGTTCGAAGATATTCTTCATGTTTCTGAAGGAAAACAAATCGTTATGTTTATGGATTATGATGGCACTTTATCTCCCATTGTTGATGATCCAGATCGAGCTTTCATGTCCAAGAAGGTTCATTTCCAAAACCCAAATATATAAAAATACAGTAAAGAAATCTACTTATTCAAGAAAAATGTTTTATTTTATTCTCTTTTTGGTTTAATTTCTAGATGAGAAGAACTGTGAGGAAACTAGCAAATTGTTTTCCGACAGCCATAGTTAGTGGAAGATGCAGAGAAAAGGTTTGTTAAATTTCAAATTAATATGAATAAATTAGCCGTGATTAAAAGTTGAAGGTAGTTATGCTTATGTTGACCATTTTCAGGTTTATAATTTTGTGAAACTAACCGAGTTGTACTATGCTGGAAGTCATGGAATGGATATCAAAGGACCAGAGCAAGGTTCCAAATATACGGAAGTAAGATTTTCTGTACCTGTATATAGATAAATCTTCGAAAACTGAAAAAAAAAAAAAAAAAAAGTCTCTAATTTAATTTTTCATGGTAATTGTTCTTATAAAAAAATTACAGGGTAGTGAATCTCTTCTTTGTCAGCCAGCTACAGAGTTCCTCCCCATGATCGACGAGGTCACATTCTCCTTCAAAATTTAGTCTCATATGTTTTAAAAGTACTAGAAATTTTACTTACATTTCTTTAAAATATATTTGTTCAGGTTTATAAAAAATTAGTGGAAAAAACAAAATTCACTCCCGGAGCCAACGTTGAGAACAATAAGTTTTGTGTCTCTGTTCACTTCCGACGAGTCGATGAAAATGTACGATTTTTTTTAATTTAATTTTAATATTCCATTATTTATGTAATAAATAATAATAAAACTAACCAATTCGTTTATATATTGACAGAACTGGAGTGATCTCGCTCATCAAGTTCGAGCAGTAATGAAGGACTACCCTAAACTCCGTCTTAGTCAAGGAAGAAAAGTAAGATAATTAATTGATCATTTTCCAAGTTTTATTTCATTAGTTAAAGAGTTTATGCCTTGGTATAATCACTTCAGGTTCTGGAAATTCGCCCTATCATCAAATGGGATAAAGGCAAAGCACTCGAGTTTTTATTAGAGTCACTTGGTAAAATTTTCATCGACTAATAACTAATTGAGTGCGATCGAGTGATATGATAAGTTGAGAGCACTAGTATTGATTAAAATTTGTATTGGCTTGTGTAGGATACGCCAACTGCACCGACGTGTTTCCTCTTTATATTGGAGATGATCGCACAGACGAAGATGCGTTTAAGGTATGTATAGAGCCTAGCTCGTAACAAGTACTGTAAGATTAATATTCGATGTCTTAGTAGTTTTAATTCAAACGCATGATGTTATAGATATTGAGAGAAAGAAGACAAGGTCTTGGCATTCTTGTAACAAAATTTCCGAAGGAGACTAACGCGTCTTATTCTCTCCAAGAGCCAGACGAGGTAAATTGATTTATTTAATAGTAAGTTCTCGTTAAGTGTTTTGGAATTCCTGAAAATGTTCTATATCGTGCATATATTATAAGCTGATTAGACTGTTTTTTCTTGATTATTCACAGGTTATGGATTTCTTGCAACGTTTGGTGGAATGGAAACAATTGAGATCTGGAGCATGATGAGAGCTATAAGTACAGAAGAATCTATTTTTTTTTCTTTAATAACTTGTTAATTTAGTTTTTCTTTCCCATGCTCTTATTGTACTCAGCGCATCTTTGACAAAAAAAAAATTATACTCAACGCATATGTAAAAATTTCATTAAAAATTGTAATCTATTTGTATATTATTCCAAACGAAAAATTTTTAAGATAAACTAAGCTAGCTCATCGCGTGGAATCTATTTGCAGAGAAGAAGGAATCCTTTTATTTTATTTTCGGGAAACATAGAAAATAAATGGAATATTCTACGAGACAAAACTTGGGTGGAATTAAAGATAGCGTCAAAGAGACTCGACCTATGATCGGATCTTTGCTGCTAAGCTTAATTAATTAAGACTTAGTTACATTGTATAACTAAAAAGAAAATACTAATTCCTAATTATACGTAACCAATTATCTTTGGACGGAACCTTTTGTGACATTAGTTGTCTAAGTCTTAGGAATCCCAAGAAAAAAGCACCAAAAAGAGAATCTCTCTGACAGTACAACTATATGGACTTTCAAGTCAATGTTCAACAATTTTTGTAAACCGAGACTTCGTTCAGTTTTTTCTTCTTAGTCACCAATTCAATCTCGGTTTTTTTTTTTTTTTTTTTTAATAAAGTTTACCTGAATTTATTGTTAGGGACTTGTGATACTTTTCCCAAATTTTAGCATGTAGACTATCTAGTAGTAATAGTAATTAATATTTCAATTGTTAGGTCACAAATTCCATGTGGTCAATTCAATATTTTGACTCATAGAAAAGATTAAAGATATGACTTTTCAATATTTTCCTCAGAACTAACGTTTAACAAAAACAACTAGGTCTAATCAAATAATATGTTTCAAGGACCAAATTGATTGACTTCTTATATCCTAGACGTAGACTTAATTATAAGTGTGTTTGTAGCCATGAGGGACAACGAAAACAGTTTGTTAATGATTAAAAGGTAACTAGATAATCGTAATCGCTAATTACGCTTTGATTAGGGCCTCGGTCTCATGTTATTAGTTGTCTACTTTTGAACAAACCATTAGTGTTACTTCACCCATTTCTCCGACATGCCACAAGAAGATCATTGTGCGAGATTTGGTGGAGTATTAAGTTATAACTGTAACTTATTAACTAGTTTAAATGTTAGTGCTCCAAAATTATCATTGCAGTGGATATTAATTTATACGAAGTGCGTATATATTTTTAACAACCCTAAGTTCTTAGGGATGTCTCCTATGCTATAGAAAAATAGAATTTTAAAGCCAATTGGCCCGTGAACTGTGAAGCTTGTCCGAGATTTTCTAATCACACCATAATCGACACGCGTTAATCACTAGATTTAACTAATCAATTTTCTTCATATCCAAATTATTTAACGAACCTCGGAGTATTTATTATAGATAAATTACACAAACTCTAAATTGCCTTTATTAAAGAGGGAATCAACTCTAGATCCGAAGCTTTCATAAAATCATAGGCCCCAATGCGTCTGAAAACTGAGCCGTTCATAGTTAAAGATATATTTCGGATTATCGCTGACTAGTTTACCAAACTACTATATTTGACAAGGAAGATTCACATGGGCATATATAATGTGTATATTATTTCCATGTGGTTAGGGTTTTCGACTAGGGAGAAAGACATATATTAACTAAGACATGACTAAACAATATCTTAGAATTTGTTGGAAAGAAAAAAAAAGTTACGAGTGAAGAGTTGGAATCCACCAGAAAAGGTGAGAGAGATTCTCTATTCATTTCACTTTTCTAACTTTAATTTCTCCAACTGTCCTTTTGAAGATAAAATATCAGTCTCCAATTATTGGCCGACTTAAATTTATAAATCCTAGAAGCACAATAATAGTAGCATTCGACCAATTATTGTTCGGCGTAAGTGTTGAAGTTCGTAGACCTTTACTTATACATATAGATCAATTTTAGAATATCCATTCCTTCGAGAGAGTATAAAAATAGTAAAGAAAATTATAACTAATGATGCATGTCTTCTTTGAAGTATTAAGTTTGGCGTGAAGTGGATGCAAACACATTCAAGTTAACATGCATGCTTGACTTCCTCATATAAATTAATTTTTGGGCATTATTTTCTGTATAACAATAATGTTTGCACATAGCCGAGATTACGTTTCTAGACCTAAGTCAAATTGTTTATAAAAAGGATCTATTTAATTATTATTTTTTGTGTTTACATGTTAAAAAATCGTATTTATTTTTAAATACATATCTTGCGCACTATGCCTCTTTTGATGTCTCCACTGCTCCACATTGTATAAAAAAACAAAATAATTTTTATTTTATATCTCTCAAGTAAAAATTCCCAGGAACAGTTCACATGACCAAGATTCCGTTATTCGTGGATCATCTTAAGGTGTTATTATGAATGACTTTCCAACACGTGTTCTCTGAATGATGTGTTCATCCTTTACGCATGCAACATTTATTGTATGTATGGTGTATGGGAAGTTCCAAACTCTTTGGTGGCATGTGGAAGCATGTGACTCAGATGCCCTCATTATAGGGAGCAAAACTTGTGTGTCGATCTTTTACTTGAACGATCCTCTCTGACACCTTCTTAAAGACTGGAAAGTTTTCGTTAAGTTAAAATCATTTTTACAAAGTCTAAATGATTTTAGTGGATGATGATGGGCTTTAAAACTAAACAAATCAAATCAGAAGTTAATATATTTTATTTAAGGGGGAATACGAACAAAGAAAGTACAAGAACAATCTAAAGAAACACAAATTAAGAGATTAATCGAGGCATGGGTTCCACCGAGATCATGTGGTGATGGGAGAAAAAGTTTGTATTGGTCTTTTTATTTGTCAGGCTTTTAACCGAAATGGGTATAAAGATAGTATTGATTACGAATAAAATTTAATGAAGAAAAAAACGTGAATCAGTTGACGGTTTGGTTTTCTTTTTAAATGGTTTGTGAATAACTTTATAAGATGAGTTAGAGCCGGTTTGGTTTAGTATGGTATCGTATGCGGCCCAAACTACTAGAGTCTCGTGCTAAATCGAAAGTTTCAAACCTTGGAACACATAAAATTGATTTTCTTGGTTATTGTTTACAAACAAAATCATAAACCCACCAAACCTGATCCTAAACCGAACTAAACCGAATTTCAACTAAATCCAATTTGGAAAAACTGACCCAAACGCCTTTCAACACAGAGTCACAGATAACGTGAATCCTTGAGATCTTTCACGCAGCTTTTTTCTTTTCTTTTTGCCTTTGTCTTATCTCTTTAGCTACTTCTTCCCAATTCTCTCTATAACTCTCAGCTCCACCATTAACACAGTCTTCCACTTAATTCCGATCTCTGTTTTCCACTAGATCTCCAGCCTTTTGGATTTTACATTCATAGTTGGATTATTTTCCACAAATTGTTTACTAAAGGTTAAGAAAAGCCACCCAACTTTTCATAGAGTTAATAAAAGCCAATCCCGACAGTCAAAGCAAAAACATGCATGATCGTAAGTGATCAAAACTGTATAACACACGACACAAGAAAATGTATGAATTGGAACCCGTAAGCAGAACATGAGACCACTCGACGTTTCCCGAAACTTAAATGATGTCCTTAAACCAGACCACACGCTATATTTTTTTTTAGTTATTGTTCTTCTCCCATATCTCAAGACTCAAGATCGGTTTGACTATTATAGGTTACAATGAGATTGATTGATTATTGTAGGTTTCCAATCCAAAAAAATTTAAAAATTTAAAGCAAAAGAAAACTAATGCAAAAAAATTGGTTTATTGTGTGACTTTAACTTAAAAAGAAATTCATAGATTATTATCAACACCAAGAATACACAAAAGCAAGTGTAAGTATAGCGCAGTGTGAAGCCAAACTACTTACTAAAGTTTACGCAAAGCCACAAACTTTTTCAGATACATGTATCAAATTTCATCATATGAATGTATAAATAATCCTCATTGATATGTCTTTAGCTAAGTTATAAATATTCATATTGGAATGATATGTTGGGGTATTACAAAAGCTCTTCAGTTTTCCCCTATGTACTTGTTACCTTGACAAAAACCAAATAAAAGCAAGGAAACGATCTACATAGAACATAGTAGATAACAATCAGTAAAAACAAAGAGGCATTAAGTTACCGAGACGTCTGTGTCTTGTGGACGTAATCACAGCCATTCATTTGTTCGTCTCACAGAGATATTACATGTTCCCTTTGTTAAGTTTATTTGTCAAAAAAACACGTATTCTTGAAGAAGAGGGTTTTCGACGAAGAAGCTACAAGAAAATCAACCAATTTGATTCAAGGATTGGGCATCTCTTTTCATGGTGAGTTTTCTTTTACAATCTGTATAGTAGATCGATAATAAGCTCGAATGTTTTTGGGGTAGATTGTTCTGGGTCTCGTCGTGATTTATGAAGAAGAAGAGAAAAGGCGGATTTTGGCTGTTGTAATCAGGGGAGCTTAAGGATTATTCTCGATTTCAGGTTCGTGATATGATTCTGATGAAAGTTGTATATGCTGATCTAGGATTTGAGTTTTTTACGGATTTTGCTTTTCTCAGATGATGAAAAGACGAAGTTAGATTTGTTTAGAAAAAGAATGAACCAACATCGTGAGTCAACAGATTCTAAGTAAGCTTCCCAAAAAGTCTTCAAAGAACGAACATCGTGGACGGTGGCCATTCTTCTTCATCTCATGCTTCCGGTGCCTCAACTTCGAAAAACGGTGATAATGCCGCCGGGAAAGCAGGGAATTCGCAGAGCAAGAACGGTCCCGCAGGTGGCAAAGCCACAAGGACTGTTTCCATAAGCAAAGTGGCTTCTTCGAGTTTGTTGCCCGTGGAGGAGGAAGAGAACCAATCTTCTTCGTCAAAGCTCTCTAGTGTAGCCACTCAGAGCATAGAGTCTGCGATGCTCATTCAAAGACTTCCGTTGGACTTAGCTTGGTTGTTTTTCTATGATAAGCAGGAGAAAGAGAAGAGTAATATTAAACAACTATTGGATTCTGCGACTGTAGATCCAAAAGTGAAAAGTGAAAGGCGGTGTAAGGTGGAGGCTTGGTTCGTCCAGGGATGGATACAGAATATTTGAAATAATATTATTTCAGGTTGATCATGCTGTTATACTATTGAAAGGAATTTTTTTAGGATATGTTGTTATGTCAATTTTATGAAACAATTGACAAAACTTATAAATATATCTAAGATATCTTATATCAAGTTCTGTCAAACAAAGATATCTACGATATAAACATACAATTTTACAGCGAGTTATGTCAAACGAAGATATCTAAGTATTCTAATCATCAAACTAAAACAACCTTGAAGTTTTGACGAAATTATAACACAATATAACAATATATCCAGATTTTAAATCAGCATGCTATATTAGAGGTATACTAATTTTTTTCATGTAGTTAACAATTATGAAAGAACTATCAAAATTTCTAACACTTGCAGAGGTTGCTACGATTTTTTATGTAAGATTACAGAAATAGACAAACATTATCTATCTAAATTAAATAAATTAGGGTTTTAACTAGGTAAAATCAAGGAATAGTTTCAAAAATAATATGCGAACTGAGGTCAAATGCAAACTTAACCTATATTTTCTACTTTTTAATTGGTTTATTGTTATTTTACTTAATAAATCTATATTTTTATAAACAAATACAAGTAGTAGAAAATAACAATTTATTTTTTAAAATTCATTTTTACAAAATATGTTTTTTTTACATCCATTATGCATTATGATTTGATAAATTTAAAGTTATTAATAGATTAAATAAAATTATTTACACAGACCGGGTTAAAAATCTAGTATAAGTGTATAACTAAAGATTTTTTGATATATTAGATCTTTTGTTTATTTTATATTAAATATAACTAATATTATAATTGTAATTTTAAATATTTTAGTTATTTTAACACTAAATATAATTAACATTTTTAGGTATATAATTATATTTTAGATATTTCGGGTACCCATTCGGTTCCACTTCGGTTCCGATTCTTTCGGATATAGAGGTTTATGATCCATTCGGGTATTTGTGTTGGTTTCGGTTTAGTTTGGTTCTATTTATTTCGGGTCGGGTCTTCAGGTCCGGATTTTATGGCCAGGCCTAGTTTTTAATATATATTAAAAAACAAAGGTATCTATAAACCTAATCATGTATGGGAAAAATTAAGGCCTAATCTCGTTTTACCCTAATGCAATGATATCTTGGGTTGAAACCGCCGCCTCTGCGCCTGCGAAATCCTCCGTAGTGGAACCACCGTGGAAGAAGAGGAAATTACCGAATCCATCTCCTCCTCCGTCGTTTTTGTCGCTTCCCGATGTGCTCATCCAAAACTGCTTAGCCCGCGTATCGAAATCGTACTACCCGAATCTCTCCTTAGTCTCTAAGACAATTCGATCTCTCGTCTTATCCCTCGATCTCAACCACGCGCGATTTCACCACAAAACACAAGAAGCCTTCTTCCATGTCTGCTTACAGTTTCCCGATCGTCCTCTTCCTTCATGGTTCACTCTCTGGATCAAACCTGACCAAATCGACGTGAAGGAGAAGAAGAAGTCTATCTTGGTACAAGTGCCCTCTTCGTATGCTAATCAAGAACCATTGTTCGTCGTTACGGTTAGTTCAGAGATCTATTCACTCAGACAACAACACCTTCCGTCACATGTCATGTTGGTCCGTAATAAGGAGTGTGCCTTTTGGCGCAAGGCACCAAAGATGACTGTAGCTCGAGCGAACCCCGTTGCGTGCGTACTCAAAGGGAAAATATACGTAATGGGAGGTTGCACGGCTGACAATTGTTGGGGTGAAGTTTTCGACACAAAGACTCAGACGTGGGAAGCTTTACCTGACCCTGGTGCGGAGCTACGCTTCTCTTCCATCGTTAGAAGAATAGAGATTATAAAAGGGAAGATTTACGTTAGGAGCAACGAGAAGAAAGACTCTGTTTATGATCCGAAGCGAGGTAAATGGAACGTTGCAGCGAAAGCACTCGTTGGTGAGAGTAGGTGTATGGTAGGTAATCTGAATTACTCTTGTCGTGCGAAAACTTGCTTGTGGTATGACAGAGAGTCTAACGAGTGGAAACCGGTAAAGGGTTTGTCTTCCTTGAATAGGACGTGTCGGCGTGAGTTGATTGAAACAGTTTGCTACGGTGGGAAACTCTTAATCTTGTGGGACAAGTTTGCCAAGGCTCGTAGTCGTCGTAGTTGTCAAGAAAAGAGTATTTGCTGTGCGTTGGTTACGCTTGAGAGGCGCAAGAATGGTCAAGTTTGGGGAAAAGTCCAGTGGTCTAATGTTGTGCTTACGGTTCCCAGCTCATACGCTTTCTTGCGTTCTTCATTGATATTATGTTGATCAGTTGTCATCAGGTTTTGACTGTCGAGAATGGCTACTTTCAAATAAAGTAGTAGTACAACAGGAGGATCTGCAAGACTGCAATCTGTCTCTTCTTTAGTCATCTTCAAAAATATTGATCGACAGATCGGAACACATAAGACATATAGAGACGACTCGGTAACTCAATGAGGCGCCTCATTGTTTTTACTGATTGTTATCTACTATGTTCTAATCGTTTCCTTGCTTTTATTTGTTTTTTTTATTTCAAGGTAACAAGTGAAGAGCTTTTGTAATTCCCGAACATATGATTTCATACAGTTTAGCCAAGAAAAACATATCTGTGAAAATTAATACATGAATCTGTTACATATGCAAAAAGTTTGCGTAAAGTAGTTTGTCTTGACACTGTTTATTTTTTAGAACATGGCTATACAACCTTGTTCAACTATGATTTGATTTCCGTACTTGGATTACAATGACAGTCTGTCAAGTCATAGTTTTCAGTGATCTTGATAGTGAAATCAGGATTTACTTTTTTTCTCTCATTCTCTGCGCCACTCTGAAGAAGAAGTGAAGAAGAAGAAGAGCCAAGTCCTTTGACACTCAAACGTCACATTTAACGGCAAGTTAATTTTGTTTATTTTTTGGCAGTTTTTAGAAAGTTGAGTATTTAATCATTTATTAATGAAAAAGCTCAGTATTCTTATTTTATGTTTCGCATTTTCAACTTATCTGAGGTTGCTGCAATTTCCCTAAAAAGAATAAATATAGATATATATGTTTTTCATTTTTCCTTTTCTTTTCCATCTCAATTATTATAACCTACTAACCCCTACGACTCAGATCTGTACGGCGACACTGAATCCAACTTTTATCTTCCTTCTTCTTTCGATCTCATCGATCTCATTCTCAGTTTGAAACCTTTTCAGAATTCTCCACACCGACTCCTACGCTTATCTGGTAATTCTTGCTTCATCTCTTTTTCCTCTCTGAAACTGAACTGAAACTGATATGATCTGAATTGGATCTCCATTGTTTTTCAAAACAACTCTTTGGCGCCTTTAGATCTGTTGGAAATATCATCTGAATTGTCTTTCTAGGCGGCTCTGATTTCTTTTTTTCTTTGTTCTTGTCTGTCTGCGTTTCATGTTTTGTGAATTCGTATTGAGTGAATTGAGTACTTGTTATTGTTTTATGATTCGTCTTCTGTGTGATATTGGTTTATGTAGAGTGCTTTGGCGATTTGTAATCGAAGGATATGTCGGAGACAAAGAATAACAGAATTAAGGGCATGAGCTTCCACACCAAACAGCCATGGTTTCTGCACATTGGTGTGATCCAGCTGCGGGATTATCGTATGGGATCGCAGGTCGATAGGTCTGATGAGCATTTTCGTGGTCATCGTTTCCACAAATCACAGCCATTCATTTGTTCGTCTCACAAGGTATTACATTCTTTATCAAAGTGTCGTTTATTTTCTCCTAAATCCCGTCATCAAAACCATTAATCTTCCCTTCTTTTGATTTTTAATTATTTATCAGTTTGTTACTTGTAAGGTGAGCTTATATACAAGCTAATAAACATAGAGTTAACTATTTTTCATTACTTGTAATAGACATGGTATTTCTCGGGAGAATTTGAAAATATAAATTGAGGGACAAAGAGCTTGATTCTCAAATATCAAATACCATATTAGAATTTGAAAAAGAATCAAAGATGAATTGAAAAACAAATTAACTAAGCAAACTGAAGGAAAAATAAAAGAGCTTAATTCTCATACACCACCATATTAAGAAAAATGAAGCTTACACTGTTTGAAAACAATATAAAAATATGATTCCTTGAAGAAAATATATGTAAAAATCGAAGATTAGTTGGAAAACAATTGAGCAAACTGAAGAAAAAAATGCTTAATCCTCAAACACTGTATTAGAGCTTGTTTAATATTAACTCTTTGTCATAAGGTGTAAAGTGAAGTTTACACTGAGCTTCTGTACAAGCTAATAGATATAGGATCCCTTTCTCAATGCTTGTTTAATGAAGTTTACAGTGAGCTTATACACAAACTAATTGACATATATATATATGTATATATATTTGAAAAAGAAAAAAAAACTAAATAGATGAACTGAAAAGAAATAGAGAAAATTGTAGGAGAAAATAGCTTAATCCTCAAATATCATATTAGAGTTTGTTTGTGAAAAATGAAGTTTGCACTGAGCTAATAAACATAGGATTTTTTTTAGAAGAATATGAAAAAATCGAAGATGAATTGAAAAGAAATTTGTGCAAATTGAAAAACAAAGCTTAATTCTCAAATACTTATTTAGGATTTGTTTACGATTAACTTTTTCCCATTAGTTGCAAATTGTAGTTTACACTGACCTTGTGTACAAACTAATGAACATAGGATTAACCCTTTCTCATATATACACACAGGAACTTTTTTTAATTGAACTGGAGATTGAGGAGAAAAATAGCCCCTTAATTCTTAAATAGCATATCAAAGTTTGTCATAAATTGTAAAAAATGAAGTTTATACACTGAAGATTAATATACAAGCTAGTGCAAAAAAATAGAGATAAATTGGTAAAAAGGTAAAAACAAAGAGCAAATTAAAGAAAAACAGCTTAATTCTGTAATACAAGATTAGAGTTTGTTTACGGGGGTGAGGCTCTAGATGAATATAAAGTGAATTAATCAGCTACACGGCGAAACAGAATCCAACTTTCCTTTTTCCTTTTTCCTTTTTCTTACTCTCACTGCTTAAAACCTCGCAGCGTCTCCTACGCTGATCGGGTAAGTCCTTGCTACGAATTTGAAATCTCACTTGTTTGATGCGTAACATGTGTTGGAAATTTCATCTTGTTCCGTGCTCCGTGTTTCGTGTAGCGTGATTTGATCGATGAAAATGATGACGAAGCTGGAGGCAAATGTTGACAGAGTCAAGGGACTGAGTTTCCACTCGAGGAGGCCATGGATTGTCGCGAGTTTGCTCAGTGGCGAGATCCAGCTTTGGGATTATCAGACGGGATCGTTGATCCGTAAGTTTGACGAGCATGACGGAGCTGTTGGTGGTGTGGATTTCCACAAATCGGAACCACTGTTGGTCTCAGGAGGTATGGATATGGTGAAGATTAAGTAGAGGTTATTCATATTCTCTGTACAGAAACTCTAGATTGGATCGCTTGGTGTGGGATAAGAATGTTGGTTTCATATTATCTGTGAGAAACTCTAAGATTGGATCGCTTGGTGTGGGATAAGAATGTTTGTTTCATATTATCTGTGAGATTGGATCGTTTGGTGTGGATTAAGCATGTATGTTCGTATTCTGTGAATTGCAGGGGATGATAAACAGATTAAGGTGTGGAACTGTGAGACACACGAGTCCAAGTCCCTTGTCACTCTTGTTGGGCATCAAGGCAAGATCAGTACGGTTCAGTTCCACCACGAATGCCCGTGGATCCTGAGCGCAAGTGAAGATGAGACTATACGCATATGGAACTGGGATCCAGAGGCTTGTATTTTTCTATTGACCGCTCACAACGATCATGTCAAATCTGCCTCTTTCCATCCTAGGAAAGACCTTGTCCTATCAGCTTCTATGGACGGTACTGTCCGTATTTGGGATATTGGTGCTCTAAGGAAGATGAATGTTGGTTGTGTTACCCTTGATGTGGAGTGCGTGTTCAAAGGTGATCACGACAGCGGAGTCAACTGGGCTTCTTTTCATCCTAGCCTGCCTCTCTTCGTCTCTGGCTCAAATGAACGCCTAGTAAAGTCGTGGCTCTGGGAAGGTAATCTAAAAGCTGAGGAGATATTGAGAGGACATATGGACAATGTGTCATCTGTTCTGTTCCACCCCAAGAGAAACGACATAGTTGTCTCTAGCTCTGAGGATAAAAGCATCCGTGTCTGGGATGTTCCAAATCAAACTGAAATCCTGTCTTTCTGCCGCCAACATGATAGGTTCTGGACGCTGGCAGTTCACCCAGTAATTAATCTACTGGCAGCGGGACATGACTCTGGAATGATCGTTTTCAAACTTGTGAGAGAACGTCCTGCATTTGTTGTGAGTGGTGATTTGCTCTTCTATGCCAAGGATATGTGTTTGAGGTGCTATCATTTCTCAACTGGGCAAGACTCGAAAGTTATCCCTCTCTTTGGTCCTGATACAGGTGCTGCAAGCTTGAACCAAAGTCCAAGGACTTTATCCTACAGCCCTAGAGATGAGGCAGCTCTCATCTTCTATGGTGGTTCCTACGAATTGTTCATGATACCGTGCAGTGGCTTTGTGCAAGAGCCAAGGAGAGGGACTGGTGATTCTTCGGTTTTTATAGCAAAGAGCCGTTTTGCTCTTCTTGAGAGAAGCTCCAATCAAGTGATAGTCATGGACCTTCAGAACAAGGTGGTGAAAACAAGAAGCTTGCCTATGCCTACAAACGCCATTTTTTATGCTGGGACTGCAGTTTTGCTGTGCACCAACGAGGACAAGGCTTGCATGTACGACGTTGTGAGAGATGCTGTTCTGGGTGAGCTTCAGTTTCCAGGTGTTAGGTCCATTGTTTGGTCTACTGA
Source organism: Erythrophleum ivorense (assembly GCA_026724425.1). Lineage (NCBI taxonomy): Eukaryota > Viridiplantae > Streptophyta > Magnoliopsida > Fabales > Fabaceae > Erythrophleum > Erythrophleum ivorense. The sequence continues at coordinate 440,650 of JAIUCV010000274.1, forward strand.
TATGGAGAGTGTTGCTTTGCTCAGCAAACATTCTATCTGTATAGCAAGCAAGATGCTCGTCAGCCAGTGCGTCATTGATGAGAAAATCCCTGTGAAGAGTGCAGCTTGGGGTGATCATGATGTCTTGATCTACACAACCTTGAGGCACATCAAGTACTGTCTTCCTAATGGAAATAGTGCAACCATACGACCCCTGGATTTTCCTATGTACATCACCAAGGTTTCTGGAAATACAGTCTTTTGCTTAGACCGGGATGGAAATGTTATTATCGCTTCAAGGGACGTGGAAATTCAAGAAGATGCTGATGCAGGTTATGAGCTTGTTAGTGGATGGCTCTTTGGTGGTATGGATGTTGAAGGAATTTTTGCGGAAGGAGTTCCAGTTCCTTGGTACCTCAACTATGATGACCATGACAATGCTGAAGCAGTGGGCTGGGGCGGCAATCGTCTCCGAGGCGGACCCCAAAGTGCTGCATTTGAAGATGCTAGAAGAGGTATACGTGACTACGTTGTGCCTAATCATCCCTACAGGATATGGCGGTGAATAAGAGTTGGAATCAAGGGTCGTTGAAGATTAAGACGATCAAAGGGGGAAAAAGAGATCCATGATGATGCTGTTCAAGTTTTCTCTTCTCTCTTTCTGTATTTCTTCCTAGAATCTCATTCTCGTCTGCTGGATTCTATAATTTGGTGATTTTCTTTGTTTTAATTGATTTCCATTTTGGGGTTTATCACTCTCTTCCTGAAATGTTGATTTCCGTTTGATTTTTTTTTTTTTTTTTATATCATTCTCTTCCTTTGTTTTAAGAATATTCAATTTACAGTGAAATCTTTATAAACTATGTGCATTAATATGTGCTAGATTTGTTTTCGATTTCACTAATTGTCATATACTAGGGTTTCAATATCAAAACACTATTAACATTGTTAGTTAATCCTATAACTTTCTCAAAATATCAATCTAATATAAAAATGTATTTTAGCAAGTCTATAGAAATTTCGATGGTATATTATTTTTAGTTATGGTCTTTCTCCACCATATCATTGCAATTTTTTATTTCTGTCACAATTTTATCACATGACTAATGGTCTAAAACAATAGCTTTAGTACACATGTTGATCTTTGGATAAAACACTTATTTTATTTATTGATTTGCTTTATATAATGCATTTTTCATTAAAATTTCTCAGTTACAATGTTTGGTTTATTGGAATTCACAAAATCCCTTAACCAACTTGGTACCCTGCTACTTATCCAAAGAACATAAAACCAAATTGATAGATTGATGAACATAAAATTGGAGGGAAAGTAATCAAACGTTGCATGTCCAATTCATAACCAAGCCGACAGATGCACGAACTGCCCATCAAATAGCTTCTATTGCCAAATCGAAAACAAAGCACACTCACAACTAGGCATTGCTGAACTCCAAATCTCCAACTCAATAAACCTAGTTACTTTCTTTTTTTCTAGGCTTTGATGAAACACCTAGTTACTTTTTTTTTTTTTTTTTTTTTTGAATAAATGATTTGCTTGATAAAGCAATTTTGAATATTTTTACCTGGAGAGACGCTAAAGATTATATAGTAGAAACTCTATAAATTAATAAAGTTTGGACTGTGATATTTTATTAATTTATAGAGTTATTAAATTATCGATTTTGAATAAAATAAAATTTTATTAATAATTAATTAAAAAAGGTAAAATAATATATATTTAAAAATTTATTATATTTTGTATAGTTTCATTATAAAATTAGGGATGCATTCTAAATATATTTGAGTTCTAATAAAAAATAAAAATAAAATTATACTTATATTTTAGTATATCATCATAGATATGTATTTACATAAGACTATTTATGATAATTATTAATTTATGATATTAATGAGACCATATATTTACATAGGGGTTTTAAAAATATTATTATTATATTATCTTAACGAATTTTGCTAATTTTTACATTGAACCGATTTGGGACTGTAGAAAATTATTAATTTATAGAATTTATTAATTTATCGAGTATTAATTTATAGAGTTTCTACTGTATCTTCAAATATATATCGCATTGTTTTAATGAAGCCTATATCAACTTTCAAAGGGTTTACAGTTTATTACTCTTTCTTGGGTTTTAGTGTTAGGATTTTTTATTTAGCATTGATTTAAATAGATGAATAATGGGAGTGGATATGATGGGCTCTTACACTTCTATAACAGCAAATTTTTTTTTTTTATTTACCGTTATTATTTGGAGAATTTAATTATATCATGACGTGTATCTTCATCTCTTTTTTGTTTATAAGTTCATTTTATATGTGGTTTGAAGAGTTTCAATTACTACCATGTTATTAAAATGTGGTGTGGTGTTTGGTGTGTATATGTGATTTTTAATTTGTTAGAGAAAGAGGTTTCTACAACTCTGCATTATTAAAAACTATTTATATTGTTTTTCACTATGTTTAATTAATTTGCATTTTTATTGTAGTTCTTTAAAATTATTTTTCGTTCCATTTTGATATTTCTCTTTTGCATTTTCCTATACCTTCCTCATTTAAAACTTTATGCAGGAATTTTGTTTCCTAACACTTCAAGATTTTTCATTTATACGCTATATTTTTCTGTATACAATATACTAAATTTAAATTTCATATTTGTTGCAGTAAAAATATAAATTGAATTGAACAGGTGAAGTTAAATTCATTTTTTCTTTACTTTTTGTAATAACTTATTTTGTTTTTAGTTTGATCAGATGTTTATTCTTGTTTTTTTATAATATACTGAAATCTAAATTTCATAGTTGTTAAAGTGGAAATATAAATTCTATTGATAAGTTGATGTTATTTTTATTTTTGAGTATGTATATATTGCAGAGATAATCAAACAAAACTATAACAAACGATTATGGTTAGAAAAAACAAGAAGTGAATGCGGATTGAAAAGTTAGAAAAAGGGTAGAACAAGAAAAATGATTATCTACACAATTGTGGTTTTCATTTATTTTCGAAAACCATGATGAAATTTGATTTATTTATAGTATTTATCACATGCAGAGAGATATAATATATAACAAATTAACTGATTATGGTTAAGTTTGCACATCCAACTCAAAACCAATTGACAACGTGTTGAGAGGTCTATGTCCATAAAAACTTATGACTTATAGTCTATTAACCTAAACGAATAAAACTGAATTTTCAACACGAAAAACTGTGAAAGAAAAACACTTTCCAAATTATGTTAAAAGAAATCCAATCATGTGAAAAACATAAGTACTGTTATAGATTTCCCAAATAACAAAAAACAGCATATCATATATAATAGTCTATTAAACGAACACAATGCATCATTACTTCGGATTAAAAACACAATGTGTGTGTGTGTGACTTATTAAAACAAAAAATCGGAAAAGGTATAGGCCAAAAGCATACTGTTGATCATGCAAAAAAGTTCTCACAATTCACGAGGCAATACGACGAAGGGACTGTACACACAATATCAACCCATTCAATTTGACCCTGAACTTCACCATCGAGGCTCCTGTCAAGCAAAATCACAGCACACCATATTTTCTTGATTTTATCAAGACGAGACGATGCAGGACTGTCCCAAAAAATTACGAGCTTTCCACCATAAGTACCAGTTTCAGCATCATTTATAATATAGGCATCAAGTCCAGTCAAACCGTTGACAATTCCCCACTCGTTTGACTTTGTGTCTTCCCACCAGCACATTTTATTCTCATAAGCGTACATTACATCCTTTATCACACAAATGTTAGCGAAGCTCTCACCCTCGCCTAAACCCTCACGCGAGAGTTTCTTGACATCCCATTTATTTTCGTCTACAAGGTAAACAAAGATCTTCTTCTTGCTCTTGACCAAAATCTTTCCAGGCTTTGTTAGGAATTTGTTTGAAGAGAACCGGACCTCAGGGCCAGGGTCTGGTAAAGGTTCCCAAGTTTGAGTCTCTATGTCGAAAACCTCACCCCAATGCGTCGATTCATCAGCTTTACACCCTCCCATTACATATATTTTCCTATCGAGGACGCATATAAGGGCTGGTTCCGTGCGAGCCATCATCATGCTAGGGGCTTCACGCGTCTTGCCAGTCAGCTCGTTTTTGACCCACATAGCCGACGATGAGAAAAAGCTATGACTGTGGATCAGGTATATTTCTGAACCAACCCTTGCTTCCGTTACATCTGGTACGGGAGGACAATAGTAAGAGGGCACCGGTACCAATATATTTCCAGTAGACTTGTCTTGATCAATCATGCATTGGTTTAGGGTTTGATTATCCGGCTTTATCCAAAGACTATACCAGATGAGGCAGGGATTGGTGGGATTGGTGCGCGATTTTAGACAGAGATAAACACATTCTTCTTTAGTTTTAAGTTGGCTTCGTACCTTGTAGAGCTTATCGGAGCGGACAAGCCAGCGAAAGGTATTGGAGACAAGAGAGAGCTTTGGGTAGCACGTATTCGATATGAGAGCCAAGCAGCTCAAAACAATGTCCTCCGGTAGTGATGAAAAGGACGACGAAAGTGGCGGAGGCGGCGACGGAGGCCGTGGAGGATGGTTTGACTTGTTTGCTGGTTCTATCTTTATGCACTTCATATGTGGCGCTTTGCTAGTAGCTTAATCGATGTTAACTATTAAGAATATACGACTAGGGTTCTTTATAAAACCAATATACTATATATATACACATTTTTTGTCTCGAAAATTAAAAACAAATTAACAATATTTTATGGAATATATACAAATATTTTAGGGAATAAAAACCAATTAGCCTATCCACATCAGTAATTTTGACATTAAATTATAGTTAACATATTCATTTAATACATATCAATTTATATTAATTGTTAATTTTTTAATTTATAATCTGAACTTTTAATAAAATACAAAAATCCAACTAAATAAATAGGAAAAAATATTAGTTAAAATTTTAATGTCAATTAGATAAAAAATATTTATGAAAGTATATTGTATTTTAACCAAAAAAAAAAATATTTAGAGTTGTCCTCTTTAAAATGTTTAAAGTATGTGCATTAATTTATTAGGGCCTCAATTTATTATGAAACACAAAATAAATAATTTTTATGTGACTTATATCATTTGAGAGTTAAAACATATATAATTTTTGTAAGATAAATTTAAAAGTTGAGAATATGTAAAATGAATACAAAACGAAAGTAAATAAATAATAATGGATAAATAACGGTAAACAACAATAACATCAAGTATATAAACCAAATTATTGTAAATAGTCAAAAATAAGTGAAGAAAAATAGTAGTAGAGATTGAAAATTTGGAGAAAAAAAAAATATTTTATTACAATTATTTATGTATCATTTTATAGTTTCAGACCTGCGCAACGCGCGGGTTCATTTTCTAGTATGAAGAACACAAGTAGAAATTAGTTTCCTATAGTATTTATTTACATATTAAAAGTAGGCCCGGGCGTTCGGGTTTCAGGTCGGGTTCGGGTCGGGTCCATTCGGGTTTGGGTCCATTCAGGTTACTTAAAAATTGATCCATTGGGGTCTAGGGAAATTTCGGTTTGGTTTTGGTTTGGTTCTTGTCGGGTTCGGGTCGGTTTGGGACTAAATTTTATAGACCCGTTCGGGTTTGTGCAAATTTTGGTTCTTATTTGGGTCTGATTCGGATCGGTTTTTATCGGGTTTTTTTAACCAAATACTCGATCATAACCCGAAAATCTGCAAAATAACCATAAAATATGCAAAATAACCTAGAAAAACTTGTCTTTGTACCCAGACCTAATGAAAATAACCAAAAATAAATCAATACTAACCAAAGATTAAAAAGGTTAAACCAAAAATAACCAAATATTAAAAAACCCAGCCCATTTTCTCCCATTCTCTCTCTCTTTCTACGAGAGCTTCCCTCCCTTTCTCCATCTCATATTCTTCGTTCTTCTTCTTTTTCTGCAACTTCAATCAATCTTTTTTCAATTTGTATCTTTCTTTCACCTCTTATTCACTTTCTTCTCGTAGATTTTTAAATCTGATCAATTTCAAAACCCTGTTTTTTTTTCTCCTTACAGATTTTTTGTGGGATAATTGGTTTATTACATGCATTTATTGATTCTGTGGAGTTCTTCATCGTAGATGCATTTTATGATTCTGATATTCCTACCATCGTTCTGAAATTTCGAATATTTAGTGTAAATTTAAGAGTTTTCCAAATTACTGAATTGGCTGAGATTAACTTTGTTGTGATGAGTTAACACAAACTCTAGGATTTGACTGGGAATATGGTGAATATATGTATTGTGTCTGTGATTTTTAGGAGATGGACGAGTTACGCCATCGGGAATGGATCAGGGAATAAGTGAATAACAAATTGAAGCTGAATGAGGTTCGGGTACCTATCGGGTCTCGGGTAAAAACCCGACCCGGATTGATACATGTGGGTCCAACCAGAATAGACCTAATAGGGTAAATTTAGGAAAGATTATTGGGAGATGAATTTGTGTGGATTTGAAAGATTTTGAAAGTCAAGAGAATTGTTAAATTTATAATGAGTTTTTGTTAGATTTGAAAAGAGTATGTAAATTTAGGAAATCAATCAAAATATTTTATTCTAAGGGATTTTGAAAATCTAAGGGTTATTGATAGTATTTTGAAAGTTTTGTTTCATGAGTTAATTTGTTTAAAATCCATCTCCCAATAACAAGGATTTTAATGGATTCATGAAATCATTAAAACACAAACTTTTTGAATAACAATGGATTCTGTATGGAATTTAAAAATCATCAAACCAATAACAATGGATTTTAGTAAGATTATCAGAATTCATAAACCAATAACAACGGATTCTTAAAATTTTAAAAATTCTTTGAAATCCATCTCCCAATAACCCCCCCTAAGAGCACCCGCATTAGAACGACTGGACATAGGTTCCAAGAAAAAAAAAAATATGAAATGACAAGAGTTTATGGATGAATCGCTTCTCCCAGAAGCAGTTATTGTTTCGACTCTGAAGCCGAATTCGACACGTGTTATCATACGATTGGTCAGTTTTATTTATTTATTTTGTCTTTTTTTTTCTTTTCTCAAAAAATCATTTATTATTATTATTAAAAAGCCCATGTGCCGTTCACCAATGCAGATGCTCTAACCGAATTGATACTCGATCCAAACTGGTTTTTTTGGGTCGATTCCGGTTCGGATTGTCGGATCCGGGTAAAATGCCCATGTCTAATATTTAAAAATATCCGTACGTAATGATATATTTAATCCCTTGATTTGCTAAAATACCATATTGACCTCTGTTTAAAGACATCCACTGAAATTCTCTTTTAACACTTTCAATTTTACCTATAGGCGATTACATTATATATTTTTTTTTGAAAGTAACTAAAATTTATTCAAAAAACCAAACTTTTGTACAACAAGTGCAAGCTAGTGTCTCTAACAAAACAACAGCTTTTAGAGTTTGAGTTAGTTAGGCTCCAGTGCCAAACCAAATTATATCTTCGTTCACAGCATATTCGAATCGGAGATGTGGCTAGTTATGTTGTGTGTTTGTTCTGAAAAAATAAAGTGTGGGGGATTTTGAACGTCATTAATTTTGTTTTCCGACTATGAATTGTGGTTTCATGTTGCGTAAGCCCAACACCATCCCAAAAAAAAATCACAAGTTTCTCACTATAGTTAGCTTCGAACATAATTCTAACGTAACTCTCAAACCCCACCACTACTATGAAACTTACTTACTGGTTCCTCCAAACCCTATTTGTTTCTCCACTTTCTACTCTCATGTCATACCAAAGAAACACAAAGGAACCGGTTAATTAAGGTTTGGCTTCGATTTATCAAAAGACTAATTAAACCAGCGATATACATTCGTAGGTGGGAAACCATAGGCATATGTAGATGAATCGCTCGGTGGTTTCTAGAGGCGGGATCGTTGCTTGTAAGCTCTTAATTGGAAACGAGTGAAAGATTTGTGAAGTAGAATCTCGAGATGAAAGCCAAGAAGCTCATAATGATATTGTGAGGAAATGAAGAAAACGATGAAGATGGTGATGGTTCTTTTCTTCCTCAACAACACACGTTAATTAGATGTAAAAATATAATTAAAACAAAGAAAAAAACATAGGATAACGGAGGAAAAAAACAGTACAGGAGAAGTAATAAAGCACGTTAATTAATTAACTATTTGCCTCTACTAGACTTCTAGACACTATAAATTAATATTTGAGTGTGAATTTGTTTTATTTAGTGAATTCACTCTCACAATTCTCCGACACAATCTCAACCTCAACCACATCTAACAAGCCTTTTACCTTAACATCGCATGTTACCGCCACTTTTCTGATCCGTTTCAACAAGCCCGAGCCATATTTCGCATTGAGCTCCATCGTCAATACTAAACTAACCGCTTCAGGCGGCAGCACAGCCTCGTTCTTGGACCCGTCTAGCTTTAGACTAACAGTGTTGAATCCATTCACGGCTTGTGACAGCTCCGGGAAGTCTCCTTGCCCAAGGTTCTTGTTCTTGTAGGTGAGCGAGACAAGACCTTTGTAGGTCACCCACATGTTGGACGCCGAGTTCTTAGATGTCAACATGATCTCGAGATGGCGAGATTTCCAGAGTTTCTTAACGTGGATTAGAGGAGGTTTGGGCTTGAATACAACAAAACAGATGATCAGTGCGATCCCGCAAATAATTAATCCCATGACGACCACTGCGATAAAGAAACAGATGAGCTTTTTGGAGCAGAATCTTTTGTTATTTTTCCCCGGCTGGGTATTAAGACGTCGTTCAGCGATGGTTGCATTTTCCGGGGGAGGAGTCCAGTAGACTTGATCCCTTGGAACCCGGACTACGTAGGTCTCGATCTCTGGGGTCGGATCATGAGGAGGAGGAGAGCAAGATGATAGTGCTGGGAAGAGATTCAGGGAATGTTTACGTAAATGGGGTGGAGGTGAAGAAACTTGGGAGGGAGACGAAGGGAGATGGGGAAGGCTGTTGGTGGGACGGTGCCACGTGGAAGAAGGATCACCGGGTTGGTCTTGATTGTCCTTGGCGGTGGCAGTGGAGGTGGAGGTCGGAGGTTGCCGTGGCCCCTCCATCGGAAAAAAATGGTCACAAGGGAATGTATGGTGGTGGAGGAAGTAGTGAAGAAAAAGAGAAGAGAAGAGAGTTTGCATGGAGGACATAGTAAGTGGTTGTCGTTGCTTTGCGCAACTTTAGTTGGTCTTTTGGACCGGTTTTTTCTCGCATTTACCAACTCAACTTGTCATTTTAAAAGCATTTTCGATTTCAAATTTTTTCAGTATAGTATGCTGAATGAGATCATATGTGTCATATTGCTATAGCTATTGGGCTATTGGGCTTTATAATTGACAAAAAGTATTGGGCTTTAGATCATTAATAACAAAAAGTATGCGTATACAGTTGGGTCACACAAAAATGAATTGCATCACACACAAACAAAAACATTAAAGAAACACGAAAACGAGCTTGGGGATCAAGAAAAACAAAATATTTTTCTTTTGGCTCCTCACCAAGGAAAATATTCTACAGGAGGAAAGTGCGGATTTTTGTAGACGAATTCGGAAAATGGATCTAACCTTTGGAACGATTTGAAATTTTTTTTTAAGAAAGAACAAAAAATTCAATGTTTTCTTCGCCCCGTCTTCTTCTTTCCTGCAAACATGGTGCGAATCAGGCGGCGAATTTTCTCCGGAGGTTAGTCATTCTTAAACCCATGATAAACCCTAATTTATACTCTCTTTGTCTGGGTTTTGAATTGCGTAGGGGATTTCACTTCTCTGGGTTCTATCTAGTACAATTTGTTGCTTTATTGATTTTGATGCGAATGTTTCTTGCTGGGTTTTCTTCTGGTGTATCAAATTTTAAGTTTTTTTTTTTTGTTGTTCTTGACGAAATTATCGTTCCAGAATTGAGGAATCGAAGCAGTGATTCTATCTCGATTTCAAATCGTAGGTCTGGGCCATCTAGACGGATCCAAGCATTCAATTACAGTAAATCAACAAGAAATAGCAGCCATGGAAGGGCAGATGCTAACAACCCTCCATTTCCTATAAGAACTCAAGCTCAAGCTCAAGCTCAAGCCTCTACTCCTTCTCGTGCTCGTTATGCTGCTGTACTGCTTGGTTTTCACTTAAAACTTATAAAAATTTCATCTTTTATTTGGTTGTGAAAACCAATTTTGGATGCCATGTTTCCATTTTCAGCCAGCACTTGTGCTTGGATTTGCTGGATTCATCTCGTTTCTTCATTACAACGATGAGAGGAGAGCAGTTCCAAAAGGTATATTAAAAGCCTTTTGGTCGCATTGGACTGATCCATTAGAGTTTCCAAGCTCATTCCAAGTTTTTTTTTCAGGTCAACCAAGCACAAGCAGCAATAGCGGTTGTGGATGTGGTTCAAATACAACCGTGAAAGGTCCGATCATCGGAGGTCCATTCACGCTTATGAGTACACAAAACACGATTGTCACTGAGAAAGACTTTAGCGGTAAATGGGTTCTACTCTACTTTGGATACTCGTTTTCCCCGGATCTTGGACCTGAGCAATTGAAGATGATGTCCAAAGCTGTTGATAAACTAGGTTTGTAATCACTTAAAAACAAAGCTTGCTCCACCCTCATTTCAGCTTAAGCAAACTAATGAGTGGTCTTGTGTTGGTGGAAACAACTTAACAGAGTCTAGTCATAACCAGAAGATCATGCCTGTCTTTGTCACTCTTGACCCTTTACGAGATACACCTTCTCATCTCCACGCTTACTTGAAAGGTCTCGACTTTTAACTTTATGCCCTGTGTTCCAGCTTCATTCTGACATTAGCGTTGCTCCTCATAACTTTTTTTTCTTTTTTTTTTTTTGCAGAGTTTGACGGTAGAATACTTGGAATCACTGGATCTTCAAGTGCAGTGAGACAAATGGCACAGGAGTATCGTGTTTATTTCAAAAAGGTTCAAGAAGATGGAGACGATTACCTCGTTGATACTTCTCACAACATGTAAGGAATCTTACTCTAATCCCACATTAAAGCTTTTTTGTTCGTAAGAAAGGAAAAAAAGAGAGCTAAATGTTCAAATGATGTATTTTGGGTGTGTGTGTGTGTGTGTGTGTGTGTAATTAGGTACTTGTTGAATCCGAAGATGGAGGTTGTGAGATGCTTTGGGGTTGAGTATAATCCAGATGAGCTCTCACGAGAGGTTCTTAAAGAAGTTACTTCTGTTTCACAATGACCCCTTTTTTTTTTGACCAAACACTAAGACGATTGGATGCTTTTGATTGTTGTTACCTTCCCATTGGTAAATTTCGTTAGACGATTTTGCTGTTCCTTCTATTTGTTATTTGGAAAATGAAAAATTAGCTTAGTAGATTCAACAATGTCGAAACTTTATTAACGTTTTAAATATGTGGACAATTTGACAAGCCCACCAAAAAATACAGATATAGTTGCAAGTATCACGCAGATATGAAGACAAACGTGGCATCGTTTGCCCAATGTATTACTACTACTATTGCTGGTCCAATCAAATTTCTATTCCGCTTACTAATATTGACACCTATATGCATACAATTAATTTCTTCTATTCATGTCGTATTCAAAAATGTCAAGTATACAAACTATACAAACAAAATGGAGAAATATCAAATATCTCACTGATTGGTTTTACATAGGACGAGACAAATCACATGATTTTATCAACTAATCGCTGATTAATCATCACTCCCTAAGCATCGAGGAATAACTAAAAACGTTTTATTTATCGAATCATATTATCATTAAAGGCACATTACACTCGCAAAGACGACGACAAACAAACAATACAAGCACCACACAGATTTAAAACTCAGACTACCCAAGAAAGCTTTTTCCGGATCTCTGACCCGACCCGGCTAACACTATCCCTAAGCGACACCGGACAATTGTTCCTCACGGCGGTGAGCTCGTAAGGAGAAGTATCGGTAGCGAGCCATTGCTCGACCTCGAAATTCTGAGTGGAGCACTGTGCGTGAACACCAGTCGTCGAAACCTCAACGTAATTGACATACCAGCCATGGTGATCGCCGGAGCCGTCGGAGGTTAGGTTCAAGGAGCAGATCGGACTAGGCAAGCAAGGTGCTCTTCCGCTGAAAATGTCCAGATTACCCCTCTCGAAGTAGTTGTAGTCAGGTCCCATTAATCCACCCCAGGCTTGGAGGTTTTTGATCCCGATGTAGTCACCGTACTTGTCGTAGATCCTGACGCTTGCTTTCGAGTCGGTGCCGGCTTTCCAGATCGATCCGGTTCGGAGGTAGAATGTGTAGACGCAGTCTGGATCATCTTCCTGTGGAATTAATCAGAGAGAAATTTTAAAAAGTCAAAAAATAAAATCAAATCCGGGAGAGGTTAGAGATTGAGTAAGTTACAGCGAGCGCGACGGCGGAGACGGTGGCGAGAAGGAGGAGGAATGGGACGAGAAAGTCGCGGCGAGCCATCGGTGATTGACCTTTTGATTTTTTTTTTTGCCGGCGAGTGATTTGTATGCTTCTCTCATGGATGTATTAAATAGATGCGAATATTGAGAGATTAACAAGTGAGGTAATGATCTCGTGTTTCTCGGAGTAGCGTGTGTAGTTGACGTGGCGGATTTTTTACCGTCATGATGTGAGAATGGAGGAGATTGACTTTTTTTTCTGAACACGGTGTTACTCGGCGAGTCGGTCAGTATGGCTTAGTAGATTACGTAACTACCCCTTATGCCTCTCTATCTTGCCAGCGTAACAAAATAAGTTAAAAAGAATATAGATTTTTTTTCCTTTAACAGTTTTTATTCTATATGAATAAATTATAAGTTTTTCGAAATATTTGCTGTCAGATTTTGATTAATTTATAGCCAGGCATAATAAATACCCAATGTACAGTAGCTTGTAAATATGTACTGTACTGTTGGGGGGGAAAAAATAAATTAAAATAGTAGTTTGGAAGTGGTCGTCAAATCAAACGTTTTTCTTTAAACGACTAACATATCCAATTCTTATTTTAGTATGTAGGCTAACAAATACCATTAAATAACTTTTCGTACACTCTCTATATTGGGCCTCAGTTGCGGGTTTAGGTGCAATTTTGGGCCTATGTCCATTTCTATCAAAAAAAATTCACACACTAAATTCAAACCCGTTGTTGACTTGTAAAGATTAAAGAAGAGTTATGTGATTCATAAGTAATCAGCGATTCAAAATAATAAATAACAACTCAAACCCACTGTTGACTTGTAAAGACCACGAACGTTTCCAGCTTTTAGAAAACCATAGATTCCGCTATCAAATTTCTTTTTTACTATACTAAAAAATTAAGATTTCAAATAATTTTATTGGTTAATGATGGTACTAAATGTTTCATCAATCATCATATTCAACAATCGCTCGGTTAGATTTTCTGTCTACATATAAATAAAACTATTATCTATACGACTTTTGCCCGACTGTGTCCTGCCACAATCCAAATTCAAGTAACCAATCATTTTCATCTCGCCCTTCCCTCACACGTGTTTGATAAACGTATATCCTTACAATCTTTTTAGAACGATAGTACAATAGTATTAAAAGCGTGTTCTATGTGATACTATCATTTAATTAGAAGATAGTGTTTTTGTCATAATCATTTGCGATACAGTGATTATTAATTCCATAGTTTAGATTTCAACTAAAATTTTCGATCATTTAGATATAAAGTAAAACTCGACAACATTTATAAATGAGTGTGGGTAACCAAACAAAATTAAGCCGTATGGGTAAAGTGAATATAGGGTTGTGGCATTTTGTTAAATATCCCCATATGTACATATTTCCTTACTTTCATATTTAAACATCCACAAATAACGAAGAAAAATAATTAAGATTTATAGTCATATGATCACATCCTCTTGTAGTGGCAGAAAAACAAAACAAATCATCATGCGACGCAAATATTCAGAATTAAATTGAATTTTACTATCACCAGAATAAATCTTTTTTGGTATGAATGTTAAGAAAAGCGAATAAATCTAATATAAACAAACTTTGGATATGTAAATAATATATATAGAGTAGACAATAGTGGATGGTGGTAGTGGAACCACTTAATGCGATTTCACCTTCCTTGTTTTCCTCCCTTTCACACAAAAATAAAAATAATAATTAAAAAATCATGTCACACCAAAATATTTGTTTACCATAATACCCCATCTCATCGAGTACCTATTATCACCCAAATCACTTCTTACGTTTTCTCTCATCAAAATCATACAAAAAAGGTTTTTTTTTTGTTTTTCGCTCAGAAGATGGAGTCCGGTAATAGTAGTAGCATGCAATCTTCAAGCGGCGGCGGCGGAGGAGGGGGAGGAGAAGAAGAATACGATTCACGCGCCGCCGACCAATCCATTTCCGCCTTCTTCGACCACCACAACCACCACGTGTCATCTCTTCCTCCGCCTCAACAAAACCACCTCAACCTCCTCCACTTCGACCACAACAACCACAACTCTCTAATACCACCTGCAGACTACTTCAACAACAACAACAACAACACGTTCTTACCAGTAAACCAACAACCCGAGCCGATTTCTCAACCCAATCTCCGAACTTTCTCCGCCACGTCATCGCTCCCTCCTCCTAACAACATAGGAGTAACCAAGAAAACCAAGAAAAGATCCCGAGCATCAAGAAGAGCACCAACCACGATTCTAACGACGGACACTTCTAATTTCCGAGCAATGGTTCAAGAGTTCACCGGGATTCCAGCTCCGCCGCTATTCAACAACAACTCCGTCGTGAACACCACGCGCCTCAATACTTTCCTCGGCTTGTCTTCGTCCTCACCAAACTCTTACAATAACAACAGCCTCTTGTTACGACCTTTCGCTCAAAAACTCCTCCCAACGTCTCCTCTCTTATCCGGATCACAGATTCAACAGTATCAAAACCCTAATGGCAGTTTCGAGAATATGAATCTACAGTCTCTTCTTCAAGCTCAGATTTCAAACATTACTTCAAACCCTAGAAGCAATGACCACGATCAGTTTGGTCTTGGTATGTTGCAGATTCCATCTACTACTCCTCCGGCGACGACGACGGTGACTAACGGGAACATAACCACCGGTGAAGATGGAAGTTTCGGTGGCTCCGATCATGATCATAATAATGACGGTACTTGGTTATGTTCATCTTCCGACCAGAGAACATAATTATACTTTATATATTGTCCGAAATCTAGGCTAATTCTCTTGACATGTTATTCAGAAAATTAAACATAGCACATATAAGATGAAGTTACTCATTCGTATTTTCTATTTTAAAAACACTTCTAGAATCATTTGTTTCTTGTAGGGTTTGTTTATTAATAATTACTTAATCTATGCTTGTTAGTTCCCCCCCTCCATGTAAGACTGGTAGTATTTGTCAGCAGCTGGATATTTTTTTCTTTTTTACTATAATAACGATTATTTTGCAAATATTAATTTATAATGTTGTTTTTTGGCACTATGAGATACTAATAATTGACTATATATGGATCCGTGCAATTGATATTTATCTTATTCAATATTGGAGTGATTGGTGGCGAAATTTGTGGAATCTTCGACGGCCGCCGGATTCTGGAATATAGCTTCGGGACTATAGTATATAAAATTTTAGTTGTATATAGCTTTTATAATTGTGGTGATGATTTGAAATTTGATAAATTACTGTTGTCCCCATGTGCTTAGTCTTTCTTGGTGTCTTCTCTCGCAATCATCTACATTAAGAGTCATGTTCCCATTATGATATATAGACATATGTTTTTATTTACTTTACTCTCATTTTTACCATGCCAATAGATTTGAAATTTGAAAATTTCCAAGAAACATAATGCAGAAGGGAATACGTATGCAAATAATCAATAGTGATGATTAAAATGCAATGCGTCCGTCTCTCCGTGTCAAAAAACAAATGCGATTCATCTATAAAGTTCTTAGCCTAGATTTCTTCCATCTCTCTAATTCTTGTTTTTTCTCATTAATTAGATTAGATCATTCAGCTTAAACTCTCTCTCTCAACACGTCAGAAATGTTTTGTTAGAGGACTTTTCAATAATGTCATATGCCACTGTATATAATAAGTCTTACAAAAACAAACTCTTCTTTTTTCGCAGCGAGATTGTTCGTCTAACAGATCATGAGATTTGATGAAAATATATTTTGCTTGTTCGTGTGTACAAAAGTTCATATGAATTTTGATTTTTTTTTCCCTGTCCACGGACCAGTTACACGACATAACTTACATATAGATTGACCGCAATATGCATATACGATATATGTGTGTCTCTATCTAAAAGGAATATATGATGATGATGGTTATTATTATGGTGGTGGTTATGGTGGACCATGATATTGAGCTACTGTCGTCTGTCGCACTGATGGGTTTTCTCTAAATTTCGTATGGACAAATCACGCTAATACTCGGTTTCATAGTCCAGTGATAAGCCACTGGTAAGTTACTATCCAAATGATCTGTATATTTGGTGGGCCGATTGGCTCCAAAAGTTAAAAGCGTTGCTGCTAAAAGATATGAATATACCTGAACATCAGTTGTGGTGGAAGTGTAAGATGAAACCTAAGATGATATATGAAACATGTAATACACATTATAAACTTGTTATAGCACATTTCACAAAAAGTTGTAAAATACATATATTGGTCCGCTATGAAAAGTGTTCCAGGTGGAAGACTTTTATATATCTATCGTAAATATCTTGAATGAAAAATCTTGGTGGCTTAGTTCTCAAATCGCAGATGAGGCAGATGAGAGTTAGTAAATGGATTGGGTACAATCTTGATGCTTTGTTTTAAGCTTTGAATAAACTCCAGCTTCCAATGTATCTTCCTTTTAATGGTCCGTTAGGTCTAAAATCAATTTTGTCAAAGTGATATGACCAAACACCCAACAATAGAAAATGATATCGAATTCTAATTAGTTCATGTGTCTAATCACTCAATACTTTTCTCCTGCTTAGAGACAATATTCAAAAATTCAACACACGCGAATATAATCTTCGTCTACTGCTTAACCAATTAATCAAAATTCTTGCTTTCGTTAAATATTGCCGCTTACAAAAACGTTGACTTATTTTTTTTTTCTCTTTAGTCGTGAAACGTGGCAGTGTGGGTCCTATAAGGCTATAATCATATCCATGTTGTTTGTTTTTTGTGCCTTGTTGGACTCTCAAAAGACTCTCAGACAGTCAGACCAAACGCTTGCGCTTTCCCACAGATAAGGAAGAAGAGAAGGAAGAGAGCTCGAATCCAGCAATGGCAAATTCTGCTTTAACACTCACACAATCTCTCAACACACGTTCCTTGAGACCTATCACTCCCACCATCTTCTCTTCCTCTTCTTCTTTTCCCTCGTCATTCTCGTGTCTCTGTTCTTCTTCCACCGATTGCGGGCCGAAACTCACGTTCCTCGCCGCGAAGAAGCGCGTTTTCGGAATGGGTCTAGGTTTCCTAGCAGCTTCAATTCTCTCTCTGACGCCTCTGGACGCAGACGCCACGAGGATTGAGTATTACGCTACAGTTGGAGATCCTCTCTGCGAATACAGCTACGCAAAATCGGGACTTGGATTTTGCGATATCGATGTCGGATTCGGTGACGAAGCTCCTCGTGGCGTACTCGTCAATGTAATAATATATATATATATATATATTCTATCTCTCTAATTTTCCCCTGAATCGATATGATTGCTCTGTTTAGGGATTTATCAGTCTTTTGAGCACATATCTGGATAAAAAATGTCAGCTTGATTATGTTGAATCCATTCGCATATTGCCACCCTTTCGTCTAATGTGCCACTAAATTGCTATGATTTCTCTGTTAAGGTGTTTTTGTGTTGAATCTATAGGAAACGTTTCTAAATTTTGTTAATAAAAGAATTTGGAGTTGGGGCAGGTTCATTACACGGCGAGGTTTGCAGATGGAACGTTGTTTGACAGTAGCTATAAGCGTGCGAGACCACTTACTATGCGAATTGGAGTCGGGAAGGTACTACCAAAAACCCTTATTGTGTTTCTTTCTTACTAATTGAAAGTTAGTTCCTTAGTTAGTCTCTATCAACAGGTTATTAGAGGTTTAGACCAAGGGATTCTTGGAGGAGAAGGAGTACCTCCGATGCGAGTAGGCAAGTACATGTCATCTTCTTCCTTGTTTGTTCGATTTCTTTGTTAGACTGAAAACGTAACTCTTTGTTTACAGGGGGGAAGCGTAAACTTCAGATACCACCTAAGTTAGCTTATGGACCTGAGCCTGCAGGATGCTTCTCCGGTACTTAATTCCCACCATTTCACTTGTATATGTGTAATCTTTTCCTTGAGTTTAATAATCCGACTTGTCTTATTTGGTTTATGTAGGTGACTGTAACATACCAGGCAATGCAACTTTGCTCTATGATATCAATTTTGTTGAGATCTATCCAGGAAGTAATACAAGATGAAACCCAACTTCAAATTCGTTTCGTAAATAAAGAAACAACTATGTATGTATATGATGTATATCACCAGGTGACTCCTTTTGACCATCTTCAGATGACTTCTTCCATTATAAGTGTTAATTACGATCTAAAACATTTTTAATTCCAACTAAAAAAAACGAATGAGTAGCTAAGCTTGCTCTTGAAGACAAGACACATCTGTTTTTTTTTCTTAACCACTGAGTTATGACCTCGGAAAGTATGTAGCTTAGGTGGATAAGCGCCTGTTAGGTTAGATTCAGTCTAGGTATGAGATGCGATGCTATGCAGGTTGTGTCACAAAGATGTACAGAGTTCTTGAATAAACTTGTGCGATGGAAAATACTCTTTTAACGTAGTATTTATAATATTAAGGATCAGATCGAAGAAAGTAAATTGAAACTGTAATCGTTGGAGGAAGTTAATTAAGATACTGCCTAATTCAGAGATTGTGAATTTGCTAGACTTATGGAAATCTATTTCTTGCTACATTAAGCAAAAATAATATTGTATAGAATCACATCAATGTGTATCCCCAAGGGAGAAAAATGGTAATCTTCGGATGGAGTATCAGTAAATTAAGAAAGATTGTTTAATTAGGGTGTAAATAATCATATATCAATTTTAAAATGACTCATATACATGAGTAGTTAAGATATATTTATACATTTGTAACATAAAAATTCAAGAGCTAGCCTATGTAAAAGGAGCACGACTGCAAGAACATTTTCATACGGGATGGGACGAGAATTTTGACATGCTTAGGTTTAGACTATAGAAGAAGAAATTGGTTACCTCTACTGTCAGAAACTGCTTCTTCGTCTTGCTCTTGCCATAGCTATGGCTTCTTCCATTTCCTATTAGCTCTCTAATGTTCCTCCAACTCGCATCTTATGGGTTTGATCTTTGAGTACTTGTCTTACTTTTTTTTTTACAAGAAATTAACAGATAAAGAAAATTAGTAATGGGTTCTTCTTCTCTCTGTCTGTCTCTCGAGATTTGTATGGATATTTGTTATGGTTTCAATATGTAATCAGTTGTTGGCTCGGTTGCTTGTTCTAAACGAGAATAGGCTAGACTAGAGATAAATTTTAGATCAACCGAATCGATCCGATGTAAACTGAACAAAATGAATGAGACTACTGTAGTTAAATAAATTTTATTACGCTGCAAATCCTAGTAATTAAGGAAAGAAGATAAATGAAGCTCGGCTTGGGTTAATTGGGCCAAATGGATGGCCCATTATAAAATTGGAATTTATGAGAGTAACATATGGGGGATTAGGGTTTTGGAGCGTGAAATATATCGAGTGGAGAGAAAGTCGAGAGAGCGGCGATGAAGCAGAAGAAAAGTGTGCTCAGTCTCATTCCTTACGAAAAGAGAGAGGAGGGTTTCGATGAATGGTACAGAGATGTTTGTTACTGTGGGGGAATGGTGGATTTTCACCCCAGCCATGGATGCTATGTGATGCGGGACACTTCAATGGAGATATGGGATACTCTCAAGGTAAGTTATTCTCGGTTCCTTTTGGAAATAGATTGGACTCGTTTGTTTGTGTTCATACGCGTTCGTTGCCACGTAGCTCCATCTATCTATCTATCTATCATCTGGTGAATTTCTCAAGTCGAGAAAAAACCGTCTCAACCAAAGTAACCATTTATCGTATATATATATATATATAGAGTTGCTCAGTTTGTGTTGGTTTTCAAATTGCCAATTAGCCACCGTTAATACTGTTTCTTGTGACTTTGCCCTACTGTCTCTCTGTATGACTAGGTGTTTTTCGAGCGGGAGATGAAACGCATGAATGTCAAGAAATGCCATTTGCCAAAGGAATCTTCAGATGTCAGAAACTCCCTGTACCCATATTTCAGCAAGTGGATCCGTGTAGCATCGGACTTGCCTCTCAAGTACAACCAATGGTTCTACGCTACTCGGTCTGAGATGAGCAACCCAATCCCTTTTATCAGGTAAAAACGCATCTAAACTCTATTTAGTACAAATGAATTGTACGTTAAGAAAAACTCATCTAAAAATGCAGGAGCCGTGAATTCCTGTGGCAAGAAGGCCATAGCGCCTTTGCCACACGTAAAGAAGCGTATCTTGAAGTGAATAATGTCATGGACATTTACTGTCGCATCTACGAAGAGCTTCTCGCCATTCCAGTTCTTACAGGCCGTAAGAGCGAGGACGACAGTGGTCTCTTCTCCTCCACTTTGCAGGTAAACAGAGAGGACTTCTTCTCTTTCTTTTATTTGGATTTACTAACTTTCTTTTTTTTCAGGTTTTCATTCCGGAAACCGGTCGTTGTGTGCAAGGTGCGTATTCAAACTGTTTAGGACAAAGCTTTGCCAAACAATTCAACATTTGCTTTGAGAAAGCGATTGGAGTTGATTCTCTGGTTTGGCAGAACTCTTGGTCCTTCAGCTCTGCTGCGGTAATTGAAGAACCATTATCATTAGCTTTCTTCTCCTCGTGATTTCAGATTTCTGTTATTCTTTTATCTCTTTTTTTTTTCTCATCTTGGTTTCAGATTGGATTGATGATAATGGTCCATGGAGATGACAAAGGCTTGGTGCTCCCTCCTAACGTCGCACCTGTTCAAGCTGTCATCATCCCCTTAGCCACACAAGGAGTTGATCAGAGGGTCCGTGATGCATGTGCTGCTGCTGCCATCATTCTGGAGCTAGCTGGTATCCGGACCCAAGTGGATTCCCTTGGTGACATTCCACTTTCAATCAAGCATGCTCATTGGGAGCAAAAGGGAATTCCTCTCAGAATTCTCCTTGGAGATTCAGAGATCGCCAGCAATACGGTGATCATACACAGTTTCTCTTTTTTTTTTATTTATACATAAACATTAACTTTCTTTTTTTTCATCTTCACAGTTTCTTATAGCGAGGCGAGATAATGGTTCTACGATATCCGTCCCGCGTGATAACCTTGGTGAACGCGTTGCTCTTCTGTTGAAGAAAGTTCAGAAGAGTCTCTTTAAGGTGGCCAGGTCAAAGAGTAGTGCGAGTGTTCAGAGTGTCGAGACGTGGGAAGAGTTCGTGGATGCCATCGAGAGTGGGAAACTAGTATTTGCTCCTTGGTGTGATGAGCAGCAGGTGGAGAGGGATATCAACGAGCGTACATATGGGCTTGCAAAACCCGTTTGCACTCCCTATGATCAGCCGTTGCTTCCTATGGGTAATATTTGTATTTCTTCTATTTACCGTTTTCTCTTTTATCTCACATATGTGTGATTGTTTTTCTCTTTATATAATCGCATTTTTTCTCTTATTTAGGTACTCTTTGCTTTGCGACCGGAAGGCTTGCAAAGACCTGGACATATTGGTCCCTTCTCTGAAGGATAAGAATATTGGTCCCTTCCTATGGGTAATATAATCGCACTTTTGTCGTTGATGATCAAAATGTTTTTTCGGTTTTTCTTCTAAAACAATTCTAGTAAGGCTTTGTAACTAGCCCAGCCTATTTTGTCGTTGATGAATCTTTTGATCAAAATGATTTTTTTTTTTTTTTTTTTCTTATAGAACAACTGCAGTGACAACTCTCTAAAACCAAAAAAAATCATTTCACATTCCACATGTCGTGACAACTCTCTAAAACCAAAAAAAATCATTTCACATTCCACATGTCGTGACAACTCTCTAACAATCATTTTGATCAAAAAAATCATTCCTTATAAAACAATTTTGTCGTTGATGGAATCATTTCACATTCCAAGATTGTTTACCAAACAAAGTGAAATGACTCACTATTATAAACGTTAATGACATCTAAGCATTAATTGGTACAGTAAAACCTCTATAAAATAATAATGTCGGAATTTTAAAAATTTATTATTTTATAGAGTTATAAAATAATAATAAAAATATGTTTTTCAGTCTTTTTTATTCAAAAATCCTGTTATTTATATATTTCATATTATCTTAATTTTCCAACTTTTGGATACAGATCGAGAAGACACCACTAGAAATTGTTAATGTAATAAAAAAAACTAGTATAGTACCTGCGCATTTGCGCGGTGGTACGTTATGTTTTTTCATAAAGAAAAAAAAATAGCAATAGCGCAAGAATACATTTTTTATCTTTTCAGTAGTTTAGTTTAATTTATGTTATTTCTGTTTGATTGTTTATATTTCTGTTATGAGGGAGTAGGCTTGAGACGTTTAACCACATTCCTGAAAACCCAAACCAAATTGATCCACAATACTCGTATCCGATTGATTTTGGGTATAAAACAAATCACCCGATGGATAAAATATTTGATATCTATTGGTATTAGATAATACTAGAATCAAACCGATACCTGATCGGATACCCAAATTACCCGAATGAGTATTGTAGATTATTTTTTGATATTATAGATATATATATTTTTTAGGTTCTTCGGATTTTTGGGGCTTTCAGATATATTTCCATTTTTTTTCAACCTGATCAATTAATAGATTCGATTTCTGGTTTGACTGAACCATCGATTTGTTTTAAGTTATTATTCTTGTATCCAAACAGTTTTTATATCATATTCTTGTATTCAAACAGTTTTTCTCTTATATTCTTGTATCCAAACATTATTAAAATGTACTTCTCAATTAATAATAGTATAGATAGATAGATTCGAGATGAACTCGAACGATAATCCAACTTTCAGAAAATATAAATATATTGGAGTCATATTTTACTAAATTGCCATAGATATATATGAATAAGTTTTATAATTATTATTTTAGCATATTGTTGGGACTATATTTTTATATAAAAGTTTCAAAAATATTATTATCATATCATTTTATCGCATTTTGCTATTTTATACACTGAACCGAGTTGGAACCGGAGAAATTTATTATTATTATTATTATTATTTTATCGAGTATTATTTTATAGAGGTTCTACAGTATATCGTGATGGTTGTCTTGTGCTAAAGATGATCAAGAAACATTGAGTAAGTGAAACAATTGTCTTTCGAATTAGAGTCGCATCATATTCAACACGTAGTTATCATTACAACTTGACAAGTGTGGCTCCTGGGAGTCGGTCTATTACATTGTGCCAAAATTTCAAACTTGTGTTGGCCGAAGAGGAAGTGTTTCAAAATGAATCTTTTGATCAAAATGATTTTTTTTTTTGTAAAACAATTGCAGTAACAGCTCTTGAACACATCGATATAAGTATAACTATTAGCACATGTTTATTTCAAGATCATTTACCAAACAAATCGAATTGACTCACTATTATAATCGTTCATGACATACAAATACTGTCTCAGGCATTCATTGTTTCTTGCGTGTTGTGTCTAAGAAACCAATGTAGTTTACTGAAGTTCAAGACAAGTCTGTAAGTCTAAGAAGCCAAGAGTGTTTATAACTCCTATCTGTTATTATGCATAGGGCGGTAAATCCTGATGCTTGACAAGAGGATCAAGACACAATTATCTTTCGAAGGAGAGCCACATGATATTCACCATCATGTATTGAGAAGTCGGTATTGCAAACTTGAGTTGGCTGAACAGGAAGCTAAGTCACTGTTGGGGTTTTTCTAGACTCAAGGTGCCATCAATGGAAAAGGGTCTGTCAAGAAAATAAATCCTCTTTGCTTTCTTCTGTTTAATCAACTAATAATGATTGATTGTGGTGACTGCACCGTTTTGGTTAGGAAGATTGAGTTCAACACTTATGGGGTTTGTTCTTTCTACAGGGAGAAACGTCAAGCGCATGGTTCTGGGGCTGGTCCACCTAGAGTGTACTCAACGTCTGCAATAACTAAAGTAAGCAGAGAATATGGAGCTATGTTACGCTGAGATCTAGGAAGGCTAGGGGAAAATTAAGATGGAAATCATTTCAGCAAAACATAAAATTAACCGTCAAACAAAACACATAAAAAACTCTTCTAGTCTAGAACGAAACATGCATAGAGTGGATCTGACATGACATGATCCATCATCATGGGTTTTGAAGATTGAGGTTTTCCATAGCCACGGCAGTAGTCATGGTTTCCAGAGCTTGGATAGCGTTGAGACGCCGCTCATAGGCAGCAACGTTAGCAGCATTACCACCGTGAGTAACAATCTGGGTAGCCATAGTCAGATAAGCGGCCTGGTTTTGTGTGGCAATAGCAGCATTAACATATGCCTGCATTGCGGTGTAGCGAATCTGATCATTAGTCAATTCGTCCGGACGCCAATCGCTGTGTAGAATGTCAAAGTTAATCCCTATAATGTTGCCTAAGACCAAACCGGCAAAATAAGCGGGCGGCATCGAGGAACCGTTGTAGACCGTATCACGGATATTTGCAAGCCTTCCAATAATCAACCGCGGATTGGCGAGAAGGAGAGACGCCCGCTGAATTGGGGTGATATCGAGACCCACAAAGGTGTTTGAGATTGCCACCTGATTGGAGGGGTCGTGCCACCTCATCACCTCTCAACAGTCCTCTCAGCATGGCCTTTAAACGAATAGCAGGGCTATACCCAATTTTATGGTCAAAGAATCAAATCTTTTTTGGTTTTTTGTTTCCGATAAAGAAAGAATCCAGAGATTTATTTCAAATTTTGTGGTCATTTAATGCAAACGAGAGTAGTAGGAATTCAATTATACAAGTGAAGCTATAAAACCTACCAGATACAAGGAGTCAATAAATGAATTGATTTGAATCACTACTTTCACAGTTTTTCACCTACAGACGCAATATATGCACATTGGTGGTCATTGACTCATTGGGTTATAATATATAAACAATTTTAATAATTGGCTTAAAGAAAAAAAATCGATGATATAATGAATAGCTAAGAAAAAATAAAAGCAATGATTTTGTATTTTACTTGTTAGACCATTAAACTCAGTCTCCAGGCTTCTTGAACCTCGACTCTGAGATTTGAATTTCTGTAACTATTTTTATCAGCATATATACGAAAGTAGAATCTGTAAGGAATCCATGTGAATACAATTAAATATGAGATTATGGAATATTAACCTCTAACTTTTGAAATATTTTTAGTTAAATCTTTGTTCTCCATATTAACGAATTCATACTAATCTGCCTAAACAATAATAGAGGGTTCATTATCAATTTAAATAGGATCAATGATAAACTTTAGCAAATTACTAAAGTTTATCGCTAACACCTTTTTTCACTACTTAGAGCATGATCAATGGTAGATACTCAAATTGTCTCTTAGCTATTATTATATCAATAAACTTATTTTAAGATACGTTGTTAAGAGACATTTGTTTTCGCATCATTATTGGTAGAGTTTCTTAGGTATTCTTAACTTTTTTTTTTTATGAATAAAATTTATTTATATATAAATTATTAAGTATCTTACAAAATGAAAATTGAATCATAATTTAACATAAAAACATTTTTAAAACTTATGAGTATCATATGTATGTGAGTTTTAGTTGGAGAGTTAGTGAAGAACTTGTGTTTGTAGCAACATTATGGTTTGTGGTCTTTAATGTTATTGTAAAGACTAGTTACCGTTTAAGTGTGATTTGGCATCCATGGATGAATCTGATCTCAGTTTGAATTTAATTGTAACAAAGCTTAATAAGCAAATATCATATGAATGAACATTGCCTTGTAAGAGTTGTTTCTTCAACGGAGGGATAGGTAGATGAATCTGCTTCAAAAACACTTATTTCAAAATGTTTAAACAGATTTATATGTTTTACTAAAGATGATTGTTATAATGTTTACACGGAGAAATGAGTATTTAATACCCATCTCTCTTTCTTGCTTGACAAAGAAAACTAAAGTTTTTTTCGGTATGAATGTTAAGATTTATACCATTTTCTGAAAATACAAAGTGCTTGTTGTTGTTTAAACAACTTATTACAAATAAAAGAAACTAGGGAGGAGAGGAAGACAAAGCTCCAGTACAAAAGCGAAAGTAGACCTCGAGGAGGGAGGGACAACCTGCACTTGTTGGTGGATAAGATAGAAGACGATCCCGCATTACCCGATCAACTTCAGAGCCGACAGCTGAGACAGAGGAGGAGGTAGAGTTGAATATTCTTCTATTGCGTTCCTTCCAGAGATGGTAGATTATCACCTGGAAAAATAGCTTAGTGACAACGCCCTTGGGAGAACGATCTAGGCTACGATCACTGGTGATCGAAGAACAAACCGAACGTATATCCAGAGAGGAGGAGAGCCCTAGACCCGCCGTAAGTGTTAGCCATAACTCCGAGGAAAAATCACATTCGAAGAAGAGGTGATCGTGAGACTCTTGCCCTGTTGCGCATAATACACAATCTGCAGGAAGAGAAAGTCCCCATCTTCGTAATCTATCTTTGGTTGCTAGACGACCCTTCATAGCCAACCACGCAATAAACGAGCAATGCGGGATTTCTTCCCTAAGCCAAACCACTTCATGCCACGTGACCTCCGGAAAGCTCTGTCGCAGGAAGTTATAAGTAGCTCTAGAGGAGAATTTACGCACAAAGTTTCCGCTTCCATTTCGCCAGAGATATATATCAGGACCCTTAGAAGCATTAGGTGGATCTATGGTGGTAAGTGCAATTTGAAGTGATGTAGCCTCGTCAGACCTAGCTGGTGGCAATCTCCAACTTCCATTCATTGTAGCTGAGGCAACAGAAACACCAAGAGGGAGGCGAAGCTGTCTTGGACCTCCCACACCCAACATGTTGAACAAAGGTCCCAATGCAGTCCAGGAATCAAACCAGAATGATGCTGATTCACCATTCCGAATCTCACATCTTAACAGGTCAGGGAGAACATGTTTTAGCTGGAGCAAGCTTCTGATCGGTCTTGAGAAGCGGCATGCGTCCTCCGTTAGCCAAAACCCTTTACGCCCAAAAACATTTTTATTCACCCAAGCCACCCATAATGAGCCTGCATTAGTGAAGAGATTCCAGATTTGTTTCAACCTGAAAACTTTTTCAAAGTCCTCCAAGAGTCTTATTCCCAATCCTCCTTCTGATTTAGGCTTGCATATATCAACCCATGATACCCTTGCACCTCTAGCTTCATCTGATTTATTTTTCCAGAGAAATGCAGAGCATAAGGAGTCAACTCTAGAATAGAATTGCTTTGGCAGCGAGAAAACCGAGCTCCAGAAGTTAACCATCCCATAGATAACAGAAGATATGAGCCTTATTTTCCCAGCAAACGATAGAGGTTTGACAGTCCATGAATGGAGTTTGCTTGTTATCTTCTCAATAAAAGGTTGCAGCGTAGAGAGGGTGGATCTTTTAGGATTGAGCGGTAGACCCAAGTATCTAGTGGGAAAAGTTCCAATCTTGAAACCAGAAATACTGCTCAAAACTGATGCCTCAATCTCCGAGTATCCACCGAAGAAGATCTCGGACTTGGCAGGATTGATACCTAGGCCACAAAGGTCCTTGAAAGAAGACATAACCTCGTTGATTCCAGATAATGAGTGCCTAGATCCATCGGAAAACACAAGCAAGTCATCCGCGAACAGTAGATGAGTGATTCTTGGATTTGCACAGTGAGGGTGTAACCTGATTTTTCCTCCGTCCACCGCGTTTTCCAGCAACTTAGACAGCACTTCCATCACCATTATGAACAAATAAGGAGAGATAGAATCTCCCTGCCTCAATCCTTTTTTTCCAGCAAAGAATCCTGCAAGTTCCCCATTAATGGATACAGAGAAACGAGGCGTTGTAATACACTCTCTGATCCAAGACGTGAATAGCGGAGGGAAATCATGAGCCTGCAAGACCTTAAGGACGAAGTCCCAACAGATAGTGTCAAAAGCTTTGCGGATGTCTACCTTTACCATACAGCTTTTGAGACAGTTTGATTTTCCATAGTTCTTTATCAGCTCCGATGACAACAAGACATTCTCTCCGAGGCTGCGACCTTTCAAGAAAGCTGCCTGATTTGAGCCAATGTACCCCATGAGGATTGGCTTCAGTCTTTTGGCAATAATTTTGGTGATCAGCTTGTAGACTAGATTACAACAGCTTATTGGCCGATAATCATTCAAGTAACACGCTTCTGGCTTCTTTGGAATAAGCGCTATTGTAGTGGTGTTCATGTCTTTTAGTAGCCGGCCGTTTCTGAAGAACTCTTTTACTGCAGCAGTTACATCAGATCCCACTGTTTCCCAAGAGGCTCGGAAGAACTCTACGGAAAAGCCATCAGGACCCGGACTCTTATTAAGAGGCATTGCAAAAAGAGTTGCTCTAATTTCCTCATCAAGTACCTCTCGTTGTAATAGCTGTCTCTGCTCTTGAGAACAACGATAGCTTAATAGACTCTGCAAGTCAGAAACTGAAGAAGGAGAGATAGGAAGGCAGGTGTTTCCGATGACTTCTTGAAAGTAATTCGCTGAGTGGCTCTTTATTTCAGCTGAAGAGGTAAGAATATTGTC
The DNA here is from genome assembly GCA_026724425.1 of Erythrophleum ivorense. Classification (NCBI taxonomy): domain Eukaryota; kingdom Viridiplantae; phylum Streptophyta; class Magnoliopsida; order Fabales; family Fabaceae; genus Erythrophleum; species Erythrophleum ivorense. The sequence continues at coordinate 469,527 of JAIUCV010000274.1, forward strand.
TTGCTGGTCTTTCAAGAAGTGGATGTGGTTCCTGGATGCTCTTTGCGTCACAGTTTTATGGAAGAAGGAGGTGTTGCGGTCACCAAGCTGAAGCCAGCGTACCCTCGATTTCTGGCGATAAAATTTCTCCTCAGCGGTGATTAGAGATTGCCATTTAGCTCTTGCCTGGTGCTCTTCTTTCGCCACTTCCTGGCTGGGATTATTCAACATAATTCTTTGCAAATCTGCGAGTTTGTCTGCTTGTTCCTTAACCCTGAGAGATATGCCACTAAAGTTGCGCTTATTCAGCTTCCTAAGAACCGGTTTGAGAAGCTTGAGGGAACGTACAAGCTTGAACTGACATGAACCTGCAATTCCACCACAATGCCAAGACTCTTTGACAGCATCATGGTACTGAGGTAAATCAATGATGTGATGAAAGAACTTGAAGGGCTTGCAAAGTTTTGGAGTTAGCGATGGAACTCTGAATAGACACGGAGCATGGTCTGATTGTAGAGGATCCAAAAATTCTGCATACGCTTCCGAAAACGTGGAAGACCAAGCCTGATTAATAAGAGCATGATCTAGCTTCTTGGATACCGGGTTCGCTGTTTGATTGTTCCACCAAGTGAATTGGGAGCCCTTCGATTGAGCCTCGAATAAGTCTGCATCTTGAAGAGCAGACGAGAAATCCTCAATACCAGACACATCAATATCACTCTCAAGATTATCAGAATGATGCGCCACTCTCAATATTTGATTGAAGTCTCCAATGACTGCCCAAGGATGAGTAGAAACAGGAGATGAAGTGTTTAGGTCAGAAAGCTCCTCCCAAAGTGCGTGTCTCTCCTCCAGGAGATTAAAACCATAAACAAAAGTCACCGTTAGAGAGGTCTTCTCCGCTGGTATAAATATTCCACAAGTAACAGCTTGGGCTGAAACCTTATAGATAAAAACAGACACTCTAGGATCCCACACCACCACAATCCGTGCCGTATTATGGTGGTCAAAATTGCCAAAAAACTTCCAACCTACTGGAATAGCCCTTTGGATCCTCCCGATATTTGCTTGTTGAATATGCGTTTCTATGAACGCTCCAAAAAGAGGCCTATGGATATTAATCCAATGTTTGGTCATCGTGTGGCGTCTATCGCTGTTCAGCCCTCTAATATTCCACCCAAAAAACATACTTATAATATTTAGTTGTTTTTGGCCTTACGGCCACTCTTCCTGTTAGTAACAAGGAAGAAAGGAGCTTCTTCAACTTCTCCGGATTTTACCTCCATGTGCGAAAACGGGGCCTCCGTGTTGGAACTTATAGTCTTCTCTACTGTTCCTGCAACTTGAGAGCCAGTAACCTCTTCTGGGGAGTCAATCTCATTACTCTTATCCAGCTCTTCACTATTGACGATAGTAGCAGGCTCACTATTCACGATAGTAGCAGGCGTATCAACGTCACTAGAGACGCTTGTCTTTACAGCTGATCGTGATCTCCTTGATCTCGATCGTTTAGCGTGGGTACGCCCTGGCCTGTCTCCTACCATGACATCCTGCTTCCGTGCTGGGGAAGCAGATGTTTCCTTCCTCTTTTCTCCCATATTACGCCTATCTGAAGAACAAGTTTGAGTTGCGTGACCATACCGCTTGCAGGATTCACACTTTAGCGGTAGCCAGGGATAAGTAACCTTGATTTCCACCTCTCTTCCATTTGTGAATCCGGAGATAACTCTATCTTGGAGCTTCTTAGTTAGGTCAACTCTGACGAAAACCCTCGCAACCTCAAAATTCTCTTTTCTCTCTGTCTCTGGTGCTAGAGCAACAGGTTTCCCTACTGCTGTTGCAATTCGACTGAGGCTTTCTTTCTGAAACAAAAGATATGGTACCTGTCGGAATTCAACAGGGACCACAGCATGGGTGAGAGGCAGCTGTTCTGGTGTAAAATCAGGCGACCATGGAGCTACGAACATGGGAAGGCCTGCAATGTTCCACGCATTCCTGCTTAAGAGCAGCTCCCTGGTTTTCGGATTTGCCACGCGCAGCAGGAAGGTTCCCGAGCCCATGCTATGAACAAAGATTCGAGGACCTGACCGAGCCCAGACGGCGTTAAGAACACCGATTATTCTGCCCATTGATGGACAATCACCATGGAATCTAGCAAAGATAAAGTCCTTGAACTCTTCCTTTGCCGCTTCAAGAGTCTCATCCGGAATCAGGACAAAAGGAGCGCCTGAAACATGCTCGGTTGGTGTACCAACCTCTTCAAGCTGAGATGATTCCGTTACCATGTTCGACCACTTTCTCGTCGGAGACTTTGTGGGAGCAGAGGCGGTAACCGGCGAGGGGGTCTCGCCAGCAGTCGGATTTTTCCTAGGACATTCTTCACTTTCCTCTGAAAGCGGAGGAGAAATCAAATCTGAGCTAGGCTCGCTCTTCTCTGTGGAGATAGAACCCAGATCTGGATGCGGCACAGTTCCCAAAGCAGTCGAAGCTTTCAGATCTGCCTCAACTACAACGCCTGATGGCGGAGGAGCGGTCTGAGATGGAGCTTCGATTCCTGCAGAGGAGTGTGGAGCGTCAGAACAACCAGCAGAGGGGCTGCCGGAAGAGGAATCCTTTCCGTTGGAGGGCTTCGTTGAAGGTACTAGGCCTTTAGAGAGTTTTGTGGAAGCAGCCATAAAAGGTGGGATGCGCCCTTTCTTCTTCTTCTTCGCCATCGTTCAAATTACAAATGATTCCCATCATTTTCCTTTGGCACATTAATTTTTATCTTCATCTATAATCACATATGAGATCCACTTCATATAGTATCGAAAAGAAAAAGAAAAATATACTTAAGCCTCTTTCTGATCAGTGATCATGCTCTGAGCTAAGTTAGAGGAGTGAATCCATGAATCAAGCGTCTTGATAGCTTTCCCAGAAGACTTCACTATTCAAGAATCACACTACCAGGATCATGTGTAAGACATGGTTTATTCAAAAAATGCAGATAAACTCGATTTGACGCTCATGTAACTCAGCCTAAAGAGCACAAATGCCAGAAATCTCTTAGTATTTATTGATCAATCTCTCCTAAAAACACTACAAATCTACTACCAAAATCACATTTGCAACCCAAAAAAAGGGAGAAATTCGAGAGGGAATTTCACCTTAAGGCTCTCAACGACACCAGGAACAACTTCGTGAGATTATCATTGAGCAAGCTCACACCACCACCGACGAGAGTCTTAAGTCCGCCTTTCAAACACACTTTGTTCTTCTTAATCGATTCCAGCAATCCCTCCGGCAAACTCGTCATATCTCTGTGAACGTCAAACGGCTCGAAGTAGACTGGAGCGTGCATCGCCTTCATCACTTTCTCCACCGCGAGGACCGATTCCGTCTCCGGGGATCAACGTCACTGGTCGTGGCTTCCCGTCGCCGAACCTGGCATGTAAGTGACGGATCGCGTCTGAATTCCAGACCGGCTAGTGATCCTACCGACATTCTTCAGTAGAGAAAGCGATTGCCGAGACATCTTCTTCGGAAATCTTGATCGGAATCGGATTATAAATCGCCATCGAATTGAGGAAGAAGAGAGGGAGAGAAGAAAAGAAAAAAAAAAAAAAACAAAACAGAGAAAATCGTTTTCTCTTAGTACACGTGTCACCAACACAGACTTAACATACGTCGCTTAGTTGTCCTAATATAAGAAACGTTTTTGTGTATTTTGGTATTTTTGATTTATTTAAATGGTGTATTTACTAAGAAAAGGTAGTTAGATACCCCCAATAATCATGGTCTTACTTCGTGACACTTCACAGGTACTAGAAGAGAAGGTGAGCGTTCGATATGTACACGTGGCAGATATGACAGCGCAAGTATACGCGTGTGAGGTTGTATCCTGATTGGAGCAATTGTGTCACGTCACCTATCAAGTATCAACTTGGCTGTTCATATTTAAGGTTCACCACTTGGCCTGTTGCATTAATACGTTAAATTCTCTTTCACGTATTTATAATGTTCGATCATTAATCAGATACTAATTAATTTATAAATACACAACTATATTAGCATGTGTCTTAATAGTATGATCATATAGTATGATCTAATAGTATATAGTATATAGAGTTAAAATTTAAAAACAGTAAAAGTAAATTACATCATACTAATTTTAATTGTGTAATTATATGTTTCTAATGTTTTAGTTGAATTTTAATATGTATTTTTAATTATATAATGTATGTTTAATTTAGAATTTTGTGTGAAATATTAGTTATAATTATAATTTATATTATTTAAATTGAAAAATACAAAAATATTTGATAATTTGTAAACTATAAATTTTAATCAACAGACAAACACTTAATTAATCAATTGACAAACATTAATTTTATTAACTAATAAACACTTATTTTATCAAAAATATAAATGAAATTTTTTTTTGTTATTTTGTGAACAGTGTCACATCAAATATGGTGCAAAAGATGCCGTGTGGTTGGAGCAGATCTCACGCTAAATTTGATGGGATGCCGTTGGGTTGGAGTTGGTCTAACTATGTTTGTATAAGGCAATATTCTAGTCTTCTTGGTTTATACATTTTCTTTATATCAAAGTATTACAACGTCCCCTAATACATATATGCCCAAGTATATGATTTTACTATTAGCAACCAGAGTCCAACTTCACCATCAAAAAGAGTTAAAAGTTTAAGTAGTTTCCTCTTATATATATGTCCCTAAAAGAAAAAGATACATGCATGCATGACCTTTGGTTTCTTGGGTGTAATTACGAGTGTGCTATCTTTCTTAGATTCTTAATTTGGATTTAGGAACACAACAAAAAATGCAAAAGAGAACTCACCGAAAGGGAATGCAGTGTCAAGTTTAAAATTCATCAATAATATTTTCTGATTTTTCCATCCATGAAATTAAGGAGTATTTCGTTGCAAAACAAATAAAATTGCAAATAATGAATTGAACGTGAAAAAGGGTACCATAAAGCTGATACACGTCACCAGAAGCCAACATTGAGAGAGAGAAATTTGTCTTGTGTGCTCTGCTCCGAGGTGTGCGTGGGCTGGTGAGAGTGTAATATCGGATCGGAGCTGAGCTAGACCACCGATAAGGACTTTACTAGGCTCCGATCACCGACTTGAGTTAAACGACTTACTATTATACTAGGGTTGGATCCGCGCCGGATTATAGTTTCTGAATTTATATTTTTATTAAATGATGTCTATTTAACTATTTTGAAATTTTATGCGACGAAACTTTTACTTTGTTTTGATTATGTCTTCATTTATAGTGTTAAAATTAAGCATTTTTGACCATTTTAAAAAATAGTAAACAAATTAAAACTTTGACCGCAAACATAAATTAAATATGATAGATCTAAGCAAGATACATAAAATTCAAATGACTACAATATAAGATAGTTCATATGGTTACACATAATGTATATTTTTTTAATAATAGATTTTTTAACCATCACTCAACAACATATCCGATGTGGAATTTTAACAGTTCTAGTAATTTATTTTGTTTTAAAAAATTCAAATCATAAAATATAAAGAAAAAATAGATTTTTTATTCTATTTTTTATAGATGATACAAATGATTTTTTAGATAAAATTAAACAATGATGATAGAAGAAATATAATGATTTTTAAAATAATTAATATGATAGAACTGAATTGAATATATTCTTTATTTAATAATTTTCGTGATTATCAATTAAGGAAAGAAAATCAATTTTTTAATTAATATTTAGTTTAGTAAGACATATTTGATTTTCTAACAATAATATATGAATGATATTATTTGTAATTATTCTAGTAAAGTAAACTTTATTTCATAAGTAGCATGAAAACTTCCTAATGATGACACATCATCATGGCATTTTTGTTAATTACATAACACAAAGGTTATTTTAAAAATGTATTCTCTTTTAATATATTAGAGATTTAGGAAGTTCTTGTTTAGTCATGTTAGGTAAATTAAATTATTTAACTACTAAAAAACTTTTTTTACTTTCTGTAGTTTTGAAATTGAATGATCTTATACACAGAACATTACTACTACATTACCTTTGTCTACAATTACTACTAATACTCGCTTTCGAAAACTAACAAGGTTTCATAAAATTACATTTCTTGTCTATTTTAATTAGAACATAAAAGCTAAAATCGGCTCGAGGCTTGGGAATTGTGGAACTTAAACCAATCATCACCTTTTTCTCTCTCGTAGTTGGCCGGAGAACCAATGAAAAAAAATCTCCAAATTATTACACTTTGTGAAAGGTAAAAATGGTAGAAAGCTAGAAATAAAAATGTCGGGAAAGCGGAAACACATGGCCTCATGGGCTTTATGACAGTTTCGTCTTTCCTCAACGCAATGTTTTCTCCATCGACAAGCATCCTCTGAAGCCTTTCATTTATAATCATAAATAATAATCTAATATTATACACATATACTAACGATACCACATGATATGATGCACATGAATCCACATCACAATAACAACCATCAGTATTTCAACATCTATATGGTCACAATGCAGGAAACAAATACTTGAAAAAACATAATTAATGAGATCATCTTATTTTGATTAAAACTTCTGTAACATTCTAACTCAGATAAGATCTCTCTCGAGAACATCTGCAGTGTTTTTAAGCATCAACCCGTGATCCGAATCCTAAAAGAAACACTGTCTGTTTTATCGTGCAGACATAACCATAGGAGGAATACAGAATCGTAACAACAATTGATTCTTCCTCTGACCAAAAAAGGGTTGGTGCTACTGCCCGCAAAATCAATGAACTCATCAAGGACTCTTGAGTATCCAACTGAAATGAAACAAAAAAGAATGTACCTTTCAATGGAAGATCTGAGAGGGATGAGATCAAGTGTGGCTGACACAAGTTGCATAAGATTGGATAATAGTCAAAGCTTGTTCCGCAATGGCTCTGTTTCTTGCACGTCTCACCCAATCACCGACTACTTCCTCTGCTTTACTTCCTTTAACACCTTCTTCAAGTGCACCTGCTGCTTCTGCTAGTTTACCCTCAGCCAAGTAATTCTCAACTTTTTTAATTACAGATTCAATGCCTCCACTAGCTTCATCCACTTCCTTGAACTGTAACAAACATATATCCGAGGAAGCAATTAAATTTCAGAATTTTTGAGTGCAGAGTTTTGTTTCGCAAGTAGCAATACCTTGAGCCAAGATGCAATCTGTGCTAGTGAATGTGTCAAGATTCCTCCGCCACCAGGTGGAATGAGACTGAAGTGTCGAAGTGTTCCTTTTAAGGTATTAAACTGAAGATAATAAAGAGAAGTTAGAAAGAAATAAGTTCTTCAATCCGTTGAGATCTGTGAATATATAAGAAGCCCACCTTCTGGTTCAGCTGCAGTGTTGTATCTGTTCCACTGGATCGTACTTCTTCTGGAAGAGATGATAACACCAAGCCTAAGATTGAGTCCTTATGAATTCCTTCAAGATAAGTCTGAAGCGTATCAATTTCTTTTTGGATTGGCAGTCCTTTCGAGAGTGTAGCATCCAGCGCAACTGCACCCTACATTAACCATAATTTAGAAAAGAAAAATCATTATCAACTTAAAGGTGGTATAGAGTAAAGCAGAGTTACATAACATTTACATGAACCCATAACAAAATCAGATATTCGATTCTTACCAATGCAAGCTTGTGAACTGAATGACTTTGGCGAGCCTCTTCAGAGCGCGCATAGAATGCCATACGCAGCGCCTTTATCTATGGAAATTAGAAGCCACAAAAAGAGCCATGACTAACAGTCAGAAATTCTACTCAGTTACAAAGAGATTCTGCTTTCAACATCTTTACTAAAATGCCCATCACAGCACTTGTATGCATTCTCATCCTTACAAGGATTCTTGGATAATGGTTTTCAATGTGCAAATTGATTCCTAAACCTTATTCCCAGTTATGACTTCGAAACAGTCTGTGCAATATTCTGTACCATGAGATTGGAACAATAACTAGTAGGAAATGAAGTAGAGTGTTTCGTTTTTACTTACATTAAGATCTACCTCTGCCATTCTTTCAAGATGTGCTGCCTTTTCTTTTGCAATTGCCGAAATCAACTCAGCCTTTGCCATTTCTTCAGCTTTACTCAAAGCCAACTGCGCTTCAGTTTCCTGCAGTAATACAAATTATCAGTTATGACTTTCCAAATCGCCATACAATTCTGTTCTCAGCCTCCCTGCAATGAGCATACCTTTTGTTCAATTTCTGTTTTGAGCTTATCTTCCATTCTCTCTTGGATTGACTTGATAGCAGCTGCTGCTTTTGTTTTTTCTCTTTTTAGCTCCTGGAGAAAGCAACAATGGCACTTATAGTTGTAAGAATTCTTTCCACTCAGGTTCATGGAAACCCATATTAGATGGATGTTTACAAGAATCCAGTTAAAATTCGCATCAGATGTCCATGTGTATAAGAGAAGCAAATATAACATTAAACATCATCCTGTTAAGACTGATGCAGCAGTGCGACTGGACATATGTTTTTGAAGTGATTTAATCAAGCAGAGATAAAGAGATAGAAGCACCTTGTCCAATATTGCCGCCTCCTCTATACGCATTAATTCACGTGCCCTAAGATCTCTCAACTCATTTTCGTACTTCTCCTGAGGACAGTCAGAGTAGCATGGAGTAAATAAGTAAAAATATCACAGAAAACGCAAGTAGAGTACAGAGATTAAATCATTATATGAAATATTTCGTCTTTTAAGCAACCTTCAAGGCTCTTAGTTTTTCAGCAAAAACTTGGGCTTCTAAATGCGACTGTCTCTCCTCAGCTGCATGAATGGCATCCAGAAAATCAAGTACCAACTTTCCATCCTCAGTCATGTAACCATCTTTCACCCCCTCAATTGAGTTACGAAGAGCCTAATTCACGAAACAATGCAGATGAAAGTATATTTCAAGCAGATTATCAATCAATACAAAGCACTGAAGGAGCAGAGAACAGGAAAATCAAGTTTGAAACCTCAGTTTCTTCAGTTAGTTGTTCCCTAAATGATGGGGATCCAGTGCTTTCAGTACCATTGCCTTCTAGATTGTATTCCTTAAGGAGAGAACCTGGCTTTTCTACTTCCCGCTCAATGCCATCCTGTAAGAGAACGATTGATTAGAGATTTACATCAATCCTTCTTAGTTTATACATTCATATTAATTTGGAAGCTACCAGTTTCATCACGTGTAGTGCTCTTTCAAGTTTAACTTAAGGAAAACATAGTACCTCAGGTGCCTTCTTTTCAGTGGCAGGATCCTTTGGTGAAGCAGATTCCATCTTACTTTCTCTATCAACCGAACTAGGCAGGGCATTAACAACAGTACCGTCCTCCGGTTTTGGTACAGCTTCCACCCTCACATTTTCTGCCTCAGAAGTAATATCTGGGGACGTGTCAGACTTAGTTCTCGAATCTTCAGATGTAGAGTTATCATCCGAAGAAACAGGCAAGCTTTTCTCACTTTCTTGAGGCGTCTCTTCTTGGTTAGAAGAAATATATGTAAAACGTTCAGGTGTTAAATCAGGCTCGGGCTGCACGTCTATGTCACTCTGCATTCCCCCAGAAGCTTCAGAATGACGAACTTCAGGTTGCGTTTCGGCTTTACCATCCACTGATGAGCTAATTCCAGAAGAATCTTCAACACCAGGAGCTACATTCAAATGATGAGCCTCCTCCAGTTTTTCAGTAACAGCATCAGAATCAACTGGCTCACTTAGATTCTGATCTTCTTTCCTCAGATATTGATCCAAATACCCAGTCTGATGTGCTACCAGAAAAGCACCAACAACAGCGACACCTCCGATGACCACTTTTGAAGAACTACCTTTAGAGCCATCTGGTTTCCCCGCAGGAGGAGGAGGAGTCACTTTTGGTGTCCCCACGGGATTAGCTCCAGGGAGACCATTTTTGCCAGATGTAGATGCCTTTCTCGAAGAACTCAAATGAAACCTCTGTAGCAAACACAACGTACACAATCAGAGACAAGAGTGTACTCACAAGATATTAACAAGAATCAATCACCACTAAAAATGCATACTCACCTGAGCTCCCAAATTCCCCGGGAATCTCTTTATTGACAAACGCGAAGACAGCTCGAGAACAGACCTAAGCAAAGAGCAACGAGATCATCATATTTCAGTAAGATTCACAACGAATCAAGCTAATCAAACTCACGATAGCTCTCAATTTAGAGAGATCAACAACAACAACAGACCCTAAAACCTACACAAATTTTTATCTTCCCACAGCAAGAGAATCGGTAACAAATGTATAGCCACCAAACTCATGAAAGGAATATAATCTCAGATTTCTAGGATTGAGTAAACGTACTTCCGCAGCATTATCGCGTTGCTCCTCGTGAAGAAGCGAAATTTTACGACGGACGGAGAAGAAGACTTGGGTAGCCTCTCCGGTGGGTAAAAAAAATATGGAAAACCAAAATGCGTTAAAACGACGCCGTCTATAGGCACTTTGATCACCAAGGGTAATGTCGACATTTCATTAGATAATGGTGATGTTTATCATTTAAGCCCTTCCTTCACTTCAAGTCCTCGACTTTTATTCATTATTATCAAACACCAGACGAACAAGAACCCTAGAATTCGCCTCCTCTTTCAATTTCCCAACTTTTTTTTCATCAGAAATAATGACGGGATAGGAAATTCCCAATGTACGCCTTATCTGCTCGTCTCGTTTAGAATTACTGCTGATACAGCTCTCTCCCTTTCTCCGTTTCACATCTTCTAGATTTCGTTTTTTTTTCCAAAGGTGCGTTCTTTTTCTGGGTTTGAGTTAATAAGTTCAATTGATTCGTCTGATTTGCGTTGAAATTTTCGAAATTTGTAACCTCTCCGTGGTGGGGTAGGATTATTGTCCTATGCTCCGAAGCCTCTCTAATTGTCGTTCTTCTTCTTCTTCTTCTTCAATTTAGGGTTTTTCCATCTTCATATTTCCATCGCTCGTTCTCCTATTTCAAGAAGTTTCAAGCCAATTTACTGTAAGTCATATTAAAAGTTGATCTCTTTTGCATTGTGCTTGTTAAAGAACTGATTTGATTTTGTTTTCGTTTTGCCTTTCCTTTAATTGTTGCGTTGCATTGCTATTTGTCTCATATTTTTTGTTGTTGGCTAATTTGGATCAAGAAAAAAGTGTTCCAGTGCGATGGATTTTTATAATTTCTCGAATTTTATATTGGATTTTTTTTTTTTCAGAATCACGTCATAAGCTAAGATGTCGTCATCACCTTATCCAATCCTGGACAACCGACCAATTGACAAGTGGAAGGTTACGGAATTGAAAGAAGAGCTCAAAAGACGGAGATTAACAACAAGAGGCTTGAAGGAGGAATTGGTGAGGCGTCTAGATGATGCCCTTCGTGTTGAGGAAGAAGAGTCTCAAAGACTCAACAATGCTGCTCTTGCTGCTGCTGTGGCAGCCAATCAAGAGGCTGAGTTTACTCCTATACCTGGAGGCAACGGTACATCAGATCGAATGCAAACTACTCCTGTTGCTCCAGTTGAAGCGGCGGTATTCAGCATGGAGACAACTCCAGTTGCAGCTGAGACAACTCCAGAGCCAGCTGAGGCTAAGACAACGACTGAAGCATCAGCTGCGGTTGAGATAACACCACCCCCGGTTGAAAAGGTTGATGATGTTAGAGATGTAGCTGGTGTTGATAGTTCAGTGGCTGATGTGAAGCTACAAGAACCTCAGGAACTTGAGGTGACTGCAACTGATGCAGTGGTTGCCGAAGAGCCGTCCAGTGAGCAGATTGTTGCGAAATCTGACGTAGAGATGGAGAATAAGGAAAAATTTAACGGGTTTGATGGTTCTAAGGCCCAACCGACAGAGTCAGGTCTTGAAAAATCTGCTATGTACAACCAGGTATCTGAGGTCATCCCCGTTACAGGGTTTGAGGTAAAATCTGATTGTATTTCTACTGATTCTGTGTCAAATAATGAGAAAATAGAACTAAAGGATAACGAAATTGCTGATGATGTCAAATTAGAACAAAATGTTAGTAAGTCCCAAGAGCCATCAACTGTCGTTGGTGAATCGCATCCAATGGATGTCGAGAAGCCACTTGCGCAGAAGATATATGTTGGAGGTGGGGATGACAGCGTTGCTGCAAATGCTGATATGAGCAAAGGCAATAATAATATCGATTCAGGGGACTCAGAAAAGTTGAATTTAGATAGAAGTTCTGGTGATGAGTCTATGGAAGACGAGCCAGAGGCTAAGCAAACTGAGTCAGTTACATCTCATGAAATGGTGGAGCAGAGTGAGAAGAAAGGGGAAGCCCCTGAAAATAAAAGTCATCCAACGGTGGCTTCTGACAAAAGAAAGCTTCCTGTTAATGGTAAGGCTTTTTCATTCTTATCTCTCTTATTATTTAACTAGGTTGTCGTTTTTTGCATCTCTCTAATGTCAGCTTTTGAAGCGTATATTGCTAATGTTTAATAATTGTTTCATCTCTGAGTTTATGGCTACTTCTGGTATCTGTTGGATTTGGAAGCATATATGTTGCATTTAAGCTAAATATGATGAAATGTGTTGATTTCTACCTTGTAGAGCAAGAAGCTGTTGGAAACAATGAGCCTGCAAAGAGGCAACGTCGATGGAACTCTGAGAGCATTAAGGTTCCTGAAGCACAGGCCACTAACAGCGCCACACCCACTACAACACCGAGGTCAACTGGTCTGAAGCGTGACTTCTCAAGATCCAACTCTTCGGTTAGTGAGGATGGACCCAAGGAGCGTGTGGGTATGTAACCTAGTACCCATATTGTGTATGTTTTCATCTCTTATTTTGTTGTTTTAAACCTTTGATATATATATATATGCTCAATATTTATTTGCAGTTCCTCCATCTCCAAAGGAGCCTACAAATTCCCTCAGGATTGATCGTTTCCTAAGGCCGTTCACACTGAAGGCTGTTCAAGAGCTTCTGGGAAAAACGGGAAACGTCACTAGTTTCTGGATGGACCACATTAAGACTCACTGCTATGTATCGGTAAGAGCATTGCTTCTTCAATCTTTTTGTTTTACAAAAATCTCATTCCATTTTGTTCTTCCGACTTCAATCATCTAAATATCCAAAGAATATATCGTAACTTAGATCTTGTTGTGATGTAATGTGAATGCAGTATTCTTCAGCTGAAGAAGCTGCAGCAACAAGAGAAGCAGTGTATAACCTCCAATGGCCGCCTAATGGAGGACGCCTTCTGACAGCTGAATTTGTTGGACCAGAAGAGGTGAAGGCAAAACTGGAAGCTCCTCTGCCTCCTCCTCCTCAGGCTCAGGCTCAGGCTCAGGCTCAGCCACAGGCTCAGGCTCCATCGCGGCCACATCCAACTGCTCTTCCACCACCACCGCCTCTGGCCAAAGCACCTCCAGTCGTAGAACGTGTTGCTCTGCCTCCACCTCCTCCTCTAGTCCCTGAGGAACAAGAACCTCCGATAGTCACTCTCGATGATCTTTTTAAGAAGACAAAAGCAATCCCCAGGATATATTACTTGCCCTTGTCAGAGGAACAAGTTGCAGCTAAACTTGCAGCGAAGAACAAGTGATGTTGCTGCTTGTTGGGGATGTGATGTCAGGTCATTATTTTCGTAGCAGGCTCTTAGGAATTTAGCTCAGTGTGGGCAAAAGATGAGGACTTTTGTTGAGTTTGGTTTGGTATTTTCTAATGTAGAAGGCAGGAGAAAGACTCTTCTTATGTTTAGTTGACTTTGGTTTGAACCTTTCCTTGATGAACGAACAGAGTTTGCTCGGGACCTCTCTGCTATCCATTTCTCTTTTCTTCCTTTTATTATGGAGCTATGAACAATTGTTGGTTCAAAAATAAGTAATAGCAAACCAATGTTATCAAATATCTATCAGTCCTCAAAGTAGAAATTGAGGCATGCTTCTTCCTTTCTGATTTATAAGAGAAAATAACAATGTTTTCCGAGAATTTAAACATCAATAATTAAACTTGCGTAGAGATAACCTTTTTAAACGCTTGACAAATGACAACGGAACACCAAGTCACACACATTATACATTTCCCCGATTACTAAAAACTCGACCGATAAGATTTGTTTTAGACGTATCCCACTGAAACAAAAGAATTTCTGAACCAGTTCAAGAATTTTCCTTCATTTCACTCTTTTGATTTGGTTGCTACTTGTTCACAATAAGACAAACGAAATGGGCAGAATTTGTTAGAAATCATCCTTCCGGTGGCAAAAGAGGTTTCCACGCGAGACTTTGAGCTTCTTTTCTCCTTTTTGTCTTCTCCTTCAAGTTCTTTGCATAGCATGTATGGGTGCATAACTTACTCCGATGAATGATATTTCTGTTCAGTGTTAATTAACGAGATAAATGTTCAGATAAATGTTGTAACTTGTAAGAATATTATGTAGTTTAGAGTTACCAAGTGAGTGTTGAGTTTGTGGAAGAGTGCCTTTTTGTAGAGGTTTCTATGATTTATGATTGCTCTTTATTATAAATAAATAAATAAAACTGAGGAAAAAATCAAATAGTAAATTTTTGTCTGAGCCAGGGTTCAAACTGGTGACCTCTAGTGTGTGAGACTAGTGTTGTTCAGTACTTCGATATATATTTGTAATAATCCGTATGAAGCGAAACATTTATTTAGTAATAGTAATATCAAATGAGATTTCTATCTTGAATAATTTACTCTGACTCGGTTTCCGGTTGAAAACTTCATCACTCCATAATACTATATCTCACTGCATATCTCAATTCGCATGAAAAGCTTACATTATAAAGTTTTCCAACAAGTCACTCAATGATCTACATGCATGGCAGTGGTATGATAATTGCATCTTACACTTTCCACGAAGAGCATAGATTATGGAGTCTTGCAGCTCAGCCAAAGATAAATCAAATTATTATCCTAAATTGTACCCGTTTACAGAATGTGAGACGGCACTTGAAAGTTGTTCCTGTGCATCATAGGTGCACAAGTGAGTTGACATTGCTGTACAGTTGTCAATTTCTCTAGGAGAAAACTTGCCAATGTTTCCTAAAGGTAAAAACAAAATAATATGCAGCAAAGGTAAAAACAAAAGCATGCCAATAGATCATGTGCTCAATGTTCAGACAACTCATAGTGTATATGACAGAGAGACTACACACAATATCAACCCATTCAGTCTGAAAAACTTCACCGTTGATGCTCTTATCAAGCAAAATCACAGCACATGCTTGTTTTTCATGAGCACTAATGAGCTTAATTAATTTTACCAATTGACCCAGTGACCTTTTGATTTTAGCAATGAAAAGAAGAAAAAAGGACCCGTGATATTTTGTTGTAGTAATATCAAATCGGATCTTTGGATTATTTACCCTGACACAGTTTCGGATTTTTTAAAAAACTTATCAAGTACGAACGTAATTTCAAAATGGGGTTTAATTAATGACGACGACTAATCAGATCATGTTCCATTTGTAATTTTTTAGAACGTTTTAATTTGCTTAACACATTACATAAGAGTGAGAAACTTTTTTTTGGCCTCAGATCAAAGCTCAAATTTTAATTAACATGGAGAAAAACAAAATATTTACAAGACAACCTTTTTCTTTAGTTATGTTTTGTTACTTGACGTAGAACAAAAATTGACAAAATTGTCACCAGTCGAGTTTTATGTTCCTTTCAATATAAAGCTTGTCAATATACTCTATGATTGGTCGTGACGCTTCCATGTACCTCCTCATGTTCTTCTCAACAGATTGATCTGTCTCATTGAGCCGTAACAGAAGTTGATCCCTCGTAGGAAGTGTATACATTCCGGCGTAAACTGCGGTTCTAACAGCCCATGTGTGGAACGGTGCGCATACTTGTGTGTAAGCTGTTGTTGCTGCGTCTTTCAAAGAATACTCATCTGTCATCAAGAACTGTTCGAAGATTGCTCTGATTAGATCTAAGCCTTGTCTTACACGTCTTAGGTTACGCGAATGGCTTCCTGGTGTTTTCACCGTCTCCTTTTCCACGTCAAGGTCCAATATGTTCTGTAACGTGTCGAATGATTTTGATGCCTCGACCAGATCCTTAACCTTGGAGATGTACTCCATTTCAGCGAATTTGAAGGCAAATCCAAGGCAGCTGAAGAGAATAGAGACGTGAGTACACGCATTGCAGAAAGCATCAAGCCTTAATCCGTCTTCTTCTTCCTCCTTCTCCGCAGGTTTCAGCAAATCTGCAAGATTTTCGAACGCCTCCGTGATTACAGATAAAGGCGTGTTGACTCTGGCGGGTGTCTTGGAACACACGGCATCCTCGAACGAGTCGTCTTCTTCCTCTTCCTCCATCACTTTCTTCCTCTCCTCTTCCTTTTTATATAGCTTCGCCACGATTGCTGAATTTTTCAAAAACTCTCTTGATCGTGATGGGTCAGAGGAGGAACTTACGAGATACGAAAGACGTGCTTTTGGTTTTGGAAGAGGAGGAAAATAAAGAATTGAGATTATGTTTTGGGACGTGACACATCCCAACACTTGCGGGTTCACCAATCATTCAAAGTGAGAAATGTTTTTTTGATGATAACTATATAAAGAATGGCTATAAATGGTTGCAGCAGCTAAAATTTAGTAATTGTTCTTGTATGAACTTTTAAGATTATGGTGAACAATTTCAAAAGAAAAGAAAAACTCAGGGGAAGAAATTTTTATTTATTTATCCTCAAATCAAAGGAAGAGAGAGTTGAATTGGTTCATCAAAATTCAAAAGGACAAAGAAACATTGAAAACAGATCATACGGTTCCAAGCTCTCATTCGCTTTTCTTTAGTCTTTCCTTCACAACCTGGAGATGGAATAGTCCAATGCATCTACCAAGAAATCTGTGGATAAAAAAACACCATTCATTACATTATACATTTTGTTTGAAACCAAAAACTATGATAAGCAAATATATAGATATGTATTTACCTGCATCATCTTTGGTGAAACACATTGGTGGCTTTATCCTGAAAACATTCCCATGAAGTCCTCCTTTTCCAACGAGAATGCCAAGCTCTTCATAAACAGAAAAAGAACAAGATTTTCGTTAGCCAATTGATGCGTAAATTAAAGTGTGAATGCATTGGCTTTGAATGTTGTTTACCTCTAAGATGCTCAAACAAGACAGCTGTTTCAGCCTTGGCTGGTGTCTTGTCTTTCCGATCAGTCACAAGCTCGATCCCAACCATTAATCCTCTTCCTCTAACATCTCCAATGACTGAAACCAAAAACAGAGGCGGTTTAGTTATTAAGAAAAAGAAAAAACAGAGTAGTGATCTGATAATAAACATAAAAAAAGGCTCAAAGATTGTTTGTTACATACTATCATGTCTTTTCTGCAGATCTTTCAAACGCTGAATAAGGTGTGAACCAACTTCAGCACAATGTGCTTGGCGTTTCTCCTTGTCAATAACCTTTAGAACAGCAAGTCCACCAGCTGAACATACAGGGTTTCCACCAAAAGTGTTGAACAGAATCTTCGTAGCTAACACGCTCGCGATTTCTGGTGTAGTCACTACAGCTCCTAATGGCAATCCATTTCCAATTCCCTGTAAACACAATAACCAATTTTTTAGTAAGGTAAACGACAGTCAACGATTAAAGAAGAGAGCGAATGGTAAAAACTTATTTTGACATAACCTTTGCCATTGTGACTATGTCAGGAACTACATCTTGAGTCTGGAAACCCCAATAATGACTTCCTGTTCGGCCAAATCCAGTTTGGACTTCATCAGCAATGCATACACCACCGGCCTTGCGTACAATGTCATACACCGACTTTAAGTAACCAGGAGCCAATTCTACAGCTCCTCCGACTCCCTAAAGGTGAAATGATAATGGCATGGTGAATAGGACGCTCAATCAAGAGAGCCGTGAATCAAAAGACAATAGCTTAAAAAAATAAAAAGACCTGGATGGTCTCAGCGATAAATCCAGCCACTTTTCCAGAAGTACCATAGTCGATGTGGTCTTGGACATCTTTAGCATAAAGAGAAGCATCAGAGCCAAATACGCCACGGTATGGATCTGGATTTACAACGTGATGGATTTCCCCCTGCAGGCAAACGAAAGTTACAAACAAGCAGTCTATTATGTGCATATGGACTTGTATAAAGAATGGGGACAAACCTGTGGTAATGGGTACTTCCATGTGTTAAGAGCTGTTAGTCCAATAGTATTAGAACTTCCACCATGATAAGCATTTCTCAACGAAATCATCTCAAGGCTACCAGTGTAAAGCCTAGCCATCATCATCGCTAGCTCATTAGCTTCTGAGCCAGAATTGACAAAGTAGACAACCTGCATCCAAATCATGATGATCCTCAACAGAAAAAAAGAAACAACAGAAACCTAACTATCAAGTACCTTAAGATTTCCAGGCATCTTAGCAGCTAGTGCTTCAGCGAAATCGCCAATGGCATGATGGAGGTATATGGTTGTCGCATGCTGAAGAAGCTTGCTCTGTTCATTAATAGCATTCAGAATCTCGGGATGGCAGTGACCGCAAGAGACGGTGACTATTCCAGCAAACGCATCCAGATATCGCTTACCACTCTCATCAAACAAGTACTGCATCTTCCCTTCAACGATGTTAAGCTGCAAGAAGAATACATTGATCAAGCCGCTTTAATGAAGAAAGCAATCAGGGTCGAAACCAACGTTTTTGTTCTAATGACTCTGGCTGCATCAATCCATGAATCTAAAACCGCAAATGACACTTCTTAATCGGAACTGATCAAAACGCGATCGACAATCCTACTATTTTTGATTTCAGCAGAATACGTCAAATCGGCAAAAGAAGAAAACGGACGTACAGGCTTTTGGTAGAAGTGGAAAAGAGACGGTCCGAGAAACTTCTTCCGTTTCTGGAAAACCTCATCGGCGGAAGGACCATTATACGGCCGCGGCTGGTAATCGAACGGCGGAAGCTGCGGCGGAGAATCGGCAACAGAAGGAGAAGTGGAGAAATCAGAGCGGAGGAAGGAGATCACAGGGCGATGATGACGGATCCCGGAATCAACGACTCTCTTCAGGACTTGACTTTGTAACGCCATTTCTGTACGGAAAATTAGAGAGAGATTTCGAAAAAATTAGGATAGAGAGAGAGAGAGAGAGAGTGATAATGATCGATCATTATACGGTACCATAGGTAAGATTAATAGTGGAGTTAGTAAGTGATTAGTTAAGATTCCATTGTAAAGTAGAATGGTTGCTGCTTAAAAGCACTGACACATCACCCCCCATATCCTCTGCAAAACGACGTGCCAATGACTAGAGGCGGCAGAGCATCCAAGATAATATATCCTTCCAAGAATATAATTTAAATTCGTTATCGATTATTATGTAAAAACTATGTGATCGCTAAACCGTTAGGCTATCATTATTTTTGAAAAAAAAAAACAGATTATTGTTTCCGAACCTGCTTAGCTATATGATTTCTTGGTTTGGAGTGGTAATATTAACAATATTGAAGAAATCATACACTAGTGTATTACACGGAACAGCCTTCAGCCATCATATGCTTACAAACCAAATGCATTATTATTAGTTAATAGGATAGAAGTAGTGTTTTTAAATTCGGACCGAACTGGATTCAACCATGAAGCACATGTTACGAGATCTGGCCGGTAAAAAGCACATGTTACAAGATCTGAACCATAGTTGAATTTTTTTTATTATAATATTTGTTAAAAAATTTAAAAATAAAAATAGATATACATAATATAGCAAAATGATTTATTTGATATTTAGAAATTGTACATATATTTATAATACTATTTACATAGTCATAGTCATTAAAAAAAATATATCATATACTGATATACATTATTTTTATAATATTATCAAATTCGATTAAATCGTATTTACCTACGATTCAAAAACATTTCTGGTTGAGTCGAATCAATTATACAAAATGTTATGTTATGAATAAATTGATATGCTATGCTAGTATGCTTGTTTTGAGACCTAGTTTAAATGCTAAAAGGTCAAAAAAAAAATATTAGATTTCACTTCAAAACAAATGTCAATTTTTATTTTGGAATTTTTCTTTTAGAAAAACCTCGAAAGATAATAGTTTTTAGAATAAGTGAAATTAGTGGAATTAAAACAAGGAAGGATACAAGGTGGGATGCGTTGTTGGGAAACGTTGGTAGCATATATTGCCGGAGAAAACAAGAACCCCAGAGACAAAAGCCCAAACAAACGGGAGACAAACCAAACACCACATACACACTACACAAACTAACTTAGAAACTAGAGCTGAAGAAGAAGAGGACACACCTAGTTTAACACAACGATGAAAGCAAAGGCCACACCAAACTCTAACACAAACCAGAGGCAACTTCAAGACTTCGCGAGAACCCTTCGAAAGAAAACTTACCCGAGAAAACCTCGGCCTATGGAAGTGGAACCTCCTCGAAAATCAATCTTCTTTCCAACTCAAAAGACCACCCTTCATACCCGGCCATAGACTAACTTCCCGGAAATTAGTGGAATATAATCATACAAATTTCTTAATATATTTTTTAAATTGAAAAATTATTTTAATAGTAATAGGGCAGATTAGGGTTTTGGGCATATTGGGGTTAGGACAATAAGTGTTTAGGGCAAATTAGTGTTTATGGCAGATTAGGGTTTGGGTTATGGGTAGGGTTAGGATAGGGGGTTAAGGCATAGGGTTAGGGTGAGAGGGTTTTAGATGTTCATTAGGTTATGCAACTTTCTTCTTCGTTTCATTTACACTGTTCATTATTGTCTATCATCATATGTAGATTTTATAGAACATGTTGTACCTTTTTAGAGCAGATTAGGGTTTTGGGAAAATTAGGTTTAGGGCAGATTAGGGTTTAGGGCAGATTAGGTTTAGGGCAAATTAGGGTTTAGGGCAGATTAGGTTTAGGGCAGATTAGGGTTTGGGTATGTGTAGGGTTAGGGCAAAGAGTTTTAAGGCCTAGGATGAGGGTTTAAGATAGAAAAAATTAGCCTATGCAACTCTTTTCTTCATTTCATTTACACTGTTCATTATTGTCTATCATAAAGCTCCCATATTTAAAAAGGTAAAAATTAAAGAAGCAGAATTAGGTTTTGCTTCTTTGTTAAGAGCAGGTTCATTTTGGTTTGTTAAGCGAAGGTTCATTTTGGTTTTTTAACAAAGAATCATGAAAAGAAAAATCTCTTAACAAAGATGCAAAATCAAACTAAAGGTTCATTTTGGTTTTTTATTCATCGACTGAAGGTAAATATAACCATCACAAGCTTGTTGCAATACTTAATGGAAAAACAATAAAATCCAATGTCAATATCCTGAAGGGAACCCTCCTTTTCTAGGATCACTGACTGCCACAAGTTTACTCATTCCGCTGGAATTTCCACCGGATTCTTCAGCTATGAATTGAGATATCGTCCCACCGGCAAACGGCAGCAGGACATGACCTTTCTTTTCCAACACGTCTCTTGTCTCTTTAGGAATCTCGAAATGATCATTGTAAGGCGTCGTCCAATTTTCATAGAAAATTTGGTTTGGTATCAGCTGCAAAATGAAATCAGATAAACAAATTTTAGTTATGAACAAGAACAAAGAGCAAGAAAGATTCCATTTTTCTTAAAAGCACGTTAAAAAAACAAAAAAAAAGCAAAACCTGGTGGTAGATTCTCGGAGCCAAGACGGAAGAGAGAGGATCCATGTTGAGGAAAAAATGATTCAAGAAAACTTCAGTTGCTCCAGCGGTGATATACATTCCTCCACTCGCACCCACCACAGCTTTCACTTTACCGTCCTGCGTAAACGAAAGAAGACAGAAAAGACCGTACGTTGTTTAGAACCCTAATTCATAGTTTCGTGTAACGCAAGTGACATGTTTTTTGTTTTTTGTTTACCTTTAGTACAATAGTGGGTGCCATTGAGGACAAAGGTCTTTTCCCGGGACGGATGAAGTTAGATGGTGCCGGCGGTGGCACATCCGGGTCACCGTTAGATTTCACCGGCATTGAAAAATCATCCATTTCGTTGTTCAGAGCGATTCCGGTGCTCGGAGACAGCATCACTGCCCCAAAGTAACTGTTTATCGTAGTGGTCATCGAAACAGCATTCCTCTCGCTATCTATGATCGACAAATGGCTTGTCCCGTGTTCATTGATCTGATTCCATCTACACGAATTGGGGAAAAGAAAGATTTATAAATCAAGAACCGAAGATGAATTCTGTGGATTTTATAGATCGAACATCAGACTTACTTGCCACCGTAATATTTTGTATCAAAGGTTTTCTTATCGTTTATCTTTTTCTTCAGGACTTTTGCACACTCTGGAGACAACATATCCGAAACCACTTCAGTAACATTGACGAAAGCCGGATCCCCGAGGTTCATTCGAACTGCGAATACGTGTTTCAGAGCCTCCACTAGTCGATGAACGCCGAGAGGTCCCGAAACACCCGATGGAATCTCATACTGAGAAAGAATATTCAACATCTGCAACACAAAGAAACTCCCAAAATTAAACCTAGGTTTGATGAAACGTGAAAATTTTAGCAAAGAAGAAAAAACAGACTTACAAGCATCATTCCAGGACCACCGGATGAAGGAGGAGGCACACCGAGTAATCGGTATCCAAGAATATTCGCAGATAATGGTTCTTTAACATTAACTTTGTAACGCAACAAATCCTTCAAAGTTAATATCCCTCCGGATTTTTGTAAATCACTCACTAGTTTAGCCCCAACCGTGCCATTGTAAAATGCTTTTGGACCGTATTCCGCAATTTGACTAAGCGAAAGAGCCAATTTTGGGTTGCGGATGATCGTCCCTGGTTTCTTGAGCTGTCCATTTGAAACAAACAGCTCAGAGAGACCTTTGTCGGCTAAGATATCGTCTTTAGTTGCGTTCATCTGCATATAGAGATACTTTGAAATCGTGAATCCGTGAGCTGCAAGTTTCTGCGCGGGATACACTAATTGCTTCCACGGTAGCTTCCCGTGTTGTGTCCAAGCCGTGAATAGACCTGCGACCTCCCCAGGAACGGCTACTGATAAGGGTCCTTTATGCTTAACCTCACGATTACCACCATACATATCCTACATCAAGAGCGTTGATCAGGAAAACGATATTTATATAAGCTCAATAGTCTGTGTTCAAACACATATTTAAGAAACGTTAGGAAATGCTATTAATCTGTATATAGATTTCTAAATCTAGAGAGGAACAATTAATAACTTACCTACAGCAAAAAAATAGATAAGAACTATCTATAATTCAAAAAGATGTTAGGGAAAACGCTATTAAAAATGAATAAATATTACTAATGCTATTTAAGTTCATGATCACGTTTAAAATATTTAATGAAGATGCAAAAGCTTCATTTGATATACACAAAGAGAGAGAACAAAGATTCTTGTATATGACTGCAAAACGTTTAAGGAAAACATATATTTCAAAACGCATAATTCAAAACGTGTTACGTACCTCTGTGGCGCGGAGAGGAGCGGTTTCTCTAGAGTCATAAACTATTTCCTTCCCATTAGCTCTCTTAACCACCATAAACGCTCCACCGCCTATACCGCTAGATGCTGGACTCACAACGCCTAAACACAGAGCAGCAGCGACCGACGCATCAATCGCGTTTCCTCCTTGACGAAGAACTTTCATCCCGATTTTAGAACACCTTCCATCGTCCGTTGCAACCGCACCATGATACGCAACTTTACTTTGCTGAGCCGCGGCGTTTTGAAGAAACGCGATTAGAAAAAGACCGATCATCTCCGTCCGTACCAGTGACATTCCTAAGATCGATGGAGAGTCAAACCAGAGATTAATCACAGAGTATAAAGAACAAATATGGTAATTTAACAATTGAAACAACAACAGATTCGTTTAATTTTGAAAAAATTTAGACACTTATTGAAATTTAAATTTAGTAAGTCCGAGTTCCGACTTATATACAGTATAAATTCTATAAATTAATACTCGATAAACTAATAAACTTGATAATATAATAAATTTCTCCGGTCCTAAGTCGGGCTGGTGTATAATATAGCACAAATCGATAAGATAATAATATAATAATATTTTTGAGAAACATATGTAAATATACAGTCCCATTTATCATAAATTAATAACTTCCATAAAAAATCTTACACAAATATATAACCTATGAGAATATAGTATTGTTTGTTTTTATTTAAATTTAAATATTTTTAGAGTTTATCTCTAATTTTAGAATAAAACTTTAAAAAATATTTTAATATTTTTAAAATATAATATTTTAATTATTTTTTAATAAAATAATTATTTTAATCGATAAATTAATAACTCTATAAATTAATAAAATATTAAAGTCTAACTTTATTAATTTATAGAGTTTCTATTGTATATGTATATGCATATAAATTAATAAATTAAAATTGAAGAAACCTTTCACAACTAATTAATTAAGAACATCTTCATTACCCACTTATGGTTAATCTAGTTTTCTGGCAACAAACAGTCAGTTTTCATGTAAGAAAATCAAATGACTCGACAAATAAACCAACCAACTATCACAAAAGAAAATCACAAAACACAAAATAACATACCGTTCATGTGCATGTCTCTTTCTCAAGAAGGTCTCCTCTTCTTACGTCCTTGGCGATAAGAGATTGTTCTGACGAAGAAGTTAGCAAGATGGTTATATAAGTCTCATTTGATCTAAATATTTTGGTCGGTAAATAAATTATGAGGAATAGAAACTTCTTTTCCAAAGTTGAAAGTCTTTCAAATTTTCCAATTTTTTGCCAATGTTTTTAATGTTCTTCAATCGGGGGTGAAAGAGTCTCTCCATTAATTTAAAAGAAGGAAATGTAATCAAAGAACATTAAATTATTAGTCATATAATTTTTATTTTATTTTTTATGGTATGAAATATGTAGGATTCCATTTTTTTGCCAATGTTTTCATTTCAGACCATACATATAAAAAAAGATTACATTGACTAATAATGCTAAAAGATGAAAGAGTCCCTTCATTAATCTAACATCGACTATCAAATATCAGTAAATCAATCAATAATTATTATTTTGTTCAAAGTTCATAAAATTTAACATGAAATCAACGTTTGAATTGATTCTACTATGGAATTCGGTTCACTTCGGTCCTACAATAAAAATTCTCTAGATCAATTTTATTGTAGAAAAAAGAGGTTAATAGCAATCGGAAGTTCGATGCAATAAACAATAGAAAAAAGAAAAAAAAATCAAAGCCGATCTCAGTATCCTGAAGGGAACCCTTCTTTTCTAGGATCACTAACAGCCACAAGCTTACTCCTTCCACCTGAATTCCCGCCGAATTCTTGAACTATGAACTGAGAAACCGTTCCTCCGGGAAACGGCGTTAGGACATGACCTTTCTTCTCCAACACAGTTCTTGTCTCTTTAGGAATCTCGAAGTGGTCATTGTAAGGCGCCGTCGTCCAATTCTCATACAGAACTCTGTTTGGTATCAACTGCAATATGACATTATAAAAAGCAAATATTAATTAGTTATGAACAACGAATAAGAAAGTGTCTATTTTGGGTAGAAGCAAAAACCTGATGGTAGATTCTTGGCACGACGGAAGAGAGAGGATCCATCTTGAGGAAAAAATGATTCAAGAAAACTTTCGTTGTTCCAGCGATGATATACATTCCTCCGCTCGCACCCACCACAGCTTTCACTTTATCGTCCTGCGTAAACCAGAGCAGAAGAAAGACAAAAACGTCCTATAAAACCCTAGTTTACAGTTTCGTGCAGTACAAGTAACATGGTTTATTTTTCTTACCTCGAGTACAATGGTCGGAGACATTGAGGACAAAGGTCGTTTCCCGGGACGGATGAAGTTAGCCGGTGCCGGTGGCGGCACATCTGGGCCACCGTTAGATTTCAACGGGATTGGAAAATCATCCATTTCGTTGTTCAGAACGATTCCGGTTGTCGGAGATAGCATCAATGCCCCAAAGAAAGCATTTATTGTAGTGGTCATCGAAACAGCATTCCTCTCGCGATCTATGATCGATAAATGGCTTGTCCCGTGATCTTTATTCTGATTCCACCTACGAATTAATTAGAGAAATAAAAATTCGATAGAATCAAGAATAGAGGAAGAAATCTGCGGGATTTAACTTACCTGCTGCCGTAATATATAGGATCGAAGGTTTTCTCGTCGTTTATCTTTTTCTTCAAGACTTGTGCAAACTTTGGAGACAACACATCCGAAACATCTTTAGTAACATCGACAAAATCTGGATCCCCAAGGTTCATTCTAACAGCGAAAACATGTTTCAGAGCCTCGATTAGTCGATGAACGCCGAGAGAGCCCGAAACACCTGATGGAATCCCATATTGAGAAAGAATGTTCAAAACCTGCAACACAAGCAACGCCGTAAAAACCTTAAGTACACATAAGTTAGACATATGTGAAAATTTCACTAAAAAAAAAAAAAAAAAAAAAAAATATAAACTTACAAGCATCATTTCAGCACCACCAGATGAAGGAGGAGGCATACCGAGTAATCGATATCCAAGAATATTCGTAGATAACGGCTCTCTAACCTTAACTCTATAACTTTGTAGATCTTTCAAACTGATTATCCCTCCAGATTTACGGATATCTCTCGCAAGGTTAGCCCCAACCGTGCCATTATAAAACGCTTTTGGACCATACTTGGCGATTTGCCTCAAGGTTAAAGCCAATTTAGGGTTACGGATAATCGTCCCTGGTTTCTTGAGCTCTCCATTTGAAACAAATAGCTTAAAGAGACCTTTATCTGCCAATAATCGCCTCTAGTCGTGTTCATCTGCATGTAGAGATACTTTGAAATTTTGAAACCTCCAGCTGCGAGTTGCTCTGCAGGATGCATATTACTTCCATGGTAGCTTTCCGTGATTCTTCCAAGCTGTGAAAAGACCAGCGACTTCCCCGGGAACGCCTACTGATAAGGCTCCCTTCTTCTTTAAAACAGCATTGCCTCCATACATATTCTACACCAAGAAATGTCTATGATTTTAAGAATGTAGAGAAAATACTATATAACTCGCGTTCAAAACGCATACATGATCAGAGAAAAGGAACCGTTAGTTAGAAACCCTATCGAAGCTTCCAAGCACCGTGTTTAGTAGGAAGAAATAAATGATTATTAACGCTATTACCTTCATACATTTCTTCATCAAGAGGAACAATTAAGAACGATATCTATAAAAAAAAATAATTAACGCTTATTTAGTACGAAATGTTAAGAAACGCTATATAAGCTCAAAATCGCATTCAAACATCTATTTAAGAGGAAAAAACGTGAAGAAAAGTTATTTACACTACTTTCAAAATATTTTGAAAACGCTATTTGAGTCAAGTTCACGTTCAAAATAATTATAAGAGAGCTAAGAAACGCTTTTGTCTACATAAACGGAGATACATATATTGTACATAAACGCGGTTACCTCAGTGGCGAGGAGAGGAGCGGTCTCTCTAGAATCATAAGCTATTTCCTTCCCACCTGCTATCTTAACCATCGTAAACGCTCCACCGCCTATACCGCTAGAAGCTGGACTCACAACTCCCAAACAAAGAGCAGCAGCTACCGACGCATCAATCGCGTTTCCTCCTTGACGAAGAACTTTCATCCCGATTTTGGAACACAGTCCATCGTCCGTCGCAACCGCACCGTCATACGCAACAATACTTTGATCTGGTCTTTTAGCCGCAGCGTTTTCCAGATACGCGATTATGAGAAGAGCGATCGTCACTGTTCGACCTAGTGACATTGCTACAATAGATGGAGAATCCGAAAAGTGAGTAATCACTGAGGACAACAAAAATACAGATGTTCTTTACTTAACCTTTAAACTTTAAACGGCAACAGATTCGCGCAAACAATAAATGTGAAAGTTATTCGAGGTTCCTAGAAATTGAAAATAGATTAGTCAAATTACCAAAAAAATATCGAAAACGTATATTGGTCTTTAAAAGCTCAATTAATACCACCTGAAACTTTAATTTACAGTCTAAGACCACACTTATAAGAAACACTCCAGACTTGGATTTGATTCCCAAGGATTTCTTGTGTTTGAGACTTTGAGCCAAATCCACCCCAAAATTCTAATGTTTAAAATGTTTAAATGATGATTAATTAATGTTTCTCTTGACTCTTTTCTTTAATTAGAGTTTGAACCAATTTTAGAGTGAGATTTCGTAGCTAAAATAACTATATGTATTTTATATGACTTTTATAATCTATAAGTTTCGTAAATGTTATATTTTAATTAAATATGGTTTTAAATAATAAAATAAAAGTTTTCCAATATTTTACAGCAACTACAAGTTTACCATACATATTACATAGAGATTTAAACATGTATCGTAAGGTTAGGTAGTTTAATCCGATATCCTCAAGACTGTTGAAGAAATAAATATGAAGCCAATTATGTTCGACTAAGAGATTTTATTATAATACGGACCAGTATTATCGTAGAAAAAATCAAAAATAAAAGGTCAATCTTCATCACAAGTTCGATGCAAATTAGACAATTGATCTCAATATCCTGAAGGGAACCCTCCTTTTCTTGGATCACTTACCGCCACAAGCTCATTCCTTCCGCCGGAATTTCCACCGGATTCTTGAACTATGAACTGAGCAATCGTTCCACCGGCGATCGGCGTTAGGACATGACCTTTCTTCTCCAACACATCTCTTGTCTCTTTAGGGATCTCGAAATGATCACTAAACACTGTCGTCCAATTTTCGTACGTAACTCTGTTTGGTATCAGCTGAAAATAAATTTACAAAAAAAAAAAAAAAGAAACTTTTTTAGCTATGAGTAGAGAACAAAAAAGTTTATAATTTGGGTAGAAAAAAAGAAAAGACGCAAAAACCTGATGGTAGATTCTTGGAGCCAAGACGGAAGAAAGTGGATCCATCTTGAGGAAAAAATGATTCAAATAAACTTCTGTAGTCCCAGCGATGATGTTCGCTCCTCCGCTCGTACCCAATGAGGCTTTCACTTTACCGTCCTGCGAAAACCAGCAAAAAAAAAGTAAACGTCTTATGGAGCTCTAATTAAGAGTTTCGTGTATCACAAGCAATAAGGTTTTATCTAACCTTGAGTACAATGGTGGGTGACATTGAGGACAGAGGTCGTTTCCCGGGACGGATGAAGTTAGCAGGTGCCGGTGGCGGCACATTTAGGTCGCCGTTGGATTTCATCGGGATCGAGAAATCGTCCATTTCGTTGTTCAGAACAATTCCGGTGCTCGGAGATAGCATCACTGCCCCAAAGTAACCATTTATCGTACTAGTCATCGAAACAGCATTCCTCTCGCTATCTATGATCGACAAATGGCTAGTCCCATGATCATCGATCTGATTCCACCTACGAAGTACAGAAAGAAAGATCGATAAATCAAGATTCAAGAAGAAATCTGTGGGATTTAACAGGTCAAAAACTTACCTGCCGCCGTAATATTTTGTATCAAAGGTTTTCTCGTCGTTTATCTTTTTCTTCAAGTCTTGTGCAAACTTTGGAGACAACATATCCGAAACAACTTTAGCAACATTGACGAAATCCGGATCCCCAAGGTTCATTCTAACTGCAAAAGCGTGTTTTAGGGCCTCGATTAGTCGATGAACGCCGAGAGAGCCCGAAACACCTGATGGAATCCCATATTGGGAAAGAATGTTCAAAACCTGCAACGCAAGCAACTCTGTAAAAACCTTAAGTACACCTAGGTTAGAAAAAATGTGAAATTTTCACACAAAAAAAAGAAACTTACAAGCATCATTGCAGCACCACCGGATGAAGGAGGAGGCATACCGAGTAGTTTGTATCCGAGAATGTCTGCGGATAAAGGTTCTTTAACCTTAACTCTATAACTTTGCAAATCTTTCAAAGTTATTATCCCTCCGGATTTAAGAATATCTCTCGCAAGTTTCACCCCTACTGTGCCATTGTAAAACGCTTTTGGACCATACTTGGCGATTTGCCTCAAGGTTAAAGCTAATTTTGGGTTACGGATAATCGTCCCTGGTTTCTTGAGCTCTCCATTTGAAACAAACAGCTTAGAGAGACCTTTGTCTGCTAAGATATCGCCTCTAGTCGTATTCATCTGCATATAGAGATACTTTGAAATCCTGAATCCTTGAGCTGCAAGTTTCTCTGCAGGATACACTAATTGCTTCCACGGTAGCTTTCCGTGCTGTTTCCAAGCCGTGAATAGACCTGCGACTTCCCCGGGGACGCCTACTGATAAGGCTCCTTTCTTCTTTAGATCAGCATTACCATTATACATATTCTTCATCAAGAAAAACAAATGTCATTGATTTAAAAACGTAAAGGAAACGCTGTTTAAGCAAAAGATAGCATTCGAAATGTTCGTCTAACAGGAAGAAATGCTAAGCTCAAAAACGCATTGAAAACACTTACTTATTTAAAAGGGAAAAAACTCTAAGGAAAGCTATTTGATCTCAAAACTGCGTTCAAAACGCTAATCTAAGTGGAAATATGTTGATAGCATTGAAAAAAGTTATTTAAGAGAGCACAGTCAGAAGCACTATTATCCGGATATTATTTCACGTCAAGAGCAAAAACATAGCTTTACCAAAAAAAAAAACGCTAACATGACCACATGTTTTAAAATGCATAATTTGAAAGAAACACATTACGAAAACGCGTTACCTCAGTGGCGCGGAGAGGAGCGGTTTCTCTAGAATCATAAGCTATCGCTTTCCCACCAGCTATTTGAACCAAGGTAAACGCTCCACCGCCTATACCGCTAGACGCTGGACTCACAACACCCAAACAGAGAGCAGCAGCTACCGACGCATCAATCGCGTTTCCTCCTCGACGAAGAGCACTCATCCCAATTTCAGAACACCTTCCATCATCAGTCGCAACCGCACCGCGATACTTAACAATGCTTTGCTGTCTTTTCTTAGCCGCAGCGTTTTGCAGAAACGCGATTAGAAGAAGAGCGATCGTCGCTGTTCGAACCAACGACATTGCTGTGATTGATGGAGAATAAGACCAAGATTAATCTCAGAGGATAAACCAACAAATGATTTTTACCGTTTAACTGTTGATAGATTTGTTTAACAATATATCTGACGATTTCTCGAACTTTCCTCGAAACTCAAAATAGATTTGTCAAATATTGAAAACTTTTAAACCAGTCTCACGCGTTCACGCAAAAGCTCAAACCTACAAAAGTCTTTGTTGTACTCTCTTGACCACACACACAGCAAAAAAGGCTCAAAACTTGGATTAGATGATTCCCCAAAAAGAAAAAGAAAAACGAGACTTTTTATTTCTTGTGTTTTGTGTCAAAGCCTGAAATATGAGTGGCAATTAAAAAACCAGGGGCCAATCTGAAAATTTTCACTGGGTTAAAATGCTGAAGAAGCTTTTAACAGTACTCTCTCCATTTTCCAAGAAGCTTGTTATAGCAAACAGTCAAAAATTTTAGGTGAGAAAACCAAATGGCTAGACAAATAAACCAACTAATAACTAGAATGTCGTTGTATTGACGATTTACTTTTATGGAATTAGGAAAAACAAAATAACTTACAGTTCATGGGGACGTGCGTCTCTTTCTCAGAAGGTCTCGTCCTTGGCGTGAAGAGATTTGTGCAGACGAATATATATATTTATACAAGTCTATGGTTAAAAGGTCTAATTAGAGTTGTAGATAAACCTATGACGTAAAGTCTTTAATTATAGGGAGAATATTATTCAACAATGCAATAAAAGAAAGTTGGTCCAACACTCCACATGGCTATATATTAATACAATTCTCTATCATTATCAACCAGAAATCATACAAAAATATTGTGTACATTAAGATATGAATTTAAGTTAATCATTTGACTAATTTGATTACAATTTTATTCAATAACTAAGAAATGACTTAATCATTTATATTTGAATTAAACCCGTGAGTTTCTGAGTGCTACGGGTCGTGCCAGACTTTTTAAAATACAGATATGCTAATTGGTCATAAAAACAAGTGCTCGTCTTCATCAATCATCATGCTTGTCCCTCTTCGTGGACCGTTGAGAAAAAAGAAAACCTTTATTATTTCGTCCAAATTCTGACTTCATATCTTATTAAATCATCACCACACAGTTTTTTTTTTTTTTTTTTTTAATAAGAAATATCAGATGTCTAGGAATATAACTATTTTGAAACATGTGGGTATCTGCGGACATAAAAGATGAATATCATAATAATTCGGCCTTTATTTGATACTATTATGATTTTGGTGGGCCCTTGGGCCTTGTTCCAACTGAGGGTAAATCCGTAATTTCGTATAGGAGTGTGGCTGCCGAGATCTGTTTACGCCTAATTCTCCCGCCCAGCTAATCTCTGTTCAACTTCAAATGCTTTTGATTTTGGGGGTTTTTGTTTACTTCCTCGTGTTCTAGGGTTTCGAGCTCAATCTCGAATTCAATTTGTTCTGATTTCAATTGAATGATTAGATAATTCCGTCTTGCTCTTCGAATTGAGGCCATAGTTGTTTGGAAGGATCCGATAATGCCGAAGCGAAAAGCAAAGAAGACTGTCAAACGCACTGAAGAACAGAAGAACGACGACGAGAGCGACAAAGGAATTCAAGGAGAAGAGAAGAAAGAGGAAGAAGAAGGTATCAATTGTTCCAATACCCAATTACAAATTTTGCGCATGTTCAATTGACTTTCTCTGTACTGTTCGAAATCGGAATCGGCAAATTCGTTTTTTTTTTTTTTTTTTTTTTTTAATTTTTTTGTCTTAGATTATTGTTCTCAGTTATATTGTCTTTGACCAATTTCAATTCCAAATGATGCGTCTCCCTGTGTTTTTCGAATAAGAGCGAGCATTGAATTGGAATTTAGGATTTTTATGAAATTGGATCTGATATTGATGTTTTTATCTTATCTTTTCGGAAACATTTTGTGTAGTTGAAAGACAGAAAGCTGCAATTAGAGCAATCCGTGATGTAGAGATTGAGCACACTTTAACTGCACTGAGCTTACTCGAGTCATATTTTGCTGAGGAACAGATGCAGACTCCTGTGTTGCAGTTCTTCAAAGAGAACCTTCCGAATTTATCTCTACTCAGAAACGAAGAAAGTGGGGAGATTGAGTTGAAGTGGACTGACGAAAATGGTGATTCGTTCATGGGCAATGCAAATGGTGTTGACTTGAATTATTCCATTCTAAAGCGCTTGTCGATGGGTTTTCCAGATTTATACAGTAGGCCGTCTCTTGGTGGCTACGATTTACCTAACAACGGTAGGGGAAAAAAACTTGATTGGGTCCTTTTAGGATAAATGGATTTGAGATTGATCTTTTTAATTTTGGTGCTAGACTTTGATTTTACTTTTGTTTTGTCTTTGGTGGTAGTGAGAGCAAGCATGTTAGGAACTGATAACCCACACCTCGAGAATCTTGTAAGTTTATATTTCTCGTCTTCCTCCATTTTCTGGTGGTTTCATGGAATTTGACATATGCTTCTGCCTCGTAGAAATAGGGAATGTAGCACAAGATTTGAGTCCACTTGTGGAATCAACTTTTGTAGAAAATCTAGTGATTTTGTCATATGCTCTAAGAAAATCCAAAATTATGCAAAATTACTTCATAAAAGTTGGTATAAAACTTTAGCTTGCTATTTTTTCCATGGTTTTTAGGTCTTACAGGGGACATCTGAGAGCCAAATGCTTGCAGGCCATGATGCTTTTCAGACTCCTGGGGTATGTATTCATGATTGTGTTCCCTGTTTCTGTCTTGTTGCAATTATCTTGTGCCTATGAAGTAAGTCTACTCTGTTAAACTGTAATCAGATCTGTAGGTTTGAATAAATTTGACCTTGAAAAAGCACCATACTAGGTCTAGCACTGATATCCAGATCACTGTTTTACTGTTAAATCTCGGAAAGAAAATGAAAAGTATTTGAGGTTTAAGAGAGCCTGGGGGTTCTTTGTTTTGTTCGTTGAAGTGATTTTTTTCCTGGATTATTTTGTTTGTACTCTGATCCAGAGAGAAAGGAATCAGTTTATGGTTTCGAGACTTGTCATTTACATTCTCTGTTGCAGAATGAGGAATGTTTGTTCCAATGATATATTTTGCACATACAAGCAGAGACTCAATGATACTTGTAACGTTGCAGGTAAATGGGCAAAGACTCTCTTTTGGAATGACACCAAAGACTCGGAGGCTACCAAAACCTGGAGAGATGATGCTCTCTGTGCATGGCTCTCCTTTGGGGGTCTTTAACGAAGATCAAAACATGGAAGCTATAAAGGGTATGCTACTAGATCACACTATTTCTCAGCTCTTGCTCCCTCCTATGATATATAACCAGAATTATTGTTCTTATCTGGAATACAATTGATTTTGCAGAGTAAAACAATTCAAAATCTTCAAAGGTTCAGACACTTGCAGATTCTCAGATTGTATAAGCTGATGTTTGCAGCATTGTGATGGTGTACGTATCTAGTCTATTCAAATTTCCAAACACGAGATATCTTTGTTTAGTCTGATCTTCTTCCTGCATGCTATGGTAATATAAATGTCTGAAAGAACACACAACAATAAAGCTTTGTTTGTTATATAAGAAACCTTTTGATTACAATTTACCAATTGATTACATGAGTATAGTGAATGGTTCTGTCTTCACTTCGATCTTCCCATTTCATTATCTTGATCTGAAGAAACTAGTTCTTTCTACGCTTTGATCTTCCCAAAATAGTGTGGCTACTGCTAATCTTGACTAAGCCTCCTTGATCCCTACTTTATCACGTCCACTCAAGTTGTCCAAATAGTTCTTTCTGCAGTTTTCCTATCCAATCTCGAACAAGTCTGAAAAATCATGTTCCAAACATGCTTGTACTGAAATCATATAAGTAAAATGTCGATTAGTCTAAAGCATGCAAACAATCAACAGAAACTGGAACTCAAGTTGTGACAGTGCAGTCAACATCTCTATAAGAAGCTAAAGTCTTAGTTCCATGATAAACTAAGACTTTAGCTTAGTTTATCTAAGAAAATGATAAACTAACCATGATTCAAGGGAATGACTGGATAACTTGTTGGAGCATATGCAGTTTCACCTCCACCAAAAAGAATTGTTCAGTTTCACATATTTATCTTGAAATTCAGTCAATTGCTTTCCACCAAGTCCTTAGCACTGTCTTGTGGCCTGCCAGAACCAGTTGATTTCCTGTTTTCTGAACCCGATCCAGGTAGTCTCGACCCGAAAACTTCAAGGGCTTCCAAGAAGAATCTCTTGTTTGGTACAATTCCATCTTTCTCCATTTTCTTCATCAGCATCTGCACATGCTCCTTCATATCTGCCTTCGTATACGCCCTATATAGAAGCTTATACGTTGATGCATTTGGCTGAACCCGAAAATCACTTGCGTTATGGAATAGCTTATCTGCTTCCATGTGAAGACCATTAAGACAATAAACTTCAAGCATGGCATTGAGTGTTGAACCCTTCAACACCGTTTCCGATTCAACAACCTCCTCAAATATTTCCCTTGCTCTGGAAACAGAGCCAGAGTAACCATACATCATGATCATGCACTCATACGTGATAAAACTCGGCGTGTAGCTCATATCATCCATCTTCTTGAAAACCCATTCGGCCTTATCTCTCAAACGAGCTTTCCCGTAGTTTATAATCATTGAATTGAAAGTAGGCAGAGTCGGCTTCTCCTTGGATCGCATCAAACTCTTGAAAGTCTGCTCCATCTTCTCAAACTCTTGCTTCTTACCATAAGCATCAATAAGCAAATTAAACGTGATGATATCTGGCTTACACTCGTTAATCCTCATACGAGTAAGCACAGATTCCATCTCTTTGATCATCCCGTTTTTCCCATACGCATCCATCACACCGTTGAAAGTGTAGACGTCCGGAGAAACTGCGCTTATATCCAAGTCTTTGAACAGAGCATTAACTTCGCCTACTTTACCCGACTGAGCAAAAGCTCTCAACAGGATGTTATAAGTCACAACATTGGGTTGACACCGTTCCATCCCTTTCATTTTGTCAAAGTATCCACGGGCTTTCTCCAAAGCTTTTGCCTTGTCTCGAGTGTGAAGATGAGCTGTTATAAGGGCGTTGTAGACAGAAGCATCGGGACGACAACCACTGTTTTTCATCTCGGAAAACAGCCACATAGCCATCCGGGTTTGACCCTTTTTCCCCATCACGGATATCAATTTCGAGTACACTCCATTATCTGCGATGTACCACCGCTGTTTCTGCATCCACCTGAACACCTAGAGACGAATCACAGTAAGTTAAGGAATAAAACACAATGGTTGCTTTGCTCTTGTGAATGCACCAACACATTTCCTCACATAAACTTTCATCATTGGATACAAAACATAGCTTTATGAATCTACCATTGAAGCGAGGAAGAAGTAAAACCTCAGGTGTTGTTTCAGGAATAACCACAAACACTATTTATGAAGCTATAAGGATTTTTGAAAAATCTAAACTTTTTAAAAACTCAGCAGCTGAAACTCCAAAATTAAGGATACCCAGAATTTAAATTCAACAAAATTGAAGTGGGGATGAAGAGGAACATTAGAAGGAGAAGAAGCAAAAACCTCGAGGCACTGGAGCCACTTATCACTCTTCCCAAGCTCTTCAAAGAGTAGAAAACAATGCTCACATCTTACGACCTTCACGTACTTGTCAAGCGTCTTCACCAATGGCTCCCTGTCACTGATCCTCGACATCAAACTCCGTACGAGCACTCTATTCTCTCTCTCCGCGCTTTCTCTCTCAGCAAGCTTCCTCCTTGACGGAATCGGACCGCAGGTTATCCTCGTCGTTGTCCTCATCGCGCCGCTGGGTTTCGGTGAGAAGCAAAGCCATTTGTGGTCGGTCTCCTGCGAAAACGGAGAGATGAAATCGGAGAATCTCAGCGACGAAGGCGATGTCCACAAGTAGTCTATGGTCATTTTCTGGTAGTGAGAGATAGGACGACGATTAATTTTTTCCTCTATTCAATGTGGATAAGGTTTTTACAGCTCCATAAAAAACAGTGGGGCGTATTCCGAAAAATCAAAAAATAATGGCATGTTTTTGTAAATACAGCAAAAAATTAAGAAAAAGATGAGGATCAAATTTTCGGGATTTTTGAACCCGACGTGAATCGAACACGCAACCTTCTGATCTGGAGTCAGACGCGCTACCATTGCGCCACGGATCCTGATGAACTATTCTTGACATTAGATCAATTTAACAGTGATTTGAAACCAATATGCAAACAATATGATTATCAACCATTTTAAAAAACTATAACGAAGCTCTAAAACATGAAAAACTAACATTCACAAATTCTTTCTTGGATTATATTTTTTGGTTGCGAGAGCTTTGATTTACCTTATCATCAACACCATTCCCCAATATAACTTTTCTTAAAAAAGAAATCAACAAAACGAAATTTAGAAAAGAAAGAAATAAATTTCATGGATAAGATTGATAGGAGGAAAAAAAATCTTCAAAAAGGGGAGGAAGAGAGCTCAAATAAAAATAAAAAGACCAACATTTCTACAAAGATACGTTGTTGGTTGATTAGTCGTCGTCGGTCGTCGAAGGAAGAAGTCTTTTCTCCTTCTTTCTTCGCCGTGCGGTCGTCGTCGTCTATTAATGGTAGCAGAATCATCCAATCCAATGGCTAGTTCCTCTTCCTCTTCCTCCTCCTCCTCCTCAAATCCTCCTTTGTCTCCATCTTCTCCGGCGACTACGACCACCCCGCCACGTCAGCATGTTCTCCTCGAGCCACCACCTTCTAAAAAGAAGAAAAACAGATCAAACGTTTTTCGAGTCTTACGCACCGTATTTCGCTCTTTCCCGATCTTCACAACACCAGCCGTAGCATGCAAAATCCCGGTTATCCATCCCGGTTTAGGGTTACCGGATCCACATCACAACACGTCAAGAATCACAGGAACGTTATTCGGTTACCGTAAAGGTCGAGTAAGTCTCTCGATTCAAGAAAACCCTAAATGTCTACCTTCTTTAGTCGTAGAGCTCGCCATGCAAACCACGATGCTTCAAAAAGAGCTTAGCACGGGAATGGTGAGAATCGCTCTCGAGACCGAGAAACAGCCTCGAGCGGATAATAATAATAATCATAACAACAAAGTAGAAAAGAAGACAGATATTTTGGAGGAACCGTTGTGGACAATGTATTGTAAAGGAGAGAAAACGGGTTACGGTGTGAAACGTGAAGCGAACGAAGAAGATCTAAACGTGATGGAATTGTTACGCCCGGTGTCCATGGGCGCCGGAGTTTTGCCCGGAAACTCGGAGCTGGAAGGACCCGACGGCGAAATGGCGTATATGAGAGCTTATTTTGAGAGAGTTATTGGGTCTAAAGATTCAGAGACTTTTTATATGTTGAGTCCTGAAGGGAATAATGGACCCGAGCTTAGTTTTTTCTTTGTAAGAGTTTGATTGATAACTTATTATGGTTTAAACCAATTTAACGTGCATGTAAAGGCCGGAGACGGTGGTTGACTTTTATATATATGATTTTAGGATAATAATATATTTCTCCTTTGTTATTCCTGGTGACTTATAATCAGATACAGCTGCAAAATGGTCACCCTAAAACGGGCAAAGAGGCAATGGGCCGAACAGGTTCATTAGGGTTGTAATTACTTTATCACACGAGTTAATAAGAAACCATAGAACAACTGTATTCGCTTCAATCGTATTATTTTGCTGCTTTTATCGTCTCTTGATTCACAACATCCTTCTTCTATATAATTATTCTAGTCGTATTTTTTAACTTATTAGAAACTAAAAAGTTAGAGACCACACGGTTTGTGATACAATAGATCTTCATTTTGTTTGTATTTACAAAAGAAAATAACCTTTATTACACAACGTTTAATTTATTTAGTTTTTTTTATATAAAAGATTAATAAAGTGTTACCACAACGTTAAAAAAACCCCATGGTTTTTAGATTACGTAGGTAAACAATGCGTAAATCTTCGTTTAGCCAATTGGAATCTATAAAACTACATATTCATTTTGTCTTATTATAAGTTTCAGACGAATTGTCGCTACTTCTTGCCACCTGGACTTGGTTTATCTTTTTGACGTGCTGGTATTGAAGTACTGCGTCCTACGTCAATCTTGATCTCTTCGGTCATCCTTTGATCCCCAACTCTTTCTCCGTTTTCTTCCCATACGGTAAATACAAAATTATGTGAATTTGAATATATGCAAGTGTTCGGTTCAAAGGGGATGAGAAATTAAAATCAAAATTATATTAATTACAAGGAACATACACCACACCACCCTACTAAAAATGAAATTTATGAATCTACAAGGCATATTTAAATGAAAATAAACAAAATTTGGTTTGAGAATAAATTAGAATCTTACTTGTCATGGAGGACTTGTGTGGTCTCCGAGCGAAAGCTGTGGTTGATGATCCAATGCACAATAGAATAGTTAAAGTAAATAACCAAACCAAACGGTGGAGATGAATAAATTAGAAACTTACTTGTCATGGAGGACTTGTGTGGTGTCCGAGCGTAAGCTGCGGTTGATGATCCAATGCACAATAGAATAATAAAAGTAGATAACCAAACCAAACGGTGATACATTATCTTATTTTACAGGTAAACACTGTCTCTGACGACGAAAATGATATGCATATTTTTAATTACTGAAAGCATGTGTTTATTTATAGAGCTGTTTTCCTGACTTTTTTTTTTTTCTTTGACGAAGAAAAAGTCGTCGCCAAACTTTTGTTTTCTTATATCATAGCTGGAAATGATAGTAAATTTGGCGACGACTTTTCTGAATTGGCTGAAAATATGAATGACACATCAATTGACTAAATATATATTATATAATGTAGTTTCTGTCATGTTTGAAGATTACTCCAAATTCTCGGCTAAAAGACAGTCAACCGAGAAATATGCGTTTTAGGCTTCGTCTTGGAGAAAAATATATGTAGTACTAAGGTCAACTACTTATAAAATCGAAATTATTTGTTTTCGGGAGATCCATATGGTAGTCGCGAGGTAATAAGGTCAACTACTTATAAAAACAATGCTCACATCTGATAATCGATGTTCTGTCTGTTTCTGTTTGATGAAATCACATTTCATGAGATGAGGCTTGAACCGTTTGTTGCCGGTATTTTTGTTTTGAATATATGCCTTATTCTGTGTTTTTTTTTTTTTTTTCTTTCTCTTTTTGTTGTTTCCATGACTATGATGAATGGTTGTTTCATGTTTTTAGCCGAATGCAGTTGCCATTGTTTCACTTTTTAACATACGCATCCACTTGTAGACGATCTAGCTCGATTTTTACTGTCTAAGGTATAGCTTAATAGTTTATTTATATCATTAAATTGCATTGTAGCGAAGAACACAAAAGACTTTGCTGCTAAAAGTTAAAGCCCATTTACAGATCTGCTAAACATATGGATAAAGCCCAAGATTTGGTTTTGAATTTCTCCACGCGCAAGATAAGCGCGTGACTCATACGCACCGGACACACTGGTTTTAAATTTTTAATTAAATCGTCGTCATCGTTCCCTACCGGAATTCGTAACAGCAAATATGTCGTCCAAAGCCAGATCATCCGCCGGCACGAACGTCGCAAAACCACCGCGTAGGAGAAAGAAGAAGATGATGAAGCCAACGCCGGTGCCAGAACCGACCTCGATTTCTTCACTTCCTTATGATTTGCTATTGAGCTGCATCGCGCGCATTTTTAGATCCTACTATCCAACTCTCTCCCTCGTCTCCAAAAATTTTCGATCCATCGTTGCTTCACCGGAGCTTTACCAGACCAGATCACGCTTAGGCCTCACCGAGAGCTGTCTCTACATGTGCTTGCGCTACCCTCGTGTCCCTGACACGTATTGGCTCAACCTAATCGAACCATAACCGACAATTCAAGTGGGTAATCTTTTCATCCCAATCACATCTCCCAACTTCACACCTGCGGAATCGACGAGCATCGTCGCCGTTGGTTCTGAGATCTACAAAATCGGCGGGTATATGGTCTCTTCTTCCAGAGTCTCGGTCGGTTTCACACGTGGCACCAGGCTCCGAGAATGCGAGTGAAGCGGAGATCCCCAACAGCAGGGATAGTTGATGGGAAGATATACGTAGCAGGAGGCTGCAAAGACGTCAATTCCTCCAACTGGATCCAAGTGTTTGATCCAAAGACCCAAACTTGGGGAAATGTGACGAACCCTGGCACCGAGACACGCAGTGAAGCTTAGGAATTGGAGGAAAATTCTACGTGATTGGGGATGAGTATGTGGCTTACGATCCCAAGGAAGCTAGATGGAACCCCATAGGATTGGATATGGCTTATGTAGTCTTCGTTACTTATGGCGTGATAGACGACATGTTGTTCCATTGGAATGACGGAGTGTTCACTTGGTATGAGTGTTGAAGGATTGCCTGATTTTCGCCACCGTGGGTATTGTAAAATGGTGGATCTTGGTGGAAAGATGGCTCTTTTGTGGGAAGATTATGGGCTGGACAATAATGTGGTTTGGTGTGCTTTGATTGCGCTTGAAAGGCGCGGTGGGGATGAGATGTGGGGGAAGGTTGAGTGGTGGGATGTTGTGTTTACACTCGACGGATCATGTCGACTGATGAAATGACTGCTCATGAGAAGAGGCTTGAAATGAAAGGTGATGGAAGAATGATTCACTATGGCGGGTAATTATTTTCGGTTATGTTTTGAATATTTTATATTTGGGTTCTTGATGTAAATCCATTCCCTTGATATGTGAGTCTATAACGAATGATGGTTTCATGTTTGTAGTAGAATACAATTTGCATTGCTTCACATCTAAACATATGATGCACTTGTGGTAAAGCTATAATATTCATGTCGTACGAACAATCACATAAGTTGGCATAAGATCCTCTGTTTCAGTCACAAACGGGACTTTGTCAAGCCCCTTTTTTGTGGTATTGTATAGAAATGTGATCTCTGCATTGGTGGGAGGAACTAAAACCAATATACACTCTAGATGAGTATTTTTTTCTAGTGCCATCATACACTACAGAGAATTGAAGATTTATTGCTTATGCAAAGAAAAACCTCTTTGTTCATGGTATTTAAGGATCCTCTGTTATGAAGTATTAAAAATATATATACTTGGAGATTTGTATGGTCCTTTGGCCAAAGCTGTCTTTTACGACCGGGTCAAACTTTTGAAATAAACTCATATTTGTTGTTTATCGAGTCTTCCGTGACTGATCCAACAAGTCTTCCGTGACTCTGCTCCAACATTTTTCTTTTTATATACTTTTTGTGTGGAAAAAGTCACAAGTTCTAAAGATGAAATATTTCTTTTTCAATTACAACTAAACACGCTGAATCGATGATCTAACTACGCAAACACCGTGTGGAATTGTTCTTCCACTAAGAGAAACCCTTTCGTCGCCATGAATGACGAGGAGGAGTCACCGCTTGAGACGAGGAAGACGGCACCATTAGTACCTTCGCCGACAACGAATCTTTCTCTTCCCAACGACATACTTATAAGTTTCCTAAGCCGGATTTCGAGATTGTACTACCCAACTTTCTCTCTCGTCTCCAAGAGTTTCCGATCTCTCGTCGCTTCACCGGAGCTTTATCAGACCCGATCCGCACTCGGCCGTAGAGAGAGCTGTCTCTACGTGTGCTTACGGTCACTCACCGACTCTAACCTTCGGTGGTTCACACTCTGCCGTGTACCAGATCGAAAACTAACCAATTTCTCAGGTGGCCATTTACTAGTCCCAATCTCATCAAGCCATTCTCCTCCTCCTGCTCATTGGTCGAGTGTGGTCGCGGTTGATTCTAATATATACGCTATTGGAGCTGGAGGGCCCATCAACGACGCACCTTCCTCTACTGTCTCGTTCTTGGATTGTCAGAGTGACACGTGGCGCTCAGCTCCACCGATGCGTGTGGCTCGGAACTACCCCACCGTGAGTGTTCTTGATGGGAAGATATACGTCGCAGGAGGCTGCGAGGATTGCAAATTACTGAGTTGTGTAGAAGTGTTTGACCCATTGACACAAAAATGGGAGTTTGTGGCAAGTCCTGGCACTGAGAGATGCGAGAGGCTTGTATACAAAAGCGTAGGGATCGAAGGAAAGTTTCACTTGTTTGGGGGTGCAAGTAACGTGGCTCACAACCCGAAAGAAGGTGGATGGGGCTTGATAGGAGTGGATATGGATATGGGTCGGGCATGGGTTCCTTATTGCGTGGTAAACAATGTGTTGTTCTATTATCATGATAAGTATCGAGAGTTTAGATGGTATGACTATAACGGAAGAGTTTGGAGAAAAGTTTTGGGTTTAGAACGGTTGATTAAGTTTCACTGTTATAGCCGTGTTAATTTGGCTGAGTATGGTGGGAAGATGGCGGTTTTATGGGACACTTTTGTGCGTGCAAGTGGGTCTAAGAAGAAGATGATTTGGTGCGCTGAAATTACGCTTGAAAGACACGGCGTGGACGACATTTGTGGTAAGGTTGAGTGTTTTGATGTTGTGTCTAGAGTTTCTAGATCATATGAATTGGCGCATGTTCTTGCTGCAAAAGTTTGATTGGGTGAATGATTTCCGTAATATTGGGCTATCTAATTTAATGGATGTTTATCGTCTTTAGCTGGATTTTTCCTTTGTAAACCTCTACTTGTATTGTTGAGACTGTTAGCTTCGTGATTGTCTGAAAAACTGTTTCGCTTGATTGAATATACGGGTTTACTAGATTCATATATAGGAACAAGAACTACGACAAAAAT
The DNA here is from genome assembly GCA_026724425.1 of Erythrophleum ivorense. Classification (NCBI taxonomy): domain Eukaryota; kingdom Viridiplantae; phylum Streptophyta; class Magnoliopsida; order Fabales; family Fabaceae; genus Erythrophleum; species Erythrophleum ivorense. The sequence goes on from JAIUCV010000274.1 coordinate 513,324, forward strand.
ACTTACTTAAAAGAGTGTTTGGTTCTATATCGAACAAATAAGGTTGGACTTCAGATTCAACCGGATAAAAGCACGGTTTCGTTCTTCTTTGTGAGTGATTCAACGAATAAGATGCATAAGCATTACAGTGATTTGGTTTTGATCACTCAATTAATATATAGACAAGTACAGTGCATTAATTTTTCTTCAGACAAACCATGGTCTAAAAGTATAGTTTGTCATTTATTTTTTTACGCGAGGAATTGAAATTTGTTATTTTGAGGCCCACTAACATCGATGATAACTAAATTGACCCCACGATTGGTAACTGTAGAATCCCTAAATCCCCCTTAATTCGGAGAAGAAGTAGAAAGAATCCGGAGAGGTTGAGCAATTGCCATTTCGTCTCGGCAATTCCGGCAATGTCGTCCCCAAATAAGAAGAGGAAGGAGACGACGAAGAAACCGTCGCTTAAGCAATCGCCGGTGGTCCGGCCGACGCCGGAATCGACCCCAAATCCGTCACTTCCTGATGATTTGGTAGTGAGTTGCTTAGCCCGCGTCTCGAGATTGTACTACCCGAGTCTCTCACTCGTCTCCAAGAGCTTTCGATCTCTCATTGCTTCCCCGGAGCTTTATGAGACTCGGTCATCTTTAGGCCGCACGGAGAGTTGTCTCTATGTGTGCTTACGCTTCCCTCCTGACCCTAAACCTCGCTGGTTCACTCTCTGCCGGAAACCTGATCAAGCCCTAACCAATCACACAAGTAAGCTGAAGAAGAAGAAGAAGAAGAAGAAGTCAAATGGGTATGTTTTGGCTGCAATCCCAAATCATCAGTCTCCTCCTACGCACTGGTCGGGTCTCGTTGCGGTTGGTTCTAACATGTACAACATTGGCGGAGCCATGTACAAAGTGCCCTTGTCAAGCGTCTCGATCCTGGACTGCCGGTCTAACACGTGGCGGGAGGCTCCAAGCATGCTGGTGGAGCGGTATGCTCCTGCAGCCAATGTGATTGATGGAAAGATATACGTAGCAGGAGGATGCGAAGAGTGCAAGGAATCCAATTGGATGGAGGTTTTCGATCCAAAAACCCAGACTTGGGAGCTTGTGTCAGGCCCTGGCGCGGAGATATGTGGCTCTAGAATACATAAAAGCGCAGGGGTTGATGGAATGGTATTCACTTTTGGAAACTGTAATGGTTTGGTTTACAAAACGAGGGATCGTAGATGGGAAAGGGTCGGATGGGAGATGGATATGGGCTGGCCATGGTTTTCTTATTCTGTGGTTGCCAACATGCTCTACTATTACTATGACGTGTTCAAATGGTATGACACCAAGGTGAGAGTATGGAGAAATGTCAAGGGTTTGGAAGGACTACCCAAGTTTGCCGGCTATAGCTGTGTTAAATTGGCTGATTATGGTGGGAAGATGGCGGTTTTGTGGGACAAGTATTTGCCTTCTAGTGGATATAAGAAGAAGACCATTTGTTGTGCTGTGGTTTCATTTGAAAGGCGCAACAGTGAGGAGGTTTGGGGGAAGGTCGAGTGGCTTGATGCTGTGCTTACGGTCCCTGGGTCTTATGAATTTGTTTCTGTTCTTGCAGCTACTGTTTGATATATTGGCAAGGGTAGTGAATCTTGAGTGATGCAGGTAGAAGATTAGTTTAGTTTAGTTTGCATCGGGCTGTGAATGTGGAATATTAGCTTATTTTGGTCATGTTTTTGTTGATTATTAGGGTTTCTCTCTTCACAGTCATGAAGAAGAACTGTAGCAAGGACGCACACTTTAAGGGAGTTGTGGTCCTTCAGTCAACATATAACTCTTTGTTCTTCTTACTATCGTATAATATAAAATGCAATTTCACAAGTTTGGTGACTGTGCGAACTTAACTCCAGATAAACCATTAATCAAAAAACTGCATGTATAGTGTTTGTCTAAAATCCAAATAAAGAAATTCTTTTTTATCTTTACCGTCCGTCAGAGTTTAGGAGCCCAGTTAAAATCTGTAATTTTTAGGCCCATTAACATTAATGATAACTAAATTCTAAATTGAAGCCCACAACTGAGTTTAGCCATTTCTCACACGCGTAACCTGAGAGCGTTAAACGCACGCGTTATGTCTCGAACTCTGGTAGTGAAGTCTGTAGAATCCCTGAATTCGCTAACTGCAAATCGGAGAAGAAGTAGAGATAATCGGTGATCATTAATTGCGATTTCGTTTCGGTGATTTCGGCAATGTCGTCCCCAGATAAGAAGAGGAAGAAGACGACGAAGAAACCGTCGCTTAAGCAGTCGACGGTGCTCACGCCGACGCCACCGCAACCGATCCCAAATGTTTCGCTTCCTGATGATTTGCTAGTAAGCTGATTTGCACGCGTCTCGAAATTGTAGTATTCGACTCTCTCACTCGTTTCCAAGAGTTTTGGATCTCTCCTTGCTTCACCGGAGCTTTACAAGACCCGGTCTTCTATAGGCCACACCGAGAGCTGTCTCTATGTGTGCTTACGGTTCCATCTGACCCTAACCCTTGCTGGTTCACCCTCGGCCAGAAACCTGATCGCATCCTAACCAATGACAACATGAATAAGAAGAAGCAGAAGAAGAATCAGTCAAGTGGGTATGTTTTGGCCAAAATCCCAACTTCGCATTCTCCTCCTGCGCATTCGTCGGGTCTAGTTGCGGTTGGTTCGGATATCTATAACATTGGCGGAGACATGTACCATGAGCCATCGTCTAGCGTCTCGATCCTGGACTGCCGGTCTCACACGTGGCGCGAGGCTCCAAGCATGCTGGTGAAACGGAAATACCCACACGCCAATGTCCTTGATATGGAAAGATATATGTTGCAGGAGACGGCAAAGACTGTAGTTCCTCCAATTGGATGGAGGTTTTCGATCCAGAAACCCAAACTTGGGAGCTTGTGTCGAGCTACGGTGGCGCGGAGTTAGGTGACAGAATACACAAAAGCGCAGCGATTGATGGAAGAGTATACATGTTTGCAGGTTTTAATGGTTTGGCTTACGAACCGAGGGAATGTAGATGGGAAAGGGTGGGAAGGAAGATGCGTTGGGTATGGCATTCTTACTGCGTGATTGAGAATGTGATTTACCAGTATAATGATGGCAAGTTCGAATGGTTTGACACTAATGTAAGACTCTGGAGAACTTTGGAGGGTGTGGAAGAACTGCCTAAGGTTGTCCGTAAAAGTGCTAGATTGGCGGATTACGGTTGAAAGATGGCGGTTTTGTCGGACCAGCTTGTGCCTTTCAGTGGAGATGGGAACAAGATGATTTGGTGCGCGGTGATTGCCCTTGAAAGGCGCAACAGTGGTAATATTTGGGGGAAGGTCGAGCGGCATGACGCAGTGCTCTTAGTCCCCAAGTCATGTAGAGTGGAGTGTGCTCTTGCTGCTACCTTTTGATGAGACCGACTTGAACGTGATGAATCTTTAGTAGTTTGTGGCTATATAACATTTTGCTGGATTGTAATGATGTCTTGTGTTTTCAGCTGAATGCTGTTGTGTTGACTATCATTTTCACTTGTAAACCTTTCATGTGTTAGCTTATTATGTGAAACACTGTTTTGGTTGAATAGAATGTTCACTAGTTTCATGGGAAGAAGAAGTAATACAAGATGCAAAATTTGGTTGATGATATTATGGTAATCCGGCGTACATATAGTTGGATGACAAAGTAATCAAAGAAAGAGTAGTACTCAAATTATATACAACAAAATACATGACATGTTGCGCGGAAACATTACTGTCTGGAACTAGAGGCCACCCGGTCTAGCCTTACCGTCCTCTCTCTCTACAAAGCTCTGAACTTGCTCAAAGGCCTGATGATGAATGATTGTGCAGTTAGAGCTTATCAAAACTAACAAACTGAAGTCTACACACATGAATAGGACCAGGGAGATTCTGAGACATACCTCAATGGCGATTTCAGCTGGTGTAAGATCTGAGACGCTTCTATACCCACGCTTAGATGTGATATCTGAACAGATGGAGTAAACAAGTCACAAAACATAAATGGCCGAGATTGTGGAAAGCTATGGACCATGGAAGGCGAAAAAAGGATTATACTTTCTAAGGAAACTCTTGCGCTGGCGTTAGTGTATGCTTCACCGCGTGCATTCCAAATAGTTGAAAGACGGTTTAAGGCCTATGTGAAGTCAGACATGATCAAAAACCATGCAAAGAAAAACAGAGTCTTTTCCAAAATTAACAAATGTAGCATTCATTACCACTGTGTATGCGTCTCTTGACTCATCATCATCGTCATAATCACGTAACAATGGTCTTGAATCAGTTCCCACAGCAGCGATTCTATGCGCTAAGGCTTCTAGAGGAACATCTAGCCAAATGCTAATACCTTTATGCATATACTTCCTGGATAAAACATTGGACACATTACTACCAAAATGATCCGAGTTTCAACATTATCTATATCACTGATGAGAAGAAAGCACACCAATTGACGGGTCTAATAACTGCACCTCCACCGGTTGAAACAACAACTTGGTGGTACGTCAAAGAGAGTTTCTTTAGTGCCTCGGTCTACGAAGAAAGCATGTGGCGAAGTTAGCAGCAAGAATACACAAAGAACAAAGGAGTTATAGCAGGAAGAAAAGCAGAGTAAAACCTCTTTTTCTCTGAAGACGCTCTCACCGAAATGCTCAAATATCTCAGCTACAGAAGTTCCATTCATTGCTTGCTCGATCAAAGCGTCACTGGCAAATTTACAGAACAATGTTTGGTTGAGCTAAAGACCAATAGACACACAATTGAAAAGGGTGGATAATCATCATATACCAATCTAAGAATGTATAACCAAGTGCTCTTGCCATTATCTTTCCCACTGTCGTCTTCCCAGAACCCATCATTCCTAACGCATTCACCAGGAAACTCTTAGTGAACAGAAATAGAATGCAAGAGAAGCTAAGCCATACTCAAACAAAGTGTGAGACGAAGAAACTAACCAACAAGATACATAGATCTTCCATTTAAATACGGTTTAATCTCTTCAGCTTTTCTCTGCAAGATCTTATATTAATCCTCGGTCAACATAAGTTTTTTACAGAGAAAAGGAGAAGATAACAAACAACATCTAAACCCATTTCACTTAAGATTGATGCTCAGAGAGAAGTGTATCACTTGCCTTCAAAATCAGTTCTTCATCAAATGGAGAATGAAGGAGACTACCAGTTTCCAACAATGCTACAAAATTTAAAGGTGGAAACACATCTCTTGTCATCAAACACAATCGAAAAAACGAAATGAAAATTCAAAGATTCACGCTTTTTTTTTCTTTTCTTGTCAGAACCTGAGGAGTTCTTGTCAGAAAGTGATCTTTGTCGATGATCTCTTCTTTTGTCAGGTTGAAAATGAGCTAAAGCAAGAACTCTAAGCCTTTTATTTTCTTTGCTTCGCTGAGAATACCGTAGAGAACCACGAGGATTCACTTCAAAATTTCTCCAATCAATCCATGGTGATGAGTACTGAAACCTATGAACAGTAGTTGCTTCCATATTCTGGAAATGCAAGCAATACAAGAATTCAGATTCTATGAAAAATAAAATTTCTGTTGGATTTAAATTTCTTTGCAGAGTATCAATAACTCAACGTCAAGGCCAAATAGCATCAATGAAGCCATTTCGATTAAACAAAAATGTTATAAGCTAGAAAAATAGATTAACACACAATTTCCTGGGGCAAAAATGAATTTTCATCTTGAATTAAGCTAATTACAGCTGAAACTTTTGAAGAAACTCCATGAATACAAAAAAAAAATACAAAAAAAAAGAAGCTATTAAGGGATGATTACCCCAAATTCTCCATATAAAAGAAATCAATGCAAAGACAAATGAAATCGGAGATTGGAGAATGTATAAAGGGTTCACCTTTTTCCCGACGGCAGAGCAAGACACGAGACGCGGAGACTCTCTCTCTATCTCTCTCTCTCTCTCTACTTACGTGTTTTTTATATTTTCTATTGGCTTAAATTAGTTCTTAGTAGATTTTTGTATTTATTCACAAAAAACGAAAAGAATTTTGTATTTATCTTCCCAGTCGTCGTTGTTAATCTAATTAAACGAAAATGTAGGGGCCAAGGCCCACGGGGTAGGTGAAATACATAAATGATTTGTTCATTTATGCCAAGTCACTAATCAAATATTTGATTCATGATAAAAAAAATCGATTTATGTTATTTCCCAAATAAAATGTTAGTGGAAAAGAATACTGTAACGTGTTTTCAAATAAACATATGGTTATGATATCTGACATCTGTCCCTTTTGTGATCTTTCAAATTATCTTGATTCTGTACCGCTCGCTGTACGTGAAAGATAAAATTTATAAAATTGTATTTTTAGTAACCTTCACCATAAAATATAATATCTATACATATTTATATATAATACATTCTATTTAATGGCATTAATATTAACATTGTGATTTAAACCGAATCAACGACAAATCTAACAATAATTGAATGCAAGATATTACAAATTTTAAGGCTTATCAAACGAATGTCAGGTTTAAAATATGGAAAATGTAATTTGGTAGGTGAAACGTGGAATTAGAATTCTTATCCGACCAAAGTTATATATGGCAAGTACAATATACTTTGCAAAAGGATGGCCCACTAAATAATGAGGTAGGGCCATCAAATATACTGTTTTGTTTTGCGATCAACCTACCAACCTGTCACCTAACCTACGTCTATCCTATATTTTCATTTTCTTATTTTAAATAAAAATGAGATGATCTCTAAACCCATGTCATTTCGATGCTTGGTAGTATAACCGTTTGCCGTTTTCAGTTGTCATATCCACCATCCTTTTCTTCGATTGTAACAAAAAACGGCAGACTGTTTTTTCATGAAATAGTTTCTCAACGGTCGTCGCGGCACGCATTCCTTCTTCTCTCTCGGTAGGATGAGAAGCTATGGAAGCTGGCGTAAAGCGCAAGAAGCGACACGTTTCTACTCTTCGTCTTCTTCTGCTTCAGGTCTCTTGGAATTTCTAAATGTAGATTTTCCTTCTACGATAGGAATCCGAGGAAGGCGCGAATTTGCCAGTCTCTTGCAGCTTCGTGCGTCAGATGATCCGTTGCTATATCACAATGTAGCTCATGGTCAGATCATCGTTTCAGGGTTTGAGTCAGATACGTATCTTAGCAATCTTTTGATGAAATTGTATTCGAAAGCTGGCGGTATGGTTTATGCACGGAAGCTGTTCGAGAAAATGTCTGACAGAAATTTGGTTACTTGGTCTACTATGGTTTCAGCTTGTAACCATCATGGGTTTTATGAGGAGTCTTTGAGGGTTTTCTTAGAATTCTGGAGAACTAGAAAAAACAGTCCTAACGAGTATATTTTGTCGAGTTTTATCCAAGCTTGCTCTGGATTAGATGGTAATTGTGGACGATGGATGGTGTTTCAACTGCAAAGTTTTCTTCTCAAGAGTGGGTTTGATCGGGATGTTTACGTGGGTACAATGTTAATTAGTTTTTTTCTGAAGGAAGGTGATCTGGATTATGCAAGGCTCGTGTTTGATGCTTTACCAGAGAAATCTACAGTGACTTGGACGACTATGATCAGTGGGTATGCCAAAATGGGAAGAAGCTACGTGTCATTGCAGTTATTCTACCAACTTATGGGAGATAACATTGTTCCAGATGGTTACATCCTTTCGACGGTTCTAAGTGCGTGTTCATTACTTTCGTTTATCGAAGGTGGGAAGCAGATTCATGCACACATCTTAAGACGTGGACATGAGATGGATGCCTCACTGATGAATGCACTTATAGATTCTTATGTGAAGTGTGGCAGAGTTACATCTGGTCTTAAGCTATTCGAGGGGATGTGGAATAAAAACGTCACCTCGTGGACCACAATACTGTCTGGTTATAAGCAGAATTCTCTTCACAAGGAAGCCATGGAATTGTTTTCCGGAATGTCAAAGCTTGGTTTTAGGCCAGATGCGTATGCTTGCTCTAGCATACTCACATCCTGTGCCTCACTTCATGCTCTGGAATATGGAAGACATGTTCATGCTTACACTGTCAAAGCTAATATTGGCAATGATAGCTATGTGACTAACAGCTTGATCGACATGTATGCGAAATGTGATTGTTTGTCCGATGCCAGAAAAGTTTTTGACCATTTCGCTGCTGCTGATGTAGTCTTATATAATGCAATGATTGAAGGTTACTCGAGACTTGGGACACAATGTGAGCTACATGAAGCCTTGAACATCTTTTGTGATATGAGGTCCCGATTGATTCCACCTAGCTTGTTGACTTTTGTTAGCCTTCTACGTGCATCTGCTTCTTTGAAAAGCTTGGAACTTGGCAAACAAATCCATGGGTTGATGTTCAAACATGGAGTAAACTTTGATATATTTGCTGGAAGCGCTTTGATTGATGCTTACTCAAATTGCTACTGTCTCAAGGATTCTAGGCTCGTGTTTGATGAAATGAAAGAGAAAGATCTTGTTGTGTGGAATTCAATGTTTTCAGGTTATGTTCAACAATCAGAGAACGAAGAAGCTCTCAATCTGTTTTTGGAACTACAGATATCAAAAGAAAGACCTGATGAATTTACTTTTTCCGACATGGTTACAGCAGCTGGTAACTTGGCAAATCTTCAGTTGGGTGAAGAGTTCCATTGCCAGATTATGAAAAGAGGCTTAAAATGTAATCCGTATATTACTAATGCTCTACTAGATATGTATGCCAAATGTGGTAGTCCCGAAGATGCTTATAAGGCTTTTGATTCAGCAGCTTCAAGAGATGTGGTTTGTTGGAATTCTGTCATATCTTCTTATGCAAATCATGGAGAAGGCAGAAAAGCACTTCAGATGCTGGAAAGAATGATGAGTGAAGGAATAGAGCCTAACTACATCACATTTGTGGGAGTTTTATCAGCGTGTAGCCATGCTGGTCTCGTAGAAGATGGACTTGAGCGATTTGAGTTAATGCTTCGGCTTGGAATTGAACCAGAAACCGAACACTATGTTTGTATGGTATCTCTTTTAGGTCGTGCTGGTAGATTTAACGAAGCAAGGGACTTAATTGAGAAAATGTCGATGAAACCTCCCGCTATAGTATGGAGGAGCTTGCTGAGCGCATGCGCGGTGAAGGGTGACATAGAGTTGGCTGAATATGCAGCTGAGATGGCTATTTCGTCTGATCCAACAGACAGTGGATCGTTTACTTTGCTTTCTAATATGTACGCGTCGAAAGGCATGTGGGCAGATGTGAAGAAAGTAAGAGAAAGAATGAAGTTTGATGGTGTGGTGAAGGAACCTGGACGTAGTTGGATTCAGATTGATAGCGAGTTTCATATCTTTTTGTCCAAAGATAAGTCTCACCGCAAGGCGAATGAGATTTATGAAGCATTGGACGATTTGCTTGTGCAGATCAAAGAGGGTTAGTTAACTACCATACAAGAATTCATGTTCTGTTGAGTGATTGACTCTGTTTGGTAAAAGACCAATGCAGCTAGAGTTGTCGGGGAATTCAAATTCGGTGATCACATTAAGATCCGATTTGGTCAAGTTAAGGATGTTGAGGCAATCAGGAAAAGCATGAAGAGGTGGTAAGCCTGAATGGATCATTGAAGAAAGAGTAAATCTCTATGTTAATGGAGTTGCAGGAGATGAAGCTAAACAAGGATGATAAGAGAAGCAGATGTTAACTTCTTACAATCAGAAGCAGAAACAGTAAGGCCAAACTACATCCTTAAGTGAAGCAGAGATTGAGAAGCCTAGAAAGCAAGTGATACAATGCAAGTAAGACCGAGGTGAAGAAGAAAGAAGAAGCAGCAATGTCCCAATAAACTCGGTTCGGTTCTCAGTTTCTTCTTATCACCTAAACCGTTTAGGTTAGAAACCGGTTTGACGGAGAAGTTGTAATGGTGGACGGTCTGTTGACTGTTGTACACTTTAAGTTCATTGGAATTTGGTTAAACCGATTTTGAATTCAGCTAAATCCCAAAGACCAATTCGGTTAAACCGATTTTGAATTCAGCTAAATCCCAAAGACCAATTCAGAAAATCAAAAACAGTGTTTAACCAAAGTAAAAACTCTCATTCTGTTCGAATTTTTTCTTAAACCGGAAATCAAACTAAATTGGACATCTGGTTGTTATTTGGGCCCAAGATCTTATTGGATCAGGCCGAGTTGTAGACACTTCGACTCTAATGTCGTTCGTGATCAGGTGAAACGAAAACCCTCAGATTTCTCTGGCACTTTCTCCTCCGTCGTCACTTTCGAGTTTCGACCTTCTGATTCCGGTGTTCTTCCTTTATTTCGCGTTTAACTTCTCTCCTTAAGGCTGTAGCTGTGAGCTCTCTGATTTGACTGCAACCATGTCGACTATTATGGTGAAGATCAAAGAAATCGAAGATGAGGTCATTTTCTCAGTTTTTTCCTTTTCTTTCGATCCTCTGATTCTTCACTTCTGCTCTTTAAATTTGGATGCATAGGACTCTAAATCCGAAATATGTGTTCTTTTCAATTAGTTCTGAACTAAAAAATTATTCATTGTTTTCTTTTGTTTGCTTATGTTGCAGATGGCAAAGACACAGAAGAATAAAGCAACGGCGCATCATCTGGGTTTGTTAAAGGTACATTGTTCTCTTTCTAAGTTACTGAATTTTTCCAGTTAGGTGAAAATTTTGTTGTTGCAGTCGTGTTCTGTAGCTTTGATAGTGAGGTTGAATGATTGAGGTTTTTAATTTATACTGATCAAATGCAAATTGGGCAGATTGCTTTATATCTGTTATGTTAATCCAACCACTAAGCAACCATAAGCTTTATCTCTAAATCTTGAATTGGTCCATTTTGCAGGCCAAACTTGCTAAGCTACGGAGGGAGCTTCTTGCACCACCTACCAAAGGTGGTGGTGGCGCTGGCGAAGGTTTTGATGTGACTAAAAGTGGAGATTCTAGAGTTGGACTTGTTGGCTTTCCTTCGGTTGGAAAATCCACGCTCTTGAACAAGCTTACCGGAACATTTTCTGAGGTTTGTAGTTACTGTTAAGAATCTCGCATTTCCTTTCGATTTGGTTGTCAATGTTAGATCACTTGCATGTAACTGTAGGTTTCAAACTTACCATGTATCCAAGTCATCTACTTTCCAGTTGCTTTTGACCCATTTCTTGTGCAGCGCTATTCTTGTCTTAGATAGATTAGCATATACATCTTGGAATTAGGAATGTGTTTTGGCTAAAGCTCTAGTTTATGAAGGTACGCTCACTAATTTTTTTTGTCAGGTTGCTTCTTATGAGTTCACAACATTGACATGCATTCCTGGAGTTATCACATACCGTGGAGCTAAAATCCAGGTACTTTATCTACATTTATGCCTCTTTTATGAATCTGCTATTTTTGGAGAGAGATGATATGCTTTCATCTTCTGGTTGTTCTCAAGTTGTCTCCTGTGTCTTGGAAGTTTTTAAGGACAATAAAATCCATTGCTTTATTTATATATGCCAAGTTCTTTTCTCGAGCCTCACACTCTCACTCTTATGTTAATGGCTTGCAGTTATTAGATCTTCCTGGTATTATTGAGGGTGCTAAGGACGGAAAAGGTAGAGGACGACAGGTAAGTCGTGCATAAACCTCTCAACTTTCAAAATGGCCCACATTGGTCGTGTTTGACGCTTTACTATTTCCAGGTTATTAGTACTGCTAGGACTTGCAACTGCATCATAATAGTTCTTGATGCTATAAAACCAATAACTCACAAGCGTCTCATTGAAAAAGAGCTCGAAGGATTCGGAATAAGGTATTGGCTGCTTACATAGTAACCGTTAATACACCTCATACCATATCATTTTCCGGTTAATATTCTGACCCAATTATGGACTGATGCTATATAGGTTGAACAAGGAGCCACCTAACCTTACATTCAGGAAAAAGGACAAAGGTGGTATCAATCTAACTTCTACAGTCACATGCACACACCTTGACCTCGACACCGTCAAGGCAATCTGCAGTGAGTACAGGATGCACAACGCTGACATCACTCTGCGCTACGATGCAACTGCTGATGATCTCATTGATGTCATTGAGGGTAGTCGGATCTATATGCCCTGTATCTACGCTGTCAACAAGATCGATCAGATCACACTTGAGGAACTTGAAATTTTGGATAGACTTCCTCATTACTGTCCTGTCAGGTAAATATTTTGTAGTTTCCCTGGCAGGTTTCTTTATCAATTGTTTCCCTTTTTTCTCATTGAGGTAAAATAATCATGCAGTGCGCATCTGGAGTGGAATCTTGACGGTCTTCTTGATAAGATATGGGAGTACTTGGATCTAACTCGAATCTACACCAAACCGAAGGCAATGAATCCAGATTATGATGATCCTGTAATCTTATCTTCCAAGAAGAGAACAGTTGAGGACTTCTGCATCAGGATTCACAAAGACATGCTTAAACAATTCAAGTAGTAAGTAACTAATACTTTACCACTGTTCTGTTTCTCTGTTTAATAGTTTCTTGCTCGTGAGCTTTGCTTAAGAGTAGTAATAATTTTCCCGTTGCAGTGCTTTAGTCTGGGGTTCAAGTGCCAAACACAAGCCACAGAGAGTTGGAAGGGTCAGTCTACTTTGCATATTCAGTAACTTTTTAAATCAAAGCTGTCAAGATTTCCATAGTTACAACATTACTGCTGAGTAAACCCATTTGCCATATCGCTAACTAACTGTCGCCGTGTCTTTTGTTTTTGTATTTATGTATGGAAACACCTCTAGGAACACGAGCTCGAGGACGAGGATGTTGTTCAGATTGTTAAAAAGATATGATTTTTCCAGTTGATGGAGAAGTCTAAAGACCAAAGTAGTCATCTCTCTATATAGAAAGAAGGCTTTGGTTTCTCACCTTATCTTTTAGTACTGTATTATATCCAGAGAAAATCTGTGTCTGCACTTTTTTCTTTGTCTTTTTGGATACAGCCCTTTGATCTTTTTCTAGTGATAGCATGTGAGTGATGTCTTGTCGGAACACATTTCGGGATATGGTTTTGCCTAGATATCCTCCTTGTTTTTATGTATGCAATTTGACTTCGTTTTTTTTTTTTTTTTTTTTTTAACGAACTAACTAATTTTAAGGGAAATTAGCATCTATAACGCTAAAAGAATTCAGAATTAACAAAATAATCCACGTCAAGAAAGAACAACTTAGGGCGAATTCCGTTTTTAACTTTTCTTTTTCTTTTGCAGGATGTCGTTATTTTTTGTTTGTATTCATTCATTTAATCATTGTGCTCTATAGTGTGTTTATAAATCAAGTTCCTTCAGCACTCACAGAAACCATCACAATATAGAGCGTCTTTACAGCAAAGACATCATCAACAACAATCTTCCAGGAACCGGAAGGAAAGGCCAAGAGAGTTTAGACAAGTTGACGTATTTACAAGGCGCTTTGTATGAATCTATGAGGCTCTATCCACCAGTTTCCTTCCAACGCAAATCTCCTATAAAGCCAGACTTGCTTCCAAGTGGGCATAAAGTGGATGCAAACTCAATGATCATGATCTATCTTTACGCACTGGGGAGGATGAGAGCGGTTTGGGGAGAAGACGCATTGGAGTTTAAGCCAGAGAGATAAATTCCACAGATCAGAGGGTTGACACATGAGCCTTCTTTCAAGTTCCTATCGTTTAACGCAGGTCCAAGGACTTGTCCTGGTAAGCAGTTAGCTATGACTCTAATGAAGGCAGTGGCCGTGGAGATATTACAAAATTTTGATATTAAGGTTATCAAAGGGCATAAGATTGAGCCAGATCCTGGTCTTATATTGTACATGAAACATGGGCTTATAGTCACAATCACTAAGGGGGTGTATTGAAAGTGGGATTTGAAGTGATTTAAGGTGATTTGTATTAAAATGACAAATTCAGTGTTATTCAAACTTGAATTCTAAAAACCCTTTTAAAATCCAGTGTTATTGAACTTGTGATTTTAAAATCCACTTTCAAATCCACTGTTATTGGAAATATTTTTAAAAGTGGATTTTAAAAGAAAGATTTGATTCTAGATTGATTTGAGGAGATTTCCTTGTTAAAAATAAGAGACTTCAAATCACATGTTTTATGTGGGATTTTAGAATACTTTAACTAAAATCACTTGAACTTCTATGATTTACACAAAATCATCTAAAAACTCATTAAAAATCAAATTCCTCTAAATCACTCCAAATCTCATTTTCAATACACCCCCCTAAAAGGTGTTCAGCTTAGAATTGATGTTTGCCTTAATTAATCACTTTCTTATATTAAACTCGATCTATCACAAAATTGTGTTATGATGCACGGATTAATATGATTATTATAAAAGCCTTCGTATTTATCAATAGCTAATGCAATGAATTATAAATTTTTTAATTGGTGAAATATATCTATTTAAAAGAACGCAACGTATCACTGTTGTAGTCAAATACAATATTATGGGAAAAACAGAAAAAAAAGCTATAAGTATTTGTATTTCACCACAACAGCGATACGTTGCGTATTATGGGAAAAAACAGAAAACAACCCATAGAAGAACCCATCAGAAGTGTGTGTGTGTGTCTGTGAATCCAGCTCATTTCTCAAACCGCTTCATAAGCTTAATTGCAGTTGACAAAGTTAGAAATGGGCAATAATGACAATTTCCAAAATATCTAAAAAGTTAGTTGTGTTATCACAAAAATATAAAAGTTAGTTTTATTGGCAATTTGTTTCAGATTTCTAATTTTGTAGTCTATGCGTTAATTTCCTTGCAGTTTGCGCATAGAACAAAATTAATGTATTTAAAAACAATTTCTTTAATTATTTATGCTTTGAAGTGTGTGGTGCTGTGAATATAAAAGCTATTTCCATAATTGTGTGCCTTGAAGTGTGTAATGCAGTGTGCTTATAAATTGAGTTCCTTCTGCAAGCAAAGTAACCATCACAGTGAAGTGAGTGTTATTTACTCCCTCCAATGGCTTCAATAAACTTACTTGAAACTTCCGCAGCCATCTTTTCCTTTCTCATCATCAATTACTTGTTTTTCAAGAAAGCTCATGGCCCGTTCATTAGAAACTGGCCGGCTCTCGGAATGCTTCCCGGTGTGCTCGTGAGGCTCCACCGTATATATGACTGGAGCGTTGAGCTTCTCGAGAACTCCAACTTAACGTTTCAATTCAAAGGCCCATGGTTGACTGGAATGGATATGTTGGCGACGGTTGATCCAACTAATATCCATTATATAATGAGCTCAAACTTCTCAAATTACATCAAAGGGCCTGAGTTCCAAGAAGTTTTTGATGTGTTCGGAGACGGGATAATCACCACGGACTCGGAGCTATGGAAGAATCTGAGGAAGTCTTACCAAGCCATGCTCCATACTCAAGAGTTTCAAAGGTTTTCAATTAGTACCATGACAAGTAAACTCAAGGACGGGCTTGTTCCTCTTCTTAATCATTTTGCAGAGGAAGTCACAGCTGTGGACATACAAGATGTGTTTGGGAGGTTCACTTTCGATTCAATCCTAATCCTTATTACCGGTTCTGATCCAAGATCTCTCTCCAAAGAAATGCATGAGGATGAATTAGCCAAAGCTCTCGACGATGTTGGAGAAGGTATCCTGTATAGACATGTTAAGCCAAAGTTCTTGTGGAAGCTGCAAAACTGGATGGGATTCGGACAGGAGAAGAAGATGAAAGAAGCTAATGCAACTTTTGACCGTGTGTGCGCGAAGTACATATCAACCAAGAGAGAAGAGATAATAAGATCTGGATGGATTCTTGATGGAGAGAGTGAGGATCTTTTAACTTCCTTCATGAAGCTTGATACAACCAAGTACAATCTTTTGAATCCGAGTGATGATAAGTTCCTTAGAGACACGATCTTAGCTTTCATTCTAGCTGGAAGAGATACAACTGCCTCCGCGCTCTCTTGGTTCTTCTGGCTTCTCTCTGAGAATCCACAAGTGGTAGCCAAAATTCGACAGGAGATCATCAACACGGATCTATCAAGAACCGGAAATGTCCAAGAGGATTCAGACAAGTTGGTGTATTTACATGGTGCGCTTTGTGAAGCAATGAGACTATATCCACCAGTTTCCTTCGGGCGCAAGTCTTCTGTGGAGTCAGATGTGCTTCCAAGTGGGCATAAAATCGATGCAAACTCTAAGGTTATTATTTGTCATTATGCGTTGGGAAGGATGAGAGCGATTTGGGGAAAAGACGCTTTGCAGTTCAAGCCGGAGAGATGGATTTTAGAGAATGGAGGCTTAAAACACGAGTCTTCCTCCAAGTTTGTAGCGTTTAATTCTGGTCCAAGAACTTGTCTAGGTAAGAATTTAGCTATGACTCAAATGAAGATTGTGGCAGCGGAGCTATTACAAAACTATGACATTAAGGTTGTCAAAGGGCAGAAGATTGAGCCAGTTCTTGGTTTTATATTGTCTATGAAGCATGGACTTAGTATCACAATTACTAAGAGATCCACAGCTTGAAAGCATTACTGCATTAGTTATATCGTTGTTAGCTTGTCTTGCAAATCTATCACAATATAAAGCTTATAAATAAAAGATTTGATGAATTGAAACATCTTCTTTTTTTTTTCTCTTTTTTTCTCACCTTTAAGTGAATTAGTACGGGTCAACAAAGCGTAAAATTCAATAAAAAATAATTTGCCTATGGAGAAATATTACCATTAATGAGAATCATGTGATCCTCAACGCTCTTAGATTCGTCTGGTTCTTGCTCTTGCTCTTGCTCTTCAAGAAATCACATGGCAGGTTCATTCGGAACTGGCCGGTTCTCCGGGTGCAATTTTAAAAACATTAAAAAAGTTAGTTGTATAGGCAGCCATTTAATACAAATTTCTAAAGACTAGTTACAATGGGTGAGTTGAAAAAAAAATTCAACAGTTTAAATATTACAATGATGAGTTGAATCGAGTGTTGAAAAGGAGGTGGAGTAATTGAAGTTGAAAAACTTCAACTCCGTTGAATAAGAAAAAGGAGTGACAGCTCTGTCACGTGGCAAATTCTTATTGATCGAAAAAATAATAATAAATATTAATATATAATATTATGATCAGTCTGAGGCAAGTGGGTCTAGCACAGCTCAACCATTCTCTACTGAAGTACTACCTGCATTTGAAAATCATGTGCGAGCTAGATCCGAATTACGTGATCCAACTATACATCACGAGCTACAAGAAGATTTAGTCAAACACATATGGGCTAAATTTGGAGTATCCCGTGGCTAAAAAAATTGTTGAATCTATGTTTGATTTATGAGTTTTATTGTTTGTGAGTTGAGTTTGTTGTATTAATTAAGTTATGTGTTTTTTGTTGTATTGTGTGTTTATTAAAATGTATTGTGTTCTAATTTTTTCCGTTTTAATAATGTTTGTATCTTGTGTTTAAAACTTGCAAGAAAATAAAAGTAAAATTGATGTTATAAAAATTAAAATAATAATATTTTCCATGAAAATAATAATTATTATTTTTAATTATATTAATTTAATTTAAATCGAAAATTATTATTAATATGTAGTTATATAACTTTTACAAAATAATAAAAATAATTGAATAGTGTGTTGAATTTTTTATTAAACAAAACCATTGTAAATGAAGATAGTTGAATAAATGTTGAATGATTATGTGGAAGAAAGAGAATATGATGTGGAAGTGAAAAAGTGGTGTTGAGTGTTGAAACCATTGTACATAGTCTAGATCTATGCATTAATCGTGCCTTTTGTGCATATAACAAAATTTAGTGTAATTAAAAAACAATTTCCTTAATTGTGTGCCTTGAAGTGTGTGATGCAGAGTGCTTATAAATTCAGTTCCTTCTACCAGCAAAGTAACTATCACAGTGTAGTGTATGTTATTTACTCCCTCCAATGGCTTCAATAAACTTACTTGAAACTTGTGCAGCCATCTTTTGCTTTCTCATCATCCATTTCTT
Organism: Erythrophleum ivorense; assembly: GCA_026724425.1. Classification (NCBI taxonomy): domain Eukaryota; kingdom Viridiplantae; phylum Streptophyta; class Magnoliopsida; order Fabales; family Fabaceae; genus Erythrophleum; species Erythrophleum ivorense. The sequence continues at coordinate 531,262 of JAIUCV010000274.1, forward strand.
GTTCTTCAAGAAACCTCATGGCCAGTTCCTTAGAGACTGGCCGGTTCTCCGGATGCTCCCCGGTCTGCTCGTGGAGCTCCACCGGATCCATGATTTCAGCGTTGAGCTTCTCGAAATCTCTGGCTTGACTTTCCAGTTCAAGGGACCGCCGTTCGCTGGAATGGATATGTTGCTCACGGTTGATCCAGCTAACATTCATCATATAATGAGCTCAAACTTCTCAAACTACATCAAAGGATCGGAGTTCCAAGAAGTTTTCGATGTGTTCGGAGACGGGATAATCACCACGGACTCGGAGCTATGGAAGAATCTGAGGAAGTCTTATCAAGCCATGCTCCATACTCAAGAGTTTCAAAGGTTTTCAGTGAGTACCATGACAAGTAAACTCAAGGACGGGCTTGTTCCTCTTCTTAATCATTTTGCAGAGGAAGGCACAGCTGTGGACTTACAAGATGTGTTTGGGAGGTTCACTTTCGATTCAATCCTAATCCTTATAACCGGTTCTGATCCTAGATCTCTCTCCAAAGAAATGCACGAGGATGAATTCTCTAAAGCTCTCGACGATGTTGGAGAAGGGATCCTGCAGAGACATGTTAAGCCAAAGTTCTTGTGGAAGCTGCAAAACTGGATGGGATTCGGACAAGAGAAGAAGATGAAAGAAGCTGATACAACTTTTGACCGTGTGTGCGCCAAATACATATCAGCCAAGAGAGAAGATATAACAAGATCTCAAGAGGTTCTTGATGGAGAGAGTGAGGATCTTTTAACTTCCTTCATGAAGCTTGATACAACCAAGTACAAGCTCTTGAATCCGAGTGATGATAAGTTCCTTAGAGACACGATCTTAGCTTTCATTCTAGCCGGAAGGGATACAACAGCCTCCGCTCTCTCTTGGTTCTTCTGGCTTCTCTCTGAGAATCCACAAGTGGTAGCCAATATTCGCCAGGAGATCATCAACACGGATCTATCAAGAACAGGAAATGTCCAAGAAGATTCAGACAAGTTGGTGTATTTACATGGTGCGCTGTGTGAAGCAATGAGACTATATCCACCAGTTTCCTTCGGACGCAAGTCTTCTGTCGAATCAGATGTGCTTCCAAGTGGGCACAAAATCGATGCAAACTCTAAGGTTATTATCTGTCTTTATGCGTTGGGAAGGATGAGAGCGATTTGGGGAGAAGACGCGTTGCAGTTCAGGCCGGAGAGATGGATTTTAGGGAATGGAGGCTTAAAACATGAGCCTTCCTTCAAGTTTGTAGCGTTTAATTCTGGTCCAAGAACTTGTCTAGGTAAGAATTTAGCTATGACTCAAATGAAGATAGTGGCAGCGGAGCTATTACAAAACTATGACATTAAGGTTGTCAAAGGGCAGAAGGTTGAGCCAGTTCTTGGTTTTATATTGTCGATGAAGCATGGACTTAGTATCACAATTACTAAGAGATCCACAGCTTGAAAGCATTACTGCATTAGTTAAATCGTTGTTAGCTTGTCTTGCAAATCTATCACAATATAAAGCTTATAAATAAAAGATTTGATGAATTGAAATATCTTCTTTTTTTTTTCCTCTTTTTTTTTCACCATTAAGTGAATTAGTACGGGTCAACAAAGCGTGAAATTCAATAAAAAATAATTTGCCTATGGAGAAATATTACCATTAATGAGAATCATCATGTGATCCTCAACGCTCTTAGATTCGTCTGGTTCTTGGTCTTGCTCTTCAAGAAATCACATGGCAGGTTCATTCGGAACTGGCCGGTTCTCCGGGTGACAATTTTAAAAACATTTAAAAAGTTAGTTGTATAGGCAGCCATTTAATACAAATTCCTAATTCTAAGATCTATGCATTAATCGTGCCTTTTGTGCATATAACAAAATTTAGTGTAATTAAAAAACAATTTCCTTAATTGTGTGCCTTGAAGTGGGTGATGCAGAGTGCTTATAAATTCAGTTCCTTCTACCAGCAAGCTGGTGTATTTACATGCCACATTGAGTGAATCACTGAGGCTCTACCCACCGATTCCGTTTGAACGCAAGTCTCCAATCAAATCGGATGTGCTTCGATCCAAGTGGGCATAAAGTCAAATCAAACATCAATATTATGATCTTTATTTATGCGTTGGGGAGGATGAAATCCGTATGGGGAGAAGACGCAATGGACTTCAAGCCGGAGAGATGGATTTCAGAGACAGGAGTGTTTAGACATGAGCCTGCTTACAATTCTTGTCGTTCAACGCCGGTCCAAGAACATGTCTAGGTAAGAATTTAGCTATGAATCTGATGAAGCTAGTGATAGTGGAAATATATATTACTGAACTATGAGATTAAGGTCGTCAATGGACAAAAGATTGTGCCACAACCTGGTCTTATTCTTCATATGAAGCATGGGCTTAAAGTTACAATTACTAAGAAATGTTCCAGCTTTGAGTGAAATGCGCTCAAGTTGCGTTAAATTTTTTATTTGCAATAAAAGTGGTACTTTGTATGATGTCTCATTTACTTATTAGTTTTTTTTGATAAAACTATTCCATTCTTTTTGGGATTTGCCCTTTATAGTTCACACAATCACACTTCCGGATCTAATTTAATAGAAATATTATTAAAAAAAAAAAAAACTCAAATTTTATTCTATTGGATTGAACTGCTTTCAATCTGACATTAGATTTTCCTCTCTTAGGGAAGATAAAGAAAACATCTACTTAAAACATTCAGACCAAACATCGCTTAGTAACTGTGACTTTAAGACCACGCTTCATGTGGAGAATAACTGACGGAGCTGGCTCAATTTGTTGCCCTTCAACGATCTTCATCTCATAGTTTTGTATAATCTCCACAGCTACAGACTTCATTTGCATCAAAGCCACTTCTTTCCCCAAACAAGTTCTTGGACCGGCGTTAAATGATAAGAACTTATAAGATGGCTCATGTACCGACTTCCCACTCTCAGATATCCACCTCTCCGGTTTAAATTCCAACGCATCTTCTCCCCAAACCGATTTCATCCTCCCTAATGAGTAAAGACAGAACAAAATCTTCGAGTTGGCGTCAACTCTGTGTCCACTGGGAAGAACATCGGATTTAGTAGGAGACTTGTGCTGAAAGGGAACAGGTGGATAGAGTCTCAGGGCTTCACAAATCGCGCCGTGTAGATACACCAACTTCTTTAAATCTTGGGGATTGCATGAATCAAAATCATCATCTGTCTTGGTTCCTGGAGACAGGTTTGTGTTGATTTCTTGACGAATATTGGCCATCGCTTCTGGATTCTTTAATAGAAGCCAGAAGAGCCATGTGAGTCCAGATCCTGTCGTGTCTCGCCCCGCTAACATGAAGGTCAAGATCGTGTCTCTAAGGAATCTGCCGTCACTCGGGTTCAACAACTTGTACTTGGTCGTGTCCAAGTTCATGTAAGACGTCAGCAAATCTTGAGAAGGAGAATCATCATTGTTGATCCCAGGGCTTATCTCCTCTCTCTTTGAAGCTATGTACTTGGAGCAAACACGATCGAAAGTCGCGCGTGCTTTCGTCATCTTCTTCTCATCTCCTAAACCAATCAAGCTTTGCATCTTCCACAAGATCTCCGGCTTGATATGTCTGAAGAAAATCGCTTCCTCTGCATCGTCTAAAGCTCTTGCAAACTCTACTTCCGGCATTTCAACCGAGAGACAACCTGGATCATATCCGGTCGATAAAATACACGTAGTGTCGAACGTGAATCTTTGGAAAACATCTTGTAAGTCCACATCGAGTTTCTCTTTAGCTACATGGTCAAGAAGTGGGACAAGCCCTTTCTTTAGCTTATTCAAGCTTGTAGCTAATGAAAACCTTTGAAACTCGGGATTCATCATCATGCTTTGAGCGGATTTTCTCAGATCTTTCCACAGCTCCGAATCCGCATTGAAAATCCCATCTCCCAAAACGTCGAATAGCTTCTTGAATTCAGGTCCTTTCGGGTAATTTGCGAAGTTTGAGCTCATGATGTAGTGGATGTTAGCAGGATCAACCGTGACCAACATGTCGAGGCCCGTGAAAGTTGGGCCTATGCAAGGATAGGTTAAGTTTGTGACCTCCATAACATCGGTTACGAAGTCGTAAATACGATGGATCTCGACGAGCAAACCTGGAATCATACCAAGGAGTGGCCAGTTTGTGGGACACAAGGGGTGAGGTTTCTTGTTGATCAAGAAGTATCGGAAGAGGAAGAAACAAAAGAGAGCAATGGAGATTTCAAACAAGCTTAGAAAAGCCATTAGAGATAAAAGAAAGACAAAAATGTAAATGTAATTTTCTTCTTTGGAGAGATACACCAATGGCAGCTTGATTCATGCTTTTGTAACGACAAATGATATATATAAAGCAGTTTCGTTGTGCGTCTTTGAATTTGGTAATGTGTCTATATCGTTTGAATTATTATAAAATGGAATAAAATCTTACTTTCTTTGTTTAGTATTGTAGATATAGTCGAAAACATCTTTATGCGCGCATGCATGTGGCATATTATTACCCAATTATTTATTTGTTTTAATAGAAAAACTCTCATTCTAATACTTTCCAAATTTTGAATGTATTGACTAATAGAGTAATAGTGGAGATTTTTTATATTATTTTGTGCTATGTGAGTCCAAAAGGCTTGATTTGATGCCATTTTTGGGTATTCCGAAAAAAATAATTAATGTATTGAAAAATATTTATAAGATGTACCATAATATCATAAAAAGAAGTTTTATATATTTTATTCTAAGAAAGTTATATTTTTATTAAAATTTAACTGTTATGCCATTAGTCGACCTTTCATATCTTTCCAACATGAATATACATAGTATATGCCATTAAAGATAATCTTTGGTGGCTAACCTGTGTGTATGCAAATGACATGAATTAATTTTTGCGTATTTATGTATACATAATGTTTTTATTTACCCACTTTATAAAAAGAAGGAAATTTTTTTTCTGAAAAGGATAGTTTATTGGATAATAATATATATATTTGATTTGATAATAATTAGTCTTTTAAAAAAATAAAGAGAGAAAATGCATACGATAATGAGAACATAGTAAAACATTTTAGGAATTAAAGTTTTGATTAAACTCTTAAAATCTTGGTAAAGATACTGCTACATGTTTTCAAATTATGTTTTATTGGATGAACCGCTTGTAAGCGGACCTGTGATTTTTTCATCCCTCCCTTGAGAGAATAAAGAAATCATCTACATCAACTGCCACAGTTTGTAGTTATAATTAATATTCAGACCAAACATCTCTTAATCACTGTGACTTTAAGACCATGCTTCATGTGGAGAATAACAGAAGGAGCTGGCTCGATCTTGTGCCCTTCAACGACCTTAATCTCGTAGTTTTGTATGATTTTCACAGCCACAGTCTTCATTTGCATCATAGCCACTTCTTTCCCCAAACAAGTTCTTGGACCGGCGTTGAATGATAAGAACTTATAAGATGGCTCATGTACCGACTTCCCACTCTCAGATATCCATCTCTCCGGTTTGAATTCCAACGCATCTTCTCCCCAAACCGATTTCATTCTCCCTAATGAGTAGATACAGAACAAAATCTTCGAGTTTGCTTGGACTTTGTGTCCGCTTGGAAGAACGTCGGTTTTAGTAGGTGACTTGTGCTGAAAGGGAACAGGTGGGTAGAGCCTTAGGGCTTCACAAATAGCGCCATGTAAATACGCCAACTTCTTTAACTCTTGGAGATTGAATGAATCTGAATCATCAGAGTCAAAACCATCAGCCTTAGTTCTTGAAACTAGGTTTGTGTTGATTTCTTGACGAATCTTGGCTATGGCTTCTTGGTTTTTAGATAAAAGCCAGAAGAACCAAGTGAGTGCTGAGCCTGTCGTGTCTCTACCCGCTAACATGAAGGTCAAGATCGTGTCTCTAAGGAATCTGTCATCACTTGGATTCAACAACTTGTACTTGTTGGTATCCACATTCATAGAAGACATCAACAAATCTTTAGAACAAGAAGAAGAATCGATATTATCAATCCCTCTGCTTATCTCATCTCTCTTAGAAGCTATGCACATAGAGCAAATACGATCGAAAATTGCGTGAGCTCTTTTCAGCTTCAACTCATCTCCAACACCAATTAATCTTTGCATCTTCCACACCATCTCCGGCTTGATATGTCTGTAGAAAATGGCTTCCTCAGCGTCGTCTAAAGCTGTTGCAAACTCGACTTCCGGCATTCCAACGGAGAGACAACCTGGATCATACCCGGTCGCTAAGACAAACGTTGTGTCGAACGTGAATCTTTGAAACACATCTTGTAAGTCCACAGAGAGTTTCTCTTTGGCAACGTGATCAAGAAGTGGAACAAGCCCTTTCTCTAGCTTACTCCAGCTTGTAGCTAATGAGAACCTTTGAAAGTCGGGATTCATCATCATGCTTTGAGATGATTTCCTCAGATCCTTCCACAACTCCGAATCCGCATTGAAAATCCCATTTCCCAAAACGTCGAATAACTTCTTGAACTCAGTTCCTTTAGGGTAGTTCGCGAAGCTGGTGCTCATAATGTGGTGGATATTAGCAGGATCAACGGTGAACAGCATGTCGATGCCTCCCAAAAAGGGGCCTTTGAAAAAATAGTTTAAGTTTCCGTCCTCAAGAACCTCGGTTAGATAGTCGTAAATACGAGGAATCTCGACAATCAAACCCGGAAGCATACCAAGCAACGGCCAGTTTGTAAGAAAGGAGCGGTGAGGTTTTTTGGTGATCAAGAACAAGTGAAAGATAAGGAAACAAAAGAAAGCAATGAAGATTTCAAGTAAGCTTACGAAAGCCATTAGGGAGAAATTAGAATGGAGGTTAACACTAAAGAGGCAGCTTGATTCTTATGTGTGCATGTTATCATTCGTATAGTAATAAGTATATATAAAAAATATGAAAAGAATCTAGAGAGCATCGTCTTTTGTGTCCTTGAAATTGGGTACATGTCTTTGTCGTTTCAATAATCATAAACACGAGGGATCTTAGCTTATTTTTGGTGATTATGTACTCTTTTGTTTGTTCGCTATCGTAGCTTTGTGGTAAATCAAAACCTCTTTTGGAAACCAACGGTCCAGTGCATGCGACATATTACTACTACAGTTAGTTATTTGTCTTTATATAAGACAATTGCCCAGCTGGGTTTGTCGAACCAATAAACCTTTTCGAAGAAATAAAGAGTATGTAATAGTTATCAATTCAAATTGGCCAATTAAAAGGTACGTATACCTTTTGAAAATTAAGACTAATAATTAAAATTATATGGTTTATCTCAGTTTTAAAAATAATTTGTATAGTATATAGAAATGATTATGTTGATAATCAAGAAAATTAAGTTGAAACACGTTTTCAACGGATTTTACTTCTGTGACCTTAAACATTTGAAACATGTCATTTTTTAGTGTACATGCTTTGTAGATTTTATACGAGAGCAAGAAAGAAAAGTTAGTTAGCTTTCAACGGAAATAAAGTGTCAATATTCGAGCTTTCGCATATTTAGTTGTTGATACTAATCGAACTCAATCTGTGTTCCGTAACAATTATTGATCTAAAAAGACTAATAATAGAGGTCTCGGGATTGCGTGGCTGGTGGTGTTTGATACAGACGTCTAACGTCCCGTATGCCTACCTTTGGGTTCTTATATAAACTTTGGTACATTCAGGTTCCATGGTCCATGCATAATTTCCTATTGGCCCGTCGTACAATCTATGTCCCTATGTATTAAAGGAGAAGCAAACGAAAATCAAATTATTGATGTATCATAAACAGTGATCCTGTGAAGGTTTTTTGTTCATGCGCGCGATTAGACGTTCTTGTTAGATTAATCATTATGTTGGGCTTTAATGATTTGGGCTCTAATGTAATATTTGGGCCTATGACTTCGTTATCCATTTGTAAAATGTTGCCCAAGCATTGGGCTTATAATGATATTTCGTCGATGCAAACAAAAGAAAAAAAGAATTGAGACAGAGAATGTGTTCAACCGGAGTATTTGCTCTCTCTTCTCCGGCTAACTTTCATCATCGGGAAAAAGCACAGATTTTTACTCCGACACACTTGCGTAATCCAAATGGGTTTCCATTTCGGTGGAGAAATTCCCGAGATTTCGCTCCCAGACTCTCCCAATCCGTCAGTTTTGCCTCTCCCTTTTCACATCTCCCTCTTATACGCTCTTCGACGTCTCTTTCTTCCAAGGATTTCGCTCAGGTTTTGGCGAGAAAAGCCGCGATTTTACTTGTTGGGTCGTTCGTCTTTCTAGGTTTCTGTTCTTCGAGACCTGCTTTAGCGCTACCCACTGCAACAGTGAGCTCTCAAGCGGAGTTGGAAGACGAAGCAATGTTCGAGAAGCTTCTGGAGAAGGAGCCAGAGAATATGGAGGCGATGAAGGCTGTTTTGTATAAGAAGATGAGGAGAGGTAAAACTGAAGACGCTGTGAAGTATGTTGAGAAGCTGATGAAATTAGAGCCTCGTGAAGTTGAGTGGAAGCTTTTAGAAGCGCTTTGCTATGAGACGATGGGGCAATTGAGCAAGTCTAAGAGATTGTTTAAGGATATTCTCAACGAAAACCCTCTCTTGATCAGAGCTTTGCACGTATGTGTTTCTGATTCTCTCACCTTTTGATGCTTCTCTAGGATTAGAGTCTTTTAATGAAACCTAGGAGAAATGGTCTTCCTCTTGTCTTGTTTCTTGCAGGGTCTTGCAATGGTAATGCATAAGACTCATGATCCCTCTCTCTTTGATATGCTCAAGGAAGCCATGGAATTTGCTCGACAAGGAAACCGAGTCACCGAGGAGAGAAACATACAAGTTTTGATCGGCCAAATGCATATTGTGAAGGTAAAGTCAATCTACTCTGTGTGTTTGGTCCTTTTGAACAATCTCTAAGAATGGATATGTACTTATGGAGATTGGTTTATTAATTGCAAACCACAGGGTCAATTTGAAGAAGGTCTAAAGATATTTCAACAGATGGTAAAAGATAACCCTCGAGATTTTCGACCTTACCTTTGCCAGGTATAGTTTGTTGATCTTTGATTCAATAAAGTCATCCCTTAAACGTTAATTGAGTAACAAGTAAAAGGGATTTGGCTTTTATCTGTTGCTATTGCATTTTGAAGAAATTGATGGCTGTAGTTATGTGTTTCAGGGGATAGTGTATAGCCTAATGGATAAAAAAGAGGAAGCAGCTCAACAGTTTGAGATCTATTGGAGTCTTGTTCCTGAAGAATTCCCACAAAAGGGATTTCTCGACGATGTTGCATTGGCTGCTCAAGCCAAATCCCGAGAACGACTCCAAAACACCTTCAAAGCTAAATTTACTCATGGCAAATAATAAAGAATAATCGGGTATGAAATGTTAAAGACAAAACCGCTGTCAAGCAAGCAGAGTCCATGGCGGCGTTTGGAACCGCGAAGAAGGCAGTTTTTTGTTTTTGCTTTTGCTTTTATCTCTGCACTCACGTAGCGATTTCTCTCAGGTGTTGTAGAATCAGAGACATTCGATTTCTATTGTCATCTGTAAAAATGTTTTGGTTTCAATTTCATGTATTTGTTCTAATTGCAAAATCAACAACCGACTTGAGACGGTGTTTTATTACAAAGCGATTTAAGGCGGCCCATGATTAATTAATTAAAATTCGTGGGCCTTGGACAGATACGTTAATTAACGGGCTTCAACTGTCAAATGGGCCCATTACTCATTAGTGTTTCCTTTTTGAAGGCCCATTTGGACTAGGACAAAACTGTAAATAGAAATGCTTGTAATCCCTTCCACTTTGAATGAGCCGAAGAAGGTGAAATCACTCTCTTCTTACCTTGTGTTTCTCCTCTGGTTCTGGTACACTTGCTGGGAAATTGATTTGGTTAAATTAAGTCAGAGACGCTTCGCTTCTGATGGCTCCTCTAACGCTCTCTGTTGATGCGAAGAGCTCTTCAGCGAGTGCTCCTGGTAAACTCGCTGCTCTGTGAACTCTTGTTTTACTTTCGTGGGGGATTGATTATGAGAAAACAAAAAAAAAGAGAGATGTTTTTTGGCGTTTCTATATAGATACTTCATTGAAGGAGAGAAATGTGTTATGATTTATATGTTGGGTTCTTTTGCAGATCTTTCGAATAGGATAATTCAGAGCCCACAGCTCAAAATGAGCAAAGGCTTTGCATCTGTCAATACGCAAGAAGACAAACCCTTTGATTTCTTCCGCACTGTCTTTGGTACTTACATATATATATGCTATTTATTTTCTCAATTGGTTCATTTGCAATCATAATTTGATGTTTTTTGGTTTAGCATTTCCTTGAATCGAGCAGCCTAAGTCTTCTTTTTGTTATGCTTTTTGATGATGCAGAGGGATTTATAGCAGGAGGTACAGCTGGGGTTGTAGTTGAAACAGCTTTATACCCGATTGATACTATAAAGACGAGACTTCAGGCAGGTCCAAGCAACTAAAATTTGTTAATTTCTTTGTATTAGTCTCTGCTTTTGACTGTATGCAAACTAGCTCCTGTAATCATTTGGTCTAAACAAAATGCAAACAGTTAAAATCTTAGTCCCTCTAATTGTTTTGATCTTAAAATGTAGGCAGCTCGTGGAGGTGGGAAAATTGTTTTGAAGGGTCTTTATTCAGGATTAGCTGGAAACATCGCTGGTGTCTTACCGTAAGTGACTCTGACCTCATCATCCGTAGTTTTCTTGTCCCTTCTCCTATTTTGTTCTTGTTTTGACAATGTTTCTTTCAAGGGCTTCGGCTTTATTTGTTGGAGTTTACGAACCCACAAAGCAGAAACTGCTGAAGACCTTTCCTGATCATTTAAGTGCAGTTGCTCACCTGGTGAGGGATTTTCTGCATCTTTAGTTTTTGCCTTTGAAACTAAAGTATATTACTAGTCTCTGCTATACTTTGTTCTTGTATTTGAGAGTGAAAAGGATCAATTTCGTTTCAAATTCCACAGACTGCAGGGGCCATCGGTGGACTTGCTGCCTCTCTGATTCGAGTGCCTACAGAGGTAGAAACTCTCTCTCTCTCTCTCTCTCTCTCTTGGATATCCTGTTCTTACAAAGAATCCTTCAACCGACATGTCAAGTGTGTGTTCTTTAGGTTGTGAAGCAAAGAATGCAGACTGGACAATTTACATCAGCCCCCAACGCTGTTCGAATGATTGCATCTAAAGAGGGATTTCGGGGTCTCTATGCAGTTTAGTAACACCTTTTTAAAGCTCTTCCTTCTCGTCTGCACTTTCTGCTGACTTTTGCGTGTGGTAACTTTATTTCAAATTTCTTCTAGGGATATCGATCCTTCCTACTACGAGATTTGCCGTTTGATGCTATTCAGTTCTGCATATATGAGCAGCTATGCTTGGGTTATAAAAAAGCAGTAAGTTTCTTGCCAGAATAATTGACCTTTCTAATAACTCTCATTCGTTTTTGGATAGGGAATCAAAACACAGACGCCTTCTAATTCATTCACTTTGCTCAACATTTTGGCAGGCGCGTAGAGAGCTGAGTGATCCTGAGAACGCTCTAATTGGTGCATTTGCTGGTTGGTGACATAACTTTTATGCTTTTACATAGAAATTTCCGAATCCATAGATTGTTGGTAGATGTTACACGAGCCATAAGCTAACCTGACAATGGGATTTAATTGTCTGAACTGAAAGAAAAACTCTGATCCACATCCACATTAACATTAACATTACAAAGTACAATGGAGTTATTACTTTGAAATGCAGTTAATCACAGTGTGTGTGTGTGTTATAACTTGTTGATCGTTGATTTGTACCGTTGTGGTTTATGCAGGTGCTCTTACCGGAGCAGTCACCACTCCGCTTGATGTCATAAAAACAAGATTAATGGTTCAGGTAGAAATGGATAACCACACCTTTGAAGTCTCCCTTTGCATCTCTAAAATTCCGTTATCTTATTATACTCTCTTGATCTTCTCAGGGATCAGCCAAACAGTATCAAGGAATCGTTGACTGTGTTCAAACTATTGTAAGAGAGGAAGGAGCTCCTGCTCTCTTAAAGGTACACACACACACTACTTTAAGGTTTCAAGTAGAATTCTTCGAAATTCTATTCAATGTTGAGCAGCTTTAAGACTACAAAACCACTAATCCTTGCACGATGTTTGACTTGCAGGGTATTGGTCCAAGAGTGTTGTGGATAGGTATTGGAGGTTCAATATTCTTTGGTGTTCTCGAGAGCACCAAGAGGACACTTGCACAAAGACGTCCCAAGATGGTTAAAGAGTGGAAAGAAGAATAAGTTTCTTGAGGAGAAGAAAATGATCGAAATGTGATAGATAATGTTCAAAGATAGTTTTTTTTCTTTCTTTTTGAATTGAATGTTAAATTAATTCAAAGACATTATTATCTCTCCCATGAGTTTATATGCCAAGCGTTGTATAGGCATGCCAAATCAAGTGTAACTATTAAGTACTAAAAACATAAAACCAGAAAGATTCACTAGATGTTTGGGGCTATTTCTAGCAATCTATGGAAAAAAAAAAGTAAAAAGTAAAAAGCCATTGAGTTCTTGCAAAATCCAATATGTGCATGACGATGTATCTCTTGAAAAAGTGTAGAGCGTCAAAACATTTGTCAAAAATAGTGAGTTTTTTTATTCCTTTCAAACCCTTGAGAAGGTTATTAGGATTGCTGGAAAAAAGTCCAGAGTCAAAGGGATAATTGTCATCCCAGTTCGAGCTATACTTCTTCAAGAGCTGACCCAAAATCAGTTGTGTATTCATGTAATCACGGATAATCATTGCTCGGATTTTGTACATACTAGCTTTTTGTAACAAAATTGTCTTGAATAAATGAAAACAAAAAGAAACACCATCTTGCATATAATATACATTAAACTAGGTAAAAATCATGAAATTAATACGTTCAACAATAACTAAAAACCACACCCAAAGATGATAATGTTCTTCCACTTTTAACTCCATTAGTGATCAGAGTTTATGAAGTAACAATAGACATTTTTTTTTAATAAAGAAAGTGCGTGTAGAGCAAATTTAACATGAACATCTTCTACGCTTTCTTCGTTTTGTATTTTTTGTTTTATGGAATCCATATGAACAATTAAAAAAAATATAGATTTGAAATTATTCAACAATGCAATTCTTTAGGAATTTATTTCAAAGACAGTTATTACACTGTACACATCTCTATATATCTCTCAAAACTGCCATTTAATTGCCGGGGAAAAAAATGTGAGATTCATCAACAAACACACACACAAAAAAAGCCACTGAACCCTATAAACAGACTTCAGTTTGTATCTTTTCCAATTTCTCCGGCTAATTTACAGGCTCATCGAGCACTCACAAGTCACAACGATGAAGCAGAGAGAGATGCCTGACATTGCATCCTTGGGGATGATCTCTGAGCTCACTCACATGAGTGGTAAGTATCCTCCTCCATGTCCTTTCTTTAGTACAAGAGGTCCAGCATTTTCCGGGACCTTATCCAACGCATTCATACACGCATCAACCATATCTGAGAATCCTGTCGCTGTTGTAGCCAGCTGTAACCGTAGCCTCAAATCACGTGTTCTCTTGAGCAAACACCTGAATGATCTCCACATGTATTTGGCCCACTCAGCTGGTAAGCCTCCTCCTGTGAGCCAGACTGAGAATTGGGACTGGTCACCTCGAGCTGCCATTTCCGCTCTGTAAAATCTAGCAAGTTCCAAAAGCATTGAAGCCTGTAAGGGAAGCACCGCTACAAATTCAGCCACAAACTCCTCCGCTAGTTCAGGTTTGAGCATCAGATTCCAAAGCACAAGCGCCCATTCGCTTGGCTGGTTAAGACCATATGCTTCTGCTACAATCAGAGCCTCCTGGAAACGTGATTGATCAACAAGTGCTCTTCTGGCGTTTGTTTCCGACAAACAGAGCCACTTGGAATCTGGCATCCTTATTTGAAGGGAGACGAGGGAAGCCTGACCACAAGCCTTACGTGCTTTGTTTCCAGCATCAATGGAAGTATGAACTTCAGCAGCTTCAATGTAATAGCGCATAGAATCAAGGAGATCTTCATTTTGATCCTTGTCATACCGCAGAAACCACTGCTGTGCAGCCTGATCTGCACGCGCCTCTAGCAAAGCAGCTGTTTCATGCTTCATGTCAAAGTGTTTATATACCTGCAGACAAATCTTGAAACGTTGCATCAGTGAACTAGTCAATCTAGATACACTCTTGAACATCTAACATAATAGTGAACTAGTCACTGGCGGTAAGCAGGCAAAACATGATGAAATAAACTCTTTTACTAGGCTAATTCCAGCTTACGAAAGACATACCATTGCGAATGCATCATGGTCATTTGGGTTAAAGAGATTCAACGAAGTCAAAACAGCCATCCGGAAACTTCTGACAGCCTGAGCAGTGCCAGTGTTTGCATCAGCCGCAGCAGAAAACTTTTGTAGTAAGAGATCGAGCTGCCCGTTTTCGATTAGAATATTGAGGATGAAATTAAGAGCATGAAAGTTTCCGACTCCAGTTATTAGACGACCCAGGCACGAGAAATCGCCCTCAGCAACATAAGCCTCGACCCTAGTGGCAGCAAGTGCCACAAGAACATCAACTCCATCAAGGCACGTGGATGACTTGTAGAAGTGATGAGACAGAATAAGTAGCTCAACCTGAAAAACAGCATTCCATTATATTACCAAATCAGCATTGACAAACTTCTTCGCTCATCTTTTAGAAATCCATTGTTAATAAGCTTTCACAAAATCACATACCTCACACGCGTGTGGTATTTCCTGCCCGGTAATCACAAGACGCATTAATGAATGACCAATTTCTTGTTCAGATGGACAAAGCTCCGCCCACTTCAAAAAGTCTGAAAATCTCCACAAAAGTGGAGCAGGACCTTCCTCCGCTTGAGAATCTATATATCCTCCACGATGAGCTGCTAATAAACCCTGGCACATGGATAACAGATTAGAGACAATACAAAAGAACCCTCAGATCACTACGAGAGGGTTTTTCCAAGTAGTCAATCAAATCAATACCATAAGATAAAGATTTTTGTCAAGAGTTGAAGTAAAAATTCAAAAGTACGAATTGTGTCATGTACACATACAAGATAGTTTACTTAAGTTACCTTTAAAAAGGACTCTGCAAGTATCTGAGCAATACTAGCAGCGGGCATGGAATGTGTTTGGACAAGGAGACATGCTTCTTCAAAGGAATCTTGAGCTTTAAGAGAAAGTAAACGTAACAACTCTATGGGCTGCTTTTGATATGCCTCGGTGAATGTAAGACCCAGTATGTTGGCAGCTTTTATAACTGCGATGATTTTTCTTGCCAGCCCACGTCCACTGCCTTCATTTAAAATATTCGAAAGACTCTCCAGAACCTAGAGTATCAGATACCAATCATTATTAAATCCAACAAAGAAATTATAAGAGCAAGATTAGGAAAGTGAAAAGAATGCAAAAAAATAAAGGAAAAGCAGAATTCAATGAATATGTAACAGACTTCACAGCGACAAATGAAAATTTAGGTGAGAGAAATAGAGAGAACAACCTGCAGCGGTTCAATCACAGGTCGGTCTATTTTTAGACTGTGTGATTGAATGACAGAACGAACTTCATCATCCAACATTGACATTGGTACTTGAATGCAAGGCGTAGAAAGCATTGCTAGCTTCATAACAGCATCCAGAATTATCAGCTCAGAAGGTAAATTTCCTGGAGAAAGCTTAAGTTGGAGCTGCTTCGCAGCTGTTACTTGTCCAAACTCCAGTAAAGACAGAACCGCTCTTTCCAACTCCGCAGGTTCTATACTTTCTTCCCACTTTGATAAGGATATCTCTAAACCCGTGCTTTCCTCTTGAAGCTGGAAGTCGCTTTTGATGTTTAGAGGAGATGAAGAATCTTCAAAATCAGTATTCCTATCTGAAGAATCCACAAATTGTCTTCTTTGTGGGACATTGCCTTTTGCTCTCCTCTTGGGCTTTGTGCTGGCACCAGATATTGAAGTGCTTGTGTCTTGGTTTCTTTGATGTGCTTGGCCAGGGGCCCTGAAGTCACCAAATTTATTTTTTGTTGATGAAGAAATATGGTTGTCCATTTTCGTTATGATACTTGCAGTTCGGTCTATAAGATTTGAACTATTTCCATTCCCCGTGTCTTTTCCGGTGCTACTCGGACTAAATGATCCTACATTTTTCACATGTGCTTCTGCTTCTACAGCCAATAGCCACACTCTAGTCTCGATTTCTCGCAGAAGATGCAATGGATAAACCCTAATATTGATAAAATGAAGTCATAAACCCAGTAAAAATAATTACATATTAGGGTACAAGATCACTTACGGGTGAGACAGAGTTGTTAACCCACTCAACCACTGTAGGGATAGCAGTAACAGCTCATAGATCTCTCTTGCAGGGAGATCTTTCTCCACCGCTTCTGCATGCCTAAGGAAAAATAAGCCTGCCTGCAAAAGAATAAGCAACAGACTCACTTGTAGTAATTTCAGGCTTTGTATAAATTGGTTACAAGTGAGGCAATCAGTAAAGTTACCTGTAAAGCAGGGAAAGAGTATCTGATGAACAGAGTTTGGCAGTGACCCCATAACGCGATTCTCTCTTCTGGAACATCCCAAAGGAATTCTTTCCATTCTGCAACCATTGATTCTGCCTATATGTAAAGCAGATACAACAAATGTCTATTAAGATTGGGCATTCAACGAATCCCTAAACATAATTAGAACCAGTGGCGTACAGACAAAGCTAGCATGCAGCCCGATAAAAATAGCTAATTTTCAGATACAACCCTGATGCAGAACCAAATTTAGGGATCACTTCAACTCAATATAAGCCTATGCAATCTGTATTGCGTGGATAGAACTGCGCTGTGCAAGGGAAAATGCCTAGTTCCTTCTTAACATCTCATTTCAGTCAAAGTTATACTGATAAAGATCACATATATCCTACACTGCTACAATCTGCGATTCAACATAAAGTTGAAAGAACCTCTACAAAGCAATTCTCATGTGTCAGTGTCTAACCACCATGCAGTGCAAGAATAGTCGCTAGCTAAGACAGAGAAAACAGCATGGGAAATTACCTAGAAACAGCTAAACTGGTCAATAGTCTAAGACCATGATTTTCTTATAGTTGCTACTGCTAAGTCTGCTAGACGTCCAAGAAAGTATAAGATCAAATGACCCGAAACTTTCTGGCGAATCAAGTATAAGATAGGAGTCAAGAAGCTTTGTTACCTGCGTTTCAGTAACATGATGAACAGAGGATGTCCAAGTGGCACCAATGGTTTCAAGTTGCTTGGCCCAATTTCGTGCTTGCTCCCATTGTCTGTTCTTTTCTAAAGCTGTCAGAAGAGAGCCATCATCAAGATCCCCATTTCCTAAGTCAAGCTCATTCTCCCACCGGAGTGATGGCTCAGCCAAATTAACTTTCCAATAAAGACGCCGATAATATGTTGCCGCAGATCCCCCATCACCAAAATCAGTTGCAGCAAGAAGTTGCAGTAAGCATCTTTTCTCATATGGAGACGGACAAGTTGCTAAAACAGCATCAGCAGCTTTAACAGCTGTTTTACTGATCCAAGATGCCCCAAAATTGATTTCTTTGGCTGTATTTGACTGAAAATGCATTGATTCATCTTTAACTCTAGCCCAATAAGAACCCAGATGTGCTGAAGCTTCGGACAGACGCATCTGCGAAAATGCCTGTCGAAAAAAAATAAAGACTGGTCAGAATCCTAAGAAGAGGCAGTAGAAACTAAGCATTTTACAATAACCGGCAGTAAAAACCCAAATCATTTTTACAAATTCCGAGTCCATATCTTCTTTTCCCTCACATCCAATCATAACTTTTGCAGAATTCCATCATCAGTTTTCTCCCACAGAAAAACAGATTAAAGAAAGCGGATGAATTCGGTGAACAAAAACCACATCAGACACATGAACATAAATCGTGTAAAAGTTTTTGTGAATACACAACCACGGGCTCCCAAAAAATAGCGAAGGCAAATAGTGGGTTAAAATGTAAGACAAACCTGAAGAGCACGAACAAATGGAAGTAGAGAGCATGAAGGGAGAAACAATTCAAAAGCTTTTAGCAGAGGAAGAAACAAGCGTTGTTCACAAAGCACTGCGACCATATTTGATAGAGACGAATGCTCATCACGAAAATCATTAGTAACACTGGTATCTTCAGCTTTTTCATCTTCTGCAGCTTCTGTTCTGTATGAAGAAAATGTTTTACCAGAAGAGGTGTTTAAACTATTAGCTGAAGGCAATGAATCCACAGATGTATCAGCAACAAGTCGTCTCCGTTTAGGATTCCTCCTATTGTAATGAAACTGGACACCTCTAGCATCCGCTGGCAAGGAATTTGTAGATACAACGGCTGCTGCTACATTTTCTGCTATTTTAGTGGTCATATCGTTCACCTTGATAGACGACGTTTCCCTGAAAAGCATTATCTTTGTTAGAAGTTAGAACCAAGACAAAAATAATGCATCAGTTTATTCCAGAAAACATTTAGAAAGAAGGTTGAAACGCTTAATGTTATAGACTTGCGTCACGATAATAAATAGCTACTATAAATAAATAAATTGAGAACCAAAAGTAGAAGAAAATTTCCGATACACCCAACCCAATTGAATTTCTGACTAAATTTTTATCACACCTGGCTGCGGTAATTTCCAACCAAATTGTTAGGCATGATATCGGATCAACATCCGGAAAGCATGATGCTATGAGAGCCAAAATAGACCACGATAACTCCTTAGCTTTCGATAAAAGGTAGCCCCCAGAATTCTTTAGCTTCTCAGAGTAAGCCAAAACGCGAAAGAGTTCAGTAGAGACATAAGCTCCATCCTCTGAGAAGGAAAATGTAGAACCTCTGCTTGTGTCATCTGAGTACGATATGGTAGCTTTCTTCTTTGAGTTGGCATATCTCAATACGGTCAGTATGTGAGCTTTTAAACGTTGGTCACCAAACTCCTTTGATGCCTGACAGATGAAAATGTGTCACATAATTGTAACGTAGCACGTTAAGCCACTGTTTATGATTTCTGAAACCAGTGAAAGGGTGAGAGACATACCACATTGAGCACCGTATCAAATGGGTATCCTCCAAGCTGCGCTTCAGATAAAAATCCAACCTGATATTTACATACATCAGGTCAAAGAATAGCTCAAGGGTAGAAAAATAAAAGGTAAGATAAACTATCATGAACCATACCCAATCATTGTCTCTTGCTAGCATGGCAAGGTATTTAGTACTCAGAGGAATCTTATGCATCTGACAGAAAAGAGTAACTAAACTCCAATGCAAGCTAGCAGATGTCTGCTGAGACCGCAGTTCAGACCCATCACCATCACCTGTTAACAGCCAGTATCCACTTGTTTTCCTATCTACTCCAATCTCTGGAAGACTAGCTTGTTCCAGATGATGAAGGACAAGCATTAGCGGAAGAAAGGGTTGAGAACCAGAAATACTGTTTGGAGTATGTTTTTGCCTAGAGACGCTTGATATATCAGGATAAACGTATTCATTAGCGAGGGCCCTTGCTAGTGACCCCATTAGATCACCTTCACTAGATACCGCACGAAACGTAGAACCCTTAAGCGATTGTTGTTGTGCCATATTTGCGTTATCATTTGATTTATAGAAGGATGATATCCTTCTCAGTGATGCCACATCTATTCGAAGCATGCTGGCAGATAAACCACAAAGCTCAAGAAGGAAGGTACATGAAGCCACCAACACAGAATCCCCAAAATGTGTGATAGCAAGTGGTATGACCTGGAGAGCAAAAGCAAAAAGTCATGCAGACATAAATAGACAGCAGTTGAAGAAAAAAGAAACAATAAAAGCGTTGCAGATAGAATGAAAATTAAGCTAGTAATGGTAAGGCGACCAGCACGTACAGATGAAAGAAGAGACACATCAGTCTGCGTCAGAGGTGAAAGTAGCATCGGAACATCTGACTGCATATTTCTTTGTCCATGTATCGAAGAGCCAGATTGATCTTCCAATTTTAGCTTTCCAACTCTATGTTCCAGGAAAGCATTAAAAGCTGCGAGTGGCCGTCCACGATGCAGGAAGTGCTCAAGTCCAAGCTCGGTTCCCTAGTTTCAGTTCAACTTAAACATCAGCAATTATTATCAGTCGGTAAACATACATAGCTCAGTGATATGTTGCAAGAGCATGAGATGACAACCTTTTATCAAGATAATTTCAATAATTGAGACATCGACATGAAATTCAATCGACAGGAAATATATAACTGAAACAGTTAAAGCATCCATAAAGGTAGCATCGTCAACAGTTTAGAGAAATGAAAAAATGATAATGCCACCTCAGTTTTTGTGTGATGAAGTTCCTCTTCGATGTGCTTCTGGATAATTGCTTCCCAGGAAATGGCACTTAGCTCAGTCGGATCATCCACGTTTATAAAGAACTCAACACCTCTGTGCAGCAGATATTCCCCTGTAGGATATCCTGAGAAAGACAACCATCCAAGAGGTCCCTACGAAGAAAACTTTCCGGTATAAGAGACTGCCCCAAACATTTTAAGCAAAACATATGCGCTCGAGAATTCCATTGGACAGACAGATATTAACTAATAATAATGAATAGATGTGTAACTTTATCAGTAGCTGATTATAAGCATAACATATATGTTTTCATGAATCTTAGTAGATGTGTAACTTATCAAAAGAGCACATATGGCATTCAAATCATATATGGATACCTGGATATAAAGCTGAACTAATCTACGAACCGCCTTAGGAAACCAACAAGGCAACATCTGCAGGAGAGAAGTATCACGTGCAGCTGAGAAGAATACACTGTCACGCCAGTTCAGATACTCTGACAAGACTGACAAAAAAATAGAGTCAGTAAGAGTATGTCATCAACATAATTACACAAAATAAAATTTTAAAAAATGTGATGGATCAGGCTTTACCATTCTTAGCCCTGGTCCGCAAAAGGTTGCCAGAACTATCTTCTCCAAAGCAAGCAGTGACAAGCTTACTCCATAAGGTAGGGAATCTCTGAAGAAATGGTCTCAAATTCTCCAATGTGCATTGCGCAGAAGAGTTACTGTGTCTGTTCACACTGCCAGTACTCAAGGATTTTTGAATTGGCACCGGAGCACACATCATAGTTGCTAAAGCTGCCATTTCTCCTGCCCCTTCAGCAATGTCATCAACAGTGCAAACAATTTCATCAATCTCTGGAACACTGAGTTCACCATTTGGTGCTGCACCACGTGACATAATTGTGCGTGCATTTGAAAATGAAGCATCGTACTCCCGGCCCTTGATCCTGGAGAGCAGCAACCATTTTGCCCAGTGAGAGTCACCCTGAATACATTGGACGGATTCTTGGCATTCTCAGTAAAAAGTGAGTTTTCAAAAGACAAATCAAGAGATGTAGCAAGAAGAGACATATTAACACAAATATGTGATGGACGTGGAAAGCACTTACAACAGCTTCCTGCAATGAACTGAGTGAGTCATTATCTAGGACCAATTCGTGCTGATCAAGGTACAGATCCAGAAGGTTTGGCAGATTATATTGTGTGCAATAATGTATGAATAGCTTGTGTACAGCATTCAGGGTATCAACATTTACTCCTCTCCCCTTTCTGGACAAACAAAGATCTAGGGATGGCCTACAAGATTCCTCCTTAAATGAAACCTCGCAATTACCAAGGATGACATCTGCCCGAGCCAGAAGATATACTACATCTAGAGCGTTCTCCCAATATTCTTTTAAAAATATAAGTTTTCTTGCAAGTTCCTGCTCCATAAGTGTTGTTAGCCACAAGGAGCACCGGATATCTGCAGGCAACCTAAATATCTTGATATAAGGAATATCCATAAGTACAGCATCTACTTCTTCGATGGAGCATATATACTCGCTACGGGAAGAAACTGAATAATTTACGCCCGAAGACTGCTTCGGACCATCCAAAGCAATTTGCAAACTTCCATCATATAAAAGATCCTCAGGAATAAGATCCAACAGCTTAAGGACTTCGTCCCAATCATTGTGACACATATAATACTCCAGCTGGGAATCCCATGGAACATGAACACCCATGACTAAAGGCTGATCCAAGACTATCTGCACAAAAATCAACAAAAAATTTACTAAAACCAAAAAAATGCAGACACTATTTGAAACGAACAAAACAACCTTTGCCAGAGCGAGTTCATGGGAGTATTACTAAAACACAATACAAAATGAACTTCCCCGGGGCCTGGACGTACTAATATTCTGGAATGGTGCAATTATAGAAAGATTCATACATCTAAAGAATAGCGAAAAAGATTGACTATATCCAAATTCTTACATGATCAAATGTTCTCTGATCCCAAGCATTTGACCACACCGCTGCTGCAGCCCAGTAGCCAGCAGTTGCATCGCTTTCATCAAGCGCATGCTCAGATGCACTCTCATTGATATTTGTCCAAGAACCTAGAACAACACCATCAACCTCACCACACTCAATCTCGAAATGCTGGAATAAAGACGACCCCCCTAGGTGCAAGCTAATTCTACAGGAGTCAAAAGGTACTGCAGATTTCAGGAGTTCCTTTCGACGAGAAAGATATGTTTCCCAAAAGTGGCTGCTAGGATAAAGCCTCTTTTTTTGTCACAGGGGCAAGCAAGGAAGAAGATAAAATAAAGTCAGCACTATACATAACCAAGGTACCCTTATAACAAGTAATGATTAGGAAATATTATAACCTCGATAAGAGATATCCTCTCCAGTACATTATCTTCGTATGGTCTTAAGAAACCATGTTTTCTCATCTCTTCAGCAATTTGATATCGAAGAGATCTCCTCACTGTGCCAAATACCAACTGATTGAGGCACACTTCTACATCCTCTCCAAGCCTTTGCAGAGTTGCAATGGCAACAGCAGGTTCACCCTACACATCAAGAAAGCCAAGTGCTATACATCATACATGTAAACCACTCTGTCTACGCAAGTATATTTAGGCTTACATTCAAAAATAGGTCATAAGCAATAGCTCTTCCGATATCACGAACTTCAGTAAACGTATCGTGATGTTCTCCATTTTCAACCACGTCTTTAGAATGTTGAAGATGCAATTGAAGAACAGCTAAAGGGAGTCGACTGGAGAGCAAGGCATCCTTAACCACAGTTTTCAAATCCAGATTATTACTCTTCCAACGAGCCATCATCTCCTCAGGATTTTCCAGAGGGAGAACTTTCTTTTCTGCAACTACCCCTTGGGGTACAAGGTCAGATGCATAGCTTCTTTCGTCAATGACCTGACCAGCTTTAGATGTCATCACACCCATAGGTGTCAAAGCAAGCTCATCACTGGTATCCAATAAATACGTGTCAAGTTGTCTCAACCCCGCAGACGTTGCATCTGGAACAACTTCAAGCTGAGAATCATCCTGCAAAGAATTTGGGTCTACCAGGTTCAGTGATATCTCATTCTTTCCCTGTAATAGCACACATGTGATATGTAAGATTCTGGGTTAAGAAAAAAAAAAACACAAAATCTACAATTAACTTGTAGAGTTATTACAATATACTACCTTTCCTAGCTTCTTAAATTTTCTGGAAATACGGGATTGAAAATTCCGGGTGATCTCCAAAAGATAACCCATCTCTGACAACCTCCTTGAATTTTCCATTACATCTCTATGCAGTGAAATTGGCGGAAGTGAAAGCATTTCTGTCCTAGGTTTCCTGTCCAACATGTATCCATCTTTCTGATATTCAAGTAACCCATATATGCGAATCATCTCAGTCGCAAACCTTGAAGCTAATGCGAGTAGCCTACATTCAACATGTAGCAATACGTATGAATATGCCAGCGTGAAAGCTCTCCAGTCAATAAAGTTAACGGCATTACTAAACCTCACAAGATAATAGTTTTGCTAAAACTGGCTTCTAAGAAATAACACATGTCAATGAATCAATATGCTAAATCCTGAAGCTCTAATTGATTTTTCAAAAGAATACAGAAAAAATGTGGGGCCTGGAGATGCTTTTGAGTAAGGACATATCTACCAAGAAGGAAGCACAATGTTGATCCACCTCATTAAAGTTGAGAACTGAAAAACAAAACTATCCTTTTACCACTCAATACTCGGAAGGTCCTCACCTAGATACAGCAGAAATCTCATTATCATTTCTATTCTTGCGCGACAGCAGATACACAGCAGAAAAGAGCACCCTAAGCATCCCTTCTTCTGCCAGCTTCACATAACCAAGCATCTTCAAAGACCTACTCATACAGCAAGAGGTTAATCAAAATCAATTTATGAAACAAGACGAATGGCAATGATGGCACCAGAGATGAGGGTAAAATCATGGTGCTGAAGATTTATCATATTCCTAAATAAGATGAGGATGTGTACCAACTGGACGACTGTGCCTATAGAGATCTCAATCTCTAAGGTCTAAACTAAATTCAGTACTACAATGAAAATGCAGCAATGATCAGGAATACAGCATAAAACTGCTCATCTAGCTAACAACAAAGAAGAGAGGAAACATCGGATTATAAATGCAGATAAGAGGAGGATGAGAAAAACCATAAGAAATTCTACTTTCAGAAGAAAACAATTTGGCTGAATTCATAACAAAAGAGCTATCATTACTGTTACAGAAACTTTGAACAAGCAATCTTTCTTCTCCAAAGTAGTCACATCCTTCAAAAGAAACCATAAGACAAATACGGAAATTGTCAACCGAAACCATTACAGCCAGGCCTAGCTCTTTTTTAATATGTTTTTTAAGGAAAGCCACTTTTTACTGTGTGGCACTACGGTTCTCAGATAGGCAAAAAAAATACAGCACAAGAAAATTACTAGTGACTTACTCGTTGATATCGTCATATTTTAAGTAGTCCAATGCCATTTGTAGTCGACGCAGACGAGCAATTTTTAGGTCCCAACCTATGACAGGACAGCAGAGATTCATTTAACATACCATAAGCTTATTGAACAAAACTGAAGTGTCAACAAATCTATGAAGCATCTTCGAGTCTCAATATGTGAGGTTCTGCTGTTACAACAAGGAGATTACGGAAATCATAATGTAAGTGTGACGAAATACAAGCATTTTCTGTTGCAAGAGCAATACAAGCATTTTCTCGTGTTCACAAGCAGTTGGGGACGTTTGAAAGTAAATTGCAAGCACCGATATGTTTTCTATAATATTAGTTATTACCAAGCACTCAGTTACAGTTAAGTTCAGTTCAATTCTAGCCTCCACATGCATTGACGTAAAACTAACCGGCATGATATGGTTTCGGTGAACTATTTTTCAACAATTTGTAACGTAACTCTTTGAGCATAACAAACCACGTCGGCGTTATTTAAGAGATAGATATCAATCTATATAAAAACTAGACAGTGTGAAAGGGTCAAATCTGTAAAATTAAAAGCTTTAAGGATGCAACAAGGTTATTTATTAACGTTTGCAGTTCACAGAACGAGTAATAGTTCTTACCATTTTCCAGGCACAAACGATTTGCAGCTTCAGGGCCTTCAAACAAGATAACTCTATCTATGACCTCAACTTGCCAAGGAAAACGTGATTCCCCTGTTCTCAAATCGTCTCTTCTCTGGCATCTCATAACAGTGGTTCGGAGTGGCTGCAGATAATCAATGGCCTCAACATTTGGGTAATTCGAGGTTATTGAGATGGCAGGAAGAAAAACTGAAAGACCACTACAAGTCACCAAGTAAAGAAATCCTTGGAAAGAACAACCAACTGATTCTCCTATGAAAGTTTCTTCTGCACCTTGAATAGAAATCTTGTTGTCCTCGTAATTCAAATAACTATCATCTCTCGCAGTCATATGCGTCTGCAGACTATAATGAAAAATCTTACAGCTTTGGTCCTCCTTTTTTGTGAGCTTTCTAGAGAAATGAGTGAATCCTAATGGAGAAAAACACATGGTATCATCCAATCCTAATTTTTTGGCGGATAGAAACATCTTCCGCTTGACATGTGAGTCTCTTTGGAAATTATCAAGTCTTAGCACATTTGTTTTAGGCTGAGCAGAAAAATCACTCAACCATGAACCAGAGTAACCAGCTCTTCGATCAAAATTGTTATGTTGTCTTTCCAAACATGGGTCAGACATCGAGATATCAGAAGCAAAAAAGTTAGGATCACACCTGGAAAAACTATCTTCCCCTCGAGAGCCAGAGGAATTAGCTTGGTGCACTTTTTGCTGGCCAACGTCCATGCCACCTATTTTCCACCCAACCAGGCTTCCAAGCCCAAAATGACGTAAATAAGGAATCGACTCCACGGACACTTCGTATTCATCAACACATAACACATACACCAAACCATTTTCGTCAACTGCAGCTATGAGTGGTGTATGAGAAGCTACAATAAGCTTTCTAAACTTTCTTCTGTCTGTTGTACCAACAATGAGAGACTTAGACGTGGATGGAACAAGACTTTGAAAGTCACTTTGTTGATCAGCCTCTGCAGTTGCCTCTGGTGATGAATGCAATCCACGACCACATGTCTGCCAAATATCCCGATGAGAAAAGCAATCCCCAGATTTCACATCATATAGAAAGATCAGACCAGAAACACTGAGGCAGATAACAAATTTATCAGATAGCCGGAAATCTGCCCACTCATTTGTAGGTCCGATACTTGATTCCCCAAATTTCACAAGGGAGAGCCATTCCATCCCCCAGTTAAACAGCTGGGCGACAAATACAACGCTCTTACTCTTGCTTCTTTCGCTTTCGATTGTGGGTTTAGATGCACAGTCCGATAACTCCATAACAAATCCAATCAGAAAATGAGAATCGCTGGAGAAAACTTTGGTGCACCTGTACAAACTGTTTACTCTAGCATTACCTTCCTCCGAAATATTACCCTCCTGAAGTATGGAATTGTCTTGGAAAAGAAGATTCGAGAAAGGTAGATCACTATCCAATAAGCTGAATGAAACAACCTCTGCAGAACCAGGAAATGCTGACTTCTCAGGGAACCTTGACTGACTTCTACCCTCAATTTCAATAGTTTCCACATCAACTAAAAAAGATTTCATCCACTGCTTTGAACCATCAAAAGAAGAGACTCTTTCGTGTTCCGATTCCTGATTTAGTCTAGAAGGTCCCCATTCAACCCACTGACCATGTGAGAGCTCACCGTTTGGTTTGCCTTTGGCTCCGTCACTTGATTCTTTGAAACAGCAAAAAGCATGGACCGTAACACCATGATTTCCAGATACAAACAACAATTCCCTAAACAAAGGATCTCTGTGCCGATTATAGGTATCCCCACAACTACCCCAAGCAACAGAATTGGCATCAAAGATAAAAGGAAGACTATTGCTACTAGAACTGCAAGAATCTACAAAACCCGGCTCGCCAGAACCAACTCTTGATCCAGAAGGAGATGCAATGTTTTCTAGATCAGACCCACCAGATGCAGTAGGACTATTCGACTCTTCATTATGACAGCTTACCGAAACCTCACTGCCAATAGAGCTCCCTGATAACAGCCAAAAGAGAATTGGAACACAATGAAACGCATATGCATACTCATATGAATAAGAAAACAAGTTATTACCTGAAACCAGAGGAAGCAGTAAAGCTTCGGAGTGGTGAGAGAGTAATAATAACAGCTGCCTCGACGGAGAAATAAAAGCCTCGCGAAACTCTGATAGCTTGAGTTGCAATTGAGAAGGTTCCCACTTGTGCAACTGCAGCAGAGTTGGGCCTTCATCCAACAACCTTTCCATCTTCTTCTTCTTAACACTAGACACAAGCAAGCACGCACCAAATCAGAATTCTATTAGAAGTTAAGAACAGATTAGATTTATCAACACCAATCATAGCATCAACGAACACAATAACGTGAAAGAACAGATGATAAAAACAGCGAGCAACGGAAGGCGGATTTCGAGCCTAGAAACTCCATAATTCAAACTAGAACCTTAAAACCCCAGCTCTAATTCGAACCTCAATCAAGCGGTTGAGATCGGAGACGAGATGAAGCAGAGCTTATCAAGAGGGCATCGCTACTTCAATTGGAAAATGAAAATAAAATTCCCTAGAAATGAAGTCGTAGGAAAGATGATGATGATGATGATGATGATGATGATGATGATGATGATGATGATGAGGACATTTGAGATTTGACGAGGTGAGATGACGAAATCGTTGGTGGTTTCCTTTCCTCCGTCGATGAGTCGGTTCACTCCACGCCTGCACGGACCACCGTGTCAGTCGTCTGTTTCCGTGCTTACGTGGAATTTTATATTTTTGTTTTTTTATAAAATGCAATTCATCACAGACCAAGCTGATTGGGCTTTCTGGGCCATCATTTTCTTACAAGTCCATCGGCCCATGAGTGGCTTGCAGCTTCCTTGAGTATTGTCTCTTTATTCTTAGGCACCCGAGTATTGTATATGTTTTTTGAGTATTGTATATGTTAAGAAGAGAAGAAGATATTTAAGGGAAATAATCATCCTTTTTGTATCAATTCTTTCGGTCGTAAAGGGTAACGTAACTTCTTGGCCGTTGAAAAAAAAGATTTTCAATCCCCCAAAAAATAAAGGAAAATAGATAACTTGTAATGGCAAACATAAGTAATAATAACGAATGGTTGGCAAAAAAACAAAAAGTAATAATAACGAATGACTTTTATGGTAAGATCTATTTTATATATTCACATAATTTACCCTGAATTCCGTCATATTAAGATGGGGCCCCGGTTACATATCACCACCAAACTATAAATTTATGCCAAAATAAACTCAGAGGTAAGTTTTTGATTGGGGCAGTTATGTCCAATCATTTGATGGTCCCTCCATGTTAGGGTTTTCAGTATCACTTGATTGTGGATTAATTAGTGTTACAATTCCTTTCTCATGTTTTGACATTTGTCACTATGGTTGTTTTTATCTCTTTTTAACCCCAAGTGCATATTTGTTGCTGAGCTTTTAAATTTGAAGGGACTTGCTTAATCAAAACAAGAGGTTACTTCCTTGGCTAAATTACCATTATGCCATATACGGCAATGTTTTTCTTATCCATGCGCACGTTATATATGTTGAATTACGAATCCATTATAACTATGAAATGAGCATTTCCTTTTCAAAATTACACAAGTTTTAACCATTCTATTGAAAACTTGTTTACTAGTATTAAATTGCTACTGTTAACATTGTATAGTATATTGTAATGATACTAGCACGACGAAGTAGCTAGGTCTTTTAACTCAAACGGCATACAAAATTAGCAACGTGACTACGGAAAGAAACAAATGGTGATCTACGTATAATCAGTTACAATGAGTTAAGACGGATCATTTCAGTGCTGGGAATTTGAATATGATATTATGCTTTAAAAAAAAAACAATGCGAGTTTTGTTAAAAAAAAATTGGATATTTTCAAACATAAAATGAACCAAAAATCTATAGTTTTTTTCGGATATGACAAAGGAAAGTGCAAAGAGAGAAATAGGAGTAGAGAAATAAGCAAAGAGGGGTCGCATAAAGTGACAGAGGAAGGACACTACAAGACAGCTTTGGATCAATATAATGTTGTCAAATTATAACACTAACAGACGCAGAGTCCCCGCATGGTGTCATCATTTCTCTTCATACCCCGCTTTATCATTTCTTTCCCAAAAAAATCTTCTTCCTTTTCTTACTTGTTCCACTTATATTAAATTACTCTTTATAAGTTGTTATCAACATAAATATATGTGTTGTAATGTAAGTTGTACGAAACAGATCATATTGTTGCCTTTTTGGTGGGTTTCGTTAAAAAATAGTTGTGTGCTTAACCCAAAGTCAACTTTATATGTTCCGAAATTTCTCTAGAAAGTCAACAAGGTAATGCCTCTGGAATTTGATACATGCGTAAACAAGTAGGCTTATTCTTCCAGCCTCGCATAGCTCTTTCTAATGAGCTAAACTGAATTGTGTTTTTAGGCTTTTGATGTAAATTGCCATGTTTCCAACCCGTTTAAAAATTTGGTTTGCTTTTTGTTTTCTTTTAAGAAGAGAAATTGTATGTTGTATTATATTAATATATCTTAGTCCAAAAAACAGTATTATTAATTTATATTGAATAAAAAGAGTCGGAGCTTTTTGTTCCATAGTCAAGAGTATAAAAGATTGTGTTTCTGATTTCATGTCTGAACGCGATCTCCGTCAACCGTTATACTACTAGTCTACTATATAGATCGACGAAACAAAACTATATTATGGAAATAATAATTTCCGCGGTTTAGCCTCTATATTAAACTTGTTGTAAATGATATCTGAAGGTTTTCCTAAAAATAAAAACATTGAAACTTCACATCGAAACCACCGCTAGTTCAAATTAGATTTAGTACTAATAATTTTAATCTGGTGACTTAGGCATGACCAAAATCAAACCGTAACCAGACCGTAACCGTATTAAACGGTTAAATACCGTAACCGTTAATCGTAAAAAATATATTAGTTACGGTTACAAAAATTATTAACCGTAACCGTTTTTTAACATAACTATATTAAAACCGTTGGTTAATCGCAAGTATAATTTTAACCGTAACCGTTTTAAAAAGTAATTTAAATATAACAGAATGAATGATTCGCAGCTGGCGGGCAAAAGCCGCCATATCTTTATGCGGCTTCTCAACTAAAGGGCTCCGCTCCACTACCACTCATAAGGTTCCGCCACTACAATAGCTTACGCCCTCTCTTTTCAGTCGAGTGACTTCGCCCCTTAGCCCGGTGCTCATGACCCGCCAATTCCGAGTATAGGAGAGTCCAGTCAATAATCAAGTCCTGGTTGCAGCATCGGGTAAATGGGATCCAG
Source organism: Erythrophleum ivorense (assembly GCA_026724425.1). Lineage (NCBI taxonomy): Eukaryota > Viridiplantae > Streptophyta > Magnoliopsida > Fabales > Fabaceae > Erythrophleum > Erythrophleum ivorense. The sequence goes on from JAIUCV010000274.1 coordinate 562,112, forward strand.
GTAAATGGCTTACTGTTCGGTCAACTAATAATTAATATGACATAGAGAAGTTATATATAATCAACATATCAAATCCAAACCTAAATTATTTAGAAGAATATATAACTAGAATTTTGATGTGAATATGCTAAAAATCAACCGATATTTTTCTAACAAATAAAACTATTTTTTTTTCATAACTAACTTTTAATAATAATAATAATTTTATAATAAATTTAGATAAAAAATAAAAACTAAATCGTGCTATCATGGATACAATCATACAACTAAATAAAATTATATAAATTATAATTTCATTATCCAACTATTTATCATTATCTAGTATTCTATTTTATAAATATGTATGTATATTTATTTGATATTTATATATCTAAAATAATTATATAATACGTAGAAATATATTTGTTTTAATTTCATATAATAATATTTAATTACAAATTATTAACTAACTGTATTATAATTATTAATTAAATATAACCGTATTAACCGTAATCATTCTAACTGTAACCATTACCGTTTTACCGTAACCGTTTTAACCGTATATTAAATGGTTAAGGTTAAAAAAAATTGTAACTGTAACCGGATATTAAATAACAGTCATGCCTACGGTGACCTCTAAGTGGGTGATGTTAAACTTAATTATATGAAATTGAAATATGAAACTTGACCCACGCCAAATACCCGTTCGCTTGATTATATTTAAAACTGATATGAGAACCTCCTTAATAATCGATATCTAAACTTGTATGAAATTTGACTCATATCAAAACTTTTCTTAGTTCAAATCAGATTATGACTACTCCGATCAGATTGCTAGCTCTCGGTTTCCATCAGATTGCATCCTCAAATTTTCTATCTACCCGATTCAATATCCCGATTACTCAAATCTAGAGGATCATCGGGTCTGATCGGACCGGACTATTCGAGTCGTAGTTACAGCCTTATAGTTAGATATAGTGCTTGAAATGAGACTACCAGTTGCACAGAGAACACTGAAATTGTAATTATTGAATAGGTAAAGAGAGATGAAGAAAGGTGATGGGTGTGAATACAAATAATGTAAAATTTCAAATACATACGAACCAAAAAGCAAAGTAAAATTCAATAGAAAACGAAATGATTACTTTCGCCAACCCACACTCCAGTCTCTTCCCCACTTCTGAGAAGGCCCATTAATCAGATTCATATTATTACTCATAATTATGATTTTTGTCCCCAAAAATATTACCCTTTCACTCTTTTTTGCCAGATGTATAAAATTAAAAAAGAATCATAAAACATTAAACACCCCACACACACACGAACATTAGTGTGTAAAAAGGAACCGATCTCATTACGAGTTACGTGTATGTTCGTTATACACTTATACTATTATTCCCACGGACCAATGAGATGTCATAGTGACGTTGTCCTTGCGACATCAGGAAGCTAAACTGCTAGTAACTACACAAGAAGAAATATGATGGATATCGCAAAAGAAAAAGAGTTTGCCATCTAAAGAAAAATAAATTTATAAATTTATGATGGATGTCATATCGTTCCGTTAATTTATCATAGTTTTATTACCAAAAAAAAGTATCACATAATTGTTTGTTACTATAAGAAATCACATCATTATTACCAGTGTTTTTCGCTCTAATCAACAAACGTACGGCGCGAACTACGATACCTAATGATTTCACTGATGCTACTATTATTGACGAGAATCTGATTTAATTACCGACTAAGAAACCACCACGACGAATGATGTAAAATAGTTGTTTTTTTTTTTTTTTGTTAAACAAAAAGTTGTTATTATCTTCGGATGATTTTTGTTACTTTGATTCTCGCTTAAACTAATTCTGATGCACGTGAGTAAGCTGAGAAGTGAGAAGTGAGAACCGTGTTTCAGGCTTTCAGCCAAATTGTTTATATGGTCAGGTGAGCTGTGTTTCTCGGCTAGCCAGTTTATCTCTCAAATTAGTTAGATGACAATTACGTTATATGGGTTACTGCAAAGCAAATTGAACCTGAATTAAATTCTTTTAGTGCAAACTCCAGCTCATAATATTCTTAGATTAATGTATTAAAACTTACAAAATCGTTTGTTGTCCAATGATTATATGAACCAAAGATCTTCTAATATTGATGAAGAAAGTACTTTGGTGTATGCATTTCTTCAACTATATGAGTATATGCGTTGTCATAACTATAAACGTGTGGTTAACCTAATATATATAAAAGGCAATAAACGCACTTTAATATTAAAACCGATATGAGGTTATCATGCATGTATATATATTTACACAGGTATACATAAAGGAAAGAAAATAAGTGGGCTTGGAATTTGATAAACGGTGGGGTTTCTAAACTTGATGAAACAATTACAAAATGCAATCTTGCAAAAGGTAAAACGAGAAAAAGGTAAGAAACTTTTTCTCTTGCATGATTAATACATTTTTTTTTATCTTTCATTAGGCACAATTTTGCTAACGAAAAAATGTCAAATAGGAGCCTAATTCATCAAATCATAATCATGATATCCTCACACAGCGTACAGAGGAATAGATTTGCACCTAAGATTTTTCATCATTGCTCCTCATAATCTATATATTCCTTTTTGGATTCCCGAAATAATAGAAATCGCATAAATTATTTGAGTATTACATCATTTTGTAAGAAATTTTGAAATCCTAGCTACAAGAAAGTGATAGATGTGTTTATATTCCCATCACATCTCCAGCCATTTTTTTCCATAGAAAATGATTTCAGAATTAAATAAGGATATATATCTATATCTTGTTGTAAAGAAAATATTTTTGAAAAACGCCAATAGAGAATCTGGATTTGTTTTCCGGAAACAATGATTACAAAACGGTGTAACTATCCCTCTCTATTCGTTCGAATTCTTCAAGTATCTCTAACACATATATGCATGGAAAGCAATTTTGTCAAAAACAAAATTCGACAAGTAATCTTCAGTTCACAGATTTTCAAAACCTGAAGATTACAAAAAACACAAAAATCATACGGATAACAATTAACAAGTAACACAATACATGAACGCCGTTTACGGGACGTAACGGGGCGCCGTAACAAAAGCTGACTGCCGTTTAAGCGACAGGACGTTAACTCCCACTACCTCTTCATCTTTCTCTCGAGTGCCCTGACGCGTTTTTCTTCTTCTCTAATTTTTTTGTTTTATTATATATAACTCTTTCCTTCTTTCTCTCTGGATTTTTCTTTTCCTTATTACACCTCATTACATCATCAAAAATATTCCTTTATTGTCTATACGATATTTATAGCTACCTTCGTCATTTTGCAAAAAGAAAAAAAAAACTTTTAAAAATCAGTGTTTTTTTTTCCCACATCACTATTATTTTTCAGAATCAGGAGAATGAAAAAAAAATGTAGCATTTTAGTCACATGTAAATCTTCAAACAAAGCCAATCCAATTGGACCCACCTGCAACTTTCTTTTTCCAACATTATATATTTATCGAAGCACTCACATGGATGGATTGGATTGTCTCAACCCAAAATCAAACCAAACAGCCACCAATCTCTATCTCTCTCTCTCTCACACCAATCTCATCTTCTTCAAGCTTTCGCGTAGAAGAAAGACAGATGGGTGCTATAAACCAAGGAATAAGTTTGTTTGATGAACCACAAAACATCATAAACCCTAATAACCATCTAGGTTTCTACTTCTCTTTCCCCAATCACACATTATCTTCATCATCTTCTTCCTCTTCGTCTTCTCCTTCTTCTCTTGTGTCTCCGTTTCTAGGTCATCACTCCTTAAACTCCTTCCTTCACAATAACTCCTCCTCCTCCTTCGTAACTTATCCTCAAGATTCCATCAATCTCATGGCGAATCTCCCGGAAACCCTAATCTCGTCTTTGTCCTCATCAAAGCAAAGGGAGGATCGTGATGTTATTGCTAATCTTGATCGTCATCGTCTTACCAATGGTATATCGTCTCAAAGTCCACCTCCAAATCCATGGTAAATAAGTAATATAAAAGTCTCTGAGAGATTATTCGACTCGATTAAAAAAAACAAAGTTTCTTATTAAGGTTCTATCTCTAGACTCTCTAAACTACAACTACGTTTATAGGATCTCAAATCCCCCATTTCTATCTCCTGACATAAAATATTGATAACCTTGATGATGCATTTAATCAATTTATCACATAGTCACCATTTGAAGAGCCTAAAAACCATTAAACATTTTTAATATAATTATTTGCCTAAAGAAACATAGCATTTCTCATAATTTATATGCACACGCTTACATATACATACCATCATTTAAAGTGTACAGCTTGTACATTCGAATAAATCCCAATTAAAAAACAAAATATGATTTTCTTCTTTTTGTGAAAATTAAAATAAAAAATTTCAAGAATTATTCAATTATGTATATGAACTAAACCTCTTACAGTTTCCTGCAATATGCATTAGTTTAATATTTAGTACATAACTTTTAATTCGTTTGAGGCGACCCTGCACACATGACCCAGCTACTTATGCAAACCGCGTTGTGCTAATGTGTTTTAGGGCATGGAGTACTCAAGCAGGATACGGATACAGCAAAAAAAACAAAAATGGAAGGGAGATTAATGTAGATGATAATGATGATGGTGATGGTGATGGTATTAATGATGTTGATGATCATCAATATCGTGATACTCCTCGTCGTCATAAACATAACATGACGTCGTTAGGAGTGGTGTCTACTCTGAAGATAAAGAAGCTTAAGACAAGAAGAAAAGTGAGGGAGCCTCGGTTTTGCTTCAAGACACTTAGTGATGTTGATGTCTTAGATGATGGATATAGATGGAGAAAATATGGCCAGAAAGTTGTCAAGAACACTCAGCATCCCAGGTATAGTTTCTTCTTAACTTACGTAGTATTGATTATTTTTCACTCTATTTCAGTATTTGCTTAGTTGATATGATCTATATATCAGTTATCATCTCTTTGTCTTTCATTATTGCTTGGGGGTTAATGATGACTTATCATTTTTCATAGGAACTTTACAGACTTGTATCAGTAGATTTTTTCAAGTTCTTAACGTTAATTAATATGATGAGAGTATAGCCTCTCGTAAGAGTTAATTATGAGCCGTCGTGTAAAGACTAAAAAATTGCTTTACGATTTTGCTAATGAATTGAAAATTATTATTAGCAGAGTCTCGTTGCTGTCTCGTCCTATTAATCATCAGTTTTGTTATAACAAATAAAAATTTTTGGCCCCGCGGGACTATTAGCTAGCTATACCACAATTTTAGGAAAAAAAAAAAATTTGAGAAAGGAAAACAATGAGAACCGTTAATACAAATAGTTTCATGTAAAAAGCATTTGAGTTTATGTGAGAATCGTCCGACATATGGGGTTTCCTTAAGTTTCTCTCTCTCAAGTTGACATTTGACATTTACCCACAATGATTTGCTTGAGTAATTCGTTCTTCAGGATTATACTTTAGTTATTTTGTAAAGTTTTATCATGAGCACAGTAATAAAGTTCGATTTGCCTTAATAACTGTTTAAATGATATATTCATAATAAAATTAATATACAAGTTAACTTTTTTTTGTTAAAGGATATAAAAGTTAACTTATAAATTAATATTTTTATTTTATTTTTGGTAAATGGCAGGAGCTATTACAGATGCACACAAGACAAGTGTAAGGTAAAGAAGAGAGTGGAGAGATTAGCAGAAGATCCAAGAATGGTAATCACTACTTACGAAGGAAGACACCTTCACTCTCCTTCTAATCATCTCGACGACGACTCTCTCTCCTCCTCTCACCATGCTCCTCTCTCCAACTTCTTCTGGTGATTTTAATTTGTTTTTTTCCATCTAATTAAGATTACTCAGCTCTGCCTCGAACTAATCATCGGGAGATTACTCAATAGCTACATATATGTTCTCGTTAGGAAATAGGTATACATGATGTTTTTATTATATGTGTAATGTGTTTTTCTAGTGGTTTAGGTCTGTTTTTTTGTAAGATGATTATCATGTGTACCGTTTTCAGTCTGACTTTTATGTGAACCCGCGTGTTCGAAGACGACTCTTTTTGTTATAGAATTTGATTGGCAAAGTTTAAGGCTTTGTACGTACGGTAAAAAGTAAGCACTCAAATTTATTCTCTACCATAATAACAATTTTAGAATGGTCATTTACGTTTTTTTTCTTTTTAGTGTATCCTTTTTGTATCAACTCGCAACTAAATCTTTGAGAATTTTGTTTTTGTTAATTGTAAAGGCATACGAGAAACGAAAAATAAAAAGTTATGTATCAAAGTCTGAAAAAGCTTTCAAAATTAAAAGGGCGAAAAGAATTTTGAATTCTTTCATGCTGCTGACAGGTAGGACTGGGCACAAGTAATTGATACTTGCTCGATACGCGTTATTTGCCCTGTACTTGCTCAGCCAAAATAAGTACTTGCCTTGATCAAGTCAAGTATTAAGTGGGTTTTACAAATTAGTTACAAATATAAGGCAAGTATCAAATCTTTAAAAAAAATCAATACCCGTCTTATTACGATCTGCTTTGTGCAAATACTTGATATTTATAATATTTTTTAGTATTTTTTTCACATCAAGAAAAATATAATATAAAAAATAAAGATTTTGCTTTTAAATAAATAAAAAAATCTGAATATTTAATTTTAAAAAACTAATATTACAATTATTAAGATTTTTACTAATTACGGCCCAAAATTCTAAAATTTTCACTTATATTTTTATGTTTTTATGGATAGTAAGGTGGAGAAAGTATTTGCAAATAACAAGAATATTAATGGCTACTTGAAGTAACATGTACTTGTACCAAACAGGTAAGTTAACAAGTCGAAATTTTAAATTACGAGGCAGGTCAAGTAGCAAATACACCAAAATGGCAAGTTACTTGCCCGTGCCCACCCTTATAAAACACATCAACTAGTTGAAAAAAAAAAAACACATCAACTTTACGTCGGTAATTATTTTTACTGGGCCTTAATTCGTAATTTATGGGCTTATAAAAGTAATTTTAATTGTTAACGGGCTAAGGCCAATATTTTATGGGTCTCATAGAAATAGCGCGCTGAGCATAGGTTTGTAATTGTGGGCCAGAAGTAAATAACTTAATTCTTAACGTATTCAAGTCTATGAGAATGTTGTATAGTAATGGGCCATAACTAAATAACTTAAAAGGCCCGTAGATCATAATAAATGGGCTTCCGAAAGACTTTTTCACTTGTGCATCAAAACAAGTTATCTCAATGGCCCTATAACCATTTTAAGTCCACGAACACTAACCAACAAAGTTGACAAATGGATAAGTGTTTAGGCACGTGAGCGTCTCGATACACAAAGTTTAATTTTAAGTTTTTAGCACGTTGCTCAACTCATTACGTAGTTGAATATAAAAATCAACTTATATACGAAACCTTATTACAAAAATTTAACTGTAGTTGGAAAACTAATTTTAAATTAAAATCATAAGTTACGAGGACATGAAAAGTCGTGACCCGCTTGCTCCGCCGAGTCCGAGGGAGACTCCCACGTGATTCCTTCGTGGACCGCACGTTCGCGCCCTTAATTCAAGGTCTTATCAAATTAATTTAATTTAAGATAATACTAATTGGGTTACATCATCCCATTTTTTCCAACAAACTAATTCTTATCATTATTTATTTATTAACTTAATGACATTTTCTTAAAGCAATTAAAAGTTCAAACCATTGAAAAAGCTAAAGCAAACGTATTACTGACTCCACGACGTTAAATCTTGAAACAATTTAAATTTAAATAATATTCAACTCTTTTTTTATGGTATCAAATAATATTAAAGTTAGTGAGATATATAAAAGAATGTTCAAAGGAGACTGGGAATTAAAAACGAGAAAGCTGGGGGAAGCTGCGAGGAGATGAATAGTATAAATACTCATTTGAAGGTTCACTAAACATGACGAAATCTGAGCCGTCGCTTTTTGTTTCTTTGTTTCTTCATCGTGATAAGAAGGAAGATTCCTAGGTGATATGAATTTACCGATTTATTTGAGTAAACTAACATGTTCAATTTATCAGTTGTCTTTTTATTAAGCTAGAAGAGTTCTTACGCCAAAGTTTTAAAAATACATAAAAGTATTCGTAGTTATAATTCGGATTCAGCATTAGGATCTCACAAACAAACTTATGACAGTAACTTGACAATCAAACAAAAATCTGATAGTAAAGTGAGTGCTCCTTATGATGACAAACCAAAAGACTCTAACCGAATTACCAAATACATAAATAACATATTTTATTTTGTAAGGCGAAAAAAAATTACTTATGTAAAACATTGTAAAGATTTTTTTGATAAAAAACATTATAAAGATGGGTAAAGAAATTGATAGTTACTCGGTTAGAACAGCTTTGACCACTTGTTCATGGGAAATAATTACTTGTCGATACTTAATTTCTTATAAACCGCCATTACTAATCACTGATAAATTAGCAAACAGAATTGTTAATAACAAAATTGGTTTAATTATACTCTATTTTTTGTTTGGGGACGAGACCTTTAAGTTATCAGTGTCGTTTTCAGTAGTGGTCTTAGATGTATATATATGGCAGAGAGCTCACACGCGTGGAAATGGGTTTGTCTCAATGTTTACGTACAAAAGTTTGTTCTTAATTTTCTTTGTTTGTAGCTTTCTGTAGTTCGTACATCGTCGAAACCTCAAATTTATAAACAATTTACTTGAGAACAAGCGTTCGCACGTGCGGGGAGGTTTTGTTCAAGAGAAGAAGCCTCGAGAACGAACAAGAAATTGATTAAACTTTTGCATTATATATTGTTGTTTATGTATTAATTACTATTACGTACACATCGCAAATCCTGCCCTTAAACGTTACAAAAAGATATATAAATGCAGGGACCGTCTCGCACTTGACCCATATTTAGAGTACTTTTATATGTGCGTAATTATCATGCAGATACACGAAGACATTTCAACGTGAATTATTGGTTTAGATTAGACAGAAGAAAAATGATTGTAAAATGATAGAATGATTTAAAATGCATAATTATATGGAATCGCTACAAATGTTCAGCAGTTCAGGTATTCGATAATTCTATCAACATTATGATGGAAAACAAAATCTTATACGGTTTTGCAAATCAATTCTTTTTTTAGTAACTTTTTTATCTAGTGTCATTTTTTCCCTACAATTTTATCATTTGCAAGGTTACCACTCAGAATTTTTGTGTTAGACATGATTTTTGTGGGAGGTAGTTTTTTGTATTGTGCTTATTCCTGTATTTAATTATATGTCTTGATTTCTTGACATCAGACAAAGAGCAACGAAACCCACGTACGTACCCAATAATATCGCGTAACTAAAACAAAAATAATAGTATTATTGACAAGTTGTCAAAAAAACATTTAAAAAATCTTGGCATATGAGAAAAAAAAAGTAGTAAGAATATCTATTAGAAAGATGATAATTTAATTAAGAAAATTTGTATGGATGAGAAGGAAACACACGTGGGAGAGAGAGAAGAGGAAGAAGTCAATTCGGCGGAGACAGGAAAGGGACGGCGGCCCACGGCGGAGGGAGACGTTGTTAGGGGAAGTTTCCGACAAGAACAGCTTGCATGCACGGTGGCCCACGTGCTCCGTACCCACCACCGTCGCGCGTGTTCACGCATGATAGCAACTCATCTCTCTCCCTCCCTCTCCCTTCTCCGCAATTTCATTAGTTAAAGCGCGTGTATTTCTTGCACACTTACATGCGCGTGTGTCAGTATGTTGTCTATATACTATACATAAATACTACACGAAGCATATATGAGGTATGGATGTATGTATGCATCAATATGCATGTATGATGCGTTTGTGCACGTATCCGTCGTTTTAAAAATGATTCTTGGAATTACATGGGTACGTAATTATTATTCGTATCTAATATTAATATACGATATTTTAAGACGGTTTGCAGACTTGCAGTGTTGTTGTTTTTTTCTTTTCTCTTTTTTTTTTTTATTAAGTAAGTGGTTTGCAGTATTGTTTTATATTGATGCACTTGTCAAGTATAGCTTGCGACGGTGGCGGAGCTAGGAATTTTTTTTACAAGGGTCAAATTAATACTAATCATATATTACAGGGATCAATGAGCTAATTTTCTTATTTAATGTAAAGGTAATTTTTTTTTTTTTTTTACATGGGTCAATTGCCCCATGTGGTAGCATGCTTGCCTCCGCCACTGGCTTCCGAGAAAGACACAAATTATAAATATCTAGGTTTCGATTTGTAACCTATGAAAATGCAGAATGATGAGCTGATACTGCAATTTTGAGTATAGCCACTGATTTCGTTATTTAATCATTTTGTTATGGTTTTAGAACACAGTTTATGTTTACAAAGAATAATCATTTTAAGAATATTTTCTGAATTTGTCTTAAAAAATATTCTTCTATGCACGCTTTCCAAGTCAGTTTCCTCCCTCTCCCACTATTTGCTCTGCTTCGATTTCGGAATGAACCTTTTTCATTGGCGGTTCCTATTTTGAAATTGGAGCATGAGTTCCTTTTTCCCGGATTCCGATTTGGCTTTTGATGACTTTGGCTCTCTTTTCGAGGGTCATATCTTTATCGGCAAGACTCTTTTATTTTCTTTGTTTCGTTTTGCTTCTCGGCCATGCTCCTCCTCCGGTGACAGGATCGACAGGATTTGCAGAGTTCTCGAGGATGGATCTCTCGCCTTTCTTCTTTAACTTACCGGATCTGCCAATATGTGTTCACCGAGCCATTTTCATTCAGAGTGAGCATATTTACAGCGATGCATAAACCTCCACCAAAACCTCCAGATTTACAGCTTTGCTCTCGACCCATGGCACGGAATCCTAGGTAGCCGTCTACCATAGTTCCAAATCTCATGTCTCCGGCGACAATTCTCCTCCGACTGCCTGACATAGCTTGACCATCTTGGGCTTTCCAGGAGTAGCCCCAAAAACCATTTCTTCTCCTCCATCGACCCTTGGTAGTGACAAAATATCTTCCGTCGTGGTGTCTGTGTTTCATTATATGCTATGCGCCTCCACCACATATTGCAAGCCTATGTACTACTTCTTTTCAACCTTCCGCAGTTTGGAGTCTCTGTCAATGACGAATCTAATCTCGCTGCAAATGTTTGCGCACCAGAGGTTTTCTCCACCACAGCTTTTCGGTGTAGTTTTGAAACTAGGTCCGGGTCATACACCTTTATTAATGGGCTTTCCCTTGTGTATTAGTCCATTAGACCAGTCAACAACCTTTTACAGCAATACAACAACACCATTCAGCACTACATCTCCAATCGTGTATTGTTTTGAGCCTTCCTCTGTCACGGAGAGATCAATTCCATTCGTCTCCTCCTTCATGGAGAGATCACATCCATCAACTTTCTGCAAAAGATTAAGAAGAATCCTGATGTGGAAAGATCCATTACTTTCTTCAGCAGAAGCCCACTTCAACATCATACCAGCCCTTGTCGACGTCTTACTTTTAGGTGTATGTTGTGTTGATCCTTCCTTTGTCATCACAAAGAGACGAAAGTTTATAATTGCCGGGTTATCATCGGATTATGCTGACTTGGATTCTGGAGTATTGCCAACTTACCGGCGTATCTCCGAATCCACATCCACGGTTCTGGAGTATTGCCAGCTTACCGGCGTATCTCCGAACTCGCTTCTCTTTTTTTTGGAGAAAGTTATCAAACGCTTATCACAAGCTATCATCGTCCACTTGTCTTTAACGACAGAAGAACTTGCCCTTTCTAAAGGGATCTGAGTTAATTTCTACGAATCTAACCTTCTATCTATCTTTAGTATGCTTTATATTTTACTTTTCACATCTAGTTTGGACTCTTTGGTATCGAACTTCCAACTTCTTTAGCTTGTAACCGGATTCTAAATTTAATATATAACCCATTAGTTTTAAAAAAAAAGAACAGAGTTTATCAAATCTTTAGTAGCTAGGGACCAGAAGATTTTCTTCTTTTTTCGAGGAGATTAGGCTTTTTAACTTTCGTTGTGTGGTGATATGGAACGAAAATATAGTTTGGTGGACATCTGATGCTATGTTATAAATCGTTTTTCCGTTGTGAGTATTATATACTTGTAATAACACTGTATAGCCTTAAGCTGCGTGAGTGCGTGTAAAGCTACATATTACCGTGATAATCCTTTCTTTAAGTTTCAATAATCCTTTCTTTAAGTTTCAATAAAAACCAAAACTCGTCATTTGTTTTTAGTTTGGGTAGTAGTGGAAAAGTAAAATAAACAAAAATCTATAAAGCAAAACGGACACGAACTCCGATGACTGAGGGTGAGGAGAGTGAAGAGAGCCCACCACGTAGCCAGAGAGAGAAAGAGATGAGCACGTGAGACGCACGTTCCTTGTGTAAGATTTGTTGTGCTAATGTTGGTGCAGTGTCACAGAAACATGAAACCGGTCCATTCCTCCATGTTATTTATCAATCTCCTATTTATTAGCATATAAGTTTAAATCTAAAATTCTATTGATCACCCTATCATTTTCAATGTATTTATACATCTTATGTCACTAGAGTTTATCTTAAGGACATTTATCTTATTTATGCCAATAGTATCATCCCATTTTTAAATTGAAAATTTCTGGCGTCAAAATACTATAAAATCTAATAATCACAGAACTAACATTAGCATTTACATAAATAAAACATATATACATATTCCGGTCTATAGCAACATATAAAGTTGCACTGAATAAGGTAAGATGATATAAATATGGTCCAATGGATCAATTCACATAGAGTAAATATAGAACGAAAATGAAAAACGTTTAATTCACCACATGTCAAAAGGGACCACATTTGTTATAAAAATAATCAAATATTACACAAGTGAGTCTCATCTATTCTCACTTTCCCATTCCCGTGCACCGTGAATTCCCCAATTAAATCCGACAATAATGAAATAAAATAATATAATATTTGACGTGAACATGATCGGTTGAAAATTGAATACACAGAACTTATATGGCTTTCTTCTTTTCTTGTTCATCATTCATTTCATCTGCTAAAACTACTTCAGGAATTCGGGAGAAAATGAAATGGTCAGTAAGAGATAAATTTCATAGAACTAAATACGCAAACATTACAAATTCCAAGAGAACAAAAAGAAGTGTATATTTACATCATCTTAACAAAGTTATTACTCTTTTCTCATTTCCAACCCCCAATTCGACCCAACCAAAAAATAAGAAGAAAGAACATCCGTCTTATGTATAAATAACATAGATACATACATACATTTAGAATACAGTAGAAAATACAAAAAAAAAAAATAGACCCGAGGAAAATTGGACCGACCCTTAGATAATTGATGTTCAAAAGAATCTGCTTTGTCTCTGTTTCTAACTTTCATAATTTTCCTTCAGGAACTTCTTTAATACTCATATCAACCATCTCTATTGTACTGAATCCACCATCCTCTATTGATCCGATCGTCGACTGTGAATCAAGCCCTGACCCGGCTTGTATCTCCTTAAACATGGTCATGACTTGTAACATATTCGGTCGCCTCCAAGCCCGATCATCCAAACACGCAACCGCAACTTTTAAATGCTGTAAAAGCTCAATCTCTAGTGCTGGATCTTCCTTCATCAGCTCGGGGTCGAACACGTCGCTGATCCGCAGCTTCGCGTGCTGTTTCACCCATCCAACAAGGTTATTATCTCCAAAATCCGGCGAATCGGTTGGCCGTTTACCCGTGAGTAGCTCGAGTAAGACCACACCGTAACTATAAACGTCTCCTTTCGTTGAACACCTGAAACTCTGGTAATACTCAGGAGGAACGTAACCGGGTGTACCGGCCAATGTACTGACGCTTAAATGCGTGTCCATGGCACTCATCAGCCGAGCCATACCGAAATCCGAAACCCGAGCTTCCAAGTTCTCATCGAGCAACACATTGCTGGACTTCATGTCTCTGTGGATGATATGAGGAATGCAGTTGTGGTGAAGAAAAACGAGTCCTCTAGCCGATCCAATCGCGATTTTCCGTCGCATGGACCAGTTTAGTTTCACGCCGGCTTTCTTCGGGTCGTGCAATACATCTTCCAAGCTCCCGTACTTCATGAACTCATACACAAGAAGCCTCTCTTCTCCGACTTTGCAGTAACCAAGAAGCGGAACAAGGTTTCGGTGTTTAATCTTCCCGATCGTTTCCATCTCCGCCGTGAACTCTCTATCTCCCTGACCACTAACGTGGATCAGTTTCTTGATAGCAACCGCGCTTCCATCTTTCAAAATCGCTTTGTAGACATCTCCGAAGCCACCAGAACCAATCATACTATCGTTGTGGAATCCGTTAGTAGCCTCAAGAAGATCAGCAAACGTGAGTTTCCGCAATGGTTTCTCGAAAGCTGCAAGATTGATACTCAATGCTTCTTTAGCACCGGTCAGCTTCCAGTTCGTGTTGTTAGCGGTTCTCTCACCGGAGTTTCCATGCCCTTCCGCATACATCTCCAACGCCGCCTCTTTCTTTCTCCGTCTCTTCCTCATCTCTCTACCAACGAGGATGAGCCCGAAGATGCATACGAAAGAGAACAACAATCCCATCGCCACGCTACCGGCAAGAGACGCCGGTTTCCTTCCGTGAGACCTCGAACGGCGAGCATAACCGTCTGCGTTTGCCGGACCACACCGCGGAAGCGGATAACCACACAGACCGGAATTGTTCACGAACTTAACCGGAGGAAAAGTCTCGAACTGACCCATCTCAGGGATCGGACCAGATAACAAATTGTTAGACAAATCGATTTCCGTAAGCATAGTAAGCGCAGACATGGCTTGAGGAATCCTCCCGTCTAGCTTATTGCTTGAAAGATCGAGAATGTTTAACCCTCTCAGATCACCGACCTCGTCAGGAATCGAACCGGTGAGAAAGTTGTGACCCAAATTGAGGATAAAGAGATAAGGCATCGAACCAATCTCCTTCGGTATGTATCCAGACAATTGGTTATAAGACATGTCGAGGAACATCATCGAGCCGTTGTTGTCAAACGTCGGCGAAGTGTGACCTCCATAGACTCTGGTGAAATTACAAGGGTTCCTCGTGGAAACCCGGTTAAGTTGTTCCGATCTGATTCCTTGAAACTCGAGTAAGTTACCAGCTCCGTGACACTGTTTCTTCATCCCATCGTTTTTTATGTAAGCGTACCTCTTACCGGCGATGAAATTCGCAGCGATTTTCCCGGATTGTTTAAACATTTCGGCCGGAATCGTTCCGTTGAAATAATTGGTGTTGAGATCGAGCCAGATTAAGCTTCTGCAATCCCCGAGCTCAGCTGGAATGTTTCCGTAGAAAGAATTGTTGCTTAGCTTGAGGATGGCGAGATTCTCTAACCGCCCGATCCACTTTGGAATCTGACCGGTTAAACGGTTATTCGACAGTGAAATCCAGTTCAGATTGACACAGTTGCTTAAACCGGAAGGGATTTCGCCGGTTAAGTCGTTGAAGTCGAGAATCAGAGTCTCCAAGGTCTTGACATTCATGAGTTCCTGAGGGATCTCTCCTTCTAGACTATTCAGCCATAGTTTCAGATCTCGGAGCTTCGATAGAGAGCCTAAGCTCGACGGGATTGTCCCGGTGAGGTAATTGAAGCTCAGGTGAAGCGAAACGAGCTCGGTACAGTTACTTAAAGTCGGTGGAATCTTCCCGGTGAAGCCATTGTTCTGAAGGTAAAGTTCCTGGAGAGTATTTTTCGGGTTTCGGCAGAGATTTGGGAGAATCGGGCCGGATATATTGTTGGAGCTGAGATCTAGCGTTAGCAGCGAAGCGGAGAGATTCGTCAGAGTTTCCGGTAGTTCGCCGGAGAACTCGTTGAAAGACAGATCGAGTACCTTGAGTCCTCTCATCTTCAGTAATGTATCCATCGGCAACTCGCCGGAGAAGTTGTTACCCGACAACGCGAGTGATTCCAAAACAGAACAAGAGCCGAGGAAAGGAGGAACTGTGCCGTAAAATTCGTTCCCGGAGAGATCGAGCCCGGTGAGTGTATCACACGCGCCGGAGAGAAGCTCCGGAATCTCGCCGGTGAATTTATTCTCAGCTAGAGAGAGGTACTGGAGGCTTTTCAGCGGAAGTGAAGGGATGGGTCCGACGAACTGGTTACCGGAGACGTTCAACGACCTGAGCTCTGTGCAAGAGGTGATAGCACGGGAGAAATCGCCGGATAATTTGTTCCCGGAGATGTCGAGATGCTGCAGAGCCGAGCAATCTCCGAGAGATGGAATCCCAGTGGAGAAATTGTTCGAGGAAACATCGAGAAACTCGAGATTCGCGCAGCGAGAAACATCCACGTCTCCGCTGATTTTGTTTCCGCTAATCGCAAAGTGCTTCAACTCTCCACAGCCATCGGAGAGAACCCAACCGACGACGTTAGCACCGGACAGCAAATTTGTGGAGAGATCCAGAACTTCCAAGCTATTAAGCTTCAAACCACCTAAAATTTTCCCCGGAAAATCGAGGCTATTGGAGGAGACGTTAAGAAATTTCAGTGCGATGCAAGAACTAAGGCTCGACAAAGTGGATACAGGACCCGAAATAGAGTTCCTCGATAGATCCAAGCTGGTGAGAGAAGCAGAGCACTTGAAACCAGAAATGGTGCCATTGATGTGGGAGTTTGAGAGAGACAGAGACTCCAATCCAGTGAGAGACATGAGAGATGAAGCCACGGCACTGAATCCGACGTTGAGAGGCTTGGAACTGAGATCAATCGAAGTAACCTTGTCGTCTGTGCAAGTCACGCCATCAAAGGTACACGGGTTTTTGTTGGGAGACCAGTCTGGGAGAAGATTCTTGTCAGAAAGAACGTTTTTGAAGCTTATAAGCTGATGGATTTCTCTGTACAAAGACTGAGATGGTGAAGCTTGAAAGGAAAGAGAGAAGAAAGAGAAGAGAGTAACTACGGAGAGAAAGAAGCTTGAAAAAGTCTTCATTCTCACAGTTTTTGAGAGAGAGGGAGGTGGGGAAGTAGAGAAGATGATACAAGGAATCTAGGGTTTTGGTTCCACCATTAGAGATGAAGTGGAAGCTCTAGAGAGAGATTTAGAAAAGCTATGAGAGAGAGAGAAGAGGGTCAAAAGACAGAAGAAGGAAGATGGAAGAAGGTATTTATCAAATGGTGAAGGGAAGAGTGGTCACAGCTGTGCACTCACATGCCATGTTACCTCTTCTTCTGATTATTATTATTAAAAAAATATTAATTTCAATTTCGATAACAGATACAAACAAATAATACTACTTTTAATTATTGTATGTGTTAAAAAAATAATTAATGCAATAGGATACAAAAAATAAATAAAATAATGGCATCACAAAATCCTTAATCTCAAAGCTGTTTTAGTTAAGTTAAAGAAATAAGGTCTTTGTCTGTATGTGACTATGAGAGGTGTTTAATTAACGTGAGATTAGGGAATGGGATCAAGTCTTCCACAAGCTATATCCTATTTACCCTTTTTAAACTCTCCTTAGACTTTAATGAACTATTTGTAATTATTCTATCCAACCACATATCTCTTCACAAAAATTTGAAAGACGAGTCTATTATTGGTAGTAGTTTCATTTGTTTTCATTAAAAAATATGAATAGTGAATTTGTTTTCGTTCTATCTAGATACAGTTTAAGCTTGGATTCAGAAAATAAAAATCTCTAAATAACCAAATATTCAAGATGATAAATAAGTTCCGGACTTTAATGAGTTTTCATCGGAAAATTATTGTCGTATCATTGTCACCCAATATGCAAAACTTTTGATACCCCGATATTAAGATGCCAGCAGTTAACTAATTGCACATTTATAGACTAATGGTTGAGTATTTCAGTAAAATTGGAACGTATTATAAGATTTTCTTTTAATTGATACTCGTATACAGCAAGAAATGTGGCATTGAATGTGACTGTTAGAAAAAAGTTAAAATTTACTTTAATATTAAGGTAATTTATACTATGACTAGTTTTGACATGAATCTCACACCAACCACGAACACTTCACATTAACACTCGTCTCTTGTTCACTCGCACTTGTGTCTGAAAAAAAAAAAAAGGTGGAGGAGATTGTCTCTCTAGCTTTTTACAAAAGAGAAAGAGAAAGGAAAAAAAAAACGAGCGTACGTGTGAACGACGATTGGGACATGAGTGTCAATTAATGGTAGATTCCATCTCTCTTTAAAAATTAAATTTATTTTAACTACACAGGACTATTATTAGTCTGTTAATTATTTTCTCACTAATTAATCTCTCTCTCTCTCGCTCTCATCTCGCTCTCGCTTTTAGACGGCTTTCTTTTTCTCTGGCACTTACATAGACGGGGATAGACCAAACCTTTCTTACGCCTTTTCTATTATTTTTTTCGGTTTTTCCTCTGTCGCAGTTTTGTAGATATTTCGTAGTTGTGTATAAATCCCTTCGTGCAGCTGTATTCTGTGTATACATTACATATACAAAGACAAGACAATTATCTTTCTAACTTATATAATTACTCGGCTATATGAAAATGATACTCTTTGTATGGTAGATGTAAAAATATAGAGATATTGTAGCATAGTTTAATGATTAAGATGGAATGGTTGATTTTAATGTTTATCATTTGATGTATGCTGGTTTTGCTCATAGCTTTTTGTTATTCTAGCAAAACTTAACTTATAAAATTTCTATATATACACATGTTTGGGTAACAGGAAGTTACGAATTTAAGTAGAAAACATAACTTAATTTCGAGATATATTGCTGTTACTTCAAATTTAGTAATAAAAAAGTCATCTGAAGATTGGTCAATGGTTTCCAGTTTCAACGAATACTACGATGCCACTTAGTATTATAAAAAAGAAAATGTATAGACTATAGAGAATGATACTTTTTGTAGCTTTCTCTTGTAATTGTAACACTTTTCTGGAAGGTTTGTACAAATACACTGAAAGAAAAGAAAAATAAACGACGTGATATTTGATACTATATTGGTACAAATAACTTAACAAACTGCAAGGAAAAGTTTGTTTAGTGACGTATTTAATCCATATATCACATAATAGAACATTGCATTCTATAATGTCATCATAATTAAGCAAAACGCCAAGAGAGCAATGATTCCAACTTCCAAAAGGGACGAAACTGTCCTCCCCACACTGATTAAGCGTTCGTGTGACATTACACCCACGCTCTATCTTCGTGCGTCAGGTACACGCGTCGACAATATGGGGTCGTTTTCGTGCACCGAGCTCCTACCGCGACGTGTGTTACACGCGCTTTATGGAGCTGAGTGTGATTGGTGGAGAGTGTGTGTCTATCTAAAGTGTGACTAACACAGATGTTCGTAAATGTTTGCAGAGTAGTACACTGTACGAGATGGACCCCACGATCTGTTACCAATCCCAGCCATTGATGTCATCTCAACGGTAAGGATTTAACCTGGTAAATAAATGCTGATTTGCTCTTTTCTTCTTTCTTCCTGGGTAAATCTAATGAAGCAAACCGTATCTGTATCTAACAGTAAATCTAGTGACGAAGTTGCTCTTCCTCAAATGCAAATACGAATATGCCCTTGGATTTTTGCTGGCAATCTGTGGGACCTAAACGAGGATATATAAGTCATTTCCGTTGCTCTTCAGTAGTTATCTACCACGTAGCAAAAGCCTCTCTTCTTCTTTTTTTTTTTTTATATGTTTTAACTGACAAAATGCCTCTCTTTTTTGTTACTACTAACAAATGCATCTTATTCTTTATTATTATTATTATTATTATCTTTACAGAAAATATCTGAAATTAATATTCCCCTTCGTAGTAAAAGTAGTTCATGATAATATCAAATGAATTTTGGAATTTCACTAAAATAAGGAACAATATTATAAAAAAATCAAAATTTTATAACTTATAATGTTAATCTAGAAGAAGTGTAGTCAATCTGCGATTACGAAGGAAGCTCTCGGTCTCCTTGACGGCGATTACGAAGCTCTAGGGTTCTTCAAATCTGTGCCTCTGCTAGGCCGATGTCAGTGAGCTTTCACAGCCATGGCGTCGGTCGAGTCCCTCCTTGTTATGTTTTTGTCGGTCTTTGTGGTGGGTGCTGCGGATTCGTTTAGATCTGGCGAGATGTTCTTGGTTCTCTCGGCCAATCTGTTCCGCCAGTCTTCTTGTTGTCTTAGTTTTGTGGTATTTGAGGGTACAGTGTCTCAGAATTGATCTCTGCTAAGGAGATGGAGGCTCCGAGCTAGGGTTTTCGGGTCAGAGGTTTCTAGTCTGTGGTTGTCGTGGTTTGGATTTGTTAAGACATCCATGTCTTCACTTCTCCCTCCACTCTCGTGGTGGTGGTCCTTGATGACCTTAATTGCAGTCTCGCCTCCCTGTTTTCTCCTCTCGGTATATTCTCTTGTCTCTCTCTTTTGACCATTCCGTTGTGCCGTTTCTCCGTGCGTGGGTTGTTTTGTTGAGTTGGGTAAGCTTAGTTTGTGGTTTGTCAGAAGGTCTGTTTGGCTTGTCCTGGATTCTTCTACGGAATCTTGTGTAGCGAGTTTATGCAAGCCGGTTGTAGTTCGGTTCAGCCTTTGATCGTTTGTTTGGGGGTCATCTCTTGTCTCATGGGTTCTCTTGCATCGTTTTCGCTCTTCTTGTGGAGTTGTGACTTGTGTTGTGGCTGGGTTCTGTTCTTGGGGTGTGGCTTCCGATTAGTATCTCGTTGCAGGTGCATCTACAAGCTCTCCCTTTGAGTCTTTTGTGGATTTGGAGGTGAGTTCACGGCATGCAGTGGGTTGTTTTTCAGTCCTTCTCTTGCGAGGTCGTCCCTGATATTTGTCCGTAGATGGCTTTATCTTGTAAGACGAATGTCCGCGTGTAAGGGCGGTTGATCTATCCGGTCGTATTCCCAGTTGGAGTTCAAGGTTTTGCCTTGTGCTTGGCTCAGTTTGAGTTATTTGCTTCCTTGGAGTGGTAGTGGTGGTGTTTGTTTCTGGTTCTCTGGCTCTGGTTTGCTCCTGACTTGTCCTCCCCGGTGTAGCTGTTTGGCTTGAGTTCGTGCTTATGCCTTAGTGTTTTGTCCGTCTCGTTTGTGCTTCAGCTTGTGGTTTGGTTCGTAGCTTCAGCTTCGGGTTACCTGCTTGTTTCTATGGCTTGTTGCGGGTCTTCTTTATCTCAGAGGTTGGTTGTAGATCCTAAGAGTCTTTAGATGTTCCCTTCATTCCCAAACTTTTAGCGTATTTGGTTTTATGTCTTTTGTCTCTCCAATTGTTTTGGAGCTTAGTTTCCCTTTATGGGCTTCCTTTCCGGGGATTTCATGATATCCGCCGGCTTTGTGGTTTGGTTGACGTCTAACGTCGTGTAATTCTACTTTCTAATAATTCTAGATGAAAAAAAAAAAAAAAAAAAGAAGTGTAGTTTTCTCGTTCACACTAAATTTATTTTGTATATCTATAATTTACCTAGTTAAATAAATATCTCTGCTTATAAAAGTTTTTATATATTAATCTCTTATGGCGCCTTAAAAAAAATGCAATTAACATTTTTTTCCCATGAAAAAAAAAAAAATATATATATATATATATATATATAATTATTTGCGAAAACTCTCTCATTTATTCTTATAAAAATAAAAACATAAATTTTTTAATTATTTTTCTGATGATAAATCATTTAATTGATTTTTTTATAAATAACCTACAAAATAAACATTAAAATTCAGTTACAATACATGGTAAATCCAATAATTAAAATTAATACATTTACATTCTCAATTTAATTTATTAATTACCATTATATATAACAAATTCTAGAAAAAACTACATCTAAAATGATAAATCCAATAATCAAAATTAATATATTTATATCATCTATTTAATTTCTTAATTACTGTCGTACATAATCTGCAATAAATATTAATAGTATAAAAATTAAACATAAAAAACTTCTAAATCGATACAATTTTAAACTTACATAACTATAAAAAAAAATTTTTTAAAAAAAAATTATTCCCACACAAGGCGATTACATCTATTCTTACAGAAATATATGGGACCCACTTGACGATAATTTTTCCTTAATGGGCCCTACCTTGATGGGCTTCATATATTTAATCTTTTAAAAATACCATAATTTTTTCATCATCTCCTAAAAACGATTCAAATTAATACCTGTGCACAAAGAAATAAAATTGGTCGATTATCATATCAGTGATGTGGCTCCCACCAGAACTGAGAAACTGCACGTGCTCATGTCCACGTTGATGACGTGGCCCAATTTCACACGTTGATATGTCGTCTTTTGACCATCACGCACTCCCAACTCCTGATTTAATTATATTTTTTTCATTATGAGACATAAGTGTTTATTAACCTTTTTTGTAGCGGGTTGATATTTTAAAATTTTACAGGGAAATTTAAATAAAATAATTATGTGAAGAGAAATATAAAATATTTTTAAATTGATTAGTTATTTACCGAAGCAAATAGCTGCAATCACAAACTATTTATTAAATATAATGTTGTCTTGTAATTTGTAAGCCAGCTTTGTTGAGTACTTCCAATGGTTTCCAGATCCTCCTGAAACGCGTGACAGCACGAAACATCGCATATTTGTTTGTTCGGAATTATTGAACATTTTCTGTTTTAAATGTCTTTAATTTTGGATTTTCGTCTTTGTTTTCTAAATAAGGTGCTATGGTTTGTAGAAAATATATTAATGTATTTTTTTTGTATGGTTTCAAGATTCGAAACTATTATTTGATATCAATTACCTACGAATGATAACTTTTCAGCAAAGAGAAAATAAACAACCACAAAATTAATGCGTTGGAAATGAAATATCTTTGGGAACAAAAATTAATATGATATGAAATGATTAAATGAATTTTAAAAATAATTAAAACGAAATGAACTACATAACTAAAGTTATCATAAAAATGGTTTATCGAAAAGTCCACAAGTTTTTTAATTATCATATCTTCGTATGCTTACCTTTCCCTTTCCACTACAGAATATCTTTGGAAAAAAATTTTATTAAAATGAAACAAACTAAAAGCTAACTCCATATAGTTGTGTGGGAGAGCTAATGAGTGGTGGTTGATTAGATAACAACAATAATAACAAAGAATGCAAGTTATGAGATGATTCATGATTCAATGGAAGTGAGAGATAAGCGGGTGGCTTTATGCGGCCATCTCTGCCTTTTTTTTTTCCTTCTTCTTTTCCTAGAGTGCAATCTCAATACATCGTATGCAGTTGTATTTGGACATAGTTATAAATTATTGATTGATCAATCATTGTAATAAAATCGTCGTACAAGCGCATATTAAAAATATATTAACTGCCGTCTCTGTGGTATGATTAACATTTCAAGCTAACATCGTAACCTTTTGAGGCTTTGACCATCAATCTTCATATGAAAAGCTTTATAAAAGGTATATGTAGAAAAAAAACCGATTTAAACTAGCACCAATATAAACGAGGGTATTGATAAATTTAGTATTTTTATATTTTTAAAACTAAAATATGTAGCATGAATACGTGGCTCGTTTGGATAGTTCTTTTGTAATTATAATCGAAAATCACAAATATCTTACAGAAAATATAATTTAAAATTAGGTTCCAAACTAAAAGGTCGAGAGTACTATTGCAACGTGATTATCTACACACTCTTATACGTCAAACATAAAGAATATGAATTAATAAAGTTTCTTGCAATCATTTCATTATCTATATAGACTATTGAACATGGCTTATTTTACAATCTGTTTCAAAGATGGCCTTTTTTTTGCATGCAATCTTCCAAAACCTTATCTCTTAATTAAGCTGGTCGTATTAATTAATAACTCGGAGTATAATGTAAACGAGTTAACGATCTACCAAGAGATCCCACGAAAGATCCCCGTTGTTGGTCTAAACAAGGCAGCGACGCATTAAACGAACTGCATAGTGGCCGAAGCCTCGGCCATTGATATGTTACGTTAAATTAAATTGCTTAGTTGTTTGATAAATTAAAAGTGTTTTTTGGTGGTCAATGGAGTGTCTTTTCAAATAAATTTAATTAAATTTTTCGAGCTGTGTCCAGCAGAAACATCTATCTAACACCTAATTGTTAGGCCAGTTTAGAATTTTGTATGAAATATATATAGGATCCCCAACGCATATAATACCAACATGTACTTCATTTTATTGGATAATACATTCGGGTACGTTTACAATTAAATTAAATTTGAGTCGTTATATTTCAACCTAAACTAACATATAGAATTATAGATGTACATATGCATCCAAGAAATGTAGACCAATACTGGTTGACTTTTGTTTTATGTGTGTGTGTATTAGAAGTTGTTTTCTTATCTTCAAACACGAATAGAGAAAATTTTGTAGGTTTAAGAAGAAAATTATGTTTTAATATTAGTAGATGCTGTTACATATATTTGTGTACTACAATTCCTATACCGGATGGACTTTTAACTAAATATTATTTTTAAAATAGTTTTATTTTTTCTTCAGGTTTAAGCCTAGTATGAAAACCGGAAGATTCGTGTGGGTTTCCTTCCAATAACGGGAATTTTCTTCTATAGTAATAAAGAAAAAAAGTGTCACACATTCTGTCCTTCAAAACAATCAAACGTCAAATAACAGACGCACGTGCGAGGAGAGATCCCGTTTAACACTACACTCACACGTAAGCAGCCTGTTTTAAGTTAGACTTTTCCGTTTCGGTTATCTCCACACGCAACGACCTGTCAAACTTAGCTTTACACGTGTGCAACCCCCGTTCCCCTTTATATTTTCCCCTTCGGTCTTTGTCTCAGAAATGTTAAAAGAGACGTCAAAAGAAGGGAAGAAACAATAAAGGATCGTTCTTGATTAAAAGCTTATGACCCGGCGATTAACGGGGAGAGTCCATGTGCTTGATGTAGAATATTTAATTATCTTCTAAGAACTTCGTAATTTATATGGTTAATGACATTTTTAATTAGATTACGTAAACACCATGATATCTCCAGTAATAAATGCAAAAGATAGAATTAAATGAACCACTATACAATTCCGTCATTTTGAATGCAGATATTTCTCTTAGTATGATAACCCATGGGCCCAAGAATAAATATTCACGTTACAAAAGAAAAAAACTTACAGAAGTGGATATTGCAGATGACAATAATAAATAATAAGAGGACAAAAATTAGCTTAAAAAATGAAATTTTATTATCAGTCGTATGGATGATGTTTCTTCTTTCGGGAGAGTTAAGTGCAAAGGCCAAAAAAGGATTAACCAAAAACAAAAAGCTCTGTAAGAAAAGAAAAATATAGTTCTGGAAATTAAATAATTAAAACCCTTTGTTGTTTATAAAGATTCCATTTAATACTCTACCTGTTTTTGTATCTGAGTTTCTTGTTTTTTGTTTCTATGTCAAATGAGATTACTTGTCTCTTTTAGACCTTTAAATCAGATTCGCTTCTGATTTGCTTGGTTCGAGTTTCTGTGTCTTGGTTATGGGAATAGAGAGGCTACGACGCTCTTTACCGCCCGGTTTAGAAGATGCGTTACCGTACCAGATCATACCGAGGATCGCAATGAGCATTCCAACAACCACTTGTACGTTTAAACCTTCTTTACCGAAGAAAGTGAATCCCAAAACCAAAACCAGAATCGTCTTCATGTGACCAAGTACTTGGAAAGACACCGCCGTGAATCTTCCTATACATATGAATTGGCTGAGATTCGTTCCTACCGCGATACTGCACGAGAGTATCAGGAAGAACTGCCCCAACAAAATTGTGTTAAATAGAGCTTAGCAAACACAAGTCTAACAATTAAGAGACTAATTGAGGAGAAATTTTTACCAGAGAAACAAATGAGAAGTTGTATGCATCCACTCTTTGGTTAGTCAACCAGTAGTCTAGAAATGGTCCGACCAACAACAGCGATGCAGCTTGTACCGGAGCGGTATGCGCAAGTAAATTGAAAGAACCGAGCGAATACTTCCGTTGTAGATAATGTACATACTGAATGAGAAAACTCTGTTTCAGTTTACAAGGGCACAAACAAGATGATACACAATGTATATATACACTCACGTATTGCTGAAGCGCAGTGCTCCAGACAGCGATAGCGGCGGCGAGAAACCCGTTGAGGTTGACACTAACGTCGGTTACAGTACAGACGGCAACACCAGCAAGAACTAACAAAATGCTAAGCTTTGTATCTCTTGAGTACCTGACATTGTCAAGAACAACTTCTAGAAGGCAAGAAACCGGAATCATACTCAGCTTCGCTATCTGCAATTCCAAAAACAAAGTCTCGTTTCAAGATTTTTTACGGAAAGAAGTTTACACTATAAGGAAACGAAACTCGCACCGACCTGGTAGAATCCGACGGAGTTCCACATGAGGCTGACGTTCATACCAACGATTGAGAAGTTTGCGAACAAAACGAATTTCAAAAGATCGGGCCATGGAAGCTGAGAAGGCTGGATGTAACCAAGCCATGTCAAGAAAGTTGTGAGCAATGTGGTTGTTCCGAAATGCAAACCGGTTAATGTTGTAGCTGTGTTCATAATTAGAAAACAGTTTAGTGTTGAAAACAAGTCAATCCTGCTTGACTAATCTTTTCAAAGGACTCACCGAAACTAAAGCCATAAGTAGCCATTAAGGCTTTGTTAACGAGGATGATTCCAACGGAAGTAACAACATTGAATAGCCATGATGCTATGTCTAATGCCGCTTTTTGATCCGTCTTGCTTGTTCCACTCATTTTTGTTTTTTAAAACAGATCTCTGCAGATTCCAATCTTCAGATTAGAGCTGATCAAAGTAGATCTTATGATCATGAAATCGCAATAAAATACCAACTTTTAGCTGTTTCGAGATCAATTCCACGATCTAAAATGATTTTAGATCCAGAGAAAAAATAAATGATCAAAGGAATTTCAAATCCAGCATAGCTCTAACAATCAAATTCAAAACAGATCCAGTACTCATACGACCTCAGACAAAGGATTGCACATTCCCAGCGAATTCTAATCGGAAACCCAGAAACTTGTCAAGTAGCGCAAAATCAGAAACCAGAACAGATAACCAAATTGTTTTATAGGAAATGTTAGTAAAACCGAATCTTCACGAGAAATAATTTTACCAGAGAGAAACGAGCCTTCGAAGACGACCAACACCAAGGCGGCGTCTTACGGCGGCGCGGTGGCGGAGGAAGACGATGAAGTCAAAGAAGGGCTAAATCAACATGAATTAAGAGAGAGAGAAACTGTGGAATTTCGGCTGATATTATTATTTTCTTCCTTCAGTTATTTTCTTTTCCTTTCAGTTATCGACTTCCCATGAGAGTCTCCTTCTTGCAATTTAAGAGACGAATCTCTCCTCTTTAAAACCTTTTTATTTATTTATTGGGCGATATCTTTTTTGCTAACATGTAAATTATGTTTAGATTAAAAAACTTATTTTAACCCTGAAAATAACTTAATATTTCATGAAAATACACCTAAAAATACTATTTGACAGTCGTATGTATATTTCCTTTATTTTCAAATTACCTCTTGCATAATATAAATCCGCATTTATTGTTGATTAAATAATCCAAAATCCATCCACTTCGGATGGTGTAGTGTGAGGGCACAACTAAAATGGATCTATAGGACGAATAAATGAACATGTAATTTGAATTACTTTCCTTTGTTAGAGTAATATGTATTTTATTTAATTATGTGGCTTATTAATGTGGATCTAACCCCTATGTTTCGTGGCTATGTAACACCCGTGGAATATTCGTTAGGAAACTCTAGCTTCATAACGTATGAAAAAAAAAAACAAATATTATAAAGCTGTGTGTAAACGTTAAAGAAATTCTGTCTAGAATTCTAGGGTATCCATATCGGTTTATTTGGTTTTTGGTTAATAAAAAATAGCTATCATATTATATTTATACTTACTTCGGTTTGATTCAGTTTGGATAGTTTTGGTTATCGGTTTTTTCAATTTAGATATTTTTGGTTCGAATAATCTTGGTTTTCGGTTTATTTGTATTTTTATATTATTATTATTTTATTATTTAGGTTTTTAAATTTTTCTCCTAATCAAAAATATCAAATTCAAATAAGAAAATGCAAACACATGTCTTATTTTAAAGTTAATGATCTCTAATTTTATATAAGATTACTCTAAACTTATATTATTATAATATTATATATTATATGCGTATATAATATACTATTATATTAATATATAGAGTTATTCGGTTTTTTGTTTTGTTTTTGCGGTTAATATCCAAATCATATAAATATCCACGGTTTATATAAAATTGCATCTATACGATTTATACAGTGTATCCAAATCCAAACCATATGACTTATTTCGATTTGGTTTAGTTCGGTTTTACCAAATTGAACACCCCTATAGAATTCTGTTTTCCAAACAAGTTTTTGGTTCCCTAATTTATATTTTACAAAAATGTCTCTCTTCCTATTTTTAATGCGATATGTGTAAATTTATCAACATCTTTCCATAGGATGTTCTCGCAATTACTGTATTTTAATAACAATTGTTATCTGCCATCATAAAACATTAATTTGTTCACAAAAATGAAAACAAGTAAATAAAAGAAACTGGAAAAGTGGTAGAGCAGAGAGGTAGAAATGAGAAGTGTGGAACTAAAAAGGCGTGACCAATTTTCTAATCGACAAAAGGACAAGGGGGGACAAACGAAAAAACATTACTTTTCTTGTGAGTTTCTGTATACTATTCTATTTATTTTTAAATTTTTAATTAATAATTTTGTTTGTCTAGCTCCGTTAAGTATCTCACTCTTTTTGTCGTTACTCGATGCTTTTCATGTGAACTGTTTTTCTTTTCATGGTATGTTTCAGTTTGTTTCGTCTTTCATGGTATGTCAGTCAGATAAGTGAAAAGAAAGAGAGAGGGCCCACCGATTATGAGGATTCAATCACAATATCGTTAGCCCAGAAGCCCACAAAGCCGGTGTAAAATCAGTCTAGGGTTTAGTCATTACACGAAAACCTAACAGTCGCTCTTCATACTCTGCTCTTTGTTCTTTCTCCGCAGCCTCAACTTCCCGACGGCAACGCTTTGAAACGCCGCCCTGAAATGAATTCTGGTAAGGTTTTATTCTGTTCGCCGCTCATCTGTTCCATGTTCGATGTTCTGTGTTCTCTTGTTCGCTGTTCGATCTAGCTCATCTTGTTCTTTGTTGTCTTGCCTCGTGACTTTGTTTCTCTTCCGTAAATTTTAGGTTGTAACATACGCGAATCTTTTGAAGAGAGACGCTGATGACTCAGAGGCCTTGGCAAAGCCTACGTTGAAGAAGTACAAGGTCAGAGTTTGATTTTCGTCTAACATTTGTCCTGATAGCCTGCTTAGCTCTTATAGCTGCTATTTAACAAGATCTATGAATATGAAACCATCCATGAACTCATCAGATTTAGGCAGCTTTGTCATCACGTGATTTGACTTGTGCTTTTTCAACCTTATAAGTCATCTCCCTCTTAAATATCATTGAATCCACTTTTCTGTTTATGACTATGTTTCATTCATTGTCATTTAACCATATATTCTTCCAAGAAAGTAATAAAAACGAAATGACAAGGTTAGCAACCATTAGTTTTTTTTTGTTACTCTTAGCATAATTGTCACTCTCACAAATCTCTTATAAGCTTTATCGTTAGAAGCTACCTAAACAATTTTTATGAGGAAAGCGTATGATTAGTGTTTTCTTCTGTTTTTTACTCATTTTTTTTGTGTGCTAATTCTATCGCAGGAAATAGATGTATCAAGAAATGATATAGACATAAAGAATGAAATTATCAAAAATCAACAGATGAATTCAGATATATTGGAGATTTAATTGAAGGTAAGTTTTTTAAAAAAAAATTGGACTTGTGTTTTGCATTGTTTATAACTGATCTCACAAACCTCTCAATTATATGTTTTATGAAAATGAAAGTCTTCTACTAAAAAGCTGCGTCCACTTTAGATTCGTTTACCTTATGCTTTTTTTTTCTCAGCATGCAGTTGCAAAGGAATTTTTTCCAAAACAAAGAAAGCTTATGACTAGTTATTGTTGTGTGTGTTTACTCATTCTTTGTCTTCGAATTCTATGGCAGAAAATGGATGATATGAGTAATCGTCTGAACGTGGTCACTGATTTTGTTGAAAAACAACAACAGAAGGAGTCAGATCTACCAATGACTTCATTGAAGGTACTTGCTTTTTTTCTAAATGTTGTATGTGTGTTCATAGCTGTTGTATTTGTTTTGTACGTAGAGGAATGATAATTTTACCCTCTGTAATTGATCTATTTTTATTTTTTTAAAAAATTTCAACCATGTGTCTTGATCTACTTTTATGTAGGAGAAAAAATCTCCAAAGGAAAAAAAAAAAGTGGTGAAATACAAGTGTGGTCTCGCAACTAATAATTATAAAATGATGAACCGGCGAACCATTTTCGTGAAGGGATTCGACCGTTCCTTTCCTTTGGATGTTATCAAGCGCAAACTGACACAACACTTTACTTCTTGTGGAGAGGTCGCAATGGTTTATCTTCCCCATCATCGTAAAACCGATTCTCCCATAGGGTTTGTGACTTGTTCCTTCAATTTTCTGACATCCTGAGTTCAAATGCAAACGAGAATATTAACTCTCATCTGTTTTCTTTCAGATATGCTTTCATTAATATGAGAAATGATGAAAAGGAGGCGTTAAAGCTCGATGGCACTCGGTTCGATGGGATGTATCTCGAGGTTACGATGGCTTATGGGAGAAGCGAATACTATGGCTCTACTAATCATCGTGGTTGTAAACGTTGTCTTCGTAATTTGATGAAGCGCCGTATGGGAGATGTCAATCCTCCAATCATCCAAACTCCCACGTACATAATTTTTTTTCATTTATTCATAAGAAAGTAACTTGTTTTTAACTTGTCCTATCAGTTGATTTTTTTGTTTTGTTTATGATATTGCAGACAGCCTTCCTTGTCCTATCCGTTGATATTTTTAGGGTATTTTTTTTTTTGTCTCTATTTCCAAAATTCATCTACTTCGGATGTAGTGCGACTGTGTGAGGCACAACTAAATGTATCTAAAGGACGAATAAATGAACATGAATTTTGAATTACTTTTATATGTTAATTTAATGTATTTATATTATGTGGCATATTAATGTGGATCTAACCCCAATGTTTCGTGTCTATGTAACACCCGTGGAATATTCGTTAGGAAACTCGAGTTTCGTAACGTAATATAAAACAAATGTTTAAAAGTTCTGTGTAAACATAAAAGAAATACTGTCTAGAAGTCTGTTTTCTAAACTTAGTAGTCGTAATTACTGTTATTTAAACAAAATGGTTATCTGCCACCATAAAACATTTAATCAAAATAATTATTTGAATTAACAAAAAAACAAAAAAACAAAGAGAAACTAGAAAAGTGGTAGAGAGAGGTGGAGATGAGAAGTGTGGAACTAAAAAGGCAAAAGGACAAGGGGGGACAAACGAAAAAAAAATAAAGACAGAGGTTCCGTTTGGTTAAAGATCCAAAAACATTACTTTTCTTGTGAGTTTCTGTATACTTATGACTATTTAATTTTTAAATTTTATAATAAATACTTTGTTGTCTAGCTCCGTTAAGTATCTCACTCTTATTGTCGTCATTCGATGCTTTTCATGTGAACTGTTTTTCTTTTCATAGTATAGTTTTTTTTTTGTTGGTAAAACAAAATTTCATGGTATAGTTTCAGTTAGATATCAGGCGATAATATCATAGATTCATCATGACACAAGTTATATAATTTTACTGGGACAGTACATGTTTTATATCTGATTTGAGTGTGGTCTGACATATGTTGTTACATCCAATTACAAAATAAATTAGAGCGGATTAGCTATAATGACTACCTGGTGAGACTAATGAAACTCACGACTTGAAAAAGAAAAAAAAATAGAAAAACTCATATGGCTTTACTATATCTTAAAAAAAAACGCTAATGGGCCACGCGTTTAGGCCCATACACAAACCAACCGCAAATATCTGATGAATGTCGGTTTTACCCTTGAGATAACGACGGTTTATGGAAAAGCCGATGGAGGGAGAATTCTACTTTTTAACATTTTCATTAAAAACATTCCCGCCTTGCTATTTCGCTCTCTGCTCCCGACGATATTCGTCGATCCCCTTCTCGAAGATTTCGTCTGATAGCTCCATCTTCTCTCCTTCAGAGCTCAGACTAAGCTGTTCTCTCGCCTTTCAGAGTCGATAACCGACGAGATCTGCGATTATTTTCCGTGAGATTACTAATTCCGCGATTCTTTTTTTATTTTGATTTTTCTCCACCGATCGTTTATCTGTTGCTTGATTTGAGATGTTACCGTAAGATCTATGATGTAGATTGTAAATCTGACAGTGATTGCTGGTCCCGATTTGAATTCAATCGTGTGAGAATGATTTTTTTCTTCATGTTTAAGGATTTTTATTCGGTTGGATTTTCGAGTTTGGTAGGTAGGCTGGATTTCTAGGGTTCCGATCAGCATGATTTAGCGATTTTGTTGCTGAATCTTCATAAAATGTTCTGAAGAGCTTACTGACTTGACTGTAGCTGTTCAGCTAATCTCAATTTCGAGTCTAACTATCTCCGAGTTTCGTCCGGTAGTGGATTAATATAGGTCGATATTTGAGTCACGTTTTAATTTCTAGGGATTGGATCTGGAAAATCGGAGGTTTTGTTTCAAATTTCTATGAAATATTCCGAAGAACAAAATAATTTGATCGTAATTGTGTGTTGCGTAGTAATTTTGAATTGATTTGCCGATTATTTGATTATGTTCCTAAGTTTCCTTCTGCTGTGTATAGATCTAGATCTGCGAGGCACTTGGATTTCTGGAGTTTGAATTTGTATGGTTTGAGGATTTGTTAGTAATCTCTGTTAAATGTTATGAAGAACGGAATGATTTAGCTTAAGAGTTTTCGTACCGAATTGTTATTTTTTCAGAATGGCTAGAAGGAGAAGTGAAACTGCAGCAGAAACCTCAAAGGAGACCAAAACGATAGGAAAATTTAGCAGACCCAAGAAGTGTATGAAGACAAGTGCTAAGAAATTTCGTGAATCTGGTAAAAATCTTATCGAGTCTTGTCAATAATCAGATACAATATCGTTTTATGTTCTTATCAAGGATTAGTTGGCATTCTAATTGGAAATTTTTCATCTATCAGGGAAAGATAATATTAAAAGAGAGGAGAAGTCCCCTTCTACATGTTCAGACGAGTCTCCATCTTCTCAAGTTCTAAGCTCGATAATAACAAAAGATGAAGCTCAAGAAGTACCTGTCCTGGCTCTCCATTTGGGCAAAGAGGTTCGACTTTCTGGAAAAATGAAGTTGCAGCTCTTTCCTTTGGATGTTCACACCCGTGAAGGATTGGAAAAGGTAAAGCCTGAGATCTCTCACCACATGGACTAAGTCTACATTCTTGTTAATATTTTTCAACTTGTTTATTTCTGTTAACCTTGTAAGGATGGCTTTCACCCGTATTTGGAACTCACTCTTAGCTCTCGGAAGAAGGTTTCATCAGTGCTTCAACACATTCACAGTAAGTGGGGCAGCTCAGAGATTGCTCGGGGAGATCCCACGTTGTACCCATATGACAAATCGGTACTCGCTTCTAGTCATAAATGGATAGCAAACAGCAACATCACTGTAAGCGATGTCTACATGGCTATAGGAGCTCCATCTCTGTTCCGCTTAAGGTTTGCATCTATATACTAAACACCTTTCAAAGCAACTCCCTAAGCATAGCTGCCGCATCTTACGAGTCTTTATCTCGTTTAGGTATGGATGGTCCTCTGAGACTTGTAATAAAAAAGATGAACCGCTATCTCCATCAACTCCGGGTATCACTTGTTTTCCAAATGACGAACCTCAGAACAAAACACAGAGTGCCAGTTTTAGAGGAAATCAAATGTTTCGTTTGGATAATCCATTTACAATGGCGTCCTCTTCAAATCAAGTGACTGACCCGCCTCCTACTGACAACACACCTCCTGTTGGACAAGTTGAGTCAGCGGTATGCTTAGTTAAAAAAGTTTTTTTTTTTTCTCTCTCTCCGGTTTTGGACTCGGATCTTATATCACTGTATACAAGTAGGAATCATGACTAGTTTTGTCTAACCAGGAGAACAAGATAAACGATGGATCTGGCTCAACATTTTTTTCATGGGATGATGGTTTAACAAGCTTAAGCATTGGAGGCTTACTTTCAGAAGTATCTTTGAAGGGAAACTTTGGGAATCATTGCAAAAATTCAAACGCAACTCTCTGGGTGGACAATCTTACAAACATAAGCATTGGAGGTCTGTTTTCCGAGGCATCTTTACACGACATAAACCGTGAACAAGAGTCAACTCGTAATAAAAATAATGATCAGCCAAATGGAGGCTTACTTCCTGAAGCATCAGATCTATCCAGAAACAAAACATGGGAGACAAGGAGAGCATTAAATTCTTTCCTCGTGAACCAAACAGATCAGCCTCGAGCTCCATCTCCTGCACCTACTCCTTTCGAGTTGTCACATTCGTCTATACTCGATGCAGAAGACACATGCCATGCGTTTTCATTTCGAAAACGTACTACAACCTCACAGAAGGTTCTTGAACAGGTTAAATGTTTTCCCATGTTATGCCTTGTTTTTTTTTTTTTTTTTTTAGTATTAGAACTTGCAACTCGTGATTACGGGATTTGAGTTTTTGGCAGGTTAGTGAAGAAGCTGAGGAGAAGAAACAGAAAGATGAATCGAAACCCGCAAAAGGGTTGTTTAATCAGGACAGCAGCCTTGGATTTTCAGGAATCAAGTGGGTATGTGAGATTTTTAACTGCCTCGTCTCTGCTCCACATAATATTTTTTTCCCTGTACAATTAAACACTTAATGGATACCTCACGTTCTATCTACACGAGTGTTATATTTGCCGTGTTGGGTTTTCGCTGATTTCTTAAACGCAGGCCGACTCACGGGGACCATTTGATTTCGGATTATCTTCTTTGTCTCCAAAGTTTACAAATAGTGACAGCGTAAGCTTCGGCGCTGTGCTAAAAGATTTGTAGGAAATGGAGCCTTCCGAAGAGATTTGTAGGAAATGGAACCATTAAAACTGCATGAACAATGAATCCACAGGTAAACCCCATAATACAAATCAATAAATCCCGAAAGACAACACCTCTTAAACTCGAACCATTTTTTCACATTTTATTTCTAGCAGCATTGTATAGTATACATCTATTATTATATACAAAACTATCCAACAAACTGTTACATAAACGCATGCTGCTTTTTCATTTTTTTCTTATAGGAAACGTAATTACATGTTCCATAGGACCTGAAGATCAACCAGAAGTCTCTATTTCTCTCCAAAAGTGGACAAGCATAACCAATAAGATTTCTGAAGAAATCAGCAGCGTACATATTTCACTATAATCCTTTCCGGCCTTCAAATCTGGCAGGAAGCAAGTCTTTCACTTGCACACCTGTGTTTGTTCTCTGCAAATTACAATTTTCGAGAGCTTTGTTCGTTAAGGACGATTCAGTTTCAAACTTGTAACAAGTTTTTTTGTCTATAATATCTATGGAAATTTCAGTCAAAAAATGAGTTTTTGTACAAAAACAATTTATTTAACATATTGAAGCAAGAATAAACTGATTTGTAATGGCATGACTGGCACCTTAATGGAGTATGATCAGCTAACTATTGGGCTATTCAGATGTTCGTCTGTATAACCAAAAGAAAAGGAAACTAGAATGAATTGATAAACTAGAAAAGCGAAACATTTGATTTCAAATTAATTCGTATATTATTTTCCTGACTAGCAGGCGATCAATAGTTTCCTGACTTACCCAATATGATCAACTAATTATTGGGCTATAAAAAAATATCCAAACCACTAACCGGAAACGAAATTTGACCAAGGATCCCTAATCTGTAACAACACTGATGATGCCAAGAGTGTGGATATGAAAGGTTTCCAATGCAAGTTACTTTCAAGATGTTACATTGGTTCTATTGACCCATTAAGTCTTCTATATATACCTTCTCGAAAGTATTTGGAGAAAAATCCCAAAGCTGAGGTAGAAAAGTAAGGTACTGTTAGATAGAACCTGAATTGGCAAGATGGTCGAGACTTGCTTGTTGAAACCGATTTTAAACGTGCAGTCTTTTGTCTACACAGTGCATGTATGTATTCTTAGCATTAATAAGTGTTTAATTTTCCAAGTACTCGAAACACACTAAATCTGTTAAAGCCTTGAAGGACACAAAAATGACCTCAACGACAAATTTTTGCCAATTTTAGATACTGTACGTAGTACGTACCTTGTTGCTGCAATATTCTGGGTTCTTGCATCTCCTTCTTTTTTCCTTAGAGGAACAATGTAAACAGCTTAAGAATCAATGAGCATTAATGCAACACAAACTTTACTATTAGCTCAATTTTTTGTTCAAATCATCCATCAGTTTATTGTTCAGATAACACACTGTATAAGAACGATATTGATCCTGAACGTTGTGACATGTAATATATGATAAGTAGATTCTTCAGGGTAAAGTAAAACATATAATAAAGTAAACCAAAATAACAAGGGGCCTTGGAGCCTAAAACTGCACACAATATAATTTCTCTGACTTTTTTCTTTTCTTTTTCAATGCTTGTATTTTGTTATTTCTCTGGTCAGAATTGACATGATTTTGCAAGTAAACCAAAATAACAAGGGGGTAAACAATAACAACATCTAGCAATATTTCAGACCATGCACCGAACAAAAGCAATAAACAATTCATTATACCATGAGCTACGAAATCAAGTGACACACTATGCAAATCCAAGTATTGCATCATCTTGAAAGAGAGTTTTCAGAAATCACATATCAGAGAAATGGCTAATCTGTTTCAATGAGGGAGGATACGGTATCAGTACCTTGATAGCATTGTCTGACAGCCAATATCGGAGACTAGCTCCATGCATCCAATACGTTTCATCATCAGAAAGAAACTGCAACAACTAAGGTTTTATAGTTAGACAGGATACTTTTATTTGAAGTTCCTCAATTTGCATATACCGTATGAAATAATTGGCTCAGATAATATAGTATACAGTGCACAATAACCTCTTCAGAGTGCGCAAGTTTGGCTCTAGAGTTCATTTCACAGTCTGCCTCCCCAAACCAGAATCAGATCAAGTTTCTTTGAAGTTTCCAGACTCGAATCGAGAATTACAAGCCGTTTTCCTGGTGAATATTCGAGAAGAAACGAAGAGAAACAAGGGAATTCCCGTTAGGCAGATAGCAAACTTCAAGGATAATGGAACGAACTATCAGATCTGAAACTCACCAAGTCAAAAATCATCGAACAAAAGCGAACTCGTACAAAAAAACAGCGAAACCGATATACAGAAATGAAAATTCGCCTCAGGAATAGCAAAAATAACACACTACTTACTGGCATCTCGACATCGATTTCCTTAAAAACGAACCTTACCTAGATAATTTGTTCGAGAAATTTCCGATACGGAAAATCCAATCAACCAGAGAACTCTTCGTCGCTTTAACGAGAAGATCGCAAGTATCGATCAATCGAAACCAACTTAACATTTGAAGAAGGAGAAATCGTCGGAGCTAAAGCTAAGCAAACGATTGAAGGAGCAAAGGCAGATCCCGGCGGTTGATTCTGTGGTGTCGGATCGGTCCCCGATGTCAGAGTCAGCAACTGAACATTTGAAGAAGGAGACATCTAGGCGACGATTGAAGGAGTAAACGCAGATCCCGGCAGTTACTTCTGTGGTGTCGAATCGGATTCCGATGTCAGAATCGTATAGATAAACCAAATCTAGATAT